>JAODKF010000045.1:1870315-1886240 GCA_026779585.1 Mormyrus proboscirostris | reverse complement strand
TGACAGCAAGCTAGCGCTCCCCCTCCCCCCCCCCCGTTAACATTCATCAGGCACCGATCCTCCTGCCTCACTGCGGTCCGGGCCCTAATTGCTCTGTTTGCTTACCGCCCACGAAGCTTCTCATCTCGCATGTTCACTCTCTTCGGGAAAAAACAGAGAAAAGAAAAAAAAATAAAAAATAAAAGTAAATGTTACCGGATGTAATATAATAATATCGTAATATAATGATATAATACACAATCTCGATCTGGTTTATGCACACACAGGTCCTCTGCTAAAAGTAATGATTACAGTGTAATGCTTTATGTTGTTTCAAGTGCACAGGCTTTGATATTGGTCAACAATTGAATATGTCTGTGTGAGTATGATGATCTGACCCCTAGAAGGACATTCTGTGCTTTATAATGACGGCCCAATGAAGGCCAGCTGTGCATTTGTCAGGGAATAAAAAGTCTGCCATTATTACTGATTCATCACAGACATTATCATCGATCCAAAGGGCATCGAATACAACTTACCCTGGACAAATAACAATGACTAGCGGAGTCAGTAAAACTATTAATGAAATAAGTGCATTCATTAGTCAATCGCAACACAAGCACTGGTGGGAAACCACAGCAACATTTCTCCTCTGTCATCCTTACCTTTACACAATGCCTTTTGTCTTTAAGCCGTGTCACATTTTAACAAAAGTGTCCTTTTTTCCCCCAAAACAATGCTACATAACATTCAGGACTGAGCAACACGTCCAAAAGACTAGGACTGTACAGGCAAATACGCTTAACTTTAATCCCACGGGTACAGGGTTTAGCTCAAGGAAAGGCTTACTGCTTGCAGTAAAGTCTGATTTATCCCTGAAATAAAATCATGCCATTCTAAATTACTTGCAAGTATATTTAACTAGTAAAATCACTTATTATATCTTTCATATAAACATCACTGATTGGTTGAAGTACATAACAGTGATGTTATTCTGAAGCAATTAAACCTTTATGAATGATACAGGCCTTAGCAGGCAGCACAGGACAGATGGCAGAGTGAGCGAGCGCTGGGGTGCCAGAGCGCAAACTCACACGCAGCGGCTCATTTAGGGATGCCAGTTAGACTCCCAGCATCCTTTTGGACTGCGGGGGAAAATCAAAGAACCCAACCTAGCCCCATGTGGCGCCTGCAGCACTCAGAACAGAGGTGGGATTCAAACCTCCAACCCGGAGGCGCAAAGTAACTGTGAAAGTTATGATTACCTGAAATGTGTGGGGGAGTTAATATGAAGCAGCCAGTTTCTATAAACATAACCAGCCTCAAATAAGTAAAGGAAGCTGCAACTGGTTTGAGGCAATGGGTGGTGGCCTATCATTCTGCTGGGGAGGGGGGGGAGGGGGGGGTGTGGTTCAGCAGATTAGAGTAATGTGCCTGTGCAGGTCATCAGGTCAAATCCCAGGGCTGGCAGAGTGATGTCACTGCTGGGCCCCTCAGTGAGGCCCTTGGCCCTCAATGGCTCCCAGGACCCCGCTTTCAGTTGTACTTTTGCTTTAGATAAATAAATTACAATTGTTTGTGGACGTGTTTGGGGGCCACGTCTGAGACACGAGGTCGCTCCTTGGTTCCTTGTAATATGTCGGCAAATCAAGACCAGGGTTCCCAGCTTGTGTCAGTTTGATGGTTCCTGCACAGGCACTTGAGTCACAGGCTGGTGTGGCCACTCACCCGATACACCATGTCGATGTGCTCCTGCGAGTTGCTGAAGTTGCGGGTCAGGTCTGCGATGCAGAGCGACTCAAACTGGCAGCTGTGTACCCATCTCTGGTACTCGGCCGTGCTCGGGATCCTGTCAAAGAAGATCCGGAAGGCTTCCCAGATCGCCTCCTGGCAAACTGATAAAAGACAGACAGCTGTGTATAGAGTCCAATTTACCTGAGGAAAAGAGATTTGGTTAGATGTGATTCTTTGAAAGTGCACAACAGACTTTTTAATTATAGCTTTTTGTCCTTGAATTTATGGCCCATAAAGCTTCCACAAAGCGGGGAATTGACATTCATAGCTTGCACACCATCCCCTCGAGGGACACCCTTCATAGCCAGAGCAAACCATGATCAACTCCTTGACACCACCAGCCAAAGAGAGCGCTTAGGTCACGTACCTGGTGATTAGCGTTATCGTAACACATGCTATGGCTTGCAAACCAATGTAAGGACATTATCACCATTTAAATGTGACAACAGGGAAAAACAGAACAACACTTAAGTTATACACACTGAGGTGTGATTAAGTGATACTACTGTCTTCCACACAAGGCTGCTGGATGTAGAGTAGGGTGGTTCTGCGGTGTCTCTGCTTCGAGCCTGTCTGATGTCTGCATGGCACCCACTACTGCGTCTCTAGAACTTCCAGAGAATTATCGTAATTCTTGGAAAGAAAATTCAATTACTTTCAGTTTAATTAAGAACAGATTGCATCGTTTTTTAATTAGTGGTGGAAACGCTGTCCTAAAGTTCCCTCTTTAGACTTGTTTTAATTTTTAAGTTAATGTACTGTACTTCTCACAGTAAATTTCTGTAGATTCACAGCATCATGATAAGTGCTTCAGTAACACGGAACCTCCGTATCTCAAGCTCCGTGTTTTCAATTAAAAACATCCATAGATCTGGATATTACTCTACAGATACAACAAACGTATGAATATTAAAGTTCTTTCTAAGGGCGACATCCATTTAATTCACTGCCGCTTCAATATTTCAAGCTAATCAACTGTGGCAGTCTATAGGGTTACAAGACATTTTTTTTTATTAAGAACCTGAAGCTTCGTAAAAACCCAAATGGATATTAAAATGCTTGGAAATTTGTAATTATTTGTGGTTTATATCCCATATTGCATTTATCCTCAACGGTGCGGGGTCTTGAAAGCCGTTCCAGCCAATACAGAGCAGGGCTATTCAGTACAGGGCTGCACGCGCACCCACACTGCAGGCTAATTACAGACTCCAATTAGTGTAACTGCACGCCGCTGAAGAGTGGGATGATGCGTGCCTGCAGGAGACAGTGTAACATGTCAGACGCTCAGGTGGCATTCTAACCCTATGCCTAGAGGTGTGAGGAAACAGTGTTACCCATTCAGGCACCCCGGATGATCTATTACTGATAACGATTCATTTAAAGAATAGGGTGAACGGAAAATGCTGATTTACTCTGAAGCAGATAAGGCTACGTCCGCACTAATACGTTAAAAATTCTTTACGCAAGTTTCCTAGAGATGAGATCCGAGTCCGCACTACCATTTTCACTAAAAACGTCTGCGTTCATACTGCTCCGTGTAAAAGACAAATGATGTAGCTATAAGAGTGGTTGTTCATGTATTTATTTCTGACATTTTTCATTTGCACATTTAACCAAAGTTTTATATATTTTTTGAAGTGCCGCATTTTATATTTTGTCAAGCACAACATGTCATTTGCACAGGTTTTGTCCAACCAAAATAAATTATACATTTTTTTTTTATTTTGATTAGTAATAAAGTTCAGCTTTTATAAACACTTCAATGTTGATTTACCTCAACCATGTATTTAAAGTAAATTCATGTATTTTATTTAGCAAAAGCGAAATACTACAGTACTGTAGTGTCACAAACACAACGCTGTACATAAAAGGAACCGTCACAGCAACAACACAGGGATCCAGAAAGTTCCTCACTACACTTCTCACTCCCCCCCGCTCCCCCCCCACTGCACTCTCATTATCGATGGGTGGGTGTCTTTATCATAAGCTAGAGTTGTAAATAGCATACAATGTTCACAAAACACGATTCTGCTGCACACAAGTAAGCAAAACGACATATGGCAGGTAACGAGAGAGATCTACATCCTCCATGCTCACATGTGGCTCACTTCCGTGAAAAAAAACGAAAAACATTCTTCATTCCCGTGAAGAATAACCAATTAGGAAAGAGCTGATTTAGGAGAGCTGATCAGGAAAGGGTCACGAGCTATAAGTACGACTCGATCAGAGTTCACTGATGTAGGCGGCAAATTTTTTTATGTGATAGTGCAGACGGAATGTTAAATCGTAAGAAAGTTTTTGCGCTACTAAACTACGGTGTATTAGTGCAGAGGAGCCCCGAGTTCATGCTGACGCTCACTTTTTGATCACGCGAAGGGCCCTTACCTCGCAGTTTGTAGTAGATTTGGTGGCTTGCAATGACCTCCTTCACAGTTTCCTGAGGACAGACTTTCACACCCGTCTGGAAGAAAGTTGACCTTTTTGGTCGATGCCGTTCCAAATCAGATATCGTCATCGAATTAGTTTTTGATGTTCTTAACAGTTCCATCAGACCCAGTGAACTCCTTGTTTTCATCTCAGATACGGCATCTCTGCTGTTAAGCTCTGGAAAAGAAAACACAATAAAGAGATTTGTGATGGTACAATTGCTGTCTAACATTACAAACCATGGAGTTTGCGCATATGAAATATGTATGAAATATTTAAATACATTCTTTGCTTTCTTTGGTTAAACAGAATGCTATAAATTCATCACTGCTGGAGAAAATGCGGGATCTGCCAACTGCCTGTGGGTGTAACCATGGTTACAGAACCTGGTCAGAATGTAAAAGGTAATACAATGTTATCATATCTCTGCTCTGCTTGATTTCGCTGTGCTACTATTAGTGTGAATGTCAATATATTATTGCATGGACTCACGAATTGCATGGAACTGTCGTTGGTAGGGAGGGTAACAGCATATCCAGGTGAGTAGAAGCTGTTCTGTATTTGGGAAAAACTCTAGTAGAACTTTCATTCTGTGTATCTGTGACTATCTGTGGCTTTCAATCCCTGGCTACATTTTTATGAATCAGCTGTCACAATGGCATGATGTCACAGGGACTTATTTGAAGTCTTTGTGATTGAAGATCTGATGGTGAGCATGACAATGAATCTCTTTATGAAGGTTTGCCTCGCACGTCATCTGGGACAGTACAAGTGAATTTAAAGATCCCTGGGTCTGAATTAAGATGTCACATGTCTGCCCCAGAAATCTTGGCATTAATGGTGACAAAGACTCCCCTAACTGGTCAGAGGTGCCGTGTGCAGGTCACCCCCAACACCAACAGACCCTGAACACAAAACACTGTGAAACTGAACACAAGGCTGCAGTCCTGCACTCAATAATAAAAACGGTGATTGATTGTTTTATAAGCATATATATACATAAATGTATATACAAACTCAAACAGATCGACATAATTTGCTAATTCCTGATTCCTTTTCTGAAACTTCATTCATTTCAGCTTTAAATTGCACCAAGATTGACGTACGCTAGCTGGCTTTTTGAATGTGAGGGTTCAGAATCTTTTCGAAAAGGTTTTTTTAGTAAATGTCCATCACGTTGGTAACCGAGTACTGTATATAGTCAAAAAACTGATTTTCCTAATTAGAAAAAATACTTTTAGACCAGAATCTGCCTGACCAGATGGTATTTATACTTACATGCAGTGACACACTGTGGGGCATCCATTTTGTTGCCTATTTATTTTGTATTACCTTCACACTCACTCCAGTGTGAAGGTAAGATACACTCATTCCAGTGTGAAAGTAAGCCAAAATAAACAGGCAACAAAATAGACGCCCCGCAGTGTGCCACTGCCGTTAGGTCCCATTACCTGAAATCTCATCAATCCATTGGAATTTGAGATTTATGCCTCTAATGACGCTTGTTTGTTTGAAGCTGAGCCCTGACACGCATCCCGTACGCGAGACAACAGCAGTCCTTCACTGAATTTGCAACCATGGTGATTAAAAATCTCGGTTTAGTCGTGTTTAATTCCTCTATATTGGATTGCGCCGCTGCATCATCCATCACAACGCGTGCTACGCAAACATCCATTCAGCTCCGTCTTTTTCTCATCATCCAAGGACACGGTCCCCACGGTATGCTCAACGCACATCAGGACACGGAAAACAGCCCAGCGTGTCAGTTCGGCTGATGGTAATTTACCATGACGCCTCTCTCCCTTTGTCGAAAAAGAAAACAATCTCCCCACTTTTACACACGTCGTTGAGATGGCTGTCCCAGCACACATGAAAGGCGCTGTCATTCCATGCAAACAGACATACGACGGTGCTATACATACAATGTAATCTGACAGAGGAAATGACACAGTGATATATTCACACCTGCTGACAGAGGTGCAGACCAAGAGTCCTGATGGAGACAAATTATGCTGCAAAAGCCCCACATTCTGCTCTAATGAAATGGATTAAAAAGACCTCAAACCCTCTAGTTCACATTACCAATTTGTGCAGGTATGTAATGATGTCAGAACACTGTGCTTTATCAGCGGGTGCGTTTCCATAAAACGGCATACAATGTGATGCGTATTTTATACTGTAATTTATACTGTCACTATAAATTAAATGCATATCAAATGTGTAGCCAGCTGGCCTTTTAGGGATAAGACGAGGGGGGCTGTGTTTGAAATGAACCTCAAATGATTATATAAAGACTGGAGCTTGCGAGAAGCAAAGAGGTTCATGCTGCGATGAATGAGTCCTATTGTGTAAATGGGCGATGGCTTCTCTGCATTGACTTTAATTTATTAGTGTTTCAAGGGAGATAGAAAATTCTCCTCTGGGAATACAAACTGAGTTTCAAAATTATATTAAAACTAAATTCATATTCAAATTAATATTTTATCAGTTTGGGTAGATTTTTTTCTCATTATATCATAATGTAATCTTTTTAATATATGTTTTATTTCATTATCCAGTGCACGATGCTTCAAACCTAAATCTGGAATTGATGGATATTCTTTGCCAGAGCATTTAAGGTCAATCTGCATTAATCCATAGAATGACATGGCTTCCTTTGCAGTGTAAATGGTTTTCTGCATTACAGCTCAGTAAAAACAGACTGTCAGTTGGCATCATCAATAAAATCCATACAGCCTACAAAAATGAGCAGCGGGCACAGGACGGGCGACCTTGCGGGCTCAGAACAGGCTCAGCGCAGGTTCAGCGCGGGCTCGGCTGAGTAAACGTGCGAGCCCCCAAATGCAGGTGATAACAGACTTAACTTCTAACGTTTTCTAAAATGACTTGAACTTTTAACCTCGGGAATCCTGAATAACTTTATCTTTTTCATAAACACAGGAGGCCCACGATTGCACTGAACCAGGTTAATACTGCAGACTTTTTATTAGGATGCTCTGCTTGTTTATCATTTTTAAAATAACAGGCTGATGCTGACTTAGGGCTTACCTGTCACCCCAGCAGCCTGAAGGACGAGCAGATGCAGCACAGGGAAGAGTCCCGCCTTCAGCAGCATCATGGAATGACTTGCTGAAAAATACCAGTGTGTTGGGCTCTATAGGAGCGGGAGTCTCCGCTCTATCCGGAGCCCGTAAGCTGGGAGGCGAGTGGCTCACTGGCTACGTCTGGAGGCTCTAGATCATCCTGCATGGAGGCAGACGGTCACTGAGCTTCAGGCCCCTGCTGAGTCCTCAAGGAGACGGTGGACATTCCACGATGGTTACGGTGGGTCTGGCAGCTTTGGACTGGGCAGGAGGTGACAGGGGAAGTCTGAGTGTGACACTAGCAACAGGGTTAAAAAAGCAGGCTCTGTTTGGGGAATAATCTGTTTATCTTCTTCTCAGACATAATCCAGCTTTACCAGAAAGACCAGGGGTAGCTTCATCCTGTTAGCCTCTTCATGGGGCAGCATCTGTTATCTCTCCCGTCCCGTCGATTCTGCCCGGCCATTTTACGGGCACCTTTCCAAGATCCTCGTCCCCTTCCTTCCCATCCGCCGCCAACCCAGGGAACGTTCACCCTTTCGTACCACGCCGCAAAGCCACGTTCTCTGCTTCCTGACAGGCCCTTTGTCGCTTGTTTGTTTCTCCTCGAGGGAACAAGCGGTTCATTCTCTCAGCTGAGACAGGATTGGCAGCTGGTCGCTCTTATTAACAATCGGCAGCTTTAAGGCAAATCTGCTCAGCAGTTCTGATGAACTTTGATCCCCTTGATTTGTATGTTTGGGGGAGAGTAAGAGCTCAATTATCCCATGCAGCCAAGAAATATGTGCATGTATAAATAGTGCCAATAGTTCTGATTATATTCTTGTCAACTATCAGATCTGAAGCAAACGCCACCTGAGCGGAAATTGCCTGTAAAGTTTTGTGTTTCTGTCATTTATCACTTTGAAAGTTCCCTTTATCGATGCGGATGCAGGATCTGCTGTTTGTTATAAACGGTTTCCTTTGAGGCTGTCATTGTTTTAGATCTCAATTGTTATGGTTTTTGTATCGTTCTGTTGAGGATTACAGGAATGTCGGTAGTTTACGACACATTCTGGAAGTAGGCCTAAATAAGACCACTAATTAATGTCTTCGTGTAAACCAAGATTTCCAGGATTAGTGGACAAGCAATCAACACCACTGGTACAGTGCATCAATTGTGTGGCTAACACAACACTTTCATCTTTCTGAATTCATGCTGTCAAGTGTCGCGTAATAAAGTTCTGAACGCAGATAATGATTATTCACTGACTATAATGAACCACTGACATTACTGTGATTGAGTGAACATTGTAACTTTATTTGAACGTTATTGCAGGTCCACTTTTACTGTACTTTGCATACATCACTAATGTTGGCATGAGGGGAAACTTCAACCTGCCTTTATCCTCCAGATGAGCATCTAGGCCGTGTCTCCGTTGCTGTTCCTCCAGAGAGCACCATGTGAAATGCAAATGAATCCATACGAAAAGAGATAAAGGGACAGGCGCAGACGACTGATCGCTTGCGTTTGTAACTCAGGGCCAGCCGGTGGCGTGGTAAAGCAGGCCGTCATTAAGCGCTTTTATCGCTCTTTTTGAAAGCAAAAAATTAATTCCAGAGCAAAATCGCTGTCGAGTGCTACAAAGATGTGGGCAAACAAAAATCACATCTGTGAATTAAAGTGCTGCGCTCCTCTGTGGTGCAGTGCAGTGCTTTAATTTAACTTTCAGCATTGATATGCATATTTAGCCGAAGCGAATAATGTACTCATTTAGGAATGGTATTATCAAACTGAGAAATGAAGTGAAATCTCCTAGAGATTACTCTGTTGCTGTATACATTTTAATTAGACTCTAATAGGCTTGTTTTGAGACCCTCGTCCTGTTTCCTGATTCCTGGCACCCGGTATGTGTCCAGTAACTCTGGCAAAGAGACCGATCAGATAACTAAAGGGATCGCGGGGTGCACTGCCGTCTGCCGTCAATACAAAGTGCGCAACAGCTCATAATCCCCCGGCTAAACTGGCATCCGCGATCGCTCTGCCCCCCACGTACGGCCTGTGTCAGTTACCATTTGCGCAGCGCCGGTGCCCCCTGACGAAGAGGCAATCAGCTGTGCCTCTTAAGCCCGTCGTTATGCCCTCCTTGGTCTGCTGAGATGATTGGGTTTTAGACAGGATTAAATGGCATGCCAAGATTAAGTAGCTTGTCCAGTGGCATCTCTACTTAGAGAAGCTGAACACTGGCCAAACAACGCCCCCATCTGGGATGACTGTGAGCCCCTGGGGTTTTAAGCAGCAAAGACAAACCCTCGTAGCAGCGTAAACATTAATCATAGTAGCTGCACGCATGTGAATTCATATTAAGAGCCGTGCACAGGCAACATGAACGGAGATCACTGATCTGATAGAGTGCGGCGGCTCAGTCCCGTAAATCCGTCCCTGTCGGCGCTCAGCCTGCAGAAATCCTGCGGTGCCCGTCGAGCCAAATGCCAGGAGATTTTGCTCCGCACTTTTCCTCACGATGGAGAGCAATGAGGAGAAACACTGATACGGAAAAAGAGCTGAGAAATAGATTCTGCCGCAAAAAAAGACGGAAAAAAATATTATACACAATTAAATCCTAGATCAAAACTATATCTGACTTGCAGTATGCAGTATTGATTAATGGAAATTTACGCATTTTAAAACATTTTTGGTTCTTTTGTTAAAGGATTCATCTATTTTTTTCCCCAGATTCAGCCCAATAAAGCGTCTTAATAAGCTCAGGGACACACATCTTATTAGTGAGCCCATGACGTACTGTGAACAAACTGAATAATATGCTTTGTTACCTAATAACTTAATTAGCTAAGCAGCATGTCAGAAAGCATCATAATGTCTCGGTTGGATTAATGGCCTGTAACAGATCACGTCATGCGATGTGAGGAGCACGAGAATCCCACAGCCCCCGTCCTTCCTGTCACTGACACAAAGGCTTTTATTTAACTGCCTTTATAGCAATAGTGCCATTGCAGCCCAATGAAGCCGTGGGCTTGGCAGGCTCTGTGCAGGGAATCGCTGCTTTTAAAAGACAGCGTCAGGCATCTGTCAGTCATTCATTCATTCATTCATCCACCTGATATTTAGGTAAAGCAAGACGTGCAGCACATCAGCAAGTTATTCAAAAAAATAAAATGCATTTAAATATAAAACATACATTTACATAATGTATTACTTAATGCAATGTCTCTGCTCAGTATAGCTTATAGAAATGTATTCAGGAAGTTTTTTTTTTCTTAGCTAATGGAAAACTGCTCCATTAAAAGCATCCTCATACAGGTCGTTAATTCCACAAACCTTTCATTTTGATTAGTTCTTTAGTTGAGCATCAATTACAATTAAGTCAGTGAATACTGTTTGATAATGTAATCGTGCCTTGTGACTGTGACAATATGCATCTATTGCAATAAACAACTGCTCATAAAATATAGATGCCACCATTGTGCGCATCGCACTGCCATGTGAGCATTGGCGACCGTGCTTAACCAACTTCCATTAAGGTCGTCAGACCCGGAAAAATATGCACAACAGACCATATGAGAGGAAGCTGAACCGGCTGGCCAAGTATGACCCACGCGACGCGTGGCTGCTTTTCACAAGACTTCGGTCCTTTAGACTCGCTCACTGTTGCCCAGCCGTTGCGTAGATGATCGGCGCTGCTCCTCCTCCTCGCCACAGAATGGAACGCAGTGTGCGCCTCCAAAAAGGCTGTTTCATAACTGGAGTTCAGGATAATCTCAGTAATGCGTCATACTTCCTCTCTTGGGAACCTGCAGATTTGTGCGCAGATTAGACTCGGTGAAAAGCTTGGGCTCTTTCAAACTTTCCTGTTCCAGACCCTGAAATACTTGCACTTTTAGATAGATCAGTAATGTGTAGTGCAGTATTATACTTGCACATGTAGGCCTACATATGCGTTTGGCTACATGCACGGCCCACGCTTGGATTCTGAGACTCCCTTGTGTAGGCTTAGTATTGCAGTATGATTTCATATCATGATACCTGCAAGTTTATATCATCTCCTATTGCTTATGCCTTATTTGCTGCTGAACAGGAAATGAGATTTCAAGCATGCTTGAAGTGTTTGAAATAATAATTATAAAAGACCTAATGAATTAGAAATCGCTGCCTGCTTCTCTGACTGTCAGGCAGAAACATGCAACGTTTAAAATGTAACTTTTCATGTAGAGATGGGGAACCTCCGTTTGTCTTTTTCTGGGATGACACTTGAGAGAAGCTGTAATGTGTGCAGTGATCACCAGAGGGCAGAGCATATGCAGGGTTATGACATTTAAAAAGGATTATATGAAATTCATTAGTTTAAAAACCAATCGCTCTGTGAAATCCCTGTATATAAATACAGATCTTCTACACAGCAATATGGAGACGTGATTAAAGGTTCACAGGGATCCTGTGCATTTCCCCAGGAGCAGTAATACACTGCATCGGCAGTGTCAACTGTAAGTTAAGCAGCCAGGATTCTGAGCAGCTGGCTGCGTTTCTTAAGCACTGGTTGGACATGTCATCTGATTCATCGGAATTGCTTTAGTAACTATCCATCGACCCATTGGTCTTCCAGCCGCTTAGCCAGAATTGGGTTTTGATGAGCCTGGACTCTGTCCAAAGCAGCACAGGGAACGGGAACTCCCTGGATGAGGTGTCAATCCATAACACAATTGACAATTTCGAGACACTAATTTGTGTCACTGCGTGTTTTGGGGCTGCAGGAGGAAAGCTGAGGAGCACTGGGTAAACGTGCGCACCACTGGGCAGACTGGGAAGAAAAACTGGCCTGGGAACCTGCCACTGACCTCAGTCCCCCTTGGTATATTTTGCTGCTTGCAATCAACTGATTGGCCAGCGATGAAATAAACCATCATCCATGACCCATTCATCGCGTCCGGCGATCGACCTGGAAAGAAGCTGACATCAACCCACAGCTTGGGCAGCTCAGGTATGTAGACTATATCATGCCAGTGTTGAGAGAGAAAGACCAGCCCAGCCCACACAGGACCAGCTCACTGGGAAAATCCCCAAACTTCCTGATCTCTAGTTCACACCCGGGTGGGATGCTACGGAGGTGCTCACTGAGCTGCATCCCAAAAACTTATTTTACAGCTTGATCAAGGAGTAAGAATGAAAATAAAGGGTTTGTGTTTGCATGTGAACTCCTACTGAATTACTCATACAGTACAAAGAAAATCCTGTTAGCCTGATCAGCTTGCCAGGATAACACACCAGAGGGATGTAATTGTGAATAATCACTCCTGATAGACACAGTGCTTTGGGGTCTCTGGACAATAATAATAATAATAATAATAATAATAATAATTGAAGCATAATTTCATAGTTGACTGGTAGGCGAGTATAGAGGACATACAGTAAGAACAACCTGGAATCTCCTACCCTGAGCACGGGGTAGCTCAGTGTCCCAGAACTCCAGAGATTACACAATGAGACAAGCCCCCAGTCCTCTAGCTATGCTGAGAATGGGAAATTACGCGTAAATGCAGTTCAGCTATAAAATCGATCCAGCCTCCATGTTCTTCTCGTGTACTGGCTTGTGCTGTGTGACTCTGGCCCACTGCACATCTTCACTGAAAGACACTCTTACTATAAATCACAAGTGTGTATTGTTATTTGTTTGGTTATTTATTATTTTTTGTAACATAGTATGCCCCTTCTAAATTTCCCTAGAAAGTAGTATTTTCCCAAGTGATGTGGGAAATGGATTAAATAAAGCAGTAACAGAGAGCAGGAGCTAATTTAAGAATACTATTTGTTAAAATATTTAACAAACACCAGTTGTGCTTTTATGCTTTCAGAGATTTCACTTTTAGCTGTGCTGTACATATGGAGCTGGTTAAAGCTGAAGGTCTGTTTACATGAAGATGTATTGTTTAGTTGGACACAGATGTTGTATTCTTTTGGATGCCACACTGGCAGATTGTAGAAACTGGAACGGCCTCAGTTATACTGGAGCCTGTCTCAGTTCTACTATGCAGACTCTTCTGCTAAAGTTGCTCAGGAAGATTCCTTTGCGTTCACATCAACGACAGGAGAATCCTGATAGTTCTGACTGCCTCTAACCTGGATCTCATTCTTTACATTAATTTCACAAAAAAGTCCAAATGTCATAGAGTAAAATTTACATTTTAAATGACCTGTATATTAACCTTCAATGTCTACTCCTAATTTCTCAATAGTCACAAGAAAATTATATGCTTGATCAATATCAAAAAGGCTTGCATGTAATAAGTGTAATATAAGAAAATCTTTATGTGTGTGCAGAGACAGTTATACAAACGCGTTTGAAGCACCTTTACTTTACAGGCATGTGCACGGTCCTTTCGCACGATATGGCTTGAGAAAACTTTTTGTTTCAGGTGTTTTCAGAGTATGGGTTTGCACTTGTGAATAATATATATATATATATATTGCAAACTGCAGGCTGGTTCTTCTCTGTTTCTCATTAGTAAATGGTTTCTCCTTTGCTTCGGGACTTGATGGGACTTTAGTCCTTCCTATCAGTGCACTTCACGCCACTTAATGTTTCCCATTCTTTTTGAAGGTCACTTGATGTCATCCTCTGATTCATAATAAACTTTCAGATTAGTTAACAGTCATCTCTGGCATTGAAAAGTTGCTTCCGCCCTCTACCTGGCTGGTTTCTGGTCGTTCCCAGTGTCTCCTGATTCATCTCGTTCCTGTGTTCTGCTATCTTAGAAATCTTTGAAACTGGAAACAACCTGCTGCCCAGCATAGCCTTCTGCTGGCAGAACCAGTTTAAACCAGGATTTAGAAATGCAGATTTTTAAAACAATATTGAGTAATCTCTTCCTGAGCTGGATGTGTGTTCATCTGTGCACAATGTTCACCCTGCTGTATGCATCGAATCAATAAATAGATAATTTAATAATAAATAAAGTCCATCTTAACCTTAATAATTCTACATTTAGATACTGTGTGCTCATTTTCATCATACAACTAGGATTTACTAAAAGAAGAAACTCATTTCCAAGAAACATTCTCAACACGTTTCCTGTTCTGGCTTTAATTTGACGGCCAATTTGTTGGTGCCCAGGCTGGTTTAGTGATTACTGATAATCTCATTTTCCCACCATCTCAAGGAAATACATTTGCTGACTGTTGCTATTCATCATGTGCAATTATCACTTCAGTTCTTGAGTATTAATTAAAAAAATATTTAAATTAGTCTAATGCTGATGATTTTTTTGGGATCTGAATTATGCTCAAACTACCGTGGTTTGTTATCTTTTTTTTGTGGAAAAAAAAATATTTTGTACAAAAAAAAAAGTGAGTCAAAATCAGCAATTTTAATGTGCAAATTCAATGTAAGAGCTTACAATGCATTTCAGGGATGAGTGCAAGCATGGATCTGCCTGCACTATGAATGGAAAACCTTGGTGGGTAATCGACAGCAGCTCTTCACAGGAGACAACATGCCTATATTCAAAGACTTGGTTCATTTTTCAGGAATTGCACGATAGTAAGATTTTCCCATGCCTCACTTCTCAGAGCTGTTAACCAAATCCTGAAGGCTGAAATCAACTATCTTAAAATACCATTTCAATCCCTGAGTTCAGACTGTTTTTATGTACTCATCTTAAAAGACCTGCAAAGCTCATTCTGAAACCGGAAGTCTTTCGCATGCAAACTATGCAGCCTGCCTTTCTTCAGAGCAGCGTTTCCCAGCCCGGTCCTCCGGGACCCACAGATGATCCACATTTTTGCTCCCTCCCAGCTCCAGGTCTCCAGGTCCCCGAGAACCAGATTGGGAAACACTGCTGTAGAGGGCCACAGGGATTCTGCTGGTCTGGAACGGAATTTTACGAGGTGGACTTCACATCTATCCGAGCTCCAACCATCTCCACGAAACCGAAACCCTGCTTGCAGTCGGCCGGCATCTGCCTAACAAGCCTGTGCGCTTTGGCAGCCTCTGCGCATTGTTGTCATGGAAATGTCCTGCATTTGGCCATGCTAAAGCAATCAGGGACATCAGAATGGCCGAGGAAAGAGCAACACTGGGATGCTATTCAATTTCACCAGCTCAAAGAAATGATAGATAGTTATTTGACAGCAAGGAATAGACACCTTTTTAATATTCTGAACATTTGAGTGGGTGTTGTTATTTTCATAAAGCCCTTATTGGAAACATAACCCCAAATTCAGTAATCAAATCAATTACACATTTGGATGCAAAATAAAGCATTTTTAGTATTCCAGGGCCGTTCTCAATATTTAAATCCCTTAAAACAATCTCCACATAACAGTGAAAGGCGGTGATGCCTTTAACCAGTGCAAGAATTTCACTTTGAAGAGCTTATTACACTTAGGTATATGAAGAAATACCTCATTCTTCACAAAAGCCTACAGTGTACAGGCACATCAAGTATTGAAAGGCAGATATAGTCCAGGCAGTAGGAAGCTCATTTCCCCTCTTTATTATCTGTGAGGGGCTTCCGGAGCGCCGCTGTGCACCCGAAGCATGATCTCAAGGAGTGAGGGGCTTCCGGAGCGCTGCTGTGCATCCGAAGCATGATCTCAAGGAGTGAGGGGCTTCCGGAGCGTCGCTGTGCATCCGAAGCATGATCTCAAG
>JAODKF010000045.1:1793154-1842820 GCA_026779585.1 Mormyrus proboscirostris | reverse complement strand
GACGGACTGGCATCCTGTCCAGGGCGTACCCCAACCCCGCGCCCTGTGACGTTCTGGCATCCTGTCCAGGGCGTACCCCAACCCCGCGCCCTGTGAAGGACTGGCATCCTGTCCAGGGTGTACCCCAACCCCTCGCCCTGTGACGGACTGGCATCCTGTCCAGGGCGTATCCCAGTCCCGTGCCTGTGGATACACTGACAAGCTTCTTCAGCTGAGCTTGCTGCATGGATGTACATTACGTCACAATGAGTTGTCTGGGTTCTAGATCTTTTTCTTTTAATATTTAATCCTAGAGCATGATCGAGGACTCTGGTACCTGCGAACAGCCAAGCTGGCAGTGGCAGTTGCCATAATAAAGAGCAGGCCGAAGGGGCGGACAGGGAGGGAGCAGGCTGAGTACCTGGCCAGCAGACTTCACTGTGAGGACGGCGACTGGAAGGCCAAGGCCCAGGAGCTGCAGGAGGAGGTGCTTAGACTGCGGCAGGAGCTCCTCCTCAGCAAGGCTCGGGCGGAGATCGCGGGGAGCAGCTTCGCCGGTGGGTACATGGGCCGGCCACCTGGATGCATTCTATACACAGGAAGCTTTCAGAGAGGTTATGTAAAGCCTTTGGACAAAGCTGTTTAATACATATGTATTGGCAATAGATGTTACACTTAATATTTGTCAGTAAAGGTCGCAGAGGTACAGATTTACATATGAAAGCAACATTGTGCGGCTGTACTCACACAGAACGGTCTGTGTTTTATTCTGCCAACAGTGCAGCTTAAACATTAGAGCAGTTGGGTCTGAATAAGGGACATATTCACCCATGCATCATAGGTGGTTTATAATACTTGTCATTAATGGCAAAATAGGTTTGTTTCATAATTTCCTTAAAAAAAGAGAACCTGCCACCTATTCTCTCATTTAAGGGTCCAATTGAAATCTCCCTGAGAGCAGATTAATGAGTTTCGACATCACTGGCACAAAGTTGCCATGGGGACAGGTTTATAAATAAACAAAAATATTATTCAAGTGAATGTGACTGAAACTAAACAAAATGCATAATGATACCCGGTGACAAATTATATTGAAAGAAAAACTTGGAATCTTTTTGGGCTTTGAGAATTGGATGGGGTTGTAATTTCAGGACCGTTGTCACAGGAGAGATTTATTTACTGACTTGAATTGTTGTGGGATAAATAGCGGCTGCTTGATTAGCATGCAGTGTACAGAAATTTTACCCACGATCCTGTACTGGGAAAGCAGCTGGAAGATGGACGGGCAGGTATTCAGGAATTCAGATCTATGCTAATCGTTCAGCTGTTTTGTTCATAGAAATGATCTGAGGTGGTTTTATGCACAACACAGGAGATCCTTCGATGGATGGGCGGTGCCAGGCAGCTGAGGAATCCACGCGCATTGGCCCTCCCTGGGAAGGCGATTCCGGCTTTGGGACAGACAGTAGTATGGAGGTGCTGCCCCTGAGTGCGGATGCTGAGGTGTCCCACGCTTCGCATTTTTCTCTGCCGCCTGCCCGCTCCTTCAGCGCATTGCCGTCTGAGCGGTCCTGTGCCGGAGGTCATGGTCGCTCCATGGAGATGGCTATGCTCCATCACACGCAATTCCTGCACAGCCTAGTCGGCATGGGCCAGCCCACCGATAGCAGGGACCACCCCGTGGTGACAGACGCGCTGACCCAGCTCCTCTCTCGCATGGTTGAGGCGTGGGCCGACCCCCGGCTTCTCCCGCCGCCTTCCCTGATCCTTCGGGCTGCGCGGGTGGTTGCCCAGGCGCTGGAGTTCCTGAGCGGGCCGACATGCGTCGAGCTTGTGGGACGAGCGGAAGCCTGCCTGAAGGAGCTGACGGCTCTGCTGCTGGACAACACGCGGCTCAACTGGGTAAGAAGCGGCGCTCGCGAGCTCACGGCCCAGATCCCCTCAGCTGAGGGATGATCCTGCAGCTTCCTCAGCAGGAGGGCTGAGTTGTGCAAAAAAGATTATTAAAAACCAGGCGTATGGTGAGATATAACTGAAATAATTACACATGATACAACATGTTTATAACTTCATACGTCAGCCTAGGTTATGATCCCAGAAGACAGAAAAAAATATAAGCAAACCTTATGCCGGTGAAAAAAACTAAAGCTTTAAGGATGAAATGATACTATTAAAGTTTCTGACGGTGTGACTCAGCCGACATATTTACCATGAAACTATTTTTGACGTCCTTGCGCTTAATTTAAAATCCTGCCCTTTTATGACCTTTCATGCAGAACTGTGCTGTTCATCCTCAAATAAAAACGACAGGTAGATTATCAGTGTCCATCGTACAATGTTGTTATTTTGACAGTGTTCAGGATTCGTAACAGATCTGCAGTATATGACATGTAACTATCAGACTCATTCTGGTAATTATACGATCCACCTTGTTATCATTAGATTATTGTCATTGCAAGAATTTATAACCAGTAAAAAAGTAATGCAAAACCACTGTTTCACTGATAGGGCTTTCTGATGTTTTCTGAAATCCAGAATGTGGTTTTCCGGTACTGTAATGCAAAAATGAAAGTGAAAATACCATTAACACACAGTGGGTTTCATGTGGTTTAATATTACACTTGTAATTCTGAATGCATCTGCCGCACGCGTCCATCTTTTTTTGAAATGTACCTTTCTGTTGTGGAATGTCGGTTGAGGTCTTTATACCCGGAATGTAAGCGTTCTGCCCGCTGCCTCATGGTCTGCACTCCCTCTCTGTAACAGCTGCCTCATTCTGTCTCGGACTGGGTTTTCTAATTAGGAAGCACAGCACAAAGCTGAGCATGACACGGGGCAATTATATGCAGCATTCCTCAGGCTCTGGGCAATTCCCCTCACCTTTCTCCCGCACCCATCCATCCATCCATCCATCCATCCATCCATCCATTTTCTGAAACCACTCATCCTATTCAGGGCCCCGAACCCATCCCAGAGGCTACGGGCAAAAGGCGGGGAACAACCCAGGATGGGGCGCCAACCCAAGGCAGGGCATCCCCTATGCCCCTTTACCCATAATTAGCAGGTTCTGCATTCTAGCATTCCAGCTCATTATCTCATTCATGGCACATGAACTTCTTGGTGTCTGTACACTGTGGGCATAATAATTCTGCAAATGTGTGTTTTACAGATTTAAAAAGTTGTTTGACAGACACAACATTTTAAGCAATGCCAATTCATTTGTTGCAACAACAGTAAATGTTATATACAGAAAGACAGATTTGTACGTGACAAGGGGAAAATATTTTCAAAAACATAGGTGTGCACATTTATTATGCAACTGAGAAATACAGTACAATTTTTGATAATTTCATGAACAAAGAACAAAAAACATTTTGACAATTCTAAATAATTATGATTTTAGTAGTGAATTCAGAAGCTTAACAAAGGAAGTTTTACCTCTGAAAATACTTTCATTTGTCAATATAGCCGCCATCCTTTTCTAACTCTTGCATTACCCCATTATCCATTGATTCTGTCAGTTTATTTTATGTCACTGTGCCTAATTTCTGATGAAGCATCCAAGATAGCTTCTCACAAGCTGTTCAGTGATGTGTTCTGCTGTCCTCTGTAGAGCTCCCTCTTTAAAAAGGCCCCCAGGTTCTCTACTGGGATCACATCAAGTGAGCAAGGGCCTAGTCAAGGGCTCTTCAACTCTGGATCTCAATTCCAAATCCAGGCCTTGTTTTCAGTTCTTCCACATGTGTAGTTTAATAATTACTGATTCTGATTGGCCAGAGGCTTCACGCCTGGCTCACAGGTTAAGGAAGGCTGGAAAATCAGCAGGACTCGGACCCTGAGGACCGTGAGTTGAATAGCCCTGGCCTAGTCATAATTTTGCTGTCTTTGAACCCTTTGCTGGCCAGCCAATCTCTGGTGTGCTTCCATGCATGAGATGGAGTGTTTTCTTGCATCAGTATCATAGACTTTTTGAATATCGCTGCTTGAGAAAGGCGTCCTCCAGGAATTTGCAATAGTTTCTGGAGTTCATTTTCAAGCTGTCTTCCACCTGAAATGGTCCAACCAATTCACTGCTGATAATTCCAGCCCATATCATTACCCCCCACCCCCCATGGTGTGCAATGCTGGTCAGCAACCCAGCCGTAGCCCCACCCATCAGGTCTAACCAGGATCACTCTCATCTCAAGCATCAACAAAAAAATCTCTCTTCATATATTTCCTTGCCCATTCTTGACGCCTTCACTTAAGCTCTTTATTTCAAGGAGGCTGTTTTTCTGACCCTGCCAATCATGTGAAGCACTTTGCACCTTGTACTTCTGCAGCATAAAGGAAGTTTGCAGTTCTGAAAGATGGTGGCACTTGAGGCTAAAGGGTCCCTGCATACTTCCTGTTTAATTCTTTAATTTGCGTAATATCTTCTCAACGCGCTTTTCGCGTGTCTGCGGTCTCATGCGGTGATCACGACTCAGCTCCTTCGCAGTGCCAGTGGTTTTGTAGCCCTGTGAAAGCCAGTTAACTTCTGTATTTTGTTAGGACTCTTCACCCTTTATGACCCATTTTTGCAGCAGCTAAAATCTTGCACGCCTGAATTTAAGGCTTTCCTCACTTTAAGCTGCACCCTCTCCTAATGAAGCAATGTTTACACTAAGTGAATAATGTGGTTAATATGGTTATTAGTTGACAAAAATGCTCTTGGGGATGATTTTCCATTAGAAAACAGACTTGCATAATAATTGTGTATACGGTGTAGTTTTCACACTCGTGACCTGAGGATGGCGCTCTCGGTTGTTTTAAAATAACCAGTCTGAGACTAATGCATCGCTACAGTGCTTCCGATTAACTGGAGTAATTTAAACAGAATTTAAGCTGAATAGGGAAATTCTGAAAGGCCTGGTGTTTGGTTAACTGTAACTGTTAATTTACACATTTAGATGGTGTGACGTTACTGACACGACACGTAACTGAATGTAAACTTTAAAAATAATTTAATATATAACGGTTTTAATCAACCACGCAGTCCAGTTAAGCTTGTTATCAGCATTTTGGATTGTTCAACCTTACATTTAAGACCTGCGATGTGCACGTAATCTTTTTTTAATGGTATCGTTTAAGGACACGTTTCTCTGCAAGTGAAATCAATTAAAAGCTCTCGGAGCGCTGTATGAAGTAGGTACATGCCTTAAAAGCAGCTTCCCACTACTTTTATAGATCTGAGGAGAACTTAAGCAACGACTGTTAGCCGTTCGATTTCCTGGCCTTGCAGATGCATTTTCTCTCTCCACAAGGACAGTGTACACTAGTAAATAATGGCTAAAAGCCTGAATTTGAAAATGAATCATCCAGGCACTTTTTTTTACAGAGGATCTGCCATTCAGATAAATTACTATGGACAAACTCAGATACGCTGGCCGGAGCAGAGCTGTCAGATCATGTTGATGATGTCATTATAGAAGTTTATATTTTGTGATATTAGGTTATCAGACTTGATTAGATAAAACTGATGGATTTAGACAAAAAGCATGAATATTATTACAACAGAGGACTGTGTGGAGGTGTCCACTGACAGACTGTACAAACTGTGCTGAAGGCCAGGAAGTCACCAACAATTCAATTTACTCCAGATGAGGGGTCACCTTAGCAGTGCCCACGTGTCCTGAGTGCAGTGATGATGCTTTTAGCATTCAGTGGTGCTCTTGTATATGTAACTGAAATTGTCATTCGAGTCATAATTTGAAAGTATTGCAGACTGAATGTGCATTGAGGTGATTTAGGAGCGATGAAGCTGCTGCTCTAACAGTGATTCTGCTGCTCTAGTGGTAAATCCATTGTTAACATTATATTGGCCTTTTCTGTTTATTAGTTTGCCGTCTATTCGCCAGTGTCTCTTGATACCCATATAGATTGGACCTCTCCAAATTGCCCCTTTTCCACCTTAGTCTCCAGCTTTCCTAATAGCTTGCTCTGTCATTGGGTAATTGCTCCTTTAAAGAGGCGTGTCGTTGGATTAATTCTGTCATTAAAAGGTTTTCTGTTACAGATGGAGCACGAGCGCTTTTGTGAGAGGGAAGCTGACTCAGATCCTGCCCACAGCTACCAGCCTTTTAACTTTTGTACCTCTGGAAGAAGGTTAAATAATGATATCTGTCCTTGTGTCTATTGCCCCTTCTTAGTCTTTTAGACAAGAATATAGTCCTGGCTGCTAGTTTGATTCTGCTTTCATAAACCCAAAAAGCTTCTGTTGAGCAAACTGTTCAATTACTGCATCTGACTTCATCTGGCATCATGAAATCAGTGGCAAAAGTTTTAATTTCACAATGTCAGTAACTATGTAACATGCATGAGGCCATTGCAGTTCCCTAGTCTGGCTGATCAGTCCTCATTTACATGAAGGCATACAGTTTACATGCAGTCATCAGGGGCCTGGATGTTATATTAATTCTGGGCTTTTGATGTCTTATTTGAACCGTTCTTTTTTCCAGGATGGAAACATTATGCAACATGCATCTTCATTGATTGAAAAACAAGGATTGGATGCACGAGTTTGAATTTGTTTGACGGCACTCATTGGATTGATCAATACTCAGAACGATGGGAAAGTCCATGGCTAGGAAGGATAATTGTATATTTACACAAATCATCAGCTTGACGGTTGAAACATGGACACCATTAGGTGCTCCAACAGGAAAATGATTTCAAACACACATCAAAACTGGTTTTGGAATGGACAAAGCAGGCTAACATTAAGATTCTGGAATGGCCTTTCCAAAACCCCGACCTCAACCCTATTGAAAATTTGTGCGGTATGCTTAAATGTCAGGTCTGTGCCAGGAAAACGACCAATTTAAATGAACTCTACCAATTCTGCCAAGAAGAGTGGTCGAATATCCAGCCAGAATTATACCAGAAGCTTGTTGATGGCTACAAAAAGCGTGTGGTTGAGGTGCAGCTTGCTAAGGGACATTTAACCAAATAGTCGAGGGCGTGTATGTATATATCTGAGCCTGCACATATAAATAATTTTGACCCTGTGTGGATTGCAGAAAATCCAAAATATATTTGAACTTATGCACCCAATCCTTGTTTTTAAAATCATTGAAGCTGTACGATGTACAGTATAAATATTCCACCCTGGAAAAACAACGGTTCAAATAAATAATTAAAAGCCCAAAATGAATGCCACTCATGCCCCTGATGAGTGCATGTAACCTTCTGCCCACAACTGTCAGCTTCATCAGGCCTTATTTACCTATTTCCTGTGCTCTGTATGCTGCTGGTTCTTCATATTCATTGTCACGTGACCTGCATTACTCCAGCTTCTCTGCTGTGGCCTGGACTCTCGTCAGGTGGCGTACTTTCACACCACGAAGCGATCCTTTTAGAGGCGGCACGTCAATCGTCCGGGGACCGCGTAGGAGAGGGAGGCGAGCTAGGCCTGCCTGGCCAGTTGCCACCTCGCGGGCAGCGTCGGCTGCCAGCTTGCTGTTCTCACAGGGCCTCATCTGTGTGAGCTGTGTGTGGGTCTTGGGTCTTGGATTGCAGCAGAGTGAGTCGTGGCGGCAGAGAGGAGGGAAATGGGGGCAGAGGGACCGACTTTAGCTAGCTATAGCGTGCCCACACCTCTCTTTTGAGGTTTTCAAGGTAACCCCCCCCCCCCACTGATCAAAATTATTTAACTAAGCCCCCACCCCTGTTAAAATATACTCATGGTGAAGCACACAGTGTTAAAATCACCAGACACACGGTGACACTCCTGGGTTACTTGGCCAGGCCAGGGCGTGCCACGAGGATGATTGACAGAGCCACGTCCAATCAGAATGGCCAGCAGGGTCAAAGTATAGGTTGATGCTCAGTGTCTTGTCCTTCAGGGGGTGTGACCTTTCTGCTGGCCCTGATAGGCCTGCCTCCAACTGGTTGGTTAAGCGCTGTGGGGATGTCAGCACCTGAGGCCCAGTTAGCCCTGACTGGCCAGAGAGAATTGCAGATTATAAAGGCCCAGTCTTGCTCAAATGTCACACATGATCAGAACAGACTCCTTTTCTGCGCTGGTCATTGGAGAAAGTTCCCGTTTCTACTTTTGTTTGGGGATGGCCGCTTGCCTGGTTGCGTGTGGGTTTTTTGCCTAACAAAACCACATGCGTTTCTTGCATTTTCTATAGCATAATACATGTAATGTTTGTGCTTTTGTGGGCAGCAATGTTCAGTGATTCTTACTGATCATAACCAGCACCTTTTGATGTCCTCACGTTCAGGGGGTGGTCGTTATATCAGACCCTCACCCAAAACCTGATGTTAGTGCGTTGGCCCCTCTCTCTTTTACACACATAGGTTAACAGTTGAAGTCTCTAGTTTGACTTGCTAAATGTTTACAAGGACCAGCCATTTGTGCCCCATGTTACAGAGTTCTGCTCATCTTTACTGGTTAGCTTCCTATTTATGGTTTATTGGAAGGAATCTTCTTAAATCCTGGAATGACACATATCAAGCCTGGATTCTGTATCACATTGTGAGCCTATTTTTGAATATGTGTGTATATTTTATAAATTTTTTAGAATTATAATTTACTTTGAGATCAATAAAGTGTCTGTCTGTCCATTCTATCCCAGTACATCAGGCAGGATCTAAAGTCAGATTTTACTTAGAACATGCCGACAGACTCCGTCCCCTGCAGCCACCCTAAAGTGGTTTGCGCAGGCAAACGGGCTCTGGACTGGGCAGTTGGTCGTCATGCGGCCGGGGCTGCGAGGGAGCATACTGGAGCGCTGCTCCGTTAGCAGCGCATAGCGCAGTCGTGCTTCGGAGAATGACCTTTGAAAACAATTAGGGTGGATTCTCTGCTTAAATGATGGTGGCCTTCAGGGTCCTTATGTCAGCGGAGGCTCCTCGGCGGGCGGATGCGCGTATGCGAGCTGCTACGGTGTCGGCAAGGCGAGGGGGGGTATGGAGATTGTAAAGGGCATGTTTACAGCTCTCTGCGCCGTGTTTTCCTGTGTTTCTCCATGTGCTGTAGGGACTTTCCGATGCTCGTGTGCCTTCATTTCAGCAGACAGGAGATGGTATCACAGTATTTGTCACAAGTCCCCATAAGGATTTCTGGGATCTCATAAGATTGTCTTTACATTTAATCTTTTTCTTTCTTAATCATCTGTCTGCATTAATAGCAATAGTGTCACACCTGGAATTAATGTCACAACAGTGGGATTTGAAAACCAGTGGGACCAGATCATTTATATGGGGAGACGTTTTGTATCAGGCTGACCTGCATGTTTTTACTGACAGGTGAAACTCCACCATTGTGTCCTGCATTTTACACTCATTTTGTTTTTCTTTGAACTCCCTTCGCCATATTGATCATTTTCCTGGCTCTTAAACTGAAGTTTCTAGTAAAGTCTTTTCTATATATATTATATAGTTTTTTATAGAAAACTAATCTTAAACATCTTATTTAGATTGTTTTGATTGTTTGTGACAATTTCTAATTATGAAATTTTAACCTTTATTATTTGTTAATCTGTTTTCCCGTTCATTCGAATGCCATGAATACTGCCCTGGTTGCTGGCATGGTGTTGAACGCCAGTCTGACTGATTAAACACCCCCCATGACCCGCTGCCCCCCCGGAGACGCTGCAGGCTGCTCTAGTCATGCACATGTCCCTCTTTGGTGTGCTTCAGTTCCAGAGGCAGGAGACGCTGGCTGACTGTCTGGCCGCTCTAGGTGGAAGCCCGTCACTGAAGTTGCCGTTCATCCTTCACGCCTTCTGTGAAGTTAATGCCTTTGGGGAACACCTGCTGCAGGTATAAACATCGGCCCCAGCCCTTTGTGCTTCCTGCAAGCAATTATGCATGCATGCACACTCAGGCGTGCTGAGAATGCAAGACACATGCATCACCTCTAAATTCACTGCCTTATTCATGCTGCCTTATTCATGCTGCCTTATTCATGTCTTAAGCAGGTTGAAAGGACTCTTCCTTGTTTCATCCGCACCGTGCACTCGCATTGTTTAAAGCAGTATCGTGTCATTCAAAAGGTATATCTTTTGAATTACACAATATCTACTTAACTACTGTCTGTAATGTTACAGTCCCTTATTTATAATAATTATAACTTGTTTGATCTTGGAATTTGAACCTAGCTCTGAGTTTGATGCGATCAGGTGTGACTCTTAACTGATTTGCTTTTACTGCTCAGGGTGTGTTGAATTGTAGCAGGTTAGCCATTTGCCATATATGTACATTAAACCATTATGGTTCACCATTCTGGCTGCAGATCAGCTCATTTTGGTGAAAACGTGAGCTAAACCAGGCCTTATTTCACGTGACACCAAGCACGCTGCCCCTGGTCATGCGCTTTGGACAGATCTCCATTGTTTGATGTGTGTCAGTGCCGTTGCTTGACAGCAGTCATACAAACTCAGCTTTTTTGGTCTGTAAACACACTGATTCTTTGGCATGAGCCATTGTTTATTACACAATTCTCTGAATGTGGAAATTCTGGCACTTTCTGTGGGTACGAAATTTCGCATTTGCGGTGCAAGTTGTGCTCGATGAAGCGTAATTTTTGACGTCAGCATGCCCGTGCCAATCCCTCAATTCAGATGCATAAAAAATTATATGCGTTACATACATATGACATTTTTTGATGATGGACAAAGCAAAATAAATATTCAGTAGTTGTAACTGGAATGTATAATTACACAAATAATTAGGTGTTTAGTATTCTATCAAACTCTTTAGTTTTCTTTCAAGTATTCAAGTATTCAGTGCAATGCTGATGGTAGATTACAAGGGTTTTTTTTATCAAGTACTAAGATTTTTCCGATCGTTATTATAATTTGTGTGATCAGGATGTTCTTGCAAACACCTTCATGTGTTTCTTTTTAACCTAAGTCATCTGGTGACATCGATTTTTGTCTCTTCGTTCAATCTGGGATTTCAGCATAAGACTCCTGCCTTTGATTTGACTTGCTGTATTCTATGCTGTTAGATGGTCTTTTGACTAGAGGTCAGTCTTTGTGGTCCTGTGCATTGTAATGTCATTATTGCCTGCTACTCTCAGATGTCAGCCTTGATCAATAGATTGAAAGGCTTGTTTTTCTGCTCTGATTAGGCCTTCTCTTGTAAGGTACCTACATGGACAAAAGTTTTGAGACGTTGAATTCAGGTGTTTCAATCAGACCCACTGGCACAGGTGTGTAAAATCAAGCACCTAGCCATGCAGTCAGGTTTACAGACATTTGTGACTGAATGGGTTGTTCTGAAGAGCTCAGTGAATTCAAGTATGATACTGTCATAGGATGCCACCTCTGCAATAAGTCAGGTTGTGAAAGTCAGGCTAGATATTCTACAGTCAATTGTAAGTGGTATTACTGCAAAGAGGAAGCCTTTAGACACTCCCTCATGGAGCAGCTGGACCACATAAAGTAAGAGCGAGGTCACAGACTGCTGAGGCGCATGGTGTGTAACAGTATCATTGACCCCAGCACTGACAGCTGGGGGCTTCTTGGAATGGGCCTCCATGGCTGAGCAGCTGCAGCCAAGCCTCACATCTCCAAGCACAATGCCAAGCACTGCATGCAGTGGTGTAAAGCACGCTGCCACTGGACTGGTGCAGTGGAAAGGTGTTCTGTGGAGTGATGAATCCAGCTTTCCTGTCTGGCAGTTTGATGGATGAATCTGGGTTTGGCAGATGCCAGGAGAACGTTACCTGTTACCTGTTTGGTGTAGAAGAACTTGACTGGCCCACATAGAGCCCTGACTTCTACCCCATCAAACATCTTTGAGATGAACTTGAACGGAAATTTTGAGCCAGGCCTTCATGTCCAATATCAGTGCCTGACCTCACAAATGCTCTTCTTGATGAATGGGCAAAAACTCCTACAGACACCCTCCAAAATCTTGTGGAAAGCCTTCTCAGAAGAGTGGCAGCTGATATAGCTGCAAAGGAGGGACCAGCTCCATACTGCTGCCTATGGATTTAGAATGGGATGCCATAAAAGATCCTATAGGTATAATTGCCAGTTGTCCCAACATTTATCTTCCTATTACAGTCACAGAAAAGCACGTCTGGTGCTCTCATGTTATGACATGCAGCCACAAGTACTGTTTTCTAAACTAACTTTGCAGATCGGGGGGTTTGATACACCCTGGTGTTTTGATGCATGATGCTTTCTGGGTGGGAAGCTTGACCAGCTGCAGGATTTTTCGGTTTGTGTGTCTATCAAAGACACAAAGAGGCATTAACAAAGAACGAGACCTGATAGTGGGAGATTCCCCATTTCCGATAAGGATGAGTCACTCTGGAATGAGTCACTTGTGGTGTAATTTTACACGTACACACACTGTAGCCAGTTGAAGCACTAATGAGAAGAAGACGTGGCGGGCAGGACATTCTGCCCGGACATCCGGCAGATTTCTGAAGGATGAGACTGCTTACGGAGCCAGTGAGCAAAGCGCGCGGCCGAGGTTTGCAGCGTCATGCTGCTGTTTGCCGCACTGGAGGCAGTTGGTGTGAGATGGCAGCCTGTGAGTCTTCGCTCTTCAGTGCTTATCCTGCCCATGATCTACCAAAACAGTCGCATGTGGCGTGTTCCACTAACCAAGTTTAATAAGCATAAGGACACCAACTTTATACAGATAACTAACTTTTGGGTGTCACAATATGTATCTTTTAATATTATTATCGTAATATTACCGTATTATAACGGTAATATTTTAGACATACTACAAATTTGCTTTTTGGATTGTGGGTGAATGTCCATATTGTGCCGAAAGGCCTGCAATAGCATGTAGTTTGTTGTTTAATTAAATGGTCTGTTTGATTTTCTGGAGGAAAATTAACCATTTAGATTAATTGAACAATCAATGATATAGTCGATAGATTAATGCATAGAGAAATAGTCGTTAACGGCCGCCCTACTCCCCAAACCCAGCAACGCCCTTTTCACCTGCAGAGTTCCTTGAAGGCTCACGTGATGGTTGAACTGTATGTGCAGAGAGCATCACTGTATTTTTGGAGTGTAAGTTAGCGTGTGACTTGGCTGAGAGCTGACTGTGACACCTGCTAGATCAGCACAGTCTCCCTAAATATTAGAAGCAATCCTGCTGTTGTGTTGAATTCTGCATTGTGTTGATTTAAATGCATCTAAAGGTTCATTATGAAATCACTCCCCAGCTTCCCAAGTGTGTCCCGCTGATCTCGAATCAGTGCTAATGCTAAAGCCATCCTCTGGACTGACTCTAGGGAGGAAAAATAAACACCAATAATACACAGGTTCTCAGGTATCGAGCTTCATCGCTATACTTGTACTCTGTTCGGGCTGCATTGGTACATTGTAGAACTGCAGTAGGTTTCCTCTGGATCTCTTTCCCTGAAGCCCTGCACACACAGCCTGCTCACAACATCGCTCTGACAGGGCTAAGGGCAGCCCTGTCACTTTTATTTTTAGCGCCCCCTTCTGTCAGCGATTTATGAGCATATTCGAGAATCTGTTATTTTTGGTTAACCCCTTGCAATGAGATGACTACAGCCGCTACGTGTTTCCATGTTGCCGCATTTGGGGGATGGTGGAAGTTTTACAGAAGCCGTGTACTTGACTGTGGGACTCCTCATGTCACATTTATTCCTTTGTTTCTTTTTAAAGCCACGGTAATCGCCGCTGTGGCCGTGGGTTCGCCCCGGTGGTTTCGTGTTTGTTTTGCTGTAGCCTTAGTGATATGAGTCACGCTCAGAGCAAGAGAACAAAACATATTATTGGTTTCCTTCTTATCAACAGGTTGCTATAAAAATAAGACCTTGGGGGAATTATTACCATAATGGGAGCCGTTATTAAAATGGGTGAGTGGGATAGAGGCTGGACACCTGGGTGGGGGGGGGGATACGTCAGGCAGCCTTTAGTGACTCACCACATGAGTCAGTAAGGCAGCGGTAGCACTGTAGCACTGTAGCACTGTCACTGGAAACACAGGGCCTCAGGTAAAGCGTCCGTCATGTGACAGGTCGGGGCTGCGGAGAAGTGGCTGCTAGGGTGGGTGAACGTGCAGCGAGACATGGGCACGAAGCGGCACGGAGGACGGCGCGTCTCAAAGCAGCCGGCTGCCTCGACTGCGCATGGGAGTGAGAGCGAACCTCAGCAGAGGTCTGTGGCCTGTACTACGAAGCGGGGTTACTGGCTTAGCGGGGTAAGCTGTCGGATTTAAGGTACCACAGTTTAAATGGACTTCATATTTGTTCACTTTCATTTCGCCCAGACTACCTTAATTCCGATAAGCCAGTAACTCCGCTTCGTAGTACAGGCCACTGGAACGGTCTGTCTGAGGCTGCAGAAAAGGCCGCTGCCAGCTGGTTGCTGGCTCTGAATTCGCTCTCTGTCAGGGCAGGAATCTAAGCAGGTTGTGTGAGTTTGAGTCCTGCTGTGGGTCGGCGCCCCATCCTGGGTTGTTCCCTCCGGAATAGGCTCTGGACCCCCTCAACCCTGAATAGGACAAGAAGTTTCAGACGATGGATGGATGGATGGACTGAGCAGGTGTTGTCTGTGTACCTTCATGTCTTGGTATTAAAAAGACTTTGTATTTAACTTGTTAGTGTAGTAGTTTGTTCACCTGTAGGATTTCATATTTTACAGAGGAGCTGCATCAGTCTAAATCTTTCGTTTTTGGTTTTTTTGGTTTTTTGTTTTTAACAGTGATAAAGTATAGTGAGAGTCATGCAGTTTCCATTCATCCTTTCCATCCATCCACCATGTGCCCACTTACCACAGTCAGAGTTACGGGCAGGCAGATGTATTTGAGGACATTACCTAGTAATGACTCAGAGTGTCGCAGCACGCAGAATAAGTGAGGGATAATGGCTAAAATGCCAGCAGGCATCGTCTGTTCAGTCATGTCCTATAAGTACTTATCCAGAGCAGGATCAAGGGGAGTGTGGGTGCTGGCCCTGGGGGGACAGGGTGTAAGGCTGGGGGGTGCCAGTCCATCAGATGCGGACATTATCCCGCAAGAAGGACAGTTTAATGACACTGATTTCTGTAACCGTGTGTTTTACTGGACAGCAAGAAACTGATCATTTGAGTTTGGCCCTGTGGGTGTGACTTTTTTGCTGTTAATTTTTGGCTCCCCCCACCCACACACTTGGAAATTGTGTAATCGTGATTCCAGTGTTGTGAAAAACAATGGAACATCAGAAATGTCACCGTTCAGAGTTTCTGCTCTAGTTTTCGTCTTTCATGTGATTCTTGTTAGTTTTAAAAGCATAACAGCGAATGTGTTGGGGCTTGTGGGGTGTCTGAGCTGTAGTGCAGTCAGCATGACCTTTTCAGGGAAATTAAAGAGCACCCACTGAACACCCTGAGATAAAGTGCGCTCATAATCTCTGTCTGTCCCAGCCGCAGCCACATTTAAGAAGAAGCCATGCTTGTAACTCATCTTTATTTACCATTATGTCTCCACTCTAGGAATTATGGCTGTTGGGGATATTAAAGTATGTGGCATTTTGTTTTCTGCAAAATTTTCCCTTGTATTTAGATAGAAAGCCAGACTTTGAGTCTTCAGAAGCCTTACGGGTAGGATTTAGTCACCGCTCGTCTAATCTGCAGCGTTCGATATCAGCGCAAGGTTCCCCTGGATCTGAAGCAGCTTATCGTGGCGTTTGGCAGAGTCTCAGGGACGCTGAAGCATTGCTCTGAACTTTTATATTTGATTTACTGGCGAGAAGATGAGATGTTTCCCGAACGACTGACACTCGGCGATCATGTGGCCCCCTCGACACGACGCGGAGGATCTTCGGTGGCCCGCTGTGCGGCCGTCTGATTGATAGGCACCTGCCGCCCAGCTCAGGAACACACGTTTAAGGACGTTTTGCATTTTAAAAGGCGTGTCGATCTGCTGTATGCTATCAGCTCCAGTTACGAGTGGTACTCAGATCCAGAGAATATTGAATAATTTACATTTAATAGACCTGGAGTATAATTTTTTTGGCTCTATCCTAAATAGTTTTTTCATCTATCTGCATTTGTATTAAAGAGCTCTGCTCTCCAGCACATGGACAGGATCTGTGGATTTATCGGCCTGTCCTGCAATCGCTCACACCCTGATGGTCGTGTCTCGACTCCAGATATTAATAGCTGTGGAGGTGGACCGGACCTCTCGCCAGGAGAGACAAGCCGCTCCCTGAGTATGAAGGATGGAGACATTTAGCCCCGCCTCGCCTGAACAGCAGCTCTCTGACGCCCCTGACACGTGTAGCCTGACCCTCTCCACCATCCCTCGCCAGCTTCTCCTGCTTTCATCAGATGGATCAGGAGACCGCCCCCCCACCGCCAGAAACCGCGTTAGCAAACCACTGTGCCTCTCCTGCACCTTTTGAAGATTAGCTGTACAATCATGAAGAGCGGTAACTACCCAGAAAAGATAATCTTTAAGAAGAGCCTCTGCCAAAACTGGGGGTTTCCATTGCCTTTCTCACGTCTGTGAGTGTCTGGCAGAGCCGGAGGACAGGATAACATGTCAGGGCTGCCTTGCCACGTCCCAGCGCCGGGGGAGGAGCTGCCGGAAGGCTGCTGTCTCCCGATTTCACGGAAGGTCTGTTTCACAGAAGAGTCTAGAGGAAGCCACCATGTATGCTGGCAACAGCTGTGAAACTGGGGCCCTGAATGGACCGAGGATGTGACAGTGGCAGCGGGATGTACGTGTCACTGTTCACGCCGGGCTGGCTGGTCCCTCCGTGTCCACGGCGCCGTGTGTAGCGTGCATCCGGAGAGGAACCCCTGTTGGTTTACTGCAAACTTACCCACGTAAAAATGTCAGCGTTTGGGCAGCTCGGCACACAAATCCGTCTCCCACATCCTGAGACGCATTTCCAATGGGAACTCGCTTCCGCCGTGGAGCCAGGATGCAGCTGGGTGGGGTCACACGTGCACAGACTTCAGCATGTCTTTAGTGCACAGTATTCAACTCGAACTTGACTGCAACAATATCATAATTGGGTATCTAATAAAATGGCTTATCAGCGGTCTTTTCTTAGTAAAAGGGTCAAACGTGTATGTAAATATCACGATACAGCAACACAAAGGTTAAACCGACTGAAGATGATTGCAAATGAAGCTTATGAACTAGACAGCTGCTGCGTCTATTAACACATCTGAGAATAGTGACACAAGCATGAGAGGTTTTCCTTAAAATCATCAGGAGCCCCTGCGCAGGGTGCACAAGCGCCCGTACCACTTCCTGTTGAGTACCAGTACTAAAAGTTCCTGTACCTAAAGTACCAAAGCAGCAAAAAGGAATTCACCAAATTTAAATTGCAAGGATGAGAATGACTATGATTACCTCGCAGCGCACATTCAGAGCGCATGCCAATGCAGCAGAGGTAAACTTTAAGCTGATTTTTTTTAAAACATATCTTGGATAATCATAAAAGGAACAATCATTAAATTTACAAAGCTTGCGAAGTTTTGTTTCCTATGACAGAGTAAAAAAAAAAAAGTTTTTACCCAAGTGGAAAATCAGCACTTTGAAGTATCATACTTTTGGTGGAAAATTACCCTAATCCTTTCTGGTTTTCCGATGTCAGGTATAGTGAAACGAATATGATTCTTTAATAATGTTTATGTTACTAAGTGCAACATGTCTTCTATGTATGTTGATATCGGTCTTTTATGGCAGACAGTGGCAGTGACAATTACATCTGTTCCTTTCGTTCTTGACAGCCAGTATAGTGTACAGTGTAGTGGGGGTGGAATTGGCTTTGGATCACATGTTTTCTGTGCACATAGTACACAGGTCTTGCTAAGAGGAACACATCTTTTTATCAGATTTGCATGCAGCACATTTACTTATCGTGAATCAAAACCCTTCTGAGGTCTTGATGTTTCATCAAAGCCGAGTACTGAAGTGGTTTTGAGAAGAGGCCTGGTTGAGAAAAGATCACGCGTTGATCAGAAGATTAAAATATCTGCATGCTATTAACTCTGGACTGTAAGCCATTGAAAACGGCTTAGATCATGCAGAGGAAATTAAAACACCCCCCCCCCCCCCACTGGCCTGGATATTGTGTTCCTTAGCACCCAAGCTTCAGAAGACATGGACCACTGATGCTCATCAGCGGACTGGGCTTCCTGAGTTACACTTTGTCAGCTTACAGATGCTCAGGTGCAGGAGAGATTTTAAGACTGTGTAAGAACGGCTTTTAATGACCTTTTAAGAAGTCCGAATTTTTTTGTGACCTCTGAAATCTATAAAAGCCATTATTTGGTAAACTATACATGTCTGCTTAAAAAACAATATCTCTACATCCTTTTCAGGAGAAAAAAAACACAGTTGTGCCCCCTGTTAAGCAAGACAACAATAAGTTCTCCAGTGAGGAAGTTAATATCAGATCTCATGGTGTAGGGTTACGATATTGATTATTTCTGAGAACAGCTCTTTTTATGGAGTTTTTTATTATGAATTACCTCAACTGTGCACTACAGTCCTCTGAGACCTTCACAAAATGCCATGCTTTCATTAGTTTGACGTGAATCACAGTTTCGGTTGGAAAAGTGCTACCTGAATTCTCCTTTGTGGGGGCATTTAAAATCGAAGGGAACCCACAGTGAGGGTCAGGGAAGTGTCTATCGAAGTGCTGAAAAGAGGACTTTACGGAAGGCTTTGTGCGACATTGCACCCCTCAGGTCCTTAGAATTGTAGTGTTTTTAGCAATTCATACTTGTAATTTATTGGAAAGAAAAAAGTAGTGAACTATTGAACGCTCTTCACCTGTCTATACTGTAAGAGAGGGGACAATCATCTTGATTTGACTTTGCCATTTATTATCCTATGTAATTATCGTTTTGTTGAATTACTTGAATTAATTAAAAAAATTTTAAGGACTTTTTACACAGCTGAATATTCAGGTGCTGCACCTTAATCCTGTGAAAGCATTAAATCCTTCTGGACTGAGGATCTGAGGATGATGGTTCCTTAGCAGTTCCTTAGTGCTCTTGGCATTTTCTTGCTCCAGCCTCAGTGTCCATGGCAGGACACAAAAACACAGGAAGCACACACCTCAAGGTCCAAGCCTCATTTGCTCCAAGCCTCATTTTCTCTGCTTCGCAGATTGTGCAGTGAAAACTTAATTTACCTCCGCCTGCTGGCCTGACCCCATTACCTGTTACACGCCACACCTAGAGATCGGTGAGGTACAGGAAGCCGAAGGGATATCCATTGTTAAGTTCAGTCTGAAGTTCCACACATCCTGCTCATATAGCTTAATAGTGGTTAAGCAATTCAATGGTGGTTTAATGGTGGTTATTTGGATAGAAGGGATTCCCTCAACTCAGGACGGATCCTTCTGAGAAACTGGATTTGCCGAATTCGGCATGCCCGCGTTAGCTGTTGTATTCTTATTGGCTGGAGAAGATGCACCTTGCAGCCTGTCACACACAGCCCAGAGTGGTAACTAGGTGTCCCCATCTCAAGGAGAGCTTCCATTCTACTCAGTGATGGTCAGATCCATTCTGAGACCGCATCATGTAGCCTTCACGTGCAGAGAGCACATTTTCCAGGTGAAATGCAGTCTATTACTCACCTGCAATGTCATTTGTACTTCATGCTCTGAGATGCTTGATCACATGACCCCTGCAGACTGTCAGGTGACAGTAGAGGAATTTCAGTAAGAGGCAGTAAAAAAGGACATGAAAATAATAAATAATACAAAGCAACTGAATTACATCAAAAAGGACACTGAAATTAAGTGTTGACTGGTGAGCAGATGATTCGTTGCATCTGCAGTGCACCTGTGCTCTATACTTAGGTACTGTGGTGGAACCTTCTGACTTCCTGGTAGAAGCTGTTTTCGTGCTGCCGCTTCTGGGCTGACTCCCCAGAGCAGAGTGGGACGAGAGTGATTGTGCAGGGTGACTGAAAACTTTGACAGTGTTGCCCCGCCCTTCTGAGCCAGGATGTGGTGAACATCTCCTGAAGTGAACACAGATGTGTCGTGGTCATGGCCAGAGCAGACTGCACCACCCTCGGGGTACCATTCTGAGATGGTTCCATACCGCGGTATGATGCATCCAGGGGGAATGGATTCCACTGCGTGGAAGCTGCTGAGAGCTCCTGGAATCATCTGGACAGCTTATCCATGTTTGTTTGCTCTTGGTTTTGTCCATGTGAGGTTATGTGTGAGGAACACTTCAAGAATTTAGGATTGTAAGCATGTTGACTCTCTCCAAAGCTTTCTTGGCACCGTGAATGAGAGTTGTGCCTCCAACTTCCCTGAAATTGATGTCCAGCTCCTTGTTCTTCCTGATGTTGTTCTGGCACATCTAGACAGGAGCCAGATTTCCTCCCTGTAGGCTGACTCACAGTTGTTGATGCTCTGTCGCACAAATGTGACATCATCAGCAAACCTGGTGGAATTGGAGCTGTGTCTTGTCACACAGTCATGAACAGAGGGGTGTTGAGGATCAAGCTGGAGCTGGGTTTGTTTACATCCTAGCGTGTGCTATTCAGAATGTCGACAGTCCAGCTGCATATGGAGATGCGAAGTCCCAGGCCCAGAATCTTGGTAAAAAGTCTTGAGAGGATCAAAGTATTAAATACTGAACTGTTGTCTACAACTAATAAACAAGACTCAATACAGTACATCACCCAGGTAACATCATCCCTACAGTAAAGCCTGATGGGTAAGGGGCTGCTGTTCACCAGCAGGGACTAGAAATTCTGTAAAGACTGAGGGAAGAAATACAGGCAGATACTTGAGGAAAACCCATTTCAGTCTGCTGAAGACTTAAAATTGGGGCAAAATGTAATCTTTTAGCAGGCCAGTGATACTAATCATAAGGCCAGAGCCGCGCTGGAGTGACTTCAGAAGAAGACGGCGAGTGCCCTAGGGTGGTCCAGTGGAAGTCTGAATCCAGCCGAGAATCTGTGTCAGGTCTTGAAAACCGTTGTCCACAAGTTGTTTCTAAACAACTCTGAGGAGATTAACAGATTTGCCAGCAAGAGTGGGCATGAATTGCATCAAGCTGGAGTGAACATACTGGCACACACTTGCAGCAAATTTTCAGCTCAAGGGTTTGAGTACATATGCAAGCAGCATTAAAATAATATGTTTGTAAAACTCACATAGTATTATTTTGAATTGAAATATCACTTGGAGAAAGAGATTAATGCATAAATTTATCAGTGAACTGTATGATTTTCTCAAGGGAATGATTTGGCAAAGCGCTGCACGTGGGAATATTGTGACCTTCAGGCCTGTTACAAAAGTCATATTACATTTATATTATTAATTGCATTTATATGACGTTGGTGTCATAATGGCACTAGAGCTGGGAAGTGCAATGGCTTATGAATGCTGTGCAGAATTGAACTTTAATGGAGTCATTTTTGCCGGACACCATGTCAAAACAGACCGAAGACGCTTGCGGTAAATCCATCGCGTGGCTTTTTGCCGTGTTCAGTAATCAGCTTGCCAGGAAGTACACAAAATCGCGTGCTTTAGTATTGATTAATGCATTGCTCTGCGTGTAGCGATTAAATCTATGAATGTGCTCTTTGCACTGAGGCTGTTTGTGGTTTGCCCTCATTTTCGGTGCCGTTTAAGGATGAACATGACATCCTTTGTTGTGCTTTGAAATAGTGCATTGACTTGGAGCTCTGTCTAACCAGGCAAGACTCTGCACATAGCAGCAGGGTGCAAGCAGAGCTCGCAGCCCACAGCTACTTCATTTCCCTGGTTTTTATCTTCTGCCTTAACTCCACCAGGAGCTGATCAAACGAAGCATATGTATCTTTGAAGGGTGAGCTGTAGATGTAACATGCGGACGTGTTTGTTTGTCCTGCATGAGGAGAAGTTGGCATCATAATCGCGTGTCAATCCTGAGCAGCCCGCACACACACCTGGCCAGGGGCTTGTTAGCCGACCGCGGGTGAAGGGGGTCGATCTCCGCGAGCCTTGGGTCCCGCGCACAGAAAGCCTATGCATTTAAATGAGTGTTAAGTCCTTTGAGCGCACAGTAGTCTCTCTTACGGAGCCGGTCATCCCCTTGGCGGCTCTCAGCAGAGTGTCCGCATTCCTTCTTCCCCGCCTCCTGTGGGACATGGCGTCCCCCCCCCCCCGTCTCATTGTCACTGAGGTCCTACTCGGCACCTGTATGCCCAGGGCCGACTGCTCCCCAGCCCTCGACTCCCCAGCCCTCGACTCCCCAGCCCTCGACTCTGCACGTTAGCAGCCTTTTCCTGCTTTCCCTCCTCACTGCTCCTCATCTCCAGCGGTTAACTGCTTTGAAGTCAGTTCACTTCCTCAGCCAGCGTAGAGGCGAGACCTTATCCGTGTGTCCAGGGATTCTGCTGAAGTGCTTGAGGATGTTTTTAAGTAGATAATGGTGTGCTCTGAAGGATCGGAACGCATTTTATGTAGTGTGCTTTTGTATCTAGTTGTCTCTGTTTGCTAGTAAATGTGTCTTGATGCCATTAGAGGCTGTTTAAGGTGTAGAAAACCTAGAGGTAGTTTTCCCATTTTCTTTTAAATTTAAGACACAATATAGTGTCTAGTTTCACAGAGACCTGGAGTTTAGATCTAGATCTTAGATTAAGGCTACCTGTGTTTACGTCTTAAAGATGCTCCATCTGCACCAAAAGCGCATGTTGGCACAGCGATGCCTCTTAAGTGAGATGCCCATAATTCACTTGGGGGCAGTGTGGCCCTTCCAAAGAATATCGAAGAGAATCCCAGGCGGTGAACTTGACACAGAACTGCCTGGCTTCTTCCTCATTGGCTAAAGGTTGCCTAGCGTTACTCGTAATGTGACTTGTCATGCGGTCCAACCGTTAAATAAGTTATTCATTTGTCATGAAATATAAGTGTGCAGCCTTTCTTTTCTACCCATTTTCATTTATTTCCTCAAGTTTGAATACCAGTGACACTAGCCCTAACTAATAGGTCGGGTTATAGAGATTGATACCTGCAGTAGGAAATGCTGAAATAAGTAAAAAGCCCCCCCCCCCACCCCAGGCCCAGCTGACACGCAGCGTCAGGGGCCCCACAGCTTTTAAAATGTAAATATTTACGGCCTTTCCTGCTTGGTGTCCCCCGAGATCAGCGCCTCCTGGTTTCCTATATGGGGATGGATTTCAGAGACGGTTTTTGGGAGAGAGATGCCACGCTTCTGCGTCCGTCCGATCGAGTATTCCCACCCCATTTCAGAGGCAAAACAATCTCCTTTTTTGAGTCAGGCCTTTGTAATTACGTTTTGCGGTGAGCTGGCTGGGTAGCTGCTTTTGTTTTTGCTGTGGCGGGGAGCTTATCGGGAATTTATCAGGCTCCGTCGTGTTTTCCGGAGCAGCCGTAACCCGCCGAGATCTCCGCACGGCTCCGAGCCGGGACTCCAATCAGCTTGGCCGCTTAAATGTCACAGGGGCTTCACACCGCCGGGCGGATTCTCAGACACCGTCCGCGTCCGGCGCCGTTTCAATCCCGGCTGCCGCGTGTAGCTCTCATTATACAGCGGCTCCCGTGGATCAGAGAGGGGAGAGGGACCGTTCAGGGCCTGACATCCAATAAGGAGGGAAAAAATCACAGCCGGCTGCAGGAACCCACACAGGTCAGCTTCCCCCAGAGTGTCTGCCAGTGCCGTCTCAATGGCTGGCGCTGGGGACAGAATGAGAATGAACAAAGAGGTCTTCTGTGCTACAGCTTCCTACTCTGGTGACCTTATGAGAAAAATAAAAACATATCTAACAAAAGATGCTGAAAAAAGATGAACCTCAGTGTTTAGAGTGAGGAGAAGATGCTGCTTATCTGTGGCTCTGCATGTTAAAAAATGCCTCTGCTTTTCACATCCTGCTGTTTTTCTGCCAGAAATGAACATTATTCTCTATGCTAGCAGTCTGCTGGTATTGTAAGCAATAGCCTGCACCTGTGTGTTTTCTAGTTAACCGTTTCCTGGTCCTCGTTCTTCTCCCAGTTCTCCCAGTTTCATCCCTTCTTATGTACATTCTTTAGCAGACACTTCTGGGTGCTGGCACTGCGCGTCCGGGCGTGCCTTGCCTGATGCCCGCTGCCCTGCGGCATTACTCTGTCCCTTTCTCTACTTTTTCTTAAGTTGTCATGTATTATTTTTCTTTCCCTGTTTTTCTCTCTCTGCCTGACCCCTCCTTTTTTCTCTTTTTTTCTCTCCTTTTTGTTTCTTCTCTCTTTTCTTTCTCTCATTTTCCCTCTCTTCTTTCTCTCCCTCCTCTCGTCTTCTCTTTATCTCCCGTATTTCAGTTCACTTTCCCTGTCGGCTCCGGCTTAATAGCGCGATAATCTGAAACGGTGAATAGAGACTATATCTCAAGTAACAAGAGGAGCTTAATCCGAAGCTGCACTTGGCACAATAAAGCGCTCAGACTAACATCCTGCTTGCTAAACTGCCGGACATGACAGGGGTGAAAAAAAACACAAAGCGGCATGAGAAAGTCAGTCAGTACTTGCAGCTGTTGGGGTTTAAGGGCCTTGACCGAGGGTCCGATGGTGACATCACACTGCTGACCATGGGATTCGAACCTCTGATCCTTTGGTCACAGGCACCTGCAGAGCTGTATACCACACATCGAGTGCACTTCGGATTCTCTTCGCTCCTTTGTACTTGAAAGAGGGCTTATACTGGGTTTTGGACTGGGAACAGACTGGTTTGTCTGCTGGGCCGGAGTTAACCCCCGTGGTGTCTGTTCACTCATAACATTCGCTGAGTCTTTACGATATGTGTCTAGATAAAGTGGTTCCTGCTTTGTGTCAAGATTGCCAGATTATCTGGAATCGTCACTTTCTGAATAAAAATGCCTTCAGTCCAAAAATATGATGTTATCATGACTATTTAATTTGTGCGATTCAGTCAGAGCTACGGTCTTTGACCTCACTTTAGCAATATTGTAGGGTGCTGTTGAATTGCCAGATGGACGGATATTGAAGTGTCTGTGTACAGTAGCACAGCTGTTGAATGTCTAGGGAGGACCAGAAAATGTACTCTTCAATTCCTACAACAACATATTGCATCTGCCTTTTTAAAAGACAGCAGTCTGTTCTTGTGAGACGTTAAGAGCGTGATGCACCTAGTCATTATGTATACCTGAAAACAGGGCGTTAAAGTTGTTTACCTGGAGAGACAGCTCTTGGAGTGCCGTGACCTGCATAGTGACGCACCACATGTTTTCTCCTGAGTGCGCCCTGGACAAGGTCTCTCAACCAGATGGTGCTGGATCAGCGCTGGTTTGCCCAAAGAGCCAAACTGGCATACACGGTCGTGGGCAGAGAGAATCAGGCCTTGGTGACAGCATGTGATGGAGATGGTTTCCGTGGCTCATCTGACCTTCATGCTGTCGATCTCTTTCAGAGCCTGGGTGAAGGGCTTGGCCAGTTTGATGTGGCGCGGTACGAGAACTGCTTCTACCTGCTACGAGTCCTGGAGCGGCTTCTGCTGGACGAAAGCGGGGAGCAGAGCAGGTTGACCTGGGAGCGGCGCTCCGTGCTCAGCCGCCTCGAGGTCAATGTGCTGCGGCTGTCGGCGGACTTCCCGCTGCTGGCCATCTACATGTGGAGGCTGGGGGCCTGCCTCAAAGCCAGTGCGCCCTGAGCAGCGTCCCGTCCTCCTGCTCCTTTGTCGTAGAGTGTTTGTCCCGGGATGGGGAGGATCGAATGGGCCACCCAGCCGGCGGGCCAAACCCACGTGACCAAAGCAAATCCTCCATCCAGGTCATGAAACCTTAGAACACAAGGGCCTGACATTGGTGCTACAACTTTTAAAATTAACACATTTAAAGAGAGAGACGCCTTTTTTAAAAACCCTGGGGCAGCAGACCTATGGCAAAAGCCAGCTCTCTGTCGGTGTGATTGGCAGGATTTGAAGAAGCACATTAAAGAAAAGCTGAAAAGTAAAGGATTTCTAATTTGCACCCATTTGCGTTTTCTCGTTTGTTATCTCCCTTCGCGATTTTGATTGTGTCAAATTGGAGAGAACATTTCATAAACCTCACATCACATCACAGGACTTACACCCTTTACAGAGCATCTTCTGAATGGGGGTAGGAAATGCAATAATTTCAGCTAAATGAAAATCAATGTGATGCCTGAAGGAAGACAGAAACGCAAACCTGTGTGAGAGGAAGCATGCAGGAAGCAGCAGAGTCGTGTTTGTCTCTTTCTCTTTTTTTTGGCTCGATAAAGGTCACTGGCATGTTACCCTCGCGCCGCCGTGGCTGAACTGTGTCCCGATTTTAAGGTCTAAACAGACCCCCGTGTATCAGCTCTGCGTCTCGGGTTGCATGGGATGGACAGACAGATGCGTTGCCCCTGACACCTTCCCGCAACCCGCGGCAGCGGCGCTAAATAACGGTCCGTGCGTCACGACCGCGGCGCCTTCCGCTCCACTCTGCGCCCTCGATATCCATCGCTGCCTTTGTCGAGCCGCAGGCACCCGTCTTCCTTGGCCGCCCGGCCGCGATCGCCACATCTTTCATATCCTGTTGCTTGCGGTTGGGGGGGGGGGCAGACGGGCTTTACGTGCTCGGATTTCTAAATGCGCGGGGGGGGGGGGGGGGGGATGCGCAGCACCCACACAAGGCCGTTTATTCCCATTAATTATCCAAGCATTTGTGCAGCCAGTGATGGCCTTCCTCACTGCGCCGCACGCACTGCGCCGCACACACTGCCCCGCACGCACTGGCTCTCCCAGGAGCTGCCCATTAGCATCTTCAGAGAATAGGTCACATTACCACACATGGCTGGGGCCTCAATCACTGCATGGTTCATTTCTACTTGTTCCCTTTATGACTGAGACATTTATGTGGAATCTCTCAGTGAGAGTTAGAGTTCAAACAGGATGTTTTCCTAAAAGCTCAACAAGCTCCTGCAGAAACTCCATTTATTTTGCAGGAAAACATGTACTTTGACCCAGGTGAAGTTGTCTTTATGAACAATGTGAGCACACACACACACATTTGCATTCATATCTTACTGGGGACTTTCAGTTCACTTCTATGGAGAAAATCCCTAGTCCCAACTATGACAAACTTTACCATAATTGTAAAAAATGACTTTAGTTTTTTGATTGCAGTCACTGGTTTTTATAAAATTGAGTTTTCCTTTTTGGGAACCGAAAAACTGTTCCCATTTGGTCCCCACAGACACACAGAAGAAGCAATCATAGCACAACATGCAACAGCAGCGTATAGCTGATTACTGCAAATTAAATGTCAGTAGAGTGAACGTGTTACAGTTTATTTATGTGCCTATGTAAGGTATTGAGTGTCGACAGCACTGTGCTGTATCATTAAGACGGAGCTGACTGTAAGCAGGGCAGCACGTCTAGGCCTTTGCCACTCGATGGCGTGCCCCTGGGGGCAGACATTACACCAGGGGGCGGCGTGTGATGTCGCATGTCTTTGCCGCTTGGTGGCGTGCCCCTGGGGGCAGACATTACACCAGGGGGCGGCCGGCGTGTGATGCCACGCCTTGCTGTCAGATTTGATCTCGGGATGCTGCTGCGGTATCTGTAGAATCACTCAGGCTTCAGAAGGACTCCTCTTTGTCCCATGAGTGCTGTTTGCCGTGCCGGTGCTTAACCTGCTGCCACATTCCCCCCCCCGTCACCCTGCGTGCCCCCAAAGGCACAGCCATGGCCTTGTGGAGCACCAGGCTAATGAACTTCGCTAAAATCCAAAATCTCTCAGATCAATTGGAGCCTTTTGCGGTTTGCTGCACTGGTTTAGGATTTTACAAGTAAGATAGAAGCTTCTTATTTGCCTGGTTCCCCCACAAGGTCATGCACAGTTCAGGGGTTTTTCTGCATTGTTCACAAGGGCTTTCTAGAAAGATTTCCCAATAATGGTGCAACGAAGTTTAAACCTAATTCATACCTAACATAAGAATCATTACAGAGGCTCTCCTCACAGAGGGTCAAGTGGCCAGAGTTGCTCAAATTCTGTATTTTTCCATCTGTTCACCCTTCCAATGTTTTACTCATTTATCCTGAAAAAGGTAAAACAGAAAAATAAAAAAAACGGGCCAGTGACATCCACCATCACATTTCAGTTTACTGAGCTGCCGGAGTTTTTCTTTAATGACATTCAAATGTAAATAAAACAAATCTATATGTTTTTTCAGATGTTTTTGACTTAATGGATGACACAATAAGCTTTGCACTGGCCTCTAGTCATTTGTGGAATGTTTTTTTTTTTTAGCTTTTACACAAAATATATATATTTCTGCAAAATCTGATTTAGCCGCCCTGTTCCAAGGTGATTAATGACTGACAGAGAGAACTGCAGAACCTCTGCGTACATCAATTTTCTTGGAACGCTCAGCAATCATTGTCATGGCTTTGGACGAGATGTGGAGTCTTTCAGGGCCTGAGGTCCTCTTGGGCTGAAGGGCTGCTGCGGGAGGCTCCGTCCGCCTCTGATTGTTGCCCGTTCTTGTGTGTTTGAGTTTGGTGTCCCCAGGGAGTATCTTCACTAGGTTCCCCATAATGAAAATAATATGAATAGCCATTAATTCTAATTCAGCCTCTAATCAAAAGTGACCTTTAGTGCAAATGTATCATCAAACAACAAGGAGGAAATATTACATCTGCAGGCTGAACCTGGGTGTAATAGTGAAGAGTCCAATGTAATGGAAACATAAATGAATGGTGCTCTGAGCTGAGATTGATTCGCCAGTGATGATCTTTTCTAAAAGAATGCATACAAATACTTCAGAGAGAATATAAAAAAATACTGGATTTTAGTGTTGAGTGCTTATAGCCTTAGAATTGATTATGTCCGAGTAGATTTCTCTTCTTAATACTTGGAAGAGAAAGATCATTATTATCCTGAAAAATGTTTCAATCGGCTTCTCCGTTGTCAGGAGGTGCCAGTAACAGCTTTACGATGCAGGCCATAGCTGTAGCCACCAGCCAATTTGTCTTATATTTGGAAAAGGTGTGAATTACATTTATAGTTTTTTTATAGATGTTGTCAGTTGGCTTATTTTCATCCGGTTCTCCCCGGCATTAATCTGGTAGGGGCATCTAAAGGTCCCTATCAGAAATAATAGCAAATTCATTTTTCGAGATGAAAATCTTTACAGAGTTTCTTTCAAGCTAAATGTCCGGGGAAGCACAAGGAATTCTGTTCTCTTAGGGATACATAAGAAGCATTTCAGATCCTGCAAATCAAAATGCAGCATTTTAGTAGTAGGTTATTTCCAGAATTGAAATGACATTTTAACTAATGAATTGTAAAGCTCATTAAATAATGTGCACCAAGGATACAGACAGAATATACAATGGTATAAATCGTAGTTCAATGTGCAAATCATACTATTAGTTTTTTTTTTATCTCACTGCTGTGTTTTTTATGAACGAGAAACATCTCTCCAGAAACATCGTCATCTAACCCTCCGGAGATGACACTGCACCCCCACATCATATTTATTTGTGTTTCCTGTCAATTTGACAAACAAAAAATGCATGTATGTCCCATGTGTGCAAATCACACTGGGACGTTAGTGGTAGACAGCAGGCCAGTGCACAGCTGGTTCTGCTTGCACAGAAAATCCACCTCCAGTCACAGCACACACATTGTTTTGTAAAATAAATTTCTTGCTTATATATATATATATATATATATATATATATTAATTGTCTCAGACAGATTATGGCCTGCTTCATCCCTGTTCGTTAAGACCATAATAGCAGTGAAACGAGTTTTTAGAAATGAAATAACTGGAGCTTTACTGATTATTGGAAAAGTTATTAAATCCTGCCTCTGTGTTATTACAGTAATAAACAACAAACACTGCGACGAGGTTTGGACCCTCTCCTGCTCAGTTGCTATGTATCATGCTAATAAAGTCAGAGCTGCTCAATCTTGACTGTATGGTCCACACCTTTTGGGCAGATCTGGTCATTTTTGGTGGGTTTTTGACTTCTTTACGAAATCATATATTTTTTTTAGCTGAGCTGGAGTTGATATCTGCCAGATTGGGGTGTTTTTCTACTCAGCTGCTATGCGTGATGGGGGGTGAGTTCCAGGCAGTGTAGGGAAGTCCTTCAGGTTTGTAGGATTCTGCAGAGCACCAATCAGCTGGCGCCTCTGCATTTCTTCCTGTGGATACATCAGGACTCTAGTGCATGTGGGCAAAGGAGCGTGATTCTCTAGTGTGCATTACAGCGTAAACTAGCTGTCTTGATTCTTACACTCAATGTTACAATTATTTGCAACCCTCATGAACATGTTTAATCTCACTGTACATGATGAACTACGGGGGCATTGAGTACATGCATTTGTGGGCTTAAAAAATAGTGCAAGTCTCATGTTTCATTGTAACACGATGTAGTTATTTTTAAAGAAAGAACATGATTCAGTAATACAATTTCAACTGGAAGATGTAGGTTTCACAAGTATCGGCGACCCCAAGTTTAATGACAAGGACGACGGCACCTAGTCTCTTTTTTCTCGGTTGAGAGCCCTTGTAGAGGGACACTGGCTACTCCTCCTTGCAGTGTAACTCCAGTTCTCCAACATTCTTGGGCTCACGCTGGTGCACAGGCCTCTTCAACACCGCAGGCTCTCAGTAGGGTTCCAATCTGCAGACTGAGATTAAATCTTATTAAATATGAATCCTGGCTACCATTTCTGTGTTGATTTAGATGTGTGCTTGGGGTCATTATCTTGTTGAAAGGTCCATCTATGGCCAAGTTTCATCCTTCTGGCAGAGGCAGCTTGGTTTTTGACTAAAATGTCCTGGTATTTCATGGACTTTGTGATGCTTTTGATGATCACAAAGGCTCCTGGGCCACCTGCAGCAAAACCGCCCCGGAGCATCAATGATCCGGCACATGTGACAGCGTGTCCCAGACCTGTTCTTTGAATGCTGTGCCCTTTGGTCAACAAACGTCGATGTGTGTGACCGAAAAGCTTATCAAACCACCACATGCGATTCCAATCGTAATTCCAGTGATTTTGGCAAACTTCAGGTGCTGCATTTTGTGGCGTTGTCTCTGGAATGGGTTCTGTTGAAAAACTCTTCCAAACACCTTTTGGTAACGTGAATGGCATCTGACAATCGATTCTGAAATGCTATAGCCTCAAGGTTCAAGCAAACTGCAGTTCAGAAACTGATTTTGGGTCCCTTTTCATCATAAATCTCACTGTGTGTTGGAGCAGGATGCTGATGCGTCTTCTTCCAGGTAAATTTTCATTTGTTCTGTGTTCCTATAATAACTTCCTGTACACTATAATGACTTCCCGTGCAACAGGAGAATCATATTTTCACCATGGATGCAAATTTCTTTGATGTGAATATTATGCGATATTCTTGAAGGAATGATTTTTATTAGATAAATCATAAGGAATTTTACTACACATTTTGAGGGTAATTTTGATTTTTGATCTGTATGGTTTTTACCTGTCTTCTTTTGGGGTTGCATTTTGCCAGCCAGTTATGATTCTTACTGGGTAAATGTAATCTTCAGCATGTGTTAAACATGCTATTCAGGATGAGCCCCAGAATCGTTCCCTGTAATTCCAAGGTTCATTGTCTACAGAATCCGCGACCAGAAGCAGCCACAGGATGCATGGGAGGGTGGATGGATGGAAAAGCAAAAGAAAGAAAAGACAAAAAATCAAAGTTAACTTTCCTGCTGTCTTCCAAAGTCAGTGGCTTAGCCCAGCCCCTTTACCTACAGGTGAGCTGGACTACAGAGCAATGTGACCTAAGTGACTGGAGGAGTAGGTGAGGAGCAGGTGGAGGGGAGTTACAGGGGGAACTGGGAGGAGTCAAGCACCTGGGGGGGGGAAAGCAGTGCGAACAGGGCCATCGTTACATGCTGGCTCAGATTTACTGGGGGCGCACACTGATATATACATTCGAACAAGAATGGCAGACACGTGGAGTGAGTCAGCGTGAGACCACCGGCATATCTCAGCCCAGGAGCTGTTGAAGGTCATGCCCACGACAAGGTCGGAAGCCATCACACCTAGCGACTCTGCATAGTGGAGCAACGGTTCACTGCCATGCTCACCCATGTAGCAGCAATGTCCTTCAAAGCTTATGGGCCTTCAAATTTGAGGTCATTCCTACTAGCCCAGTACACTAACTGCAGCATCAAACTGGACCACACTGTTCAACTGCCACCTAGCCAGTGAGCAGCACAGCTCATCCATCATGTGAAGCACGTCGACTTTAGCGAAAGTTTAACACCAAAGTTGTCATTTCTCATATTTTGCAGTTTGACGTAGTGCCATAATGTCAGAGCTTATCGATTGCTTGTCTGCCACCGGCCCGGGGACCCGCTCAGTATGCCGCGCTTCATCCTTCCACTTTCCTCTGAGTTTTCATCAGAAGCTTCCTCAGACTTTTTGCGGAGAAATAAGCAAAAGGGTGACATGGAGATGGGACAAAAATAGACTGACAATTACAGGACGGCCTCCACTCTACTGAATCACTGACGGAGAAATAAGAAAAGACAAGAACAAGATAAGAAGAGCAAATGAAAGACATTTCATAGCAGTGAGTGGTGAGTGAGAGCTCTTCACAAAGGCTGCCAATAGAGAGAGACTTTTTTAATTTTACTTAGACTTAGATTATCTTATAATATTTTACTTTTTGTTTCACGCTTTGAAATAAATGGAATAGAGAGAATGTGGGAGTATAAGGAAGATTTTTACTTTAGCTGTGGTATTACGGACTTAAAATTCATGTCTGAATCGCTGTCGCATAGGAGAAGATCTGCACCATAGAGTCAAAACTCGTGACAGAATTCTCCTGCGATAACAGTGAACGCCTCACTGCCTGCTGAGGCTGGGGACACATGTCCTTGTCCTGGTCACCATAGCAAGGTAATACAATAAATTCAGCTGAAGTAGTAAATTATCGTGGCGAGAAGCGTGAACTATCCCAGGCTGCAGCCTGGAGCCTCTGTGAAGCCAAGGGCCCCATTCCTGGGAAAGAAATCTCTCCCATTTCTCTTTGGCTCTGAAAAATAGCCACCAGACAAGTTAGTGCTCACCAAAGAGAAGAGTTCCGTAATTAGAAGGTGCAATGCAATCAAAATGGAAACTATTGGTTGTCCTACTGGAAAAGGAATGAATATGGACAATATTCAGATTTTACTCACATTTTTCATAATTCACAACGATTATGTAGATGTTGCGTAGCTCCTGCTCCAGTCCTGCTTACACTCGTACCTGGACGTTCACTGGAAGCTCAGCCTAGCTGCACTTATGCCGCGTCGCCTCCTCAGCAGCCGTTTGTTTGTAAAGTGCTGTTTGCCTCAAATGTACATTGCTTTGGACAGAAGCGTCTGCCAAATATGTAAATGTAATGTAAATGTCACATCTTTCCTCCTTCTTGCAGGGAAAGAGATTCTTATTTAATCTGGCAGTTTGCAGAGCTCAGGCTGAGGTTGGGAACAAATTTTCTGTTCCAGTGAGAAACAGCAACGCTGATAATCCTCGTTTCTAAGAAACCACCAGGTTTGGAAATAAAATCAACAATAATCAAACAATCACTGTATGCGATGCATGTAAGGATGAGAAATTCAATGAATGTATGTAGCCAGGGCTGATGTTTTTGAGCTACTGCAGCTGACTGATGCAAATTGGTAGCATGATGCCTGTTTACAGAGAGATTCTCACGGTCCAGGTCCAAATCACCACTGAGACCTGAAGTGTTGGCTTACCAATAAAACAACCTGGGGCCCTAAGGCTGGAAATTGTGTTTAAATACCGAAGTAGCAGATTAAACCCACAACTGGTAGAATATTATGAAAGCATATTATAAGCATGCTAACTTGTCTTAATTTAACCTGCACGTTTTTCCCTCAGCCTTCGTCACACGCGTTTCTTAGGTATCTCAGCACCACCGCTCTGGCCTGTTCCGATGCTTCGCGCTAAATGAGACGTACTTGCTTGATGTGCTTCTCATCAGTAGCATCTGCTAAATCCACCATTTTCAATCTTCCATTCAGTCCGCAGGCGACACTCTGTAATTTCTGATCCTGAGTTATCATCTCTCCCTCCTATCATCAAGGCTTTTGGCTGATGTTTCCTGTTTGGTCTCAGATCAGAATCCCGTGGGTGCTGGTGATTGTCGTTACTGTATATGGTACAAAGCCAACAGGACCTGTCTTTTCTATACCTCTGATATTTATATCAGCGCTTTGTATCTTCCATTTAGTTTACCAAACAATTTCTTCAGATATCCCATTCTGTCTTTCTTCCGGTCAAAATCTTTGCATTGTCCAATACTGACCTAAACCTACCTCCAATACGATTTCGTATCTGTTCATAATCCTGGTTGGGTCCTGTGTGCAGCATTTGTTTATGGCGTGTATCGCAATGCCTGACCTTATTTAACAATTGCTCTAATATCTCTTGACCAAGTATTGTCCTAACTCTCATGTTTTCACTATGGTCAACTATAGATTATTACTCTTTTATTTATCCTAAGTCTTTACTTTTCTTCTGACTGCCTCTTCTTCTCCTCTTCCTGCAGCCTGCTTTCTGCATTCCCATCCTCTCCCAGCCTGTACCAGAGGCGCTGAACTCTGCTGAATTCCTGGAGTTTTCATAACCCCAAATTTGCAGAAGTCCCTCTCCTCACTCCACAGGAAAATGTAATTATATATATATATATATATACACACACACACACACACACACACAAACACACACACACACACACAGCGGGTAAAATAAGATGTCAGGAACACCCCGTGTAACCCACTCATGCAAAGACATCAAACCTTAGATGTCCATAAATTAAGTTATGTGTAATAAAATGGATTGACACAGGGAAAAAGTATTAAACACACTTACTTAAATTCATTTAATACTTAGTACAAAAGCCTTTGTTAGTATTAACAGCTTCAAGACGCCTCCTGTATGGAGAAGCTAGCTGCATGCATCGCTCAGGTGTGATTTTGGCCCATTCTTCCACACAAACTGTCTTCAAATCTTGAAGGTTCCGTGGGCCTCTTCTATGAACTCTAATCTTTAGTTCTTTCCGTAGATTTTCTATTGGATTCAAGTCAGGTGATTGGCTGGGCCATTCTAGCAGCTTTATGTTCTTCCTCTGACACCAAATGAGAGTTTCCTTGGCTATGAGTTTGGGATCATTGTCTTGCTGAAATGTCCACCCTTGTTTCATCTTCATCATCCTGGTAGATGGCAGCAGATTTTTATCAAGAACGTCTCGGTACATTTCTCCATTCATCCTTCCTTCAGTTACGTGAAGTTTGCCAGAGTCGTTTGCTGAAAAACAGCCCCACACCACGATGTTCCCACCTCCAAACTTCACTGTTATGGTGTTTTTAGGGAGATGTGCAAAGCCATTTGACCTCCAAACATAGTATAGCATTCAAAGAGTTCAATTTTGGTCTCATCTGACCAAACTATATTCTCCCAGTATTTCACAGGCTTGTCTAAATGTTGTGCAGCATAAACGAGCTTCAACATGTTTTTTCTTCAGCAATGGAGTCCTGCATGGTGAGCGTGCATACAGGTCATGGCTGTTGAGTGCATTACTTATTGTTTTCTTTGAAAGACCTGCTAATTCCTGGTCTTTCTGAAGCTCTCCACAAGTGATCCCTGGCTCCTGGACAACTCTTCTGATAATTCTTTTGAGTCCTCTGTCAGGAGGAGCAAGGAGCACCTGGCCGTGGCCAGTTTATGATGAAATGTTGTTTCCACTTCTGGATTATGGCCCCAAAAGTGCTCACTGGAACATTCAGAAGTTCAAAACTGGAATTTTCTCCCTTCAATTTCCATCCTGATTTCAAGTTGTCGTAGTCCTATATCAGACAAGGCTTTCTGAAGCTCCTCTCAAACCAGCATGCCATAATGACCGAAGGCGTCCATTTCCATAGTCTTCCATAGGAACTTCTTTTCCTGGCACTGAAATGGCCAGTTTCTGCCATCTGGTAACCAATCACAGACCCTGCAATCAGCTGGCACCCTACTGGCACCTGTGCTTCCTGCTCAGCGTTTGCTTTAGGTGCATGTATATGTGGCCCTTTCACATCCCCCAGAAACAATTCTTGCACTATTTACAAATATTATTACTTACTGTATGTTGCTGTGTGTTTATTACTGTGCTATGATTCACTGGGAGTGCAATCCTCACTTTGTTGTGCACATGCACAATGGCAATAAAGTTGACTTTGACTTTGCCGCGTACTTGACTAAGAAGTATCTCCTTTATTTTCACATTTAGCTCCTTATTCATTCTAATTTGTGGGAAAATGTTATATTTTTATTTATTTATTTATTTTATTGTCACAGGTTAAACATATGCTTTGCTCCTCAGTGAGGAAACAACACTAGACCTTTCAACATCTGCTTGACGAGTTCCTGGCACCTTAATTTAATAGCCAGTTGAGGAATCCTCTTCAGCTTAAGGCCACCTTCCCTTGGCACCAATTATTTTTCACCGCAACAGAACTCTTTGTCACAGTCAGCTAATGACATAACGCAGACTTGCAGCTGCAGTAATGTAATGCGATGTTTTATTTTTGTTCAAACGTGTTGGTCCAATGCTAATTAAGACAGAGCCAAAGGACATTCAAAGTGATAAATTATCCATCCAGTACATATTCCAGCTCACCTTCTTGTGGCCCCAAGGGCCCCTAAGGGCCCCCAGATGAGTAATGGTTGAGTAACACCGTTCACGGTACATGCAGGTGATGTAAAGGAGAGTCTGTTTCCTTCATTTTCTTCTGCTTCTTGGCGTATCAGCAGTGAGAGCACCAATATGGCAGCCTGCCAGTGTCGCACACAGTTCTGCTTCGTGGTGCTTGTCTTTGCCTATGATTGGTCACTTGCATCCTTTTTCATACCCATTGTTAACTTCCAGTCACGACGCCACATTTTCTTTCTTCAGGCATATGGCACGTTTTAGCGTGATTTTGCTGGCTGTCGAACATTTATCCAAAGTAGCTGGTTCCTGGCGCTTGAATGCTTCAAAGAGAGAAGCACTAATAGGCTCACAGGAGGTCAGCTGACCATCATGGTCATGTGCCCATCCCTGCTGTTGTCGGTAATGCCTGAGCATTGCTGTTCCCATGACGGCAACGGAAACTATTTTTGCTTTACGAAGCCATTCTTGTGCATCCCATTTAAACATTTATTTCGAAACATACATTGATCCCTCATCAGATTTGGGGTAATTGCAAGTTGTGACTTTAAGCAGGACCTGGTGTCCACAAATGAAGTCAGGATTAGTGACTGGAATTTATAAGCTGAAATGTTTTCTAGACTAAACTTTTAAACTTCAAGTGATTAGATGTGAACGATTTCCACTGCTTGATTTTATCCGTTGCCTAATTAAAGACCGTCGTCATGAACATCGTATTTAGCGACTGATGGACACTTAGACCTTCGGTTCACTGTGCTGCTGACCAGGGAATCGCACAGAAGCACCAAGGCGCCTATCAGATGGAAAGGCGAAGGACCCAGGGCTTCATCACCCAAAAGACCCCAGGAAGCTCAACATTTCTTAACCGTACTTAGGGGCGGAGCTAGAAATTTTGGGCCCCCTGGCCCTTTTTTCCATATAATTTTACAGTAACGCTTTACATTAAGTGCACCTTCATAATTCATTCATAGAACATTCATAAGCAGCATGAAAGTACCCCTTACCATCTTAACATCCCGTAACAGCTTTAACAGCTTTAATATACATTAATAAAAACATTTCATGATTATACAATTATAATTTTTGTTATTATTAGATAATGTTTCTTATTAATGTATATTACAGCTGTTAAAGATGTTAGGATGTTAAGGCATACATACATGTTTATGAATGTTTTATGAATACTTAATGAATACATTATGAAGGTGCAATGAACATTTTATGAATGCTATATAAAAGCATTATGAAGGTGCAGTTAATGTAAAGCATTACCAATTTTACATATACAAGGGGTCCTATGATGTATGGGACCCCCCGAATCTGCCAGGGTATCCGTTCCCCTGCTGTGCCCCCTTGGCCGCACTTCTGCTGTGCAGCATTTTTGAGAAAGAGGTGCGGGGCGGGAGGTCCACCGCATTCGGTGTCATAATTAAATCTGCCAGAGAGACTGTCACTGTTGTATTGTGAGAGAACTGCTGTCGCTGTCATTTTTACGGAAAGCGCATTATATACATGCGGAAGTTTCGGATGTGGACAGTTTTGTTCGCAAAAGCCTCGGCCGCTTATCAGTCCTTGGCTTCATTTAGCCGGACTGAGAAACGGGAGGCCCTGCATTGAGGAGGTCACTCGGGGATCCCCAGCGGCTCCGTCGACATCCGGCCTGCCGCTTGCTCTTTGCAGCTGTGAGCCACTGTGTCTTTGACTTCTCTGAACAATGACACCCTCGCAAGTTCCGCCGCTGCCTTCTGTGCCTCCTTCTTCAGATCTTGCCGAGGCACCCGTGCAAGGCAGCATTGCATTTCCCATGCACTTTTGAATAGGGGGACGCTTTAATAGACTCTGGTTTCTGCTACGCCCCGAGCGCTGTGCAGCTTCACACTCGGAACTCAGCCCTGTTTGATGGACCATTTTCGCTGGGAAAATGGAAACACAGAGATGGGCTGATGGTGTGCCCGCTGTTTCCGTCATTTGATCCTTTTAAAAAATGGCATTTTCTCTTTGATTTGCCGTCTATAGGCTGATAATTACACACATGTGTACCTCTCACAAAATCACACGCTCAGATCGAGTGGCCACAAGCACGCTGGAATCCCCCTGTCCAAGCTGATCAGCATATTCATGATGGAGTGATCTCAACTGCAGGGGCGGGGTGGGGCTTCTGTCCCTATTGAACCATGAAAAACATTTGAATATGTCATTACTGATTCTGCCATTCAAACACGCAATCCACGAATTCTCTCCTGCCAACCTCAGTTAAGAGTGTTGCAGATGTACCAAGACATTTATGGAATGCATTGTGTGTATTGTGTGTGTATCTTTTAGGAAAATAATAGTGTCCTCTTGCAAACAATTTTTAAATTATATTTTATTTCTTATTTTCACTACATCTTTTTATTTCTACCTCAGTTTTTCTTTGCATTCCCTTCCTCTTTCGATTGGCTCTGACCTCATATGAACCGTAGTCCGCAGGAACTGTAATTTAATACAGGTGGGCTTTGTGAACTAAGGCTGTATTCCCCTTGTTTATCTTCATTCTCAGGTCGCGCCCCTGTTCCTCTGGTAAGCAGGAGGAGTGAAGGTGAAACGTTGCTTAAAAGCGGCATGAAGGAATAAGCTTTGGAACGAAGCATGAGACGCAGCTTCTGTCTTTGCGTCTCAGCGGCGTCACACATGCTCTCGCATCCGCCGCTGACATTTCTGAAACAGAGAAATTGACAAAGACTATAAATAAATACCATCAAGGTGTGGAATTGCAGTTTGTTTGCCGTCGTACAGATAGTCATACATACTCTGGTGGGGAGAGTTTCCATTATGTCTTCCATTGAATATTAATATTGACTGACAGGTTGACATGTGAAATGTGCATGAAATCTGTGCTTTTCCATTCCTGCAATGCCGTACGGGGATTAAGTGGTGCATGTTGGGGAACCATAAAGGGCAGGTCAGTTAAAGTGTCTCAAACACCAGCGGGTTCCCAGTGAGGCCGCAGACTTCAGGTCGAATATTTTGCACCTGTGTTTTGCACGCCTTTCACTTTTAAGGTCACACGTATCGCTTTTTATTTTCACTTTTTTTTTTGCCTTGAGTGTTGTGACCAAAGCACTCTCTAGTTGACACAATGTCTAGTTTTGTTGGGAGCTGTGTGGTTAGTGTAGGTCAAACACGTTTGTGCTGGATTGTGCCGTTAAAATTTTTGTTTGTGCTGTTTTAGTTTCTGAGATATAATTGCTTGTTTACATGGTGACGTCATCAGTGTGAAGCTGGCCCCCCATTTACGTCTGATTTCCACCAAACCGATCGCAGTCGTGTGTGCTTCGTTTGTGCTGGTTTGTGCCGTTAAAACTGTCCTTTGTGCTGCTTTAGTTTCTGAGATATTAATGTTTGTAAGGTTTCGACCAAACTGATCACAATCGTGTGTGTGGCGTTTGTGCCAGTTTGTGCCGTTAAAACTGTGCTTTGTGCTGCTTCAGTGCAGCGATATTGCTTATTTACAAGGTCATGTGACTTTGCCGTGAAGTTGGCCCCCCGTTTGCCTCCGAACCGGTCTCAGTAGTTTGTGCCGTTTAAGGATTGTCTGTCCTGTTACCTCTTAGTTTATGCCTTTACATGATCGGTATCTGGCTGGCGGGGTGTCTAAGTCTACGTACAGCTTTGTCGCGGAGTCGTCAAACGCTCCACCTTCTGTTAACATGAGAAACACGAGCCTGAGTACTATACAGCAATCATGTAAAGGCATAAACTGAGTGGTATCTCAAAAAAATAACAGCATATTTTCTTTGACCCGGTACATTTCAAGTTATAGAAAAAAGCATCCTGAGTAATTTATTTGGTTTGTTTGTTTTAAACATATTCATGGGTTTGGTGTTTTGAAACCAGCGTTCTTTGATGTCATTTATAATTGAGGGACTTTTTCCCCTCCGTGTCTGATGTGTACCACCTTCCAGGCACATGGAAGTTCATGATTCCAGTCAGGAAGGTCGTGATTGCAGTCAGGAAGGTCGTGATTGCAGTCAGGAAGGCCATGATTAGACTTTTCAATTTAGCAGGCATGGCACCAAATGGTCAAATTCGTTTTTAATTTATCAGAAGCAAGTGTAGCTGTCGCTGCGTTTCTGACCTCGGGTGGGCTGGCTCCAGACCCGCCATTCTACCCTGGAATGTGAGCCCATCCAGTCCGGAGCATTTGGAAATATGTTCTATTCTTTTTTCACATTGTCAGTATAATCAGCAAATTTAACTGCCTACATGCAATGAACAATATCCTTTTTCTCAGTCACTCACCACTTGAGGCTGTGATAAATTACAGTAGCATGGTCAGCAAACCAGGGCGGAGGCTTCGGTTTATTAATCAACAATGGATTTTTGTCATCTGTGTTTACAAATATATCTCAAAAACAAATGGACAGCTTTGTTCAAATATCTGTGATATAGTGACTGTTTTATATTTGGTCTAACAGATGCATTGCTGCTCTGGCATCAGGAAGACGGCTGTGTAACGCATTCAAGGGTTCCTTTTGAGTTTAGAGGGCTTCTTACACTTTGTAAAATATAGACATTGTTTTTTGTTCGCACATGAAAAAAATCATAGTGATGAAAAGACAGCAAGTTGACAGTTCTGTATTTGAAAATAGAATTGTGCCCAGATTTATTGATATAGACATCAATCATAACCACCCTGCTCTCCTTCTGGCATTATAGTGGACGATTATAACATGTCTGAGCCTCAAGGCCAAGCTCCAATCATGTTTCAGAGTGGAAACACCGTTTTCCTTGTTTCATCTTGGCAATATCCATGTGAAGATTGGAGAAGCCAGCATGGTCTGTTTACATGATTATAGCATCAGGAAAACTACATGGGCTCTGCTTTAACGATCTGAATCACACAGTGTGAAGCACATGGAGCTTTGTTCTGTAGGTTCGGCCAATCCACTTCTGCCAGTTTAACGGTGGACAAATAGCCACAATGCAAGGCGCACGGTCCAAAATGCCGTTCAATTAGCTAATTCTGATTAACAGTATGACTAACCCTTATAACATGTATGTTAAAATATTTTGATGTAAACATTAATGATCTTTTGCATTCTGATCTTTTTATTTTTAACCTTTTGTGCCACAGATGTTCACGGGTTACAAAAATAGATTCTGAGTCAAGTCTCAAGTCTTCATCGTGGTTCCAATTTCACATTAATATTTATCAAAAATGTAACCACCTATTTGTTTTTTCCTAGTAGTAACTGATGTGACTAAATAGGAATCGACACACAAACAGTTCAAAAACTGCATGCCTCATAGTTCCTTTGGGTTTGTATACATTTTCAAAATAAATACTATTTCAAATGCCTTTGAAGCAGTACATTTCTTGTAAGAACCTAAGCACTTTTCCAATGTAGACCATGTAGATTTTAATACCTTCTCAAAAATAATATTATGATGAAGACATCCCTTTCAGGAAATTTTGGCATAAATGAATGATTTGGACCATACATGTATGCAAAGGCTGCTGTGCTGAAAGCCAGTCAGACTGCTTGTGAGCTTGTGTGTGTGCTATGAAATAAAGAAAGAAAGAAATAAAATAAATAATAAATAAATAAAAAGCACCACAAACTCCACGTTAAAAAGTTAAATTAATGTGTGCAGTCGTGCTGCTCTTTTAGTTACGGGAAAGCGGTCAGTGATATTACTGTTCAATCGAATTATTTGCTGGCATTATGTTTTTACTTTATTAAAAAACAGTTAAATTTGAATGCGTGACAGAACTCTAAATAATTTAAGACACAACACTACACGTCGTACTCGGGGTACAATGAAGAGGTGCAGGCACTTCCCGAGTTGAAAGAAAATACAGCTTGATTGGACTGGTTTGTCAGAAACGTTTTTGGGCTATGCCTGCTAAATTATTAGATTTATTGCAATCTATTCCAATCTGTATCACTGTATAATACAATGTATGTATAATTTACGACAGTTTAAGCAAAGTCTCTTTCTAAGCACTGCCTTCTAATGGAAAATAAAACTCTGAATGTCCTGCATCTTGTCATATTGGGTGTGCGTGTCGTTTGTTGATAACGTCACGCATCTCCATGGCCGCACACCGTCACGTGGTTAACGGGCTGCACACTCAATGCTTCGCATGTGTAGGAAGTTCAGAAGAGCCTTAAAGACCTTTATTGTTCAGGAGACGCTATCAGTGATTCAGAGTCGAGTCCAAATCAAAAAATACCGAGCTGAGACGAGTCAGAAGTCAATTTAAGAGCAGCTGGAATGCGGCTTGAGTCCTCATCTGTGTCCCTGAGGGCATCACAGGCGGCGTACGTGCTCCATGCCGGTGCCTATTCAGATGCATGTTACTGACTTTATAATAAGCCCTTGAAATAACGGGGAAATACTGTGCCGCTGATTATGGAGCAGATTTTTCTTGGTCAATTACGCAATTGCCTTCGTTGCCTGTAAAGAGCAACGCCCCAACAACTTCCTGTGCCTGTGAACAGAGAATACAGCAAACAGCGATAGCAAAGATGGACATGTGTGAAATGTAGGGTCCTATATCTTCTAAGCTCATTTTACTGCATAACCTGATTAAAAAAAAAAAACTAAATGATGAGTTACTTATAAATGGCAGTGATTGGTTCATTCTTTGTGGGCAAATTCAAGTGTCAAATATCATTTTGTACTAATGTGCAAAGGACCAAACTGTAGTACAAGTATTTTATGATGTCATGTAATCAATCTTGACTGAAGCTACTGAATTTACAATGTAATTTGCTGTGTAATTTATACCTTTGAAGTGCTGAGTAGTCCCATCATCTTTGTTGTTCATTTACTTTGCCCATATTAATTACAGATAATTATTGAAGCAAGAACAGGACAAAAAGTGCCTGATGTTATGCAACTGTGTTTCGCCGTGTAAATAATGATGCCATTTAAATCCTGTCACCAAATTGACTGGTAGCTTGCTGGCATATTACCACATCTGTGAGAAGTTGGTTCAGTTGGACATTCTCCTGAGAAAACACAACTTTGCACTCTAAGGGAAGAAACACCAGAATGCCCCTAATGTGATACTGTACATTCTCATTGTCTTCAGATCCTGAGAAGTATGTTTCACCGAAGCATATCGGCAAAAATATAGTGTCAGCAGGATCAGCTGCTGCGTAACATTATGGGGTGTATAATGTAAAGTGTAAATGCAGAATACCGAGGGGATTCATTATTTTTTAACTCATCAAGCCTAAATCAGATAAATAGTACAATACAGTAGAAGGTTCCAGAAGTTAGCATGTAAAAAAACACAGCAATAGAAGAATCACACTGTGTGGCTCCACTGTTGCCTTCATATTGGCGACTCAGTCTCCTGGGTATGCAGGCAGGAAGTGCCACTGAGTCTCTGCTGTCAATCAGGTCAGTGTCCTGGGAGACAAAGTGCTAAGGTGGGATTAACAGTTGGACCTGGGTGATTGTAATGCTCTTTAAGATGTTTCACATTGCAGCACAGCAGATGTCCCTGTAGTTTTAAAAAAAATACAAGCTATCCTCTTCAGAACGGTCTTATTTTTCACTTTTCCAAACAGTCTGTCCATCTCTGGCTGTAGGCCAACATTGAAAAGTTAAACCTCTCACATTAACACAGAATTTCTCTTGGCTATCGGCCCAATAACTTCAGCTGCTTGGCATTCAGTGTTTACAACACCGAAGCCTGCAAAGTTGTACGCGCGACTTCTTACATCCGTGATTGTTTACCAGACGGTCCCGTTGAGTCATTTGTAAACACACTGCATGATGCACCACAAAGCCAGTTGCTACCAATGTTGTCCAAAATGTTTGGCAAATAATTCCCGCCCGGCTCTCAGAGTGTCCGCTTCGCTGTCTGCATTCCTCGCATGACCTTCCTGTCCCGCGTGAGGGGTAAGTCAGTCGTGTGGCATTAGCAATGAAGACACAGTGAGGCTTCCACATTAACCGTAGAAAACACGCGGCGGGGAATATTTTAATTACAAAGAACTTGCTGGTGCCAGCAACAAGGTTAGTTTCTAATATCTTTTATCGTTTTTAACATAAAATAAATTCTAACTGTATTCAGCTTTAAAATGGAATGTGCCTCATTAACATCGTTACGGTGAACAAGCAGCAGTAAGCAGAGGCTGGTACGGCGTAAAGCGGCAAGTGGTGGCTGGGCGTCATCCCCCGTCTTTCCTTCTCCAGCGCTCGCACTGTGGGGACACGCCAGCCGGCTCGGCATGGGCGAGTAGCCCCTTCCCGTTCAAGGTCCTCCTGCTTCTCGTTCACTTCTGTCACGCCGCTTTTTTTTTTTTGCTTCTGTGCTTCTTGAGCAGGAAGAGGTCACGACAACCTCCAATTAATAATTTTGGATTGACTTGACGAAGCACTCAAGGATGCCCCCACCCCCGAAGGACACTTCTTTGTGATACAACAAAGAGTTGGGAAGATTATATTGGGCTTGTATATCATGAATATTACAGCACGCACCCCCCCCCCCACACACACACACACACACACACACACACAGACACTGATGCCCCTAACCCACAGCCATTAAAGAAAATGTTTCACCAAGTGACAGATAGCTGGAGGGAGCAACTGTCAAGCAAGGTGTAATTAGGGAGATTTGTATGTGATCAGTACAGCAGAGCTGAGAACACTAGTAACCCTGTGGACGGCTGCTTGTAAGTCACCCTTAAGCTTCCACATTAACCGTAGAAAACACGCGGCGGGAAAATTTTAATTACAAAGAAGAAGAAGGTTAGCTTCTAATATCTTTTATCGTCTTTCACATAAAATAAATTCTAACTGTATTCAGGTATTCAACTTTAAAATCAAATGTGCCTCCATTATCAGATATATTGTCTTGAAACATACCACATGCAACACGGGTAGCGGCATAAACTGTACAGTTACAAGCAAAATAAAACACTCTACAGCTGTTTTATGCTTCATCCTGCCACCATGTTAAGTTGACCCCGAGGTGACAGAACGACAGTCGTAATTACAGCACTGAAACACAGAGGGACGTTTTAAACCAATCAAACTATGACAGCACACCCCTTTGAAAAATCACATCTTCGACGAGAGTCTTATAATGCCTGAGCTTTTGTCCTTGATTTTCACATGCAGGCTAATTCACAATAAGGCAATTTAAATGCTTTGTCTTGTGCAATAATTACTGTAATTCACTTTACATCCAATAAAAGTCCTAGTAACCCGCCTTAAAACGCAGGTGTTTGTATATTAATTCCCTTGACATTACATTAAAAAACACTTTGGAATGATATCTCCTGTCAAGACAAATTGCAAAAAGAACTATTTTAGTCTCATGGGTTATTAGGAGATACTTTAGGGATTAATTGAAGAAATGTGCATTTGTAACAGACCAAACTGAGCTACATAGTGATAAATGAGATTTTTTTTCCTATGGTTTTTTTGTCCTGGGCGTCCTGAGATAGGACCAGAATGTGTATTTATTTTAAAGAGCCATGCGCCTAAGCCATGATCCATTCTGAAGATTTGGGAAAAAGTCACATAAAGCTAACATTAAAGATAGAGGTTTTGCTGGTAACGCTGGCCATAACAACTTAATTGACACGTACATCATTAAAAAAAATGATTGTACTTGGTACTCAATGGCCACATACACTTTTAAAGATGTTAAAAACATTTTAAAACTGTATTTGTTTCCTTTTGACCAGTGTGAGCTACAGATTCCAGATGGGTCATGTGCTCACACACCTACAGGCGCATTCATCCAAAGCAGCATACACATGAAAAAAGCGGGTCAGCTAGTCCCTCAAGCAATCGTGGTTAAGGGCCTTGCTCAATGGCCCGACAGAGAAATTACTCTGCCGATTCTGGGATTTGAATTGACAACCGTCTAAGCATGGCATGGCATGGCATGGCATGGCATGGCATGGCATGGCATAAAGAAGGTGCCAATCCACTGGCAGCTCCATGAACACAAGGGGTTTATTAACAAAGTAACCCAAAACTGCAGACCTAAATACACCAAACTAACCTGGGCTAATGAAGACACAGGAGTGCAACTAATCAACCAATCACAGGGAACACAAGGCAACAGGTGGAACCAATGAACAGAGGTAATCACATATCTAGGGAACTTAACAGACAACTAGAAGACCTTAATCAGACACTAAGAACACAAAGCAAAACTAATCACAGAATCCAAAAATACATGTAAACTAGAATAGAGGAGGAGGAGGGCAAACTACAGGGAGGAGAAGTAATACAGAAAAAACACCCCTAAACACGAGGGAATTGAAACCCAACTACAAACACAGAGAATAAAAGAGCAACAAGAGGCCAGACCTAAGCTGGGTTTGAATGTGTAGCCAACAGGACCTCAATCTCAGAGCTGTTTGCTCAGCACACAAAACTATGCAGCAATCATGGGGTAGGGAGAACACGCAAGGGTGAAGGACCGAATAACAGAGGACGGGACGGCCAGTGACATCTACTGGCCAAACAGGGAAGAAACATGAGGAACCAGATCAGACCAACCCTGACACATGAGAGTGTGTGACACACGGAGCCACACACCAAACCTCGCCTTAACTGTCCTTGAGGACTGTTAAATCATTTTTATTTTGAACTATAAAGATATATCAAGAAGGTCTTTTACATTATCTGAAGCTCTTTATGATGCATGAAGCAGTTTTTGTTTGGGCTGAAAAAGGGGTGCAGTGGTTAGCACTGCTGTCTCACACCTCTGCAACCAGGGTTCCGTTTGCTGCCTGGGTTGCGTATGTGTGGGGGGGTTCCTTCAAGTACTCCAGTTACCCCCTACAGTTCAAAAACATGCTGAGGTTCATTAAAGTTACCGAACTGCTGGTGTGAGTGTTGCCTCTGATGGGTTGGTGCCCCATCCTGGGCTGTTTCCTGCCTTGTACCTATAGGCTCAGGACACCCTGTGATCCTGAATAGTTAAAACAGTTACAGAAAATGGATGGATAGATGGAAGTAGTTTTGGTCCAGAAAGTAGGCCAAGAAGAATTCTGTGTTCCCTTATGCTGTGCTCGAGATGAAAGCAAGACTGCATCTAGAACCAGTTCGCACAAGCAGTTATCTTACTTCACCCCTGATGTTCTAGCTTGTTATTAACTTCAATGCATTTAATGTGCGTTTGCATTCACTGGCTGACAACTGCCTATTCTGCTCGCAAAACAACAGACGGACACAGTGGAAGAAGAGTGAATAGAAAGATTTATTTATCCCATAGATAAATGTAAAGTCAGACAGCCTGTGGTAAATAGTTACTATAAAGGTTGGTGTGATAATCAGACATTCTGTAGTTAATAATTTCCATAAGGGTGTGTTTGGTAATCAGACCTCATGTTGTAAATAATTTCCCGGAGGTAATCACAGGACTGTATAGTGTGCGCAATGAATGGCTTGTGAAAGATAACATATTGCCATATTGTATAATCTTCTCATTTAAAAGGACACAGAGTCCGCTTGGGTGTTGGGTTCAGTTAGTCATTTGCTTGTGCTGTGCTGTTTCTTTGTTTGTTTGCTTGTTTTATTGTGCCTGCTTTATGCTTGCTGCATTGCTTTCCTCTAATCTCCTATTTATGCACAAACAAATTTCTGCTGGGTGGACCAGTCATTGAAGACTGAAATCTCCATTGCGGACTGAAGACTTTATTTTGCCATTTAATTAAGAGATTCACCATACAGTTTAATTTCTGTCTCACCAAGTTAATTCCTTTTCTAATTAGGCAGCTTATTTATTTGCTTGTTATATTTTGTTAGTTATTTAACAATGGAGTTTGGCGATAACAGATGAAAAGAAACTGCATTCGACATGGATGGATGGATGGATGGATGATTTAATCTTATGGTGAAGTTGAAGGAGTTTATATTTGCATGTCTACTTTTTTGCCAGTTCAAATATACAACAATGTCCTATTTTTTGAATGTTCTTTTATTGAGTATATATATATATATATATATATATATATATTTATTTTGGCTTCTCTCTTTTAGGTACTTGGCAGCCGGATGACAAATCCTCCTATAACAGCACTATTATCACTGTGTTGTAATACAGTTTCCACAGCGATTCAATTTCAGCCGCATCAGTATGATTACAGTCTCCCACCCCCACATCTCCAAAGTGCTGCTTTTGGGCCTCAACACCAAAATTAAATGTCCATCTCAGAGCCCAGGTGTTTGTCTCCACCATCCCCCCCCCAGCCCCCAGCCCCCGTGTCACACCAAGCCTGGGGGGGTTGGGCTGCAGGGGGAGCACATCACTCAGTAAACACCCACAAAGCGGAACTTTGTCATCTATCTTCATGCCAGTAGCTCGGGACACTATCAGTGGCTGAGTGTTTATCGCTTTCTGTTGCACGGCTCTCCGCAGATAATTGCTTCCCTTTCTTCATCCTCACGCAGACTCCAGAAGTGGTTTTAGCGTCACTTCACTGGTTCTAAGAGTTTAGAAAAAAAGCATTTAAGAGGGATACAGGCTGGGTCGCGGGTTTTTTCAGGTTGCCAAAGTTTCCTGGCCAGATTTTCATTATGCACCTGTGAAGGACTTTAAGCGAGTTGCAGTGGGTAAACTTTAGATTCCCCACACTGCTTCATCCCCACACTGCTTCATCTGCTACTATGTATAACACTATACAACTATAATGCAGTGCATTGCAGACTGGGACCAGCAAGGGCAATTTCTGGTAATGCCAATGAACCAGTCCTGAGTAACAAGGCCTTTAGGAATTTATTACTGAATTCACCAGTCAGCCTGGAATGTGTATGACTGTAATACTGTAGCAGCTATTTCATGTATAATGATCAATAAGCAATCAATGACGTAACATCCTCCTCAAGAAAATTTCCACCCCATGCTGTATAGCTGACCTTCCAGTGACAGAGCAGGATAGATAAATCATCATTTATTAATTCCAGTGTATGTGTAACGTGCAGTGTATAATTCCAGTGTATCTGTAACGTGCAGTGTATAATTCCAGTGTATCTGTAGTGTGCAACTAAAAACCTGGTGTTGGGGTTGTGGTCACCTGAGGCGGG
>JAODKF010000045.1:1763064-1783780 GCA_026779585.1 Mormyrus proboscirostris | reverse complement strand
GAAAATCAGCACCTCCAAATCCGAGACCATGGTCCTCAGCCGGAAAAGGGTGGAGTGCTCTCTCCGGGTCAGGGAGGGGGTCCTTCCCCAAGTGGAGGAGTTTAAGTATCTCTTATTCACGAGTGAGGGAAGAATGGAGCTCACCAATCGACAGGCAGATCGGTGCGGCGTTAGCAGTGATGCGGGCGCTGCATTGGTCTGTCATGATGAAGGAGGAGCTGAGCCAAAAGGCAAAGTTCTCAAATTACCGGTCGATCTACATTCCTACCCTCACCTATGGTCATGAACTGTGGGTAGTGATCGAAAGAACAAGATTGCGAGTATAAGTGGCCGAAATGAGTTTTCTCCGCAGGGTGGCTGGGCTCTCCCTTAGAGATAGGGTGAGGAGCTTGGTCATTCGGGAGAGACTCAGAGGAGAGCCGCTGCTTCTCCACATTGAGAGGAGCCAGATGAGGTGGCTTGGGCATCTGCTTAGGATGCCTCCAGGATGCCTCCCTGGTGAGGTGTTCCGGGCATGTCCCACTGGGAGGAGGCCCCAGGGAAGACCCAGGATGCGCTGGAGGGACTATGTCTCTTAGCTGGCCTGGGAACGTCTCGGGATTCCCCTGGAGGAGCTGGATGAAGTGGCCAGAGAGAGGGAACTCTGGGTTTCCCTGCTGAGACTGCTGTCCCCGCGACCCGACCTCGGATCCAGCAGAAGATAATGGATGGATGGATGGATGGATAGATGGATTTTGTAAGTGCATTATGCAAATATGTTGTTATGCCCTGTCTGCTTGCCCCTCTCGTTCTGTCCCTAGTGTGGTTATAACGAGCTACATCTGTTGATTGTTTGGTCGTACCTCTCGTTTTAGCCCTTGTGTGGATCACTCCAGCTGCCTCTCATTTGCTCCCTCATCAGTGGTGTTTACAAAAGTGCCTCCCAGTCATATGCTCCTCAGTCCAGTCACTGCTGTTGCTCCCTGTACTGTATGTGCCCCTAGAGTATGTCATTTGCTTAAGCATTGTCCAATCCACATCTTCCCATTTTATCCCATTTGGTCCTTTGAGTTTGCCTGCTTCTATTTTGTTTTCCACAGTAAAGCCCCCGAGGCTCATCCCGCCTCCTTCCTTGCCCAGGCATGACATATATATTGTTGCAATGAGTGCGGATGGTAGGAGAAAATGACGTGGCAATGATTAAATTTAAAGAACACCAGAATGTTTTTATTTGAATACTGTGGGGGTTCAGAAGCAGTATTACAGAGTGTTAAATACGCAATATCCTTGCCCACAACTGTCCCCACTTTAAGATGACTGAGCCACCTCCCCCTCAGTGGTCCATCTCGATAGACTTTCCTCACACTAATATAACATTATAATGCAACTACATACACTCACCCTTATAACTTACTAAAATGACATTTAAAAAAATAAAAAACTATGGAATTTACCAAAAGTTATAAGGTGGAGCAAGAAAATTGCATTTTCCCCCAAATAACACATTAATAAATTGGACAAACTTCAACAAAGATAATCATAAAAATGCAAAACTAACCCATGGGAGCCCAGACCTGAAGCACCCTGTCTTTCCAGAACAGGGAGTCTTACTTGTGCAGACCCGCCCAAAGCTCCCGAGCCAGAGGCGACAGTGACAAGGAACAACTCCCTAGAAGGAAGAAACCTTGTGAGGAACCAGACTCAAAGGGGGAGCCCAACCTCCAGGGGCCGGCGAAGGAAGTCAGATGAGCAAGATGGCAAAGTTCCAATTCACATAGTAATAATAATATTAAGCCACTATGAAAATGTTAAGGTTTTCAGTGGACGCTCTCTAAAGCAAAATGTTAAGGTTTTCAGTGGACGCGTGCCACTCTCTAAAGCAAAATGTTAAGGTTTTCAGTGGACGCTCTCTAAAGCAAAATGTTAAGGTTTTCAGTGGACGCTCTCTAAAGCAAAATGTTAAGGTTTTCAGTGGATGCGTGCCACGCTCTAAAGCAAAGCCAAACAAGCAATTCCAGAGACCGTCGAGTGAAGTGACAAAGCACGAACGTGATTTTGCTGTTCGAGGCTAATCAGATCATATGCAGAGGGCGAACCACGTGGGGAGCACAGGAAGGCGGAATGAATCAATGCATAATATTAATAAGAAGTTATTTATGTAGTAGATTAAACCACAATATCAAATTAAATGTCTGTCAAGTGAAATGCATGTTAAGTACTGCAGCGCCGGGGGGATGGCCTCCACTAGTGTACCCCGGCATGATCCTGAGCGATCTATATAGCTCCTACTGTATGTTTGTCTTGTTATAAATAGTGGTGGCAGTTTTGGCCAAAAGCTAAGATAATCAGCATAGTTTGTGCTGCAGCCTTTCCTGTTGCACAGCCTTTTCTGTCAAGCGATTATACAGAATCTGACAAATAAGATTATGTGTTCCTCTAGCATGTTTCTTGTAAGCTATGTACAGTGCAACACCTGCATTTGCTGATTCGGTAACAACGGTTTACCACAGCCCGAAAGTATTTGAAAAATAAACTATTCTTAAAGTTTTAAACTCCACAACTTTCCATGATTATTTTATTAGCTATCGTTGATGATTTGTTGCGTGTAATTAATAAATAACTCTATTATTTGTACGTATGTGAAAAACTAGTTAGGCCTATATATTTTATTGGTGGCAGTTTCAGCAATCCGCGACTGGTATTCAGGCGTATCACCCGCAGATGAAGGGACACCGCTTTACTGTATATAGAAGGTAGTTTAAGTCCTTTAAAAGAGTTTATTTAGTTCTTGCATTTAAAGTTACATCTAGAGAAGCTCCGATAGATCGGCAACCAATTAAATCAGCTGATTTCAGTCTTAATTACTACATCGACGGCCTTTAATTTGATCAGCCTCAAATACCGATTTTGCCGATGACACAATTAGGGATGCACAGGTCCGTCAGCCACTGATCATAAAGGCCAATCAGAAAGGCCACCGCTCAAAATAGGCAGGTTATGCACAAAAACTCCTTAAGCCTAAAACTTGGGCATTGGAAATATTGTTAGGCGCTAAAGTTTTTCCAAAAATCGACACAAATTTATTCCATAGTTTTACAGGATTCAGTCTTTGTAGACACTTGACATTTAGTGAAAACTATAGTGGAAACATTTTTAAGAGAACAACAAAAGTACCGACAGACGGCAGGACTCTACGTGCCTTTGCACTCTTGCCGCAAACACTAACATGCACAACAATGCAGCTGTGGATTGTTGTCTTGCTGACACTGAATGACTCTCCCACTTTACACTCGGCGCAGGTTGCCAGTTTGTACAGAGCAATTGCGATGTGCTTTCCGGTCAGAACTGGTGGTGGCTGCCTATTACTGACCCAGTGAAATGTCCTAATTTCAAATGTAGAACTTGGCATCCTAAAATGTTTAAGCCAGAGGTTTGGTGTAAAGTGGTTCGCTACTACAAGCTCCTAAGAAGTAATTATTTTTTAGTAGCACTTTCTTTGGACGATAATCGAATACAGTCTCGTCTAATTGAGCTAATAAAATTACTTTAAAATGCCCAATGCCCATTAATTCCCTGAACAGACAGTCTCCATGTTACGAACGAGATCTGCTCCCTAAGTCTGTCTTTAAGTTGAATATGTAGTCGGAATAATAATAATACAATACATAAGAACAATAATGATTATAGAGTAATAATAAACGTGAACATTCATACTGTCATCAATTTGAATATCATATCGCGATATAGCTCAAACTCCTTTCTTTTTTACGTAATCAACAGTTATAATTAATGCACTATTTTTACAGGAATCCCACCATGGTATGAGTCTGTTGTTATACCACGCTCCATAACTATTAGTAAAACATTTTGGTCATCATAATCAGAAAACCACCTGTCATATTGTACTGTTTACTACATATGAATTTTAGAATATTGTGATTATCGATATTGTGAAAATCTATGAGAAAATTGTGATATCATTTTTAGGGCATATTCCCCAGCCCTAATTGTAGGCTACAATATTAATCATAGCAAGCAATTTACTACATGAGTCAATATATCATGAGTATATTAACTATTACCCTAGAAAAATAATCATAATCTTCAATTGACAATTTTGCCAGTATGGAAGTGTCAACTATTTATAATTTTCTACACCTCACGCTGGAGGATAGTGTTCACCAGAAAAATCACAGAACACAATAACAGTGATATTTATTATTAACCCCTGGGGGGAAATTCTTGTTCCACTTCTCCCGATACAGGAGAAGGTAAGCCTGAAGGGGGCCACCTTGCAGCACACAGGGTGCTGGGGCTTAAGGGCCTCGCCCCAGGGCCCACAGACATGTGACTATTGTGCTAAGGTCAGGCGTGAACCGGCACCCTTCTGATCACGGGCATGGAGGCTTACCCCGCTGAGCCTTTCACTTACGGGACACGTTAATGTTACATATATACCCAGTGACCCAACAAAAACAGTTTAAAGAGTTAATTAACATTAACTCATAATAAAGCAAAGTGTGACTCCCTTTAGTTATACTTGATTGATTCTGTTCTTGCGCTCCAGCATTCTGACAATTGTGCTATAATACTTGGAGTGAAGCTCATTCTTTTTTACCATAGTGTCACTGTCGAAACATCCACGTGTGGCGTCTGGTACCATCAGCATGTATGTTATGCTTGTGTACAGTGTACCTTGTAAACTTACTTGCATTCTCATTACTTGACTACGCCACGTATTCTGTATTTCACTTTGACTTGTCTTGCACTGTATATTTGGGCGTTTTCGCTGCCAGAGATGGAAAAATGAATACGCCCATTCAAAATCTAGTTTTTCAATAGGACTCTTTGTTTTTCCGTAGTTTCTCGGATATATGTGCGCCAAAGCTTTCACGGAAAAAGGGGCCCCTTTTAGTATATGGAAGCAAAAAGCAACTATCCACAAATGAATCGCCAAATCTAAATTTCAAGCATCAAATGTGTTACTTTCCAGTTGTGATTTTTTTTTCTTTGAAGAACAGCCCTCCTCTCACCAAGTGACGACAAAGTGCACACAGTATAAAATGAGAACTGTCCGGGCTGAACCCGCTTATAGTGCTTCGCTGTTAGTCACTGCAGACATATGGGGGCTGAAAATGCGACGGAAAAGTGCCACTGCGATTTTAATTCGGCTCTTGCTCTGCCCTGGTTATTTTGATTTCATTGCGGGCCTGGAGCTCACCCTGCTGCACACGAACGATGTTCACGCACGAATCGAGGAGACTAATAAGGACTCCGCCACATGCACCAAAGCGGACTGTTACGCCGGGGTGGCGAGGAGGTTTACTAAAATAAAAGAGATAAGGAGTCAGGAGAAGAACGTCCTGCTCCTGGATGCAGGAGATCAGTTTCAGGGCACCATGTGGTTCAACTACTACAAGGGTGCCGAAGCTGCACATTTCCTGAACAGACTCGGATATAACGCCATGGTAAGAATATCTCCGTTATAGAAATAACGTATTTTGCTCTCCTCGTTCATGATAATAATGACTCTTTTACTATTACCACTAATAGTAGTTATGTAATGTAATGTTTCTGTTACCTAAACCCGTTTGATTATAGGATGGAGATTCCGCTATAGTTAGTTATGCTGCGTACTTTCCCTAACATCTAAGGCCGTCTTTGCGTTTACTTTTGCGAGTTGCCCCCCTAAAGTGTTCTTTAACGCCAAAATAAATGTACACTGATTAGTTTTAAATAATGTGTTCTCATTCATTTTCATTCAAATCAGACCCGCCTAGTAAAGATGTTCTACCCCGTTTCAAAAATCCATAGTGACATTCCTGCATGAAATATACTTACAGAACATTTTCCCAGATCAGTATGTAAGGTGATATAGGCAGATGAAAGTGTTATTATGTATGTCTTTATCTATAAACGTCCTAGCAATCTTCTGAATTAATTCTTAAAGGAAGCCGGGCACCTCGGAGGAACAGCTGTGAACCCCACGGCAGAACATATTTATGACAATATCTCGATTGTAAAGATAAACATACATATTCATTGTAGGTATTTAATATGATTCATTCACAAATCGCGTTTCTTCGCCTTGGCGATTTAATTTCTTTTTATTGCCACGACAGTTAAGATGAATGTAATCGGCATACGTTTGTACTAAGGTTAGTGCCGTTATCTGGGCATGTCGGTCCCATTTCTTATTATGATCTATACCAGTCTGGGTGCGTGCGGCTCTGCAGGCTGCGCCGCGGTTATATGGGCGATACTGGCAACATTGGCGTGCGTCTCGCGCGACACCAGCCTGGGCCAGACGTCCACCACCAGCGCGTGCGGTCACGGGCAAAAGGCAGCTGCACGCGACGAGCGGATGAGGAAGTCTACTGCCATTAATATTTTGTATAAAATATAGCGGGATGCTCTAAAAGAAGACATTTTTCATGTCACATTTTCTAGTTGTCCGTTAATATGTATTTTTTCTGATGGCACATTTTTAATTTTGATCCCTAAATTGCTAACATAACGGAACTTCTGTAGGTTCCCGAGTACACGTCTATTTGTTGAGTAGGCCTAGAGCTCAATAAAGGCCAATAAATGTAAGAATGTACTGCATTTAGTTTAAAATGAAGATCTAATATGCTCTGAAGGAATCATGTGAGAACCAACAAACATTTTTATGCAAGATTCGATTCAGTTCAATTTATTTATTTATTTATTTTTATTTAACTTTTCTTCAGCAAAAAAAATTGCAATGTCCCACTTTCAAAATTGTTTATATAGTTACTGAATCGGCAAACAAACATTGAATATTGAATAACTCGATGTTTCTGGACCGACGAACATAATCAGCGTCTCCGAGTGCCCAGCTGTATGTTTCAATGGGTGGTTTTACACTGCAAAGTGCGGCGGCATAACTGCGGTCGAGCAGGTGCAGCGGAAGGGGAAACGCGCATACACTAAACAGTCCTGGTGTCTATTCATGTTTATCTGTATTTATCTTACTATTAATACGGAGATCTTTTGTAATATCTTTGTCACTTGTAGCTGCCAAATACACTCATTATTAAAGCCAGCTAAAGTCGCTACCTTAGAATCTCCATTAAATATAAGTGTTGTTGAAAATATTTGTGGTCTTATTCGACATTGATTGATGGTGCCAGTGTGTGTTTGTACCGGTCTCGTTGTGGTAAACTAAAACTGAAATAAAACAGATACTACATAAAAGAAAACAATTCGTGAACGGAAAACAAAAATCATATTTACTTTAATCTGCAAAAAGTACCGCCACGCCACCAGCATCTTTTTACCTTGTTCAACCACAATATCTCTCTGTTTGCACGTTGTGGCTGCTGAGCTGGTCTTTCCTTAATCACGAATTCAGTGCTTATCACTTGTGTCGCAGCTAGGTTGCGTGTTCTGCTAACGTGATAAAAGAAAAAGCACGAGGATACGCCAAATTTTCAGATTATTAACTATTGGGAATCACAATACGCATGTCATTAATAATTTTACACAATCTGCTTCTCGAATTGGAAAAAAATGTTCACATGGTGCTGAAAAGACTGCGTACATTATCTACAGCCTGGCAGTGGCATACAGTTTGTTGTCAAAATAAAATTAACTTGATCAAGTTGATTTTCTGGAGGAGAATTAATCATTTAGATTAATTCGCCCATCCATAGATTAATCTACAGAAAAACAGTCGCCAGTTGCAGCCCTACACTAACACCTGTTACTCCTAGGACTTGCTGAGGGTTTGCAAGATTGCAGTTACAAAACCCTTGAATTTACAAGCAGAGTCAAGAGGGTCTAGCTGCCGACGCCTGTAGAGTGGAGATCCACCAGGAATACTTGATTTAAGGGCATAAGTTGGAGCTCCGGTTAAGGTTAAAGTTAAGGTTAATGTTTATTCGCTGTAACGCAGAGTTGAAATCACGTGTTGCCTCTGGAGGTGCCGTATTTCCGGTGGATCTCCACAATACAGGCGTCTGCAGCTGGACCCATCTCAGCACAGTTGGCATTTCAGTTAGTGGAGAAGGCTGCCATGATTCATACTAGTCACATTTTCCCATGGGTGTCTTTTTAAAGCACTCATCTGCATTAATGGTTTGTGAATCTCTAACACACAAAGGCTTGGAATTTGTTAAAAGGCTGAAGTTTGTAAAAATTCTTGATCATTTTAAATCAGGTTTTAGTCAAAGTCTTTTATCGTGGCTTGACTGAATTGTGAAATATAATTGACCCTTCCAAAAATTATGAGGTAGGATTTTGTAATGTCACACTTTGTAATCAAATCACCTATGTCTGAATTTTTTTAAAAAAATTTGCTTTAATTCCAGGCCCTGGGGAACCATGAGTTTGACAATGGAGTTGAGGGACTAATTGCACCATTTCTACAGAACGTGAACTGTACTATCCTCAGTGCAAATATCAAGCCAGATGCGAGTCTGGCTTCAGCCATAAGTGGCTACTACTCTGCTTATAAAATATTTGTCATCGAGTCACAGAAGGTGGCTGTTGTGGGTTACACAACTAAGGAGACACCAGCTTTATCTCAACCCGGTAACTGTACTGAGAAGCTTCACTTCTGCTTTGCCTGTTCTTTAACACTGACTGCATGACAGATGCTAGAAATCATAAAATGACTGTTATTTTGGTATGTTATCTTACTGGGGCTTTTATATTAGAGGAATGCTAAATATACAACATATGCATGGAAGAACTGATTGCCAGTAAGTCATCTGAAATTCTGAATGAGACACCAGGAAATGCTGACTGTGACAGATTGTTTCTCTGCTTCTGTTTCTGGCTATAAGCAAACGTGTTTTGTGTTTTATGAAATCACCACAGCATTAGTTTTTCGGGTGGGGGACAAAATCTGACTCCAGAAAACATGTACGCAAACACAGAAAACAGATTATTGATTTAATATTGCCAATCACAGGGATATATCAAAAGCATGAATTTGTGGTGTACACAGGCATACTGTACTTATATGGGCGTATCATTTTCTTATTTCCTGCCCCGACAGGCCTCCATTTGACGTTCGAGGATGAGGTTACAGCCCTCCAGATTCAGGTGGACAAACTCACGACAATGGGTATTAACAAAATCATTGCACTGGGACACTCTGGCTTCACGGTGGACAAAGAAATAGCTAAGAACGTGCGGGGTGTTGATGTGGTTATCGGAGGCCACACAAACACCTTCCTCTACACCGGTAAGTGACACCTGCCGGCTGCTTTTTAAAAACTCATACTCCCGTGTGTCTTTGTCTTGCGTAATATGTCGTCAATCTTTTAAGAGACACATTTTTCCTTATTGTATTGTGAAAATCCCAGATCTGCGATAAAACCGTTACTGTGTAGCTGAGGATTAGCATGGCGTGACCTTGTAAACATGACATGCTTGCAGCCAGCCGGGGTGTTTGCAGCGTCTGCTCCACGGATTTTTGCGTGCTGTGACGTCTGGAGTTTACAGCCAGCAGCAGTCGTGTTTCTGAAAGCGTCTTTTTAACAGAAGCGAATAGCTAGAGCCAGAGCAGCTACAGTCATGATGATGCAGAAGGTCAGATACAGTCAGCTACATCCCCTTCTTGGTAAACTGAGTCAACATTTTACTGTAAGACCATGGTATGTTTTACTTACTAGAAAACAATTCTTATTGACTGACCATATCTGGTGTTTATGAAGGCACTTGTTTCTCATTGAAGGAGTACCCCCATCCAAAGAAGTCCCCGAGGGTTCGTACCCATTCCTGGTGAAGTCGGACGACGGTCGCATGGTGCCTGTCGTACAGGCCTATGCCTTTGGAAAGTACCTGGGATACCTCAAGGTGACCTTCGACAAGAACGGCGACGTAATTAAGGCTACGGGCAACCCAATACTACTCAACAGCAGCATCCCGCAGGGTAGGTAAAGATTTTTGGTGTTTCTTTTTTTTTTCCATGAACTTTCCCATAAATTCTTTGTAATATGCACCTGAAACAGCTATGCATGCCATTGTCCAATGCAAATATTATTGGTTTTGGAAAAGCATTTGTTTTGAATGACAATAGTGGTTACTTTTGACTCATATACAAAGTTTTCTTTAGGCTACAGGTATTTCAGTTGTTTTTCATAGCCAAAAACCGTTGTTCTTACGCGAGGCTCATATTTGAATATGAACTCGTTCTTACAGGCATTGCCATACGAGGTCAGGATGATTGATCTTTTACCTTTAGATCCTGGCATCCGTGCAGAAGTGGAGGACTGGAAGAAGAAGCTTTCTAATTTTTCCGCAGAATTTATTGGGACAACCCTAGTATATCTCAACGGAACCTTTGAAGAATGCAGATTCCGTGAATGCAATCTGGGAAACTTAATTTGTGATGCCATGGTACGTGTCTACAGTCTTTGAATCACTTTTGGGCAACATTAATAGGATTAGTAAATGACACAGAATAGCATACAGTAAATGGGAATGATTTTAGAGTAGTGTTCAGAGGAAGAGGCACAGGAGATCTCCAGGGCACAGGAGAGAAAGGCAGTGTCTCACCCAAGACACCGTCAGACAAAGGATGTCAATATTCAGTCCTCTATTCAAGGCAACATAAGCTATGTGTGACTAATGTCTTTCTTAGTGTAGGGTGTCACCCCCTGGTCTGGATGCCATTTTTAATTTTTAGCGTTTTTCATTCAGAATTAAATACAAATAACCTGAAGCAGTAAACATGAAAAGCAGTCGTCTGTCTTTTTTTATTGTGTTGCTCTTTTTTATACGTTGAAAATGGTGCCTGTTCTGTTACTCGAAGGTTCACCACAACATCAAGTACGCAGACGAGGTCCAGTGGAACCACATCAGCTCCTGCATCCTAAACGGCGGCAGCATCCGGGCCTCAGTCGACGAGCGCAGTCGAAACGGTGAGTCGCCAGTATGGGGCGCCGGTAGCAGCCCCGTGCAAACAGTGGATTTTAATGGCTGACTTGTCCTACCTTGCCAGGCTCCATCACCATGGAGGATCTCATAGCAGTGATGCCCTTCGGAGGCACGTTTGACATGGTCCAGGTGAAAGGGTCAACGCTGATGGCGGCCTTCGAGCATGCTGTCCACCGCTACGGAGGAAACACGGGAGAATTCCTTCAGGTCTCGGGTATGAACGCGGCTGTTTATGTGTGCCCGAAGGCGGTTAATGCAAAATGGCATGTCAGACAATCGTGCAACCTCTCCTTTCTCGTGCCTAACAGGGATTCAGGTGGAGTACGACATGTCGAGACCTCCAGGCAGTCGCGTGACGTCGATTCGGCTCCTCTGTACCCAGTGCCGAGTGCCCCAGTACGAGCCACTCGACCAGGAGCGGGTCTATAAGCTGGTTATGCCATCCTACATGGCGGACGGAGGGGACGGCTACTCTGTGATTAAGAATGGGAAACTTAAACATGACAGTGGTAAGTTCCTGAAAAGCCAACGGAGTGGTGAGTGTCCGTGCAGGGAGGGGGGGAGGCTTTCTGCTGTCATTTTTTTGGGTTTATGTTTTTTTTAGCAATTCTCCGAGAGCTTCTAAGGCTACTTCTCAGTGAAAAAAAAGGTCAAAGCAAAACTGAAAGGCATTTAAAAGTTCAAAGAGAGTTACATCTGATTATTGAACTATATCCTGTTAACTCACATGAGGACATAAAATCACTTTCCTTACCTGCTTATCCTGTTCAGGGCACTGGAGTCAATCCCAGAGCCTACAGGCACACGGCAGGGAACAACCTAGGATGGGGCACCAACCCATCCCAGGGCATATTCACACGCCATTCACTCACACACCATTCACTCACCAGGTCATTCACTCACACGCCATTCACTCACACACCAGTCACTCACACGCCATTCACTCACACGCCATTCACTCACACGCCATTCATTCACACGCCATTCACTCACACGCCATTCACTCACACGCCATTCACTCACACGCCATTCAGTCACACGCCATTCAGTCACACGCCATTCACTCACACACCAGTCACTCACACACCATTCATTCACACGCCATTCACTCACACGCCATTCACTCACACACCATTCACTCACACACCATTCACTCACACGCCATTCACTCACACGCCATTCACTCACACACCATTCATTCACACACCATTCACTCACCAGGTCATTCACTCACAAACGTGCAATTTGGTAACTCTAGTCAGCATCAGCATAACCGGCAGAGTACCTGGATTTTTTCCAGAGGAATGGAGGAATGTAAATATTTATACACCAGCAGACCGTGAGTGATGAAGTAGATGGAGGTGGTTTGTCATGCTACTCCACAGAGGCCGTTATTTTGCTTCAACTGTGTAGTGAAACTACAAGACTTGACATCACAGTATCGGTCTGGGCAGGGACAGTGAGTTAGCCTGGCAAGACACACTATCAACATCACAAAATAAAACATAGACAAGAACAGCACTTGGAGAAATTAAATTCAAATAAATATTATCCTTGAAAATCAGTAGTGCGTCTTTTGTAAGTTCCAGGTTTACAGCATGATGTTTATAACAAGAGGCTTCAGTGAATAGCTTGCTTGGAGAAAGATGGTTGGAAAACATTCATGTGTATTATCATGGGCTACACAGTCATGCAGTTTAATTTGTTTGGGTACTCTGCTCTGCCTAAGTTAAGTGTTGGGTAGTGTTCAGCTCCAGTCCTGGGTGAACGACAGTAAACCCTTAATTACTTCTCTGAAGTACCGATTATGGACAATTAAGGCAGGACGGAAACCAGCACTTATCACAGCTCGCAAGAAGTGGAAATACTGACCAGCTTTTTTTGTGAACGGAAAGAAATGCAGGAGTACAAACAATGTGAGCTCAAGAAGAGTAAAAGAGGAAGCTGAGAGATATGCTTCAATTTCAGGGGATCTAGACATCTCTGTGGTCTCCAGCTATATCCAGGAAAGGAAGAAGATTCATCCAGCTGTGGAAGGCCGCATAAAGATCTCCAACTGGCCCAGGGCAGGGGCGGCTGGGAGGGACCTGCCACTGCTCACTCTGGCCTTGGCTTTGGCCGCTAGCCTGTGTGGCGTCCCGTCCATTTCCTGACCCCGGTCTCTGCACTGCTGGAAATCACAGCCAAGAGGCAGTCGGATCATATGACCTCAGATTCAGCCCACATGTGGCTTAGACTAGTACCTACAAACGCTAGAATCTGATGAAGACCTTTTCATATTAGGAAATAAGAGCGGTTCTCGGGTTCTTTAGTGCTGTCAGAGTTTAGAACAATTATTGGGTACAAAAAGTGACCCCCTGCCTCAATACAAATTCCATGGAGGCTACTGCTCTGATGTCAGTCCCCCCTGGCCCAGAGCTCACTGCTGCCTTCCTGTGTTTTTATACTTAAATTTGAAAGATGCTTGAAATGCCGATTAGAGCCAAGAAGAGGACCAACTAAGCCCAGGTTGAATTCATCTTTTAGAAGAAAACTTGATAAAGAAGATGTGGTGTCGACTGCCCTGTAAGGACAGACAGATGTACCACACATTAATGCTCAAATTCACCAGCAGTGAAGACATTTGTTGGTCCCCATAACATAAAATGTACCAAGTACATCCAGTTAGCAAATAGTCATTCATAATGGTAGGTTATCAATTCTAATCAGTTCTTCATGAGTGTTAAATTGAATTATAACTAAATGATTTTAATGCATCACCAGTGGTTCAAGTTTCCATCCATCCATCACCATAATCACTTAATCCCAACCAGGGTTGCCAGAGTCTATCCCAGGATCAACGAGCACAAGCAGGAACCAACCCTGGGCAGCCACCAACACACAGTGGGGCACACCCACATACACAGGGCCAACTTAGATTCACAAAGTAACCTATTGTGTAAATTTTTCGACTGTGGGAGGAAACCAGAGTCCCTGCGGAAACCCGCACAAATATGGGGGGACATGCAAACTCCCTACAGAAAGGTCCTACAGCCTGACCTGGGGATAGAACCCACAACCTTCATGGGAGGCAGCAGCACTGCCACTGTGGCACCATGCCACCCTGGTTCAAGTTTTGTCATAAGTTAAATAGCTGACTTGACGTGAGCAGAAAGGCTTCTCTCTGCAAATTGTCACTGTTGCTCATTGCCCGCAGTTTCCTTAGACCAGCGTGTGCCCCTAATGACAGAACACTGGAAGCATTTATGGTCAGTTGCCAGCCTGAAAAGATAATGTGAACATATCCAGGTTGTCCTAAGATCAATATCTTTCAAGAGAAATATATAGTCTGCCAAAATAAAGCAAAATATAAACTAAGACTGGGCAATTCAATCATAATTTTGGCTTATTACAATTATCAAATCAAGTCTTTGTGTTATAAATCCAGAACACCGCTTTTCAGACACTTTTTGTTTCTCAGTTGAATTATATTTATGAAGGAAATCCACTGTTACAAGTTCTTTTTTAAAGCTTCAGTAAATGCAATGAGTAACCATACTAAATAATCGTCATTATGATTTTTTGCCATAATCGAGCAGACCTTATATAAACAAAAGATAGTCATCCTTTGGAATTTCTATTTTTGTATTATTTTTTATCACCAAGTGCTTATATATACAAGGAATTTACTTTGAGTGGTCATGCAAAACAATCAAGGACAATCGACAGTATAATAAATTATGCATAGAAAAATAAAATAATATTGTGCGTAGTGTAGAGAATGTGCATGGTGCATTGAAACGCCACGCGGCTGGATGGACAGGGGAGGGGGGGTATGGGAGGAATCTTTATCCTGTAAAAGAGGGGCAATGTTTTGTAGATATCAGTACCATAAGAAATCAACGTTCTTCCTTCTGTAGTTATTGTTTATGATTCCAGAAATTAAAAATGATGTAAACGTCGTCATATTTCTTTCGTGTTTTCTTGGGACACAGAGTGAAACTCATGAGAGGTATGAAATAACAATTAATTTGAAAAGTGTGGTAGAAGTTACTTTATGTACTCAAATCAGAAAAACCCACTGTTACAGTTGAAAGTGCTTCATGTTATTTTCCTTAAATGTTGTCAGTATACAAACAAAGTAGGTGAAGCTGGTCTATATCGCCTATTGCAACATTTATCTGAATTGATATTAAACAACAATAAATGATGTCTTTATGCATTTGTGAGAGTCTCAGGCAAAGAGCGTGCTATCAAGGTACATATGTGGTGTTTATAGAAACAGCCCTGGGAGAACACATTTCTGGACCGGAAAAGGGTGGATCGCCCTCCCCTGCTGGGGGATGGGCTACCACAAACAAGCACAGCAGTCTAAGGATCTTTGGGTCTTGTTCACGAGAGGGACGAAGGGAGCAGGAGATTAACTGATGGATGAGTGCAGCGTCGGCAGTCATGTGGATACTGTACCATTCTGTTGTGGTCAAGCGAGAGCTGATTTGCCGGTCAGTCTACGTTCCTACCCTCACCTGTGATCATGAGCTTTGGGTAGCGACCAAAAGAATGAGATCACGGATACAGGTGGAAGAGATTAGTTTTCTTCGCGGGGTGGCTGGGCTCAGCCTTAGGGAGAGTGAGGAACTCAGACATTAAGCAGGGGCTCTTCCGCATCGAAAGAAGCCAGTTGAGGTGGTTTGGGCATCTATCTAGGATGCTTTCTGGACGGCTCCCTGGGGCGGTGTTGTCAGGCTTGTCTGGGAGGAGGGCCCGGGGCAGACCCAGGATATCTCTTGGCTGGTCTGGGAACGCCTTGCTGCTCCCCCAGAGGAGCTGGAGGAGGAGGAGGTCTGGGTATCCCTGCTCAGACTGCTGCCCCCGTGACCCGACCCCAGATAAGTGGCAGAAAACGGAATGGAGGCCAGGAAGGAGTCAAGAGTCCGGCAGAATCAACTCCACTTCCCAACCAATCACTAAGGGTCGCAGTCCATCGGCCAATGGGCATACTCTGAAAACGTGATGACCCCGCAACATCCCCCAATCAGCTTTCACAATGAACATCCCCCAATTAGCTTTCACAATGCAAGCTTTTTTTCTCCTTCCCAGACTCCCCCGGTACTTGTGGGTATGCCATTGAGATAAAAAAAAAAAAAAATAGCAGGCAACCATGAATTCTTATCTGATGACATACCGTCAAGGCATGCAATTCATTTTAAGAAAGGACATTTTTTTAATGCTTTCCGTGCCGCTTTCCACAATAGGAATGTGCCGTTACATTTTACACCATCGCAAGGTCTCTAATCTGTTCAGCTAGTAGGGCGTTGATTCATTTTCTTTGACCGCTCTTGTAGTGCCAGCCATCTTTAATCTTAACTAAAATTCCAGACCTAGAACACTATTAATGGCAAATGCTTAAGAATCAGGAACAAAGTAGTTCTACTAATAATTAGCTACTCATTGGGTGGTTCTTTGCCTCTGCAGATGTTCATTTAAAAATGTATAATGCAGGGCTTGTCATGCATCTACCCTTCCTTAAGGGATTCTTTCTTAAACTTTCTTTCATGTGTGGATCTCAGATGGCTGTCACCGGTTTCATATCAGTGCTAAGGAGCATTTCATCACTGCTTAGTGGATGATGTGTATTTTTTCATACTCTGGAGCACTGAGGGTTATGGTGCCGCGCTTGTGTCTGAACGGTCACAGGTCCAAGCCCTGTGGAGAGCAGGGTAATCATATGGCTGTTGGGCTTTCAGCAAGGTCCTGAATGCCAACTGGTCCAGGGACACTGGCTTTAGAAAAACTGGTGGTGGACAAAATCATACATCTCCGTTGCATGACTGCCCCAGCGAGCAAAGGACTTTTAGGCACGATGAGAGCATTAACACTCAGACAGCTCTTCACATGAAGCCAATGGCAAGACTCGTAAGCAGGGAAGACCCTCGATCTGAGCTCCTGTAAACCATTATGACAGAAACACACTTTGTAATAAAATAACCTTTATTAGTGCAGCATTTTACACTGGAATGTTGGTATTCACTGAAGATCTGACATACATTCTTAAAAACAAAAATCCTACTGAATATCCGTCCCTACAATGGACTTGCTTCCCATCCAGGGTGTCCCACTGCCCGACGCTCCCTGGAACGATTCCAGGACCCCTGTGACTCTACACTCTGTGAGTGGCTGGAAGTTGCAGTGAAGGAATGAGTTGGTGCTAGACAGGGGAATTTAGTGTCTCTCTATTGCACATTCTTTGGCTCATGGTGAGACAAACATGAAAAGCCTTCTACTTCCATGGCGATGCATCCTTCTGCAGCTAATGGGGGGAGAGATTCCAGCAGTCAGCGGCCATGGCAGACCCAGCATGACCTTCAAGGTTTATAACTGCCACATTCATACATCTGAATATTCGACACGTCCTTCCATTCTTTGCATTGCCGCGCTTGAAATAATTAACCATGGCCTACGATTCCACCGTACCTTGTTTAGTTCTGGGAAAAGCTCTTGAACAGCAATGTCTAGCAGGACGTAGGTCATCTGCAGGGCAAAGAGGAACAGAAAATGCAGAAAGCTCCGCACCTTAGAAGTAACTGAGAACGCTAACCAGCCACCTTCTGTAGCTCACCTGCTTGTTGAGGACCGGCTGCTGCAGCCCGTCAAACAGGAGACAGACCCCCTCGTTTTTGGCTTCTTCACCGATGCACTTCCCTAGCAGCTCTGAGGACATGAGGCACACAGCATTCCAGAGAGAAACCACAGCATAATCAGACATTGCAAGCCCTACACTGGCAGAGATCTCTTTGCTAAAGCACACAGAACATTTTTTTTTGATTTACCCTTTAGAACCAGACAAATGTAAAACGTGGTGGTTTTTACACCCAATAAGCTTGGTCTTGTAACACTGGATAGGTACAACTCACAGATATAAATCACATATGGCTGAAATCGAGAGAAATTACTCGATCCTGTCATCCAAGTTGAAACACCGAGCACTGAAGTATTACAGAGTAATCCTGTGTGCAATGAGACATATTTTAAAGATTTCCCCACCAAAACACACCCCTAACAATCCATAAAACATCAATATTAGTCATATTAGATGGAAAACAAAGCGCATTTTCGCTTCTGCAAGGATCCACTTACGTATCCAAGCACTCAAAAATGGGCTGGAGTTGTACTACAAAAAAACACAGTGTTCAATTTATCAGCAAGACAATTGCTTTAATTTTTATAATATTTATTCACAAAAATTTGTATACGTGTGTTTGATGTCGAGCTCCGTCAAAACGGTTGAAATGGAACATGCCCTTTGTGTAACTGGAACACCTTCCACACGTAAACACAATGACGTACTGCAGTGTCGCTTTGCTGTTCGAGGCTAAAATACAGACAAAGTTACAACCAGATATATATATAACCAGGCATTGCGGTCTATCACATAACTTCAGCAAGTTACCGAATGGATGCAAACTCAAAGATACTCGTTTCTGCCTGGCACTGACCATGTATTCCTTCATAATACAAAGCCATGGAAAGTCCCCAATGAAACCCCTGCATTACCACATCATAGAGATTCCAGTCTCAACATTTGTACTGTATTTGCAGTGCCTGCATATTTTTATATCAGATGAGATTAAAAATTGAGAAATTTCAATAAGCTCAAGTAGTTTTTCCTCACAAAAAGGATGATAAAGACTGTCAGCATTTACACATCAGATTATGACATATCCGAGTAGCCCAGAATGTTCTGAAAGCAAAGAACATAGAGAATATGTAGCTACCTCATGTACATTCCAAGTAACAAAAAAAGCCTAAAATCAAAGGGATAGAAAACATTTAAAAATGGAGGGTTGAAAGGGGTACAAAACAGTGTATCCAACTGGTCCAGTGGGAGATGGTTTCTCGTCGTACTGGTTGTGGCTTTTGTTGCAAAGCAGACTAAGAATATGCATTTGTTCTCTCGTAATAAAATGCCTGTTATGAGTACTTCAGGTTGCCCACTATAACTGAGAAAAAGAAATGGAGAATTGCACAGCCAGGGAAAGACCCGGAAAGAAATCAGGAACCGAAGCAATGGATTTTCAGCCCCCAATGAGAATCGGAACAGGGACGGTAGCAAATCTCCAGGCTTATTCCTAAGCACAGACTTATCATAAACCTCTAGTGACGCTCCTGCTTTTCACTCCATTTGCTGTTCACAAGATACCTTAACGCAAAGATACCTTAACATGGCAGTCAGCATTGTGGTCCAACTCAAAGAATAAACAGCAGCTCAGTAAGATTCACCACTTTTGAAGCTGCTAACGATCCCGCCATTTGCCTGTGGTACCGTAGCCTCGCCTAAGAAGCCTTGGACTTTCCCATTTTCCCACCACAGTGACCCAGTTCATTAACCGGCTCATTAACTGATTTCCACACCCACAGTAAGCTGAGCCTACTGGATATATGGCACACAAGGAAAAGCAGGTGGTCCCAGAGTGGCGTTTTAAAGCTGCTGCTCAGAAACACACAGCGCAGGTGTGGGCAGTGGCCTTCTGCATTGTACTAGGGGCATGTAATAGGATTAGCTAGGGGTGTAATTCAAGAAAGCATCCTGACAAAGATCACACTACAACACAGCCAGGGTCATCTCCGAGCTTCCTCACTGCATAACAACACAACCAAGGTCATCTCCGAGCTTCCCCACTGCATAACAACACAACCGGCGTCATCTCCGAGCTTCCCCACTGCACTACAACACAACCGGCGTCATCTCCGAGCATCCCCACTGCACTACAACACAACCGGCATCATCTCTGAGCTTCCCCACTGCACTACAACACAACCGGCGTCATCTCCGAGCATCCCCACTGCACTACAACACAGCCGGCGTCATCTCCGAGCTTCCCCACTGCACAACACGACCAAGGTCATCTCTGAGCTTCCCCACTGCACTACAACACAACCAAGGTCATCTCCGAGCTTCCCCACTGCACTACAACACAACCAAGGTCATCTCCGAGCTTCCCCACTGCACTACAACACAACTAAGGTCATCTCCGAGCATCCCCACTGCACTACAACATAGCCGGCGTCATCTCTGAGCTTCCCCACTGCACTATAACACCGTTAGTATCAGCTCTGAGCATTCCTCACTGCAGTACAACACTGCTGGGGTCATCTCTGAGCTTCACCACTGCCAGCCTCGCCGAGTCTGGATTTCATTCCTATTACAGCTGGTTTTCACTACTACATACAAACATGGATTTAGGTTCAGAATGGAGAGCGCCCACCTGCAAAAATAAATGGTACCCCCATGATTAAAATGGAAGTGGTACAGTCCACAGGAGCACCGACCTGGGATGTAGCCTTTCATCTCTTCAAAGGTCTTCTTGGCTCTCTTCTGCTTGTCATCAAATGAACGTGGTTCAGTGTCCTCACAGAATACCGCGTCTAAAACATCAACGAGCCCATGTAAGGAGGGCACAAGTGAAAGGCCCAATGTACTACCTGAAGATCAGCTTAGCAAATCTATCAGCAAAATGTTCATTTAAACCTTTTTAATGTTAAGACTTGAGACAAGAAGTGAACAGAAACCATACATTTGCTTGTTCATTTTGAGGAGGCGGGACCTGCATGCAAACCACAGCACAGCAGCGTGATGAGAGAAACCACGCACCACGCAGCAGAGTGATGAGAGAGACCATGCACCGCGCAGTAGTGTGATGAGAGAAACCGCGCACCGTGCAGCAGAGTGATGAGGGAGACCACGCGCCGCGCTGCAGAGAGATGAGGGAGACCACGCGCCGCGCCGCAGAGAGCTGAGGGAGACCACGCGCCGCGCGGCAGAGAAAGGCGGGTGACCCCGCGCCGC
>JAODKF010000045.1:1746822-1762964 GCA_026779585.1 Mormyrus proboscirostris | reverse complement strand
GTTTCAACCAACCAGTTGAGTACAAAGAGTCACAGTCACAGAGTACTCAACTGGTTGGTTGAAACAAAATCCCGGTCTGGATTTGTACTTTCTGGACCTGAAATCTCCACCTCAGTTCAAATGCGATTTAGCTGTCCTGGTGTTCCATCATTTTACAGCAAAGCGGGCAATATTAGTATAACAATTGACATTTTATTTGTACAAATTGTACTGTATAGTAAATTACAGTTTAGTGTGTACAGAATAACAGTTGGAACAGAAGTAATTGAAATTACAGGAAAGGTATAATTGTAATATCAGAAATAGTGATTGTACAATAGTATCTTGGACCATGATACTGTTAAGGGCACAATATGACCAGAGTAGCTTGTCTGCGGTTGGCTTTGTTCCTGCCCGATGGAATCTACGGCACACACAGTCTAACACCACAAAGCCCACAAACTCTTGCATTCAAGATTGATCCTCTGACAGCGGCTTGTTCAGATCTTTGCCTGTTTTTGCGTATCCACAGAGCACAATCGTGTCTCCATAAAGGAAGAACCTCTTCTGGACTGAGTCTGAGAAAAAACAGTTGCAGTATTCATCTGTTACATATAACATTAATCAGATATTTCCTGTGCATAAACTTGTAGCACAAATTGCTTTAGGGTGAAGAAAAATTGATACATTAATCTTTACTGATTTAAAACAATACTCTGCATAAAAACCATGATTATCAAACATAATGACAGGTAAGTGAAGGAAATGTGCCCATTTCAAACATGAAAAGCGCTTCTGTAAGGTGAACAGTGCCACTCTATGAGGTGTGTGAGGGCTGAGCTTCTCCGGTCAGCCCTGGTCAGCCTTCCCAGCATGTGCTTAGGAAAAGCCCGCCTCAGTCTTCTGGGGCACTGACACCGCTGAGCATTTGGGAGTGTTGTGTAAATATAGCCAAGACACGATCACCCACACTGGCCATTCCAGCAGCCCGTGGGCAGGAGCAGGGCTGTGAAGGGAGAAGGACTTCTGACAGCAGATATCGACTGGATGTGTCCTGGAAGCTCATTCGCTGAGAGGGGAATTAAGTTTTCAAAGAACGAAGCGGAAAGGGAAGAGTGAGGAGCTGCCCCTCCCTGCTGGGCTCTCTCACTCAGCCACGCTCTCGCGTCTTCAGCGCTTACCTCTGTGTGTCCCTCCACGCTGCAGCCTGGTCTGACTGGGAGGACTGGGTTCTGCAGTCGTTTTTCTCCTCCACGTTTCTGGCACGACCTCTGAACCAAAAGCAGGACAAGAAAAAATCTGACCAGGGACACGCAGCCTCCCTGACTGACGAATCTGGAGTTGGACCGCAGAGTGCGTCCATCATTTGTTGACAAAAGGTGTCTGCTCTAGGATTACCTTCCGTTTGATTGGCACGTTCCCCCGACCTCTGACCTGCGGCCTGGGGAGCTCGGTGAACTGGTAAGAAGGACCTTCTTCGAGATCTTTTGAAAAAAGGGCAGGTTACATTGCCTTATAGCTGACTTATATTCACTTTACATGAAACACAGCCACACTTGGGCAGACAGGGTTACGGCATTTATGGGCACGATTAAGCTGAGCTGTAAAAATGCCCAGTACTTGTGTAGTTGAGGATGGTGTGAAAAAAACCCAGATATCCTCTGTGGTAACTGTCATTCTGATACACTTAACTGACAAGGAAGTCAGCCCTTAAAATGAATAAAACATGTATCATAACGGGTACGATATGTCCAAGCTTTGAGGTTTTATTTTATTTGAATTTTAGTAAACGTTTAAATATATTTATTAATTGTGAAATGATCACTAGTGGGAGGTACTGGTAGATATTGTGCAGCTGTTTATTTGAGTCAGGAATGGATTATGAATCATTCAATGCAGAAAGATGCTGGTCATAACTTTATTAAATTATGTATTCAAAATAACTAAACTCTCAGACGCCACATAGACACTTTTTCCTCATTACTCTCACAACCTCAGTCTGGAGGCTTAATCCCCCAAAAAGGTAAATGCCAGTAAACTGAGTTACTACTCGATAGAGAGAAAATGAAATATTTCTGACTTATGGGTTATTTGTGGGTCATTCAAATGAACCTGTATTTTGTTGTATAGAGTTTCCCACCATTTCATCATCACTAAGGAGAAGGGGTTTGTCATGCTTTATAGCTCTTGACAGAACATTTTAATGCTGATAGATTACACCTTCCAGAGGATTTGGGTGTACCAGGCGGATCCCTTCAGTTATCCTATAGGACCCAGAATGAAAAATGTTGCATTGGAGATAAAAAAATATCCATTAAGGGATTTATACACAAAGTTCAGTAGTGAAAAAAATCCTGGTGCATATCCCATTTGTAGTATAATTTGCAATCAGTGTGTTATATGTGATTAATGGGATGTTTTTTCACAATGACGTCACATCAACCCACTTTTCACAGTACTGTGTCCTCTAAATACTGGTGAAACGCATACTTCAGATATTTAAGTTTATTTTCCGTTTCAGTAAGTATAAAAGAAATCAGGTCAGTGTAATGTAATTATAGTTTTTGAGGGATACATTGCCGTTATTACTGATTTCTCCGCGTGGCCTTGTACAATAACAGAAGCTGCCAAAATCTTAAAGGTTAGCTGCTAACTGTTACACCCTGGAGTTTTATTTTTTAGTGTGGATCCAAAATTAATTAATGATTATCAAAGCTATTTTTTTGTATACAAGTATAAAATAATGAAATAATTTTTATTCGTTGTCATGTCAGGTTTTCTCTATCTTAAATGTAAAAATTCCTTTAAGGGTAAAATTTTAAAAATTATTCTTTGAAATAGAGTTCACGTTCACGTTTTAAAAGGTTAACTAAACAGGTTTAAAACTACGAATATGTTTTGGCTTTTGGGTTATACTAACGAACATAAAAACGAAAAAATGTTTAAGCTTTTGGAAGATCAGTAATCCATTCTAAAATATTTGGCTTATCGCTTGTGCTAACTGCATGTACACATGCGATATAACTGCGTGTACACATGTTTATAAAGCGCGCCGTAAACAGAGACAGAATATTGTGAAGCGGCGACTCCGCTCCCATCCCTGAAATCCCACACTGAACATCTGCGTGTTTCTCTGTGTGCCCACCCAGCCACCCCGGATATTTTCTCAGGCTGACTTCACTGCCAGGGCTGATGCGATTGCATTATGACAGTGATTCTTTGCCGGCTGCTTCGATATTGAGCTTTAGCCGGTGACCGCATACATCGGCACGAAGTGGAAAGCAGAAGCTCCGGGCGATAAGGGGAGAGGGAAGCATGACATCAGCCCGCGATTTCAGGGCGCTGGAAATAGCAGCCGGGGCCATAATGTTTGGCGTCGCGAGCGGACGGTCCTCCTGCTGTCATGGCAACAAAACATGTATCGAGAGGGTGGCTTGCATTTTGTTTGTTTGTTTTCTGACTCAATGGGAAAATAAAAAAATAAAACAGTAATAAGCCATCATTCCGGTCTAGGATGAATGTGCTGTAATGCAGCTTCTGGCACAGATGAAAAGAGAAATAGCTTAAGAAACACATGAACCCCAGTGTCACCCTCAGAGTATGAATTTGTCTGTAACAAAAACATAAAGGGATGCATCAGTGGTAATACATTTCCATTTGAACAGGTAATGAAGGGCATTGTGCTTACTGGATAGCCAATGACCTAAATCAGCAGACAGTTATTTCTTGTTAAATTTCTAGAAGACTGAACTATAAATTAGACTAATGACTCATCATACTGGTCACCTTGGCGACAGCTAACCTTCAGTGTATATAAAACCGCAGTAAGAGAGAAGCTCAGCTTAAGGTAAGGTGTTTTTTTTGGTCATTTATAGGAACGTACAATGGCTATATGAATTTTGTGCATATAAAGCGTTAAATGCCTGTTAAGACCAGAGTTCACACGGTGTTGCCTGTCCTGCTCCACCCCGCCGTGAGGCCCTCCAGGGTCCCGGAGGCATCCTTGCAGGCACCTAACACAGCCCCAGGTCTGCGCTCCTCCCTGCAGGGAGGGGGCGCTCTCTGATTCCGTCACTGTCATGCTTCTCAGTTCTGCCTTTTTGGAGCAATGGGAGCCAGCACAGCTGGTGTGCATCACCCTGCACCTCACTGGGGGGGTTTCCTGAGAGGGATACAGCAGTAACTCGAGCGAGAGGAGTGGGCCTTGCCCTGCCTCCTATCCCTGGGCAGAACGGCAGCACGTATTCTCACAAGTGTTATTCACTAGAAAGCCGTGTATTTTTATTGGGTTTAGATTTTGCCTTCTGCCTTTACCTATATTCTGCCAAAACATGAAACACCCCAGGCAGTGCATTTAAAATGAGGAACTGACCGTTGACCTAAGCAAGGCCGAGAGTTTTATAGACACAGTTTATAAATAATTGAAATGTGAGGCTATCAGCAGTAATCCCCAGTTTCTCAGTCTCTCTCACTTTATGAGGGAAGTGACCTCATCCTCATTCCACCCAAAAATCATGCAATACCCGGCTGCATCTGGCTAGTGATGTCATCCTTTTGGAAGGACTTTCTCCAGTTCAGGTCTTCCACGCACCCGCTTGGGGCGATAAATAAATAAGTAAATATAATGCAGCATTATCTTGTTGCATTTCTCACTGCTCTCATCCACCTTGGCTGACTCCTCCAAGCTCAGTCAACTTGCAGTGCTGGGTTTGTGTCGCAGGTGATCTGGAATTCACTCCGGAATGTTGGCTCAATCAAAACGGAATAACGTTGCGAAGATGAACTCTCCAAACGCCTGCAGCACATTCAGGTTTCCTCAGAAACTGTCGAAGTGTAACCTTTACCCTCCATAAGTCGGAACATCTCTTGCGATTCCCTGGTTTGAGGGCCAGCGCTTGAGTTATTATCAGGAAAAATCTGCTGTGCATTATTTTATTCAGCATTCATGATTTTTTCTATGGAACTTGGTTGGTCAGATCGATCAGACTTTTTCTGCAACAATATAATGATGCCTGGTGCTATATTCCTTGAATGGTTTAATTTTGTTGATGCGCATAGGTTAAGTTCGTTCGCTTTACGCGTTACACTGAATGTTCTGCGATATTTGAAAAATCAATGCGCAGTGCTATAAGGCCCAAGCAGATCTGGGAATGTCAGTATGAAGGTTATTACTTATTGCATTTTGCAGGCGAAAATTTGCCTTTTTTCTGGAAACATCAGAATAATCAAGATTATTTTCCTTGCTCATATATGTGCCTTAGATGTTCACAGTCGCTCCAGTTTAGGAATTCCATTTTTAACTTTGTGGCTCTGGTGTCCCCAGGGGTTCGGTGCCATATAATGGGCTTCAGACATCGAAGCTTTTTGACCAAAGTCTTCTGTTCTTCATTAATTTTACATTTTCATCAACAGCTGAATACTAGATCCTTGCTGAGTCGACCAGACGTGAAGGTCCTTCTTACTCATAGAACAACACGTCCTCCTACCTCGCCTTACATGAATAGCTACTGAAGGCAGAATGCAGGGACCTTGTGTGATGCAGCCTGATGGCCGCTGGCTGCACCAGTGGAGAGGACTCAGGGTACCAGCCTGCAAGCTCAGCACACTGTTTGCTAGGCTAACAATGGGATGCAGGAAGCCCAGCATCAAAGTTGCTGTTCAGGAGAAACCCAAACGTTCTTCGAAGGCACAGGAATACGGTCCTGAAGCTCGGAATGTGCTACAGTGAACTAGACTTTATCTAATATTTACAGAGGTGGACATTTCAGGTCCAGAAAGTAAAAATCCAGACCAAGATTTTGTTTCTACACTCACAGTACTCTGGGACTGTGACTCTTAATGCTCAACTGGTTGGTTAAAACAAAAAATACCATTTGCAAAAGCAAATGGGACAGAGAGGAAATAATTACATAAAAATAAGGAAGATCTGATTGCAAAATGAATTTGAGGATTGCAAATTCATTTGCTAATTTGCTAATATTGCTACTTTACATATGTATAATATTATAAATTGGTAATATTACTTAACAAATACAGATTTTAATGCAAAATCTCACTTTACAGATTAAAATCCAGCCAGATGTTGCTTGGTAGCCAGTGCCGACTAATTTTAGCTCAGACTGATTTCTGGATCGGGCTTTGCATTTCCACTCCTGCCAACTGCAGCCCTGCCCTGAGGTCAGAGCGCTCTCTGGACGGGAGTCACGTGCAACACACAGAGTGACCATTAACCTTTAACCCTCTACATGAGCCAAATACGCACCGTAACATGCCAAAAATGCACATGTGCCACTGTCAGGTTTGTGCTTTTATTGATTTAGATTTTTCCGGAAAGACAGCGCTTGCTCTGAGCAGAGACTCGGCGTGCCAAAGCTGCTCATTTCAGCTGAATGCCGCTGCTCCCGGCTCTCGCTGATGGTGTCACATGTGTTTAATCATCTGGTGAAATGAAGTGTGTGGCTGCCTTCAAGTTCAGACAACTGCCCTCGTCGCGGCTTTCCCTTCACCGGAATAGCCCAGAGAAGATGACATTTCTTCTGTATTCCTGCAGTTTTTTTTGGAGAGACTGCCAGCAGTTGCATGTGAAATTCCATACAGTTAAATGTAAATGTGAATCAGGTTGTATTAAGTCAGATTCCATGGTTGTGTCTGGTTCCGAATCCCCTGACGGGCCGGGCCACATTCGCCCAGCTTCTATCCCTTTCCTCCTGTCAGGGTGCTGTTGTGACTCTGCCGCCTCTCTCCTGAGGGCACCTTTGAGGGATTTTGGCTGGTTGTCACCACCTTGTTCTCCCTTAATTAACTAGAAGGGCCCAGGGCAAGCTCAGGTTGTAGGCCACAGCAGAGGCTGATAGGCTAGAGGCTGGTCACCGCACACCCCAGTCACATGACAGGGGCACTGTGTCACATGACCGCTGTGATTAGCACAGCTTCTCAGAGACTCTCACCTTCTTCAGCCCCTGACCGAAAGTGCCTCAGTGGGCTGATCAAAGGGAAGATGTATCATTGAAATATTAAGTTAAAAACTCACTGGATCTTTCTCCCATGAGGATCAAATGCCCTGACCCTGACTGACTATGTGGTTATAATCGGTGTAAATAGCTGACATTAGCCATTCGTGCAGCTGGGTGCTGGGTAAACCCACTCAGGTTAAGTGCCTGGATCAGTGCAGCTCTACCAGAGCCAAAAATAAAAATGGCACCTAGAAAATAGTACGAGTGTGATGCACGATGAAAGCTGCATCATGGCTGAAGAGATGTACGTAAAGCAATATATTTCAATAAGAATAAAATGTAGTGGAACAGGAATGTATTTACATAAGGTTAAATGTGATTCATTTAGATTGAATGGATGTTATACTTGTGTGATGCCTTTGAACACATAAAATGCAAAAATATACATACAATAATACAACTGAATGTATTACTGCGGCAGTTCAGGTTAAATCCAGTAAAATATAAATAGATAATGTAATGCAAGTGTAATGTTATCATGGGTATAACTGCAGTCTTCCACTTGGGGCAGAGTGTGGCTCAGTGGGCTAAGATGCATGTATAAGGTGGCTGGTGTGACCCTGGCCTCCGCTGAACGGTCCATGTCACACGCCCAAGCCGCTGCTCTCTCCTACATGTGTGTCACGGAGAACAAGACGGGTAGCTGCAAAGAGAAATTCCCCACAGGGATCAGTAACATCATTATTATTAACCTTTGGGATAAAAGTGCAGTGTGCAGATGATATGTTTTATTGTCAAAAGCAGGAAAATATCAACAAACAGAACGTGACAAGGGCGTAACCGGCAAGTTCCCAGTGCCAGTAGCGCTGTTGGACTGGTTACAGCCACCACCTGTCGAGCTGCGGAATGACTGCGAAGGGAGGAGCCTGGCTGTGAATGACGTGCATTCATGTTGTCTCTGGCTTCCCGTCCTCCGGTCTTGCCTGCTGGGCCTCACGAGCAGCGTCCCTATAAATATCCCAGCTGTTCTCAGCAGCAGACAGGTGGGGGCTGCCCTCCTGCATGTTGTGGGGCCATAGGAATAGGATGTTAGGGTGCTGAGTGACTTTCTTAGCCTTACCGGGACAAAGGCTACACCATTAGATACTTGTGACAGTTTTTTTTTTGAAGAACATTTATAGGGCTTACTGCTTTAACATGTTTATATGGCCGTGTAGTTTTTGAAGCATGTTAAGTAAAACAATATGCTCCGGGATTGAAAATGTTCCCGCCTGACACTGACATATGCAAGCACAGGCTTTTGGTTAATAAGTGATTTCCTTGGCTAATACACCCCCCCCCCCCCCGCTTTCAAGATCTTGTGATCCAAAGAAGAGCTGAGCCCAGCGTGACAGGGCTGTAAGAGGATTCTCCTCAATGGTCGGAGTCCGGAAAAACAATGAGGCAAATTCATGTTAATATCAGCAAATGTTCCAGCGGAGGATGAAGGTTAACATGCCACACTAAGCACTTCTTTTCAAAATTCATGTCTAGGGCTTAAGCTGGTGTATGAACGAGCAAAATTCTTAGGTGCCTAAAAAGAATCACCAGACTACAGCTGCAGAACAGAGCTAACCTCTTGTTGGGTTAGATGTTAAGATCAAATTAGTTAATCTGGTTGTGCCAACTGTTACGAAACATTGTATATAGAAACCAGTTCACTAGGTCATCATATAGCAACAATGATCCTTTCATTTCACTTAGTTGACACTGTAGGTTTATGATAAACAAGATAAAATTAGCAAAATGTCTTGTTAAGATGCAATCGTTTCCACCCTTCATTGAAACAGACATTTATCCAAAGGAAGAGCAACGTGAAACGTGTGTATAGTATTGTGTGGTTTGGTAGGACACACATACAATGAAGATGAGGCTGTCTTGCCATCATAGTGATTTCAGTAGCCAGTAATACACTGTGGTCCTAATCTCAATGCTTGCTTGGGTATTTGCTTTAGAACATTTGTGATGTTTTCGTCTGCCTTGTTTGGCCTTATTGCTGTTGGCAGAGTCTGTATGAGCGGCTCTCATCTCTGTGGAAATCAAAGTGACATTTAAAATGAAGCGTTGCCAAGATCCTTTGGCCACAGGAGAGCTACGCTTCTCTCCTCAAAGTGCTATTTATAACCTCAGAACTAAACTGGTTGCTACCATTTGGCTGCCAACATTTTCTCAGCATACAGTCATACTCCATCACAAACTCCAGTTCAGGACCTTGAGAACTTTGTACCCGTTAAAATGCACGCTGCCATGTAGGTAGGCATCCCAGCGGCTCGTCCGCACGCCGCCATCGCTGCTGTCAACTATATCATATAATGGAATCTGTCATTTTTTAAAATCTGTATCCCCACCTGTTTCTTACATGCAGGGATCTACCAGTTCCTGTGGTGTATTGACAGTTACACCATTTATTATTTAATCTAAATTCATACTCAACTTTACTCTGCTTTTGAGGATTGTGTTTGATTACTGTGTACTTTTTAATTTGTCTGATCTTTTGTGTTTACTTATTTGCACTATGTACTGTACTGTATATTGTCTTTTCACCTTGCATATATATTCTAAGATCAATAAAGTCCATCTAATCTAATTCCTTACCAGTTAGGAATCGCTGCTAGAGATTATATTCAAATAATGCATTCACAGTTCAGGTGTGCAGTGCAATAAAAAAGCAGATCATGTGACCACAGCGAGCAGAGCTGTAATCCTCACTGCATGCCATCCAAACGACATCTTTGATTGGTGTCAAATTGCACCATGTGACATGCCAGGCAGTGTACCCATGCTCAGGGGTGATTTTTTTAAGGTAGGAGAACAAGTTGGGTCGACCTCATCATGAGCCAATGATATGCTTAGAATCAGTGAGTGACAGGGTAGGGGGAATTCTGGATACCAGTCAGCTTTCAGCTGGGAGCCTGTGCCCTTCTGGCCCCGCCCCTGTCCACGCCCCTGATCGCTGGTTCTTAAAGAGCCCTTGGGAATGACCCTGCAGCTTCCCACTAGTCCAAAACGATGGATCCCGATGAGCCTCAGTAAATGGGCAGCTCTTACAGCCCCCGTCAATGAGGGCAGGCCCGGTCTGAATGTGAGGTCGTGAGTACAGGGCACTGGGTGGCTTAAAGCCAGGGCCGAGGGCTTCCATGTGTGAGCCGGGACGCGGCTCAGTGGTACGTGCAGCAGAGACTCTCAGCAGCTCCTACAGTGATCCATTAATGTAAACCTCAAATTTAGCAATTTGGCACAGGATAGCAATAACATTTCAAGAACATTCCTAGATATAAATTCATACATATATGTAAATGAGTGCTCACATGTGTGACATGCGGCTGTGGGGACATACTGTCAGTGCTCACATGTGTGACATGCGGCTGTGGGGACATACTGTCAGATATATCGCATGCTGTGTTTTGCAGGCAGGACCGAAGCAGCACATTTCATATCAGATATACTTTTTAAGCACTTTGTTTTTAAGCACCTGCTGGTTGGGTTATAGACTTTTTACAGGAGCAGAGAAAGTCATGTGGGAATATAACAAGAATAAAAAACTATTATGACCACCAACTAATATGAGTCAAATTTGAAAGGCTGTATGATGTAACGTAACAGGTGCTATGCAAGGCGTCCAATCACAGACTGAATAGAGTTACGTTTGCACAAACGCTCGCCTGTCGCTGTCGGCTTGCGGGGATGAGTGTAGTCATCAGGAGTCCTCTGAGATTTTCAATCCGCCTTTGACACATTTAATCGCTGCACCTCCTCTATATCGCTACACCTCCTTTATTTCTAAACAGTGTGACGTGAGCTTGAGGTAAAACATGGCAGCAGAGAGCATAGTGGCTAATTACAAGGACCCCCAGAGAGTCTGTGGGGAGGACACACCGAGGGATGCTGGCTGTCTCTATGCATTTTGGAACTTCTGCATGAGTTTCATGCTTTAAATCCTGCTCCATCCTCTTAATTGAGGTGGTGTGTGTTGTAAATCCAAAGAATTATTGTAGCATATTGATTGCTGCTAACAGCCCAGTAAGTTTGGCCCAGACAGTAATTCATAGACCATCTGTGCTTTGGCATCTTCAGAAGGATCCGCCCCATTTTAAATAACCCTGTATAAAGGGCGCAGTCAGTCACAGTTAGACTCATAATTAAAATAGGCTAATTTACGCATCACGATCAGCCATCCAGCTAGGAGGACTGGAATTTTACTGAGCTTCTATTTTCTATTTAGTCCTATTTAAATTTGAGAATGAACCTGGACCGTCATAGGTCATGGGCAGTGATCAGGTCCGTCGACCCGTCTCAGTGCCTCTCCGATGGGTTAAACTGCCCTGTGTCACCCCCGGGCGAATCATGACCAGTCGCGTCAGAGGATCCAGTTACACATCCTCTGATACAGTTGATAACTTTCACCAGATGAAGGGTTGATGTGGGGGCATGAACTCCAGGGCCCCGCAGCGGCCTTCAGAAATCCCGCCCGCATGTTGGCCATGGGCGTGAGGGCATGGGGGGGGGGGGGGTGGCTGCGGTGTCGCGGGGTGAGACACACGTCGCGCAGCGAGCTTTCGGCCTGGGCCAGGTATCTCACGGACGGCGCGGGAACCTCACGGACTTCACCTGCGACTGAACAGTGAATCCCAGTCCAGCACCGGAACACTCTATAAGCGTTTAGATCATTTGCCAGAGGGCCTGTGTCCTTTGGAGTTCCCAGGTGAAGGAGAGCAATGTAATCAACGTATGGCATATGAGAGGCGTGTGCCCTCTGTGAGGGATTAGCTAAACCTACCCTGTTATCCGTGTCTCTCACACGGCTCCAGAAAGCATGGAAAGCTTCTCTCTGAACTGCATCACTACATCTGGTTTGTCCTCATGTCTATAGACAACACTTACATACATATGAAATGTACTGAAGGAATAGCGAGGTGTGAATGATAATCCTATGATCCATTTGTACTTATTTATTTAGCAGAATCTTTTGTCCAAAGTGACGCACTAGTGAGGCAGATAATGAATGAACAGCAGATTTGCACCATTGTGGATATTTCAGTGTTTCTCAGTCACAATTAGATGCTGGACCCAAATGGCCCGATGTTTTTTTCATTGTGGTTTCATTGTTTCATTTTGGTTTCATTGTTTCATTGTTGTTTTTCACTGCTGTTTTCCGGCAGGACAGATTGTGTGACGGTGTGCAGGAATGGTGTGTGTGGGTGTGTGCTCTGCAGTGGGTGTTGCCCTGTCCTGGGTCATTCCCTGCCCAGCTTCTGGGACAGGCTCCGGATCCCAGCCACCCTGCACTGGACAAGCAGTTAAGGAAATGGATGGATTGATGGATGGATGGATGGATGGATGGATGAGTGGGTCGATGGCCAGCATTCCCAGCATCCCTTCAGCTTTTTTCATTGTCGCTAAAATAATTAAGAAGCACTTTCAGGTTTCCCCTGAGTCTCCATTTACGCAGGTGGGGGATTTAGGGACGAGGCAAGAGCAGCCTTCAGCAGCTATGAAGCTGCAGTGTGTTTAATACACAGCTGGGCCTCGGCAGCCTGCATGTCTGGTCGCTAGACTGATGATGACAATTTAAAATAAAACCGTACAGTGACAGACACAGTAAGACTGGCGTGGCAAGAAAAAATGTGAAAAGTAATAAAAAAGAACAAACCATGAAAGAGAAGGAATAATTGGATTTGTGGTGGATAATAACATCATGAATTCTCCATCACTATTAATTACGAAGTTGTCCTCTCAGGTCATTAGGAACACTGTCCATGGTGCTGAATGTCTTCAAACAATGATGCTGTGCGTAGAGCATCTCCATCTTCTAGCTTGCTACTGGCTGCTTTGGGCAAGACGCCATAGGATGCTGATGAGTAGCCATCTTGGTGCATCCTGGCATAGTCCTCTTAATGCAGCATTGTCTGAAAGCTACTACAATTGCACATTGTATTTATTTTGTTACTTGTGCACAGTGAACTAGGTATGATAATGCTTGTAGATGGATTAATAACCAAGCCTTGGTCACTTTCCAAGTGTTTTAAAGTTATCTTACATGAAATACCCCTGGAATTGTGTATTGCATGAATGCTTCTTGATTATTATGGGATGGATTACCCACATGCTGATTTCTGCTTCTTTTACTAGGTAAGGATGAGATCCAGGAAAAATGCTGCGGAGAGCCCAACTAGTGGGCAAGCGATCGTCCCTCAGCTGACTGGTGTCGCCCGAGAAGATGTGGATGAGAATGTCCAGGGTTCCAAGAAAAGGAGAGTGAAACCCCGACAGGAGAAAGACGAGGAGAACCTGTCAGCCAGGACGGCAAAAGGACCACAGAAAAGCCCAGAGTCCGGGGTACAAAAACCAGGACTGAAGGAGCTTCCGAAAGAGGCCCTGCTGAAGCTGCTGGGAGTTATGGAGGGCGAGGTGCAGGTAGGCAGCTGGTCATGTGCAAATGCAAGAATGAAACTGCAGCTCGCTGCCTGTGGCACTTTAGGGTTCGTTTAGCCGGCAGTCCTTCACCATGTCGTCCCTGAAGAGCTGCTGGCGAATAACTTCAGGTGGAGACAGGAAGTCGCTCGTACCGGGACCCCATAATTATTTGCTGATGGAGTTTCGTCTATTATTAGCTGCCTGTTGTCGCCCCCTCTTCTCCCGGCCCCGGCTGATCCACTTAGTGGCGTGCCTATGTTTCCGCTGGCTCGTTCACCCATGGTGCACGCTAACACTGTTAGCGAACACGTCACTAAAGGTTCCCAGGCTTACAGTATGATACCATCAGGACCAGGGATCTTCCACCCTTTTTCGGTGGTGGTGGGGGCAGCAATGGAAAAATTTATCCTCTTTTCATGTCCACTGTACAGTGTGATGCAGTGTGCCATTCGGGGCTGATCATCCAAGACAAAATCTAAAATTTCTACTAAATGTCATACTAGCTACTGATTGGCTCAGTGTGGGCTACTAGTCGTGGGCAACCACTGATCTAGATGTATTGACAGTGACTGAAAAAATTTCTTCCACAATCTGGAAATAATTCTGTAAGAAAGATGCATACATGTTTAATGCTGCTTAGCTGCAAACACAAATGTGTCTGATGAATGGACGTTTTGGGTACGTATGGTTTGTGTACAGATGCGTAGATAGGGTAGAGGTGTCTTGGATAGGGACAGTTTGGGTGCAGATTGTTTGGGTATAGATGGCTTGGGTACGGACAGTTTGGGTAAAGACAGATTGGGTACAGATGGCTTGGGTACAGGTAGCTTGGGTACAACCAGTTTGCGTACAGGTGGTTTGGGTACGGACAGTTTGGATACAAACAGGTTGGGTACAGGCGGGTTGGGTACAGGCGGTTTGGGTATGGACAGTTTGAATACAAACGGGTTGGGTACAGGCGGGTTGGGTACAGGTGAGTTGGGTACAGGCGGTTTGGGTACGGACAGTTTGGGTACAGGCGGTTTGGGTACAGACAGGTTGGGTACAGGCGGTTTGGGTACGGACAGGTTGGGTACAGGCTGTTTGGGTACGGACAGTTTGGGTACAGGCGGTTTGGGTACAGACAGGTTGGGTACAGGCGGTTTGGGTACAGACAGGTTGGGTACAGGCGGTTTGGGTACAGACAGGTTGGGTACAGGCTGTTTGGGTACGGACAGTTTGGGTACAGACGGGTTGGATGTGGACGGTTTGGGTACAGACGGGTTGGATGTGGACAGTTTGGGTACAGATGGTTTGCGTTTAGATTGTTTTGGTACTAATGCTTGGGACACGTCCCTACCAATGCTGTGGGAGTACTGCATGTGTTTAGGGAGTAGGCGGTCTGGGATTGATTTGGCCCCTACCTCCAAACCTACAATACACTCTTACTTTTCAACTCATTTTTGCAAAATAGGATTAATTGCAACTCTGCTTCATGACGTGTGGTATTGCATTATTAGACAGCAACGTATATGAGAAGAAAAATCACTGAAGAATCATTTACGAGAAGTAGTGCATTATTTGCCTGAAGGCTGCGTGTGACTTGATAGACCCAATGAGAAAAAATGGAAATCTTGCTCCACCTACCGGTGCATGTTGGAATAACATCAGTAGATTCTGATATGAGACATCCTGTTCTTTTCTGTCAGTCGGATATGCTTCTGTAACAAGGGGGCTGCATGTCCCAGGACTATGTGGTGTCAGGTGACAAGTGCGCACATTCATTCTTTCCATTTAAAACCATTATTTAAGCTTATAGTTTTCTCTCATCCTCCAACTCTGCCGCTGGAGCCACCCCCACCATGACGCCTGTCTTCTCCTCTGTGTTTGTTTCCGTCGTGTGTTTTGGCCCTCCCCCGTCCCCAAATAAAGTCCCTAATCCTTCCTTCCATCACATGGTCCCATATTCCATCCCACTGCAGTTGTATAACCCCCCAGTACCATCTACATAAAAACATTGTTTTTTTTTTAAGTTCACGGATGTCATTAAGGCTTCTCTCAAACAGAGGTTACTCCTGGCCAAGTCACGAGAAGCTGATGATGGTCTTGGAAACCTGTAACTGTCTCCCGCTACTCCATCTCAGATCTCTGACCGATTCTTTTTGCAGGCGCGGGACGACGTCATTCACATGCTGAAGTCGGAGCGGCTCCGGCCAGAGGCCCTGGAAGCGCATTATGGCTCAGCGACTCCCTCCCGTGTTCTGCAGGCTCTGCACCGGGACGGGTTATTCACCAAGTCCATCAGCGATGACGTGTACCAGCTGCCCATGGCAGAGGTAGGTGACCTACCTGAAAAGACCCAACAGCTATTTACTGGCTTTTGGCTGAACTGCAAACATCGAGATTCTGATCTGAGGGGTTCAGATGATTCCCCTGCATCCTCCTTGGCTTCTTGAGCTCCAAGAGCCTCGATGTGGCCAAAGACAGCTGAAGCCAGTGGCAGATTCCTTAGGGATGTTATTGCTGTTGTTCGCAGCTGGATCACCTGGAGGAAAAGCACCGTGAGACGTATCGGCGGATGCTGGAGCAGCTGCTGATCGCTGAGAAGTGCCACCGGCGCACCATAAACGAGCTGGACAAGGAGAAGCGCAAGCATGTGGACTACATGAACAAGAGCGACGACTTTACCGGCCTGCTGGAGCAGGACAGGGAGAGGTGCGGCCGGGCAAGGCGGGGTGGGATGGGGTGCGGCGGGGTGCGATGATGCGGGGTAAGGTG
>JAODKF010000045.1:1694682-1746722 GCA_026779585.1 Mormyrus proboscirostris | reverse complement strand
ATGTGGCAAGACGGGGTGGGATGGGATGGGGCGAGGCAGGTGGGGTGGGGCGAGGCGGGGTGGGACAGGTGTGATTATCAGAGAGCAAGATAGGATACCCAAAAAGACAACTTTCTCATGTGAATGAATAGTCCACCACTACTCTGTTCTATCTCTATGTTACTCTGTCATATTACACATATACAGAATGTTAGCTACTAGCCAACTGAGCTAGTTCAGCAGAAAATGCAGTCTGACATGCAGGTTGTTTCATTAGCATGTGGGTTAGGGTTCAGTGTTTTGTACTTGCCTTTTGTAGAAATGTGGGCTGGCTTCACTCTCATTCCTTAGGCCTTCGCAAGGTGAAGGGCCCACACCCTGTAGCTGGTGCTGCAGACAGTGGTAGGCCAACCCTTCCTGTCTGTGGGCGGGGTTACCCTCCTCAGTAGGTGGAGTCTGCTCGGCTGCCCAGTGTGATCCGATCCCGTCTGATAAGCAGAGCACAGCTGCCGATCCCTATCGGAGCCATATACCCGCCCTGCCTGGAGGTGCGCCTCCTGTCTGTCCCACACAACTCAACAATGATCCAGTGTGAAAATCATGTGGAAGGGGGGTCACTCTGCTGTGCCTGGGGGGCCACTGTGGCTCCACTTTACAGGGATGAATCACCTGCAGGCCCCATCTATAGCAGAGCTTTGCAGGAAAACAAGAATCTCTTTGTAGTGCATATTTGGAATGTGGCTGGAAAAAAACTTCCATGGGGGCTGCGTGCAGTGTGGCTCTGCGGGTTAGGCCTCTGTGCCTGTGATTGAAAGATCACTGGGTTCGATCTGGGCCTCAACAGAATAGTCACATGTCCGTTGGGCTCTCAATCCCCCACAATTCTGTGGGGGGGGGCTGAATAAATGGCCCTGCACTCGGACCCAGGCTGCGCTCTCAGCTATAAGTAAAATAGGACATTATGCAAAAAGAAGTACTCCACTGTACCTGCATGCAAAAAGGCATAATTTCATTAAAAAACATATTCTATGACATTTGAGGTAGGTTTATTGACTAGAAGTCCCAAAAGACTTAAGTGTTTAATAGATGAATCAGATTCTGCCATGAAAGTGTTGCCACGCAGTAATTCATGCATTCAGTTCTTCATAACATCATAATAAGTATTTAGTTAATTAGTTATTGTATGGGCTTGCAGCAAATTCCATGATGGGGTTCCATCCCAGTGGTTCTCTTCCAGGGATCCGAGAGCCCAGGGCCTCTAAGGAGATGCGTCTGCATGCTGTTCTGCTAAATTCTAAATTCTAGATTCTTAGATTCTAAATGCCCCCCCTTCCCCCTCAGTGGTGCCTTGATGCCCCATTGCCTGTTCACACTCTGTTAACTGTGCTGGGCTGATGACAGCTTATCATCTCACCACGGTCCGTTAACCGCTGCTTAAGCAGGCTGCCGAAACTGCAGTGATATCACCAGCATGACATACACGGAGAAGAATTCAGTGGCACTTAACAAGAAATACAAGCATAAAACCATCTATCGCTGGTTTTTAACAACACACTCTCTTCAACATTTCCAAAATAAAAACAAAATTTACAAAATATTGACAGATATAAAGAATGTTTTGTTTGTACGCCAAAAACCACTAAAACCACATTTTATGTAGACTTTGATATTACTATAAATTGTGCTCTCCACTGAAAAAAGGAGAAATTCCTTATCTCACCTAGACCACCTGACTAAAACGGCAGTAACGGCCCTCGCAGTCTCAGCCTGACGCGATAATACATTCCAGCCCTCTGTGGTCATCTCCTGGCTTCCTGTCTGCTGATGTCATCGATCACCTGACCAAAGAGGTCACTCAGGCTAGCACGGACAATGCCAGCGAGACAATAGCGACTTTGTACAGGCCTTCTTCTTCCTGCATGCAGCCCTAAACCTTTCCACACCACCAGAATCACTGCTACCCCCATTCTGTATTAGTATTACCCTAGAGAACCCCTTTTCAGAGTCATGATTTCGGACCAATCCAAATGCACCATTCTGTTACATCAGCCATTAATTTGAAAGGGAAAACCACTGAAATCCATCAATTTTGTTTATCAGGATTTGAATACGCCTGGTTTTGTTAAGGAGAAAGGGAGAAGCGGGTCGTTCACATTACTAAGATGGATCTTCTCTCAGTGTATTTGAAAAGCCACGGTGGGTGTGTGCGTCCTTTTCCTCTTAATCCCATTTGAGAGCCATACCTGTTTCAGTCTTCCCATTTCTATAGCTAGAGCACCATTCTGGAACAATCCACGGCATATTTACCTTCTCTATGTGGCCCAACGCCGGATAATTAGCAGTTACCCTGACACAGTACTGTAGGTAAGCCCGACGTCAGGGTCGTAAGGATAGATGCGTGTACAGGAATAAAAACTTTGCAGGTTTGCTTAACTCCAGAGAAAACAAAACATAATTGCTTGGAATAGTCAGCTATAATGAGACTGACTAATCTGCTGCTGGTAGAAAGTAATACTGGCCGTAGTCTGCTCTTAGCGTCTGTTACTGTCACAGCAGGCAACGTCCACAAGCAGCTCCAGAAGAAACCCCTCTGCACACCGGCACATGAGTGAGATTTCCTGCTCCATTTACCCCATCGCCTTTGTTTCTGACCGAGCCCCAAATGGGGCTCCAGATCGAGCAGAGGTCAGCCAGGGCTGATATTTTCCACACAATGAAGCGAGTGCTATTTTAGCACACCACATCGGAGGGTGCTAACGAGATGGAAATGGAGAATTCCAGGGCATAAATATCAGGTGGCATGTTCCAGAGAAACATCCGCCTTTTTACTACCCAGTATGTCACGACACTATTGATGGGGCGTCGCCTGTCTTGGACTCTTTATAGTAACTATAGGGGAATTCATCAGGCGTATTGATGCCTCAGAGTTACACAGTACAGACAGTCCCCAGCTTACGCACATAGACCGTTTTTCAACCCCTTACATAAGTCAAAAGTCGCATGTCAGATTCCCCCCCGCCCCGTTTGACATAGTTTAGCCTAGCCTAGCCTAGCCTAGACTAACATCAGGGTTGCCGATTCTCACAACTATCAACTTTCCCCTCTGTGTTCAGTGTGCCTTAGGGCCTGGCTGATAGACTGCAGGATCGCCAACTCTCATGCATCCGGTGTCAAAACGCTTTCTGACTCTCACGCTCATGCTAGAAATCTTACGGCAAATCTATATTTTTCCATTATAAACCTAAAATTAGCTATATCAAAAGTGTTGGGTCAATTTGCAAACCCTACAGACTATTTACAAGGTACAAACTGTTACCTACATGTAAATGCCTGTGCAGACTTGTCTCGCATTGAAAATCTCATTTCAGCCAGCTGAACAAAGTTGGCAGCTGTGTAACATTGCCCAGCGTAACCTATCTTAACTGAGCGTAACTAAACAGAGGCATTTGTTACAAGCAAAGGAGTAAAATGACACATTTAGTATAATTCACTAGTAATTGTCAGATATATCAAATATTGTGATAAAAGATAGGCCTAGTCAATGAAATTGATTCTTTTCATTTGTATAAAGCACTACACTATTTCGAATGTATCCGTTTACAGAAGAAGACATGTGAGAAACAGGACGATGGCTGGCCTGGGCTTAATGTGCTTGTGTAAGCACTATCTGTAAATGATGTGTACGGTGGGGATTTTTTATGTCAGTTCAGATTTATGTAAATCTAATTTACATAAGTGGAGTTTACGAGGCTTTTACTTTATGCTAAGAGAGGTTAAAATGCTTCTGCAGCGTTCAGTTTGCAGATTAATGGCGTATTTATGAACCCCAGTGGGACCAAAGGACGTTGCACCGACGTTGCTGGTTGTCAGGACAAAGAGAGAAATTGCCAAACAAATATCTTTGTCAAGCTGAAGAGTTGTGCTCAGCGGATCCATAATTCTGCACTATTGCAGCATGCCCTTAAATTTGGGACATTTTGATTCAGAACAGAGCAGCAAAATAAAGGTTTGATGCTCAAAGGTTTGATGAAGTATCGATCTGCCAAATGTCCTCTCCGTGGACCGTCCATCTGGCACTCTCTACCCACTCTTCCTTACTGCTGTTTATCTATCAGCAAACCAATCCATTGTTCGCATTTGAGACAACCATTTGAAATCAGAATTGTTTATTTATCTGAAAGTAATTTAACATATATAGAATTTACTTTCAGGTGCCATGCAAAACAATCAAGGACATCAAGTTGGTTAGATAGACAGGGGGATAATATAAAATATCATCATGTTATATAATAAAACACAATACAATTATAAAATATTATCAAATGTAATATTTCAAACGCAGGTATTTTTTTCAAACAACTGAAAATTAAATTGAGAACAGAAAGGCGTTTTCCAGAGCTGACTAAAAGTAATATGCTGATTGAATCAATAATAAATAAATAATGTGACCAGACAGAAGTCAGTGGTTTGTTTACGTAAGACTTACAACAATAGAACCAACAGGAACACAGAGTAACAAGATTTATAACACTGACTTTACTCAGCCTTGACAGACGGGCTCTTTCGCGGTTTTCCCCTCACACGCTCTGACATACTGCACAGCGATCAGCACATTCAACAAGATTAAGTAACATACACGAATGAAGAGGCTCCCTCCTTCCCCATGATCAGAGGTGTTAGCGTTTTACATTCTGTTTTGATTACGGAGCGACGAAATGAAGTGTGCGGTGGATGCGTTGCCTTTTCCAGATCCCAGCATTACACACACATCGCTGCCCGGTTTCTGTGGTAACATGCTGGGTGACCAAACTGTTCTGGGTCACAGATAACAGTTTTAGTAGAAGGGGAAGCCATTATTACCCGGATATTTGCACATTTATCTGCAACATTCATTTGTTTCTGTTCACTAAACAGGACCCCCTTCTGCAAGCTGCAAAAAAGAGTAAAGAGCAATAAATGCCTTCCTCTTAGCTTAAATCCCTCCTCCTCTGTGTCCAAACTAAAACAGCACAATTCCGAGCCATATATGGGTGCGATGACATCATCAGTCCGTGGTCCATTGCTATTTTACACAACATTCACCTTTCATTGTTCTGATGACATGGCTGGAATGTGATGGCTTATTCCCCGTGGAGAAGCAGAAGCTGTGGAGGCATCGCTGTAGAAGAACTTAAAGCACATTACTGTAGCTACAGAAAGATAACGTGCGGAGCGACCTGGCTGGAGGGTAAGTTTGAAAAATGATTAACTTGTTTAGGTGCTGTTTCAGAATGCAAGTCCGTCGGCACAGGGAAGTGTACGCATGAGGGATTATTAAAACGGACTCTGTGAAGCAACCATCCGCAAACTGAGCCAGAATGCATCATGTTCACGGTCCAGTTTCAGTTTCTTGTCCTCTGGTTGCAGGGACTTTAGTCGCAGACAGTGACACACACATCCTGTGCAGGAAACCTCACACATTGACAAAAGATCATTTTGGGTTATGATTCAAATAGAATGATTTGGAACAGCAGAAGATAGCTTGTGATTTTCATCGCAGCGTATTTCATATCTTACAGCTCTGTGCTAGTGCATGTGCGAGAGGCGCGTCGGTGCTCTCTGAGAGTCACATGGGGTCCCTCTCTCTGAGAGTCACATGGGGTCCCTCTCTCTCTGAGAGTCACATGGGGTCTCTCTCTCCCTGAGAGTCACATGGGGTCCCTCTCTCTGAGAGTCACATGGGGTCTCTCTCTCTGAGTCTCTCTCTCTAATCTGGAGTCTTCCTTTGTTCATTCCCATCATGCCTTTTTAATTGATCCTCTTTCCCCGCATCGCATCCAGCATACCATAATACCGATTCTACTGATTATGGGACATGCTGCGTGCAAACATTAGAACTTTAAAAGTCTAATCTCCAGTGGCACAATTTTCACAATTTCACTTCTGAATTTTTGGCCTAGGCATGGGTAACATCTTGTAATGCTTTGGACTCAGTTTTTCTAGACAGATTCATTTAATAATGAACAAAATCTCAGCTGTAAAAGCAAATAGTGAAATAACGAAATGTCATTTTCTGCCTACATACTGTACAGATGTGGATGTGAAAATGCTCATCTAAATATGAGGTGAGGTGTTTGAAAGGCACTGAAGCCACAGACTGCAAATCCAGGCACCGTTTGTGTGACTTTTTCTTTGTCACGTTTCGAAGGCGTACGGAGCATTGGCTGTATGTGTATAGTGGTGATACAATCCTGAGCCCTTATTCGATTATATTTCATAAATTAGTCTACTGTTGGATTTGCACCATAGTTAGCATTTTGTATCCAATCAGAGAATAAAGCAATGATCCAAATGATGTCTCTATGTTTTTGTTTCTCTTTTAGATTAAAGAGGCTTCTGGAACAAGAAAAGGTATACCAGGCACGTAAAGACAAGGATCACAAACAGCGACTGGAGAAGGTGAGAGAGGACCTAGCCAAACTGAAGTCCTTTGCTCTAATGCTGGTGGACGAGAGGCAATTACACGTTGAGCAGATTGGTCAGCAGGCCCAGAAAATCCAGGATCTCAACAAGAAGCTCTGTGAGAAAGAGCAAAGGGTGGAAACCATTAGCAGAAAGAGCAAAGAAGACGGTCAAAGGATTCTTAAGCTTGAGTTGGAGCTGGAGCACAAGGCAAATAAGTTTGTGCAAGACCATGAAGAGATGATTGCCAAGCTGGCCGTCCAGGAGACCCAAAACCGACAGCTACAACAGAAGCTGGCTAGCCTTAGTCGACATCTCGAAGAGCTTGAAGAGAGCAACAAGATTCTGCAGAAGTCTGAGGAGGAGCTGCAGGAGCTGAGGGACAAGATCAGCAGAGGGGAATGTGGCAACTCGAGCCTGATGGCCGAGCTGGAGATCCTGCGCAAGAGGGTCCTGGAGATGGAAGGCAAAGATGAAGAGATCACGAAGACAGAATCTCGGTGCAGGGAGCTACAGAGGAGACTGCAGGATGAGGAGAACAGCAGCAGGGATCTAAAGCAAGAAGTGGAGAAACTGCAGAAGAGAATGGCTGAGATGGAAAAGCTGGAGGGGGTTTTTAATCGGAACAGATCGGAATGTGAGCGGCTGCACGTCACGTTGGAAAAAGAGAAAGGTCTGACAAAAGAAATGACTAGAGAACTGGAGACGATGAAAAACAGAGTCAAGGAACTGGAGTCTTCAGAATCGCGACTTGAAAAGGCCGAAAATAGTCTAAAGGATGACCTAAAGAAGCTGAAGTCTTTCACTGTGATACTGGTAGATGAAAGAAAGAATATGGCAGAGAGAATTAAACACATGGAAAATAAGAATGAGGATTTGAATAAGAACTTTAAAGCGGAGCAAGCTAAGGTCACTGAGGTTACAGAGAAGCTGATTGAGGAGAGCAAAAAGCTTCTCAAATTAAAATCAGAAATGGAAGCTAAGGTGACAGATCTCACAAAGGCGAGTGAAGAACTGAAGTGCAAACTAGCATGTGAAGAAGAGAAGTGCAATAATCTGAGCCTGGAAGCTAATCGAATGAGGAAGAGGCTGGATGGCTTAGAGGAAGCCGATCGGGAATCTGCTAGAGGCAGGATCAAGATAGAGCTTGGAAGACTTTCAAGTGAAGATAATAAAGTTAAAGAGCTCACAATGGAGATTGAACGACTGAAGAATCGTTTGCAGCAGCTTGAGGTTGTGGAAGGGGATTTGATGAAGACCGAGGATGAGTATGACTTGCTAGAGAAGAAGTTCAGGACGGAACAAGACAAGACAAATGTGCTCTCTCAATTGCTGGAGGAAATGAAGACTCAGATTGCCAGAAACAAAGCCATTGAGATGGGAGAGGCTGTGAGTCAGGAAGCAGAGCTGAGACAGCGATGCAAGATAGAAGAAGCTAAAACAAGGGACCTTCAGGCCGATGTCCAAGCTCTCAAGGAGAAGATTCATGAGCTCATGAACAAAGAGGACCAACTGACTCAGCTTCAGGTAGAATACTCTGTTCTACAGCAGAGGTTCATCGAAGAGGAAAACAAAAAGAAAAACATGAACCAGGAGGTTCTCAACCTCACCAAGGAACTGGAGGTGACCAAGCGGTACAGCCGTGCCCTGCGGCCCAGCGTCAACGGCAGGCGGATCGTCAACGTGCCTTTAGCTTCCACAGGGGTTCAGACTGATGCAGGCACTAGCGAGGCAGCGGAGGAAGACACGGCAGCTGTGTTCATCAGGAAATCTGTCCTCGAGGAAAACCACATCATGTGTAACCTTCGGCAGAAAGGCCTGAAGAAGCCTGTTCTGGAGCGGTACCCCCCCGCCGCCAGCGAGATGAACATCAGCAAGTCATGGACGCCCTGGATGAGAAAGAAGGACCCCGTCTGCTGCGGCAGACAAGAAAAAACAAATCACACTAACGAGGAGGCAGCGCAACCACCTGAGACGACCGTGTCCCCGATGCCAGGGCGACCTCTGCACATCAAGGTAACGCCAGACCATGAGAACAGCAGAGCTCTGCTGGAGATCACCAGCCCCCGTGCAGAGGACTTCTTTTCCAGCACAACCATAATCCCCACCCTGGGCCTACAGACTCCACGGATCACCATTGTCCCAACACCCACCAAAGTATCATCCAGAACCAATGGCAGTGAGGCTGCAGGGAGACAGGATGCAGAGCGGACCAAGTCACCCGTCACAATCACCGCTATTTCCAGGGCCAAATCGCCAGAGAGGGGCCAGCCAACTTCATCTGATGAGGTTAAGTCACCTCTGTCCCCAGTCTCCATCATAACTGTCAGCACATCCCCCATTTCTGACTCCACCAGCTCGCCGGAGACTCAGGAGCCCTTCACAGGCCGCAAGGTGCTGAAGATGGCCCCTGAAGATCAGGGTGCAGCCGCACCCACCCGAAGGTACACCTCCAATGGCAACATCATCACCACGGAGGACAACAAGATCCACATCCACCTGGCTCCCCAATTCAAGCGGCTGACGGAGGCCAGTGGACCCTCCATCACGGTGAGGCCTGTCACCATGGCGACAGTGAACAAAGAGGTCGTCACGGGTACCGTCCGGCGATCTCCAAGTCAGAGCGCCCCCGTGGCTGGAAAGGGCTCCCCCAGCAAGATCATGAGCAGCATCATCATCAACCCCATCGCCTCTGCCTCCTCACGGCCCACACAGTCTGTGGTGAGTATCCACCACCTTCAGCGGAGCCACAGACACCATAAAGTTCCTTGTAAAAGACAGAACCAAACATCGTTTAACCATAAAAAGGCTGTGAGATTCATTTTCGATAAAATTAACTCAATTTGACACCATCAGATATTAAAGCTAACATTATTGAACATGGACAGTTATCCAAAGTTGACCGAACGACACAAATAGTGTATAAAAATGTAAGAGGTAGCCGTGATCATGTTAAAATGGTTATTTGTAAATGCTGGAAAGTGTTTCATAGAAGGAAAAATAATAATTCAAATCTTCTATATTTCAGTTGCTACTGAAATGTTTCAAAACGATATCGGGTGCTGACTGCTCCGTAGGTAGCTCACGGTCCAGGTATAGACAAGTTAATACATTTCCTACTCTACTGTATGAAGTGCACTAACACTGGAATGAACTTCTGCACTTATACATCCAGAGATTCAGGCCTCTTACTGTATGAAGGTAGCCTGACACACCTGTGATCTTAACTGACGCCGACTGACATGTCCCTTTAACCTTGATTTGAGAGGACAGTTCTGGAACCTTCTGGGTGTCTGAGTGAAGAGACGCTAACCTGCACACCACCCGTTATTACCCAGATAATTGTTATAATGCAGAATAACAATGTGAAATGTGCAATAGATGGGGAAGAAGACCCATGTACCAGGCAGGCAGAATGCCATGCATTTAAAAGGCCGGATATAGGCTATGGCATAGATACGCAGGGTTGTTATTGTTAATGAAATCTAAAGCTGAAAGAAAACATTTCCGTAAAACAAAATAATATGACACAAAAATAACACTTAAAAAACTACAATCAAACAAAAACTATAAATATGGCTTCTGAAACTAACTGAAATAAAACAAAAAACGTCAAATACTTCGTTACCATTCCTAATACACTTTAGCTAGCTCTTTAAACTGGTCTCTCAGCACGTTCCTTGTAAACCATTAATGACTCTTGGAACACATTTTGTCCATTTAGAGGACATCAGTGCATCGTGTGTATTCATGTAGGATTCTCTGAAGATCAGACACAGCAAAGAGCTCTACAAAATGAAGTCTATCCCTAGCGATAGAATTAGTAAAACTTGAAATTGAAACTAAAATATACAAAAACTGAAATATATCTTTGCAATTGACACTAATAAAAACTAATAAAACCAAGGTAAAAACTAACTAAAACTAACCTGGATTTCAAGTTGAAAATTGGAAATAATATGAAAATACAAAAACTAAATCAAAAAAGCAAAACTATAGTAACACCGGCACTGCGTGTAAGGTAATAATAGATATCGTGTTTTTATGCAGTGAGATTTAAGCTGACAGCCTGACAGCCTGCAGTGTGTGCAGGTTCTCCAGCTGATTCTGAAGCGCAGCCTGCCTCAGCACTGAACTGGCGGCTCCATTGGTTCTCTCAGCATCATAATCAATAATTTACCTTCTTAGGGAGGCCAGAAACCTGCACACACTGTGTCCCACTGATCCAGTGCTCATGGTCTACAATGCTGAAGATTAACTGAAAGATGCTACTGTAACAGGCAGGCATACAGTATGTGTCTACTGTACGTACATTCACTTATAAATGACACAACAGTACTTTTTATGACAATATATTCACACTTAACTAGAGGAACCATGTTTCTGGGTATGACGACACTCCTTTAAGCCGGGAATGTATCCAAGTGCCGGTCATCTGCTAAACATCAGGCCTTCACTGGCTGGAAGCGCTTTATCTGAAGCATGTCCTTAAACTCTGTCGTGCCTTTGTCTGTCCTTCCTCCTCACCTCCTCCCCTCTCACCCCCCTATTCCCCCCGATCAGCACAGGCAGGACGTGCAGTCACCTCAATCCACATCCACACGCATCCCTGTTTCAAAAGGTATGACCCCCGGGAGAGCGCTTCCGGGCATGCTGGGCGTCTCCACGGCAACAAAGCTAGAGCCTCAGGCTGGACCGAAGACGCCACCGGGGGGCACCTCTGCCAGTGCTGGGGGGCGGGTGGGGCTGAGAGCCTCGGGGGGCATTGCCATGGAGACGGCTTTCACTCAGCATGACAGAGTCGCCATTGGCCTGCATGGCAGAGCGGGCTACTTAAAAAAAACACGGTCCATCCTGCACCCAGCCTGCACACAGCAACTGAACAGCCTGTGAACTTAGTATAACTTACTAAACCAAAAACACCAGAGATGCTGCAAACTGATTTTCAAGCACGAAAATAACCTATAATATGTTTCACGGGTAACTTTGCAGTTTTGTATCAACTGACCTTAATTATATCTTCCAGCATGCCTGTATCTGTGTGAACGCCTCCTGCCTGTGCCTCTGGCAAACCTGTGCTGTTATTAACCCTCACCTGTACTGGGGGTAGGCTCATACTTATATTTACTCATGCTCTCTGTGTGTGATGTCTTCCCCATGACTTCATGTTAGTGATATAAGGATTTCATCTTGCAGGCTCCCAGTTAAGTACAGTCATTGCATGGTCCAGCCCTGCAAAGAAACTGCAGTCATCATATTAATCAGTACAATGTCACTATCCCCTCCTAATGATGGGGCAACTTTTCTAATAGGGCTTACTAAAAAGAATACTTATGGTCTAGAGTGGAACTTCCAGATCTGGAAAAAATACAATGCATATATTTTTAATGGCTGAAGTTATAGTAGGATACATTTTTTTGTTAAATGGTTAATTACATATGTAAATAAAATATTTACAATTAAGCTGTCTGAAAGCTTGTTCAATATGGATAAACATGAATAGGGCAATTTACTGTGCCTTAATATTTGATACTGAATATTTGATAATTACAAATGATCAGCTGTAATCTGGAACATCACCCATACAAATCTATGCTTGCATGCATACAGTAAGTACTCGGTTAAAGGCATTTACTAAAAGGCAATTAGATAGTAATAAACATATATTTTCATCATATACAAAAACTGTAAAAAAGTGATATTCCTAAGTTCTTCCTGCCTAATTATCTCATATTTCAAGTATTCAAATGTGGCCATTATTAAGAATTATACAAATTATTGATATTTTGTGTAATTACAAGAGATGTCTTTTGAAAACTTGTTTCTCATCTTTTCATTCCGAAAATAAAGGAGCAATTTAATGAAAACAATAAGACTGTATATATGTAGGAGTTAAATATAATGTCAATGTTTTGAGTTTTAAGCAAAGTAAAACAATTAGATGAAATGAAACTGCATAGGTTTCACAATGGAGAATTCCAAAAATGAGTTTAAACTTACTGCATCTGTCTCAAGAGATTTCCCTAGATTTAAAAAAATTTTATTAAAACTGAATAAGGAAGAATATTTTTCTGTCACAGGGTCATATTTGCAAATCATGGAAATAGAGTAAAAGTTCCCACTGTAATAATATACGGCTACACTGGCCAGTGGAGGTTATTGCATAATATGCTCTGATACGGTAGCAATCATTTTCTCTCCATGCTGTCAGACTATATAAATACACGTGTCACCAGTCCAGCCCATGCAATTTTCACACGATTCTGCTCTTCATTCCATTGCTCCGCAAAATCATCCCAGCAGCAAACAGAATAGTGTTTTAGAGGGAAACGTGGGAAGTAACTAAAACAATGAACAACAACAAATGGAAAGCAAGCAATAAACATTAAAACATGCAGTAAATAATTTGTCCCCTGTGAAATACAAGGCCCTGTTTAGACTTGGGGTCTGGGGCGTGTGGATTGTAAATGGACAGCACTAATGAAATCTGAAGGAAAGTAACGAAATCTGCAAACAAATGTTCAGCTACACAACATGGAGATGCTTGGTAAACACAGGTGTAAACGCCAATGGCTTTCAGCTGCCTACTTGTGATCCAATCTCCCAAGACGCATTTTAAAACCAAATGTAAACAGGGCCTAAATGTCTACAGTGTCAGCAATACAGCATTGTCATATGGCTGCTCATTAACAGAAAAGCAACAATGTTGTCAAAAAGTGGACGAACATCATGTTCTCATTTATACTTATGTCAGGGTATGACGATAGGCTCAGAGTACGATAGGCTCAGTGTGGCGCTGTACTGGATAAGCGGCCGTGATGATGAACAGATAAATGCAGGGATTTTTTAATAATATACTAGTGAATATTTTATGAGAAAAATAAAAAAGTTATTTTTTGCACAATTATATCATATTTTTGGGGCTCCTAAGCACTAGATTTTCTGAGTAGAATGTGAACTAAGAAACTGGAGTTAATAAAAACAGTAATCCAGGGTCACATTCACAAACTTTTTGTCAACTGCATTAGTGTAGTGTGCAGGGAAAGATCCATTCCCACTGCATACAATCATATTCATTGATGTTATAAAATATTTTATGACCATGCATGTACATATTACATTAGCATTTCATCTTTAAATCTGTTTTTATTTTCTAGAAAATATTGTGCACCATGTGAAAGTTCCACCAAGATGAAGCTGTCACCCGTCGCTGCACATCTTCTTACAGACCAAAAGGCCGTTGATCCAGATCCATGGGCTTCAGGCGAAGCTAGAGAGTCGGCACTCTGATGCTGACTCTGGGCTTTCTGGCACGGCGGGGGAGTCTTTGAAATGTACCAAAATCTGGCACCATGAGCAGAAGGGAGGTGTGAAGGGCATTCAAAGCACTATGCTTAGCTAAACTCAAAGAGTACAGAAAAGTGTAACATGCACTGAATAAAACGATACTCTCTTTACAAAAAAAAAACTGCCAGCCACATTTGAAATACATACTATATATAAGGTTTTTACTATAAATATCATAACTTTAGTGAAAGACCATTGAACCATGGTACCAGAAAATATTTGTTTTGTGCCTGAAAATTGTAATTCAGTTGGTAGAATGTGTATCATTTGCCAGCATCGGTGTTATGTTATTTCTCACTGTAGGTTTTGTGCAGATTATAGCATTTTGAATGTGTCTCACGTCCAGACAGGTGAACATCAAGCCTAACAGCCACATTTCCTAATATCCTTTAGCTTGGTTATAATACCGTTAAAAATCTGTGGTTTTTACTGGGATATTTACACAAAGATATGTTTTATGATATTGCCAATTTTAAAGGATTTCAAAACCAATCAATTTTATTTGCTGTAATGTATAAAATGTATAAACTATTAGTTCCTAATATTTCTTGGTTGCAGTAACAAATATAAAATATTTTACTGAATTTTCCTGTTGCAGCTCTTTATACTAATTATGATAATATGGAAATATTTTTTATAATTTTGTCGATGTTATTGCTAACAGGAGTAACAGGCAAACTTCCGCCTTCACGTCGCCGTATTGACGTCATCACGAACGTCACGTTGGTCGTCTTGCACGATAGCTAGGCTACAGTTTAGCCGTTCATTAGGTGAGTATAGCGTTAGCCAGCCGGGAATCCGGAATCTAGTTCTATTTTTGTTGACGAGCTGGCGCTTTAAAAACATTTTATCAGAACAAAGTGAACGATATAACTTTTATTCCTGCGTATTACCTGGCATAGCGGGGTCGCCGTCGTACCGGGCACTTCTATGACAGTTTAAGGTTGTTTTCTGTAAGTTAGCCGTTTAGCTAAAGCGCAAGTCGGGCAGCTGTGCTGTGGTTGTAGCCATGATGGCGTCTAGCTACTCCGCGAAAGAGGAAGACGGGCACCATTCCGGAGCCCCGGGATCCGGCGGCGGCATTAACGCTAAAAGTAGGAAGCCGGACAACACGGCCTTCAAGCAGCAGCGGCTGCCTGCCTGGCAGCCGATCCTGACCGCAGGTACGGTGCTGCCTGCGTTCTTCATCATCGGGCTCCTCTTCATCCCCATCGGCATTGGCCTCTATGTAACGTCAAACAACATCAAGGAGTATGAGGTAGGTAACCCGCACTCCTTTCGCTTCCTGCTCCGTCTTTTTGTAGTATTTCATTTATATGGCTGATACTTGGTTATAAGGATGTTGCGTAGACTAAAATTAACCATAACCTGTTGATCGCTTAAGGGATATATGCTATGCTAAATGTCTATGTTTATATTATCTTGTTGCATTTATGGCTACTTACCGTCGGTTTTATTTACGTTTTTTTGTGGTACTGGACAGGGACATTCTGTCTTGTCTTATTTTAATGTGGTCTGGAGTAGTGTGTCTTATTGTTGACTGGGTTTAATTTCAAGAAACTGGGCTTCGCTCCCGAGGCAAAAAAAATTACTGCTATTCTTAATTCTTGTGTTCACATGGTCGTGAATGCACGTCATGCCGTGCGACTGCTTTTCTAATCAAATGACAAATTTGTATTTCGTCTTAGATCTTCGGAGGCTGCTTAAAAGCATTAGCAGTGCCCCTGGCTGTAGGCCCTAATGTTTCTGAAACCTCTCCCTCTATTTGACCCTTTTACAGATTGATTATACCGGTGTTGACATGTCAAGTCCATGTTTCAACTGCTCTCAGAACTACAGCTGGAACTCTACAAAGCCCTGCACATGCTCAGTGTCCTTCTCTCTGGATCAGCCCTTTGAGGTAAACTCACAGCAGTGATGGTCACGCTAATTATTTATTTATTTATTTTAAAAAAGTGTTGTTTTAATTGGGGCAACAACAAATGAACCAGTTAGCAGAATAATGCAGTTGTCGGGTGTCCAACTTCAACAAGGGCAAACTAACAAAAAAAAAAAAAAAAAGTTTACCCCGCTGTGGAATATGTGCTTGTAATAAAGAACAGTCTGACATTGCCGTTGTGAAATTCTCCATTTCCTGAAAGATTTGCACTGGGAGGTTCTGCGGGTTTTGGGGTCTCAGATGACCCACCACCACCTCCAGGGTAACATGCACAATGTCCCCCATCCCTACTGATAGACTCACAGGAGTCAGAATGTGGGAGCAAATTGTAACCGGCGTCAGTTCTGACCCCCAATCAGCTGTCCGTCTGAAAGTAGATCGCTAAAGCAGCTGTTTATATAAATGGTGTGGTGTTTTATAGCACAGGTTGGTATTAGATTAGAGATTCTTTTGTTTCTCCTAAATGTGTGCCATTAATTTTGTCCGCCCTTAAAATGCTTCCACCAACTCTGAATAGCTTCTGCTCCGTCGTGTTATTTTCCTTGAATTTGGTAACTTAAAATTTAAATGTGTATATTTGATATTTCTTTGCATCAGTGTTTCTCGCTTACCCTGTTGACCTGAATATGATGGGATGGACCCTGAGTGGCGTGTAAATCGTTTGCTTGCCTGTCTGTGCTGCTGCTAGTATTACACTGATAGTGGCTGTAAATAGATAGTAACGTTCATTTTTGAAGAGCTGTCATATCACTTATTAATATGGCTCAGCCTTTCTCCGAAATACATCCTTTACCCTCTTCATGTGGGTCTGCTGAATCGGAAACATTCTGCGCCCTCAAGGGTTGTGGACTGTAAGTTTTATTATGTACCCCACGCCAAATAATGCATTTGCTTTTTGGGGTGTTTGCTGTTTAATACACTTGTAATCCGATTGCCTGTGGTTGCTTTTTAAGCTGTGGTCCCTGGTTAATTTATGATATGATCTTCTCAGATAAAATTATTTTTAATAAAAGTAAGATTTGCTATTCCAGAAACTCTTTCTAGAAATACTTGCCAAAAAGTGTGTGGGGGTTTGTCTTATATTCTGGCCAATACGCTGTTTATGCTTTGAAAACGGATGTTCAATCTGCAGCTTGTTGGCTTCTCTCCCCAGAGCAACGTGTTCATGTACTACGGACTTTCCAACTACTATCAGAACCACCGTCGCTACGTGAAGTCGAGGGATGACAGCCAGCTGAATGGCAACTTGAATGCCCTGAAGGTACGTGGCGAGAGCTGGACAGCTCTCTCAATATCACTTTGATCCAGGATGTCGGCCTGTTTTACTTTTAAACTGTGTCTGCAAAACATTTCAAAATCTTGGCAGATGTGCTTCATGTTGAGGAAAACATTTTTTTCAGCCTGTAAAGTTTTGTAGAAAATGTGTTGCTTGTCCCCGTTACTCAAATTTGTCGACTTGAATTTTTACAGGATCCTAGCAAGGAATGTGAACCGTACCGCACGAGTGACGGCCTGCCGATAGCCCCCTGCGGGGCCATTGCCAATAGCCTGTTTAATGGTCAGATATATTTAAGTGACGTTTGACGTTAAATATGATCACCAGTGTTCTCAGTGTATCCTGTGTTCTGGAGCTGATGCAGAACGTCTTTCCCCTAATGTTGCAGATACTCTGGAGTTGTATTACGACGACCCTAATGGGACGAAGAAACTGATTCCATTGGTTAAGACGGGCATCGCTTGGTGGACAGACAAGCATGTGAAATTCAGGAACCCGGCGGGGGATACCTCCAACCTCTCGGCTATTTTTCAAGGTCCTACTTTTCCCTCCTCCGTCAAACGGGCGCGAGGGCGAGTGAACGTCCTCCTGATTTCCGTCGCTCTGATTCTTGCCGTTGTGGCTTGACCTTCAGATTTTTCCCCTGCAGGTACCACAAAGCCTGTCAATTGGCAGAAGCACGTCTATCAGCTGGACACTGACCCTGACAATAACGGCTTCATCAACGAGGATCTGATTGTGTGGATGCGCACGGCGGCACTGCCCACCTTCCGCAAGCTGTACCGCATCATTGAGAAGCAGGGGGACGACACCCCCACTCTGCCGCGGGGCAATTATACCCTGTCGGTCACGTACAGTATCCTTTAACTGAGAAGAAAAAGCCTGTTTTGCAGAGTCTTAAAGCAGTGCTGGGCAATGTATATCTATGTATTTCACTGCACTTCAGTGCCAAGTGCCAGCAGCAAAAGTGTGCCACTGGATTTTAAACGATCTGCTTAATAAACAGTATCAGGAAGAAACGTAAAAAGGCCTAGTAGACAGTGAATATAGAAACATTAAGTAAATGTAGTTCATAGGTCAGCAACTGCTCTGTAAATAAGTTGCAATTCTGTAACCTGGTGTTGACAAAGGCCCATTAGGTGATATGCCAAATTATATATTTAACATTTGTCAGTTGTAACACGGTCTTATCTAGAGTTGTTGAAGATAGATTTCTGGATTTGGGGAAAATTCAAAACTGTCCTAGAAATTCCAGATGATCTCGTTTCATGCGATTCGGTCGTTTTCCTGAGCAGATTGCGTCGTCAGATTACCCCGTACGCAGCTTCGAGGGCCGCAAGCGTATGATCTTGAGCACGATTTCCTGGATGGGGGGCAAGAATCCCTTCCTGGGCATCGCCTACATCACCGTGGGCTCCGTCTGCTTCTTCCTGGGTGTGGTGCTTCTCATCATTCACCACAAGTACGGCAGCCGCAGCAACAGCGCTGACATCGCCAGCTAAGCTCGCGGGGGGGAGGCGCCAAGGCAGCACGAATCCTCTCCGTGATGCTCTTGTCCGGGTCAATGGAATGTCTTTCCTGTAGAGTTGAATCTGCCTGAGAAGGCAGACGTTGCACAAATGGACCTCGCATATTAGTCTCAGCAGACTGAGCATCCGCTATTATTTATTATAGAATGAAAAAATAGCCATTTATTTGATATGAAATCTGATTCATTTGCATCTTGGTTTTATTTGTGTGACTTTTTTTCGTCAAGCTGAGGTGTGAGTTGCCAATTCGGCTACTTGTTCAGTAGTTCTTTCATTAGCTGTTGGACAGTGGCAGATTATCAGTTCACTTGTAATGCTGTCAAACTAGAGCACCGCTTGTTACTTTGCATGTGTTTTGTTGGATGAATGCGTGTCTGTTTCTCCTTTACTAACCACTTGGAATGGTTCGTGTGGGTTTGTCTTTATTCCGCTGTGTGACTGTGGTATGTGTGAAAAGAAAAAAAAGTAAGAAATTCTTTTGTGATGAAGAAAAGTCATGTCAGAGTTATTCAGTACTTAATACTAGATCTTAAAGCTAATGTATTTTATTACTGATGTGAGTTATTTAACTCAAACAAGCAAGAGTAAGTTCTGTTGATTCTGGAGATAAAAGTACAGTTTATATAAGTTTTATATAAGTAAAAGCTTTTTTTTTTCTTTTTTTTTTTCTTTCTTAAAAACCCAAATGGACCAAAACATTTAAAATTCTATTGCCTTATAAGTTGCTTTGGAGGAATACTTACAAAATATGGTTATTTTTTTCTCTTACATTTTTAAGAGAATTATTCATTTTAAAAAATCATATTTTGCACTTTAAATTCATTTATAAACTTATTTTTTGATATCTTGTGTGATTGAATGTTTCAAAACAAATTAATTTTTATCAAATAAAATGACTGTCATCACGTATCTACTTTGTGTCATTTTGAGTTTTGTAAAATTTAAAATGAATTTTGGATGCAAAAATGACAAATTCACTAATACTGTTTATTGTTCAGCATTTGTAGGTATACATCTCACATTTATTTGTAAATACCCTTAAGTGTCAGAAAATATGTACCCTACAGGACCATAAACATATGGGAGGATTTGGGACCCTAGATTTCGACTGTTTTTTTCTATGAAACCAATTAATGTTCTTTTGATATAAACAATCCAGACCCACCTTGCCGTGATATTGATAAAAGTTTCAGAATTTGTGGACATCAATAAAATGCTGTGCTTGTTTCATAAATTCTATTAATACCAATACCACTTTGTCTGATGGCCATTAAATAAAGTCCTTAACCTGTTTTTAATTAGTAAATCAAAATCTTTCCCAACACAGAGTGAGACAGGAATAAGCAGCCTGGGACGGTTATTGAGTGGTGGCCTATTCATGACTTTCAAACTCATTTAAAGGCAGTCTGACTTATCGCAACCGATGACCACCTGTTTATCTCCGTGCTCTATGGCTCCGCCCACACACCTAAGCAGTTTGTCTGGGGCAATGGGCAGACCCGCAGTTAGTTTTGTGATTGAGAACCAATTACCGTTCCGTACATCCTTTTTTTCTTCCATAGGCCAAAGTTAAGCACTTGGCTGTGCAGAAACTTTCTGACCTTTAAAGCTGATTCATGCGGAGTCCCTAAGAGGTCAGCGAGGGAAAATATATTTCTAAGTAGTTTTGCGATCCCACTACATTTGCCTACTTGCTGCAACCTGACGGCATGGATAAACCTAAATAATAAAGGCATATCCCGTAAAGTGTGCTTTAAGCATTAAACTATGGGGGACAATCAATACCATGTAACTTTAATATTATGTATTTTTATACGTATTTATTAAAAATTGCACTGTGTATTCACTGGCACTGACTTTAAGCAAGACAGCTGGGCGATTGAACGTTAATTAATGGACGCGGTGCAGTTATTAATAAATACCTATAAAAAGACAATAGGCCGATGAAAGTTACATATAGTGTGCATTGTCCCCTGTGGTTCAATGCGTATAGCACACTTTACAGAACATGACTGTATCGGTTAAGGTTATACTAATTAGTCCATTAATTCTACCTTTTGTACTTTTGTGCAGTTATTATTAGCAAAGTTGGAAAAGAGGGAATGCAAAAGAAATATTTTCCCACCCTGACCTCTTAGGGGGCGCCGTCAATACACAAATTCATATTTAATCATGAAATAGTTATAGGGTAAAACTGGCCAGTGTTCAGGCACCCCAACCCCCACCCCAACAGCACTTGCCTTGCTGAACATTTAAAACGTTACGAATCTCCCACGGGATGAATGATTTCTTATGAGTGTCTAACTATAAAGAAATAGAGAAAGTTTAAACTGGAAAGGGCTTGTAGTTCCCCTCCCAGACAGCAGGTGGCAGAGGTCTCACGCGCACAGCCTTTCAAACACCACAGAAGAAGATACGCACCGACATCTCTAACTTGAAAGTTGCAGTGCCCTTGTGTTTCACCTACGAAGCGCTACCCCAGGCAGGATGTTCAGACATATTCGGGTAATTAACATTTTTGACTTGGATACTACTGAATATTTATTCGTAAACCATTAAAATTTGGATTAAAGCGACATTTCTAGTCATATATGATACTTAATATGACTGTCGGCGAATTTACTGCCATGGCGGTCACTGTCAGAACCAGGCCGATCATTTGCAGTCTAATTTCTTAATATTTGACTCGGTTGTAAGGTACTTAAAGGTTGATAAGTGAGCTAAAATTAAATTCCTCACATTGATAAAACGCAGTGGGGCAAATTGGGGAATTATATTTTAGCGCGACTGTCTTAGTGTTGCCTTCTGATTACGAAGGACATTAGCTACGCTAGCTATGCTACGGACGACTTAACTTTTGACTTAAATGTCTTGGAAAAAGACCTTTTACAAACGTTAACGCTAAATGCTGTGAATTTATAGACAATTACAATTGCTTAGAAACGAATTTCCTATATTGCACCCGCAAATATTCAATAGACGAACTTGTGCTGGGAAAATGAAAGTGTTAATGCAAATTAATCCTGAAGAACTTTACATTTTAAACGTACTTTTATTACGTTGCTGTCTATAGTCTTGTCACAGTTTTTGTGGTGTAGTAGGGAGGTGTCGGCATTATGGCATTTTCTCACAAAGTAATAGATTGTGAGGGTCAGCGTCAAGTTAGAAGCGATTATAATGAGTTGTTAAGATATACATTGTCAGTCAGTGTTATCACCGTTGTATTTTTGAGCAGAGAAACCTGAAAACAGTGTGATTAGCTGCTACAGGCCTAGGATGTGTTTGTGGGAGAAACTGATCACTGATGATTTGTCTTCCGGCCTAATTTTCCACCTAGGCAATCCAGCAAATCTCTCGCCGGGCAGTCAGCAGCAGTGCCCGGAGGCAGGTGAACAAGGTGCCTGAGAAGCAGAAAATGTTCCAGGTGAGTGGGGTGCAGCCCTGGAAATGGGGGACTTGGGACCACGCTTCTCCAGGCTGCCCAGCGGGCAGAACTTTGGGGATCCTGCTGGAATATCACTCTGCGCACTGCCATTGAGGTGGGAACTGCATCCGCTGCTGGGTGATCCTCTGAAGGCATCCTGAAGACACATGCTGACCAGATCTGTGAGAAGTTTAAGAACTGATCTCACATTGACTGGCTGAGGGGTAAAATTCAACAAATTTTCTGTGATGAGTAACATGAGAGAGAGGTGTGTAAGTGTGGTCTGTGGTCTCATGAAAACCTCTCCTTCTTTTTATAGGTGGCCAGATAAGTATGTCTTCCATTGAGCTTAATAGCTGTAGCTTGGGCTGAAACTATGAAACTCAATTATTGTGCATGAAGCACGAGAAACACAATGCTCACTGAGTAGCTGTGGGCTCGAGGGCTTTGCTAATTCTACAATAACAAAATCACTTTTATTTCCTACTGGTAGTGGCACAGTTCTTTTCAGGTAGCTTTTCTTCCAGCGATATTGCAGGCTGTCTTTTGTACATTGTAACATGCGACTGTGCAGTGTTCTTAAAAAGGTCAGAGTAGGCACATACCTCAAAACAGTGTGTGTTCTTTAGTTTGTCTGAGTTTAGTCCTTCCAATGCTGAATCCAAGTATACTAGACGCATGAATGGATCAAGGACCTCTAGCAGTCCCTGACTTATCCTGGTATTGAAGGAGTTAAAACAGTGTATATACAAGAAATTCTGTCGTTACCATGGCTAATCAGGTGTTAGGGTTAATGTATCCTCCCTTCTTATCCACCGTTTGCTGCTTTTTGCTTTGTAGCAAATGCAGGTGTGTGGCAACTGAAATGAGCATGTAGACCAGACATCCTTTTAAAATAACCAGTCTGTACTGTGTGCAGTATTAATGCCTAAACCCTGCTGTTTCCTTTTAGGAATGTTCTTTAATGTGTACAGTGGATGTGCATGTGTGTTAGACACCACACACATCCCGCTTTGTATTTGTCATGAGGAAGCACTCACGGCCTTTTACATTCGCTTTAACAAGCTGCTTCCTGTGCACACAAGCGGCCGGTGTCTCGTCTTCCCACAGCTTCTGTGAGATCCTCATTCTCTGTCTCCGCAGGAGGACAATGGCATACCGATCCACTTGAAGGGCGGCTCTGGCGACGCACTCCTGTACCGGTTTACGATGGCACTCACCGTGCTCGGTAGGTGCACCGCATTTCACTCTGATATTGAGATCGTTGACACTTTCATATTTCTATTTCTGCTGCATTTTAAGCTAAACGTTTACAGCAGAATGTGGCTTATTTGTTGGGTCATACTTCACTGTTGCTCACTCATCCTTGGATCCCCTTTCCTTTCCCAGGAACTGGCTATGTCATATATGAATTGGTATCTGCTGCTTTTCCCAAGAAGAAGGACTGAATTTCATGTTCACCCCTGTTTTCAAACCACCGTTTTCAGTTGTAAACTATGTTAATAATCAGGGAATGAATTTTGTCCTGTCATACTGGCAGTTGTTAATGTGATTGGGATCAATATTTATTGATTGTACTGTACTAAACTGCAAACAATAAAAGCGGCTTCCAAGACCAGCCTGTTAATTATTTTTGTCCTTTAGCCGGTCAGTGGCTTTCTAAAACTCCTTTAGTAGCATTTGTTGTGTGTTGTATGTTTTTTTTTTTCTTTTTTTTTTTTTATTAAGATTTCATCATGTCAAAATTCATTATTGCTGTTTTATGCATAAGGTGAAATTCAGTTTTATAGCGAGTGCTTCTGAGAACTCCATTCTTACCATGCATGCAGTCGTTCCTGAGGTTTTCTTGCTTGGGTTGTTTTTGCTTGGTTTTTTGTGTTGGTAATGGCCTTTGTCTTGGTCTTGCCTTATAATCACACTAAATTATGATTTCCCAGTCTGCTACAATGTTTGCTTTTTGCTATCGGGCTTTCAATTTTAGCTCACTCTTAAATATTTAAGTACCTTTCCAGTCCTCTGGCTGGCAGTGTGATCACACCTTTAGCTCTTTGGTTGAGGTTGTTGCACCCAATGGCTCCGGGTTCCTTCTCATCCTGCTCTCGATCGAATGCTGCTTTAGATAGAAGCTTCGGCTAAATAAAAATGAGCAATGTTCTCTAAAACACTTCACTCGTCTCTGGTGACTTCCCATGAAGTCAGCAGACGGATTGGGAGAGCATGGGGGGGTCATGAGGTCGCTGGAAAGGGGGGTGTGGCGTTTCTGATAGCTTTACGAGAACGAAGGTCCAAGTCTTTAGAGTCCTGGTGTTCCCTGTCTTGCTGTATGGCTGTGAGACATGGACGCTATCCAGTGAGCTGAGACGAAGACTGGACTCCTTCGGTACTGTGTCTTTTTGGAGAATCCTTGGGTACCGCTGGTTTGACTCCGTGTCGTTTGAGCGGTTGCTAGAGGAGTCCCGAATGAGGCACGTGACCTGCAGTGTGAGGGAGCGTCAGTTACGGCACTGCGGCCACGTCGTGTGTTTCCCTGAGGGTGATCCGGCTCACAGGATCCTAATTGCTGAGGACCCAAGCGGCTGGACCAGACCGAGGGGACGCCCACGTAACACCTGGCTGTGGCAGATGGATGGCCATTTCCGGGGGGTGGGACTGGACCGCGTGTTGGCCTGGGGGGGTTGCCGGCAACCAGTACATTATGAAGAGTCACAGTCACAGAGTACTCTACTTGTTAGTTGAAACAAAATCTTGGTCTGCATTTGTACTCTCTGGACCTGAATTCTCCACATCTGCCAGATTCAGACACCAGCGTTCACTCACTGTGCCAAGCAATTCATTAGCTACACTTCCAAGAGAGATTTGACGTTATTGCGTACTGCGTAAAACCTTCATCACCACAGGGTATCCCGACGTGGTTCCTGCAGTACTAAAGTAATATTCTTGAGTGAAATCCTGATTATTTAGTACCAGCAAATGTTCATAAATCATGCAAGTTTAATATAAGGGCATGAAATAGAATTAAACCTCGTATCATGATCGCTGATCGCATTGTTATATTTCTATTTCATCACTAGAGGGCGGTATTTGCAAAGAAATGTGTCTCGTAACCGACGCACCAAGCAAACCCTTTGCAAGAGAAATTATTCCATACATGTTCAGTGTATATATACATGTATAATCATCATCATCGTTGTTGTTGTTATTGCTGGTGTTGTTCAAGATTTTGTAGCCTAGGTAATGTGTTATACATTCATAATTACGCCTATAAAAATGTACATTTCCATGAATGTTTAAAGATGCGCCTATGTGTTTGTGACAAAGCCAGTAATACTTATTAAAGTAATTATTTTCCTTGTTGACATTACTCTTACAAATAAAATGTGTGAAATCAATGTATTTCCGACTTACGTATTGCGTTTAGTCAGTCGAAGCCAAATAAAATACAAATGTGGTTCTGAATTAACGTGATGTGCTAAGAGTCTTAAGCTGTGTTCCAGAAAGAGATGTTATTCTGTTTTTCCATTGTTTCATATACAGAAATAGCTTTTATTGCCAGGGAAACGCGTCTCATGGTTTCCAATCGCAGATGCTATAGCTTCAATATGCGCAAAGTCCGGTGGCAGATCTACTTTTTGGTGATCATCATTCCCAAGGAATGCAGGGAATTATGCAAAAGTTTCCAGAAGTACATCCCCGCTTCTGGAGATGTTGCGCATTAAGCTGCGGCACCGTTCCACCTTTGCTGAGTGTCGTAAGAGCCTACGATAGTAAAACGAGAGTTGGGAACAGCCCCCTGTTAAGTAGCAGATTCTGTGCAGAGAATCTCCCCACTTGGAAACAGGCTTCCTACACGGACATCTGCTGCCGGGGCTTTAAGTCATCGTCCACCCGAAGTCTTCAACCTCCACCCTGAAGCGCATCTATCAGGTTTCCGCAGGGGCGACGCTGAAGAAACTTGGTTTTAAAAAACATTATCAATCCATCTAACTAAACGTCCACAGGTTAGCGTCGTTTTCAGTTAAATGTCTAATAATATATATTGTTGAAATATACTCAGAACAATGTTATTGATTATAAAGTACTACTGGAACCAAAGTGCTATCTTACTGTGTTCCACTGGATTATGTAATCCGGTTATAATGTAAAAACAGATTATTCAGTTAACACAACAGAATTGATTCTGATGTAATGATTTATTATGACATTATGAAACGTTATTCAATAAATATCACTGTATTGTTTATTCACTGATGCTTAAGTTTCAGTCAGATTCTAACCGCAGCTACAGCCTATATTCAAAGCGTTAGGCAGCCGGCGCAAATGGTACTATTCTGATAAAAATATTTTCAAATTTATTATCACTAATCCGCAGTGGATTACTATTTAGTTTTTACTGATGAAATTCGTTTTAATTATAGAACTTTTCGTATAAATTAAAATAGACATAATTTAAATAGACAAAATAGAAGATTTTTCGTTGTAGTATTTATACTAGATTGCCCGATTTCCTGCAAATTATTTTCGGGAAACATGCTGAATTATTTCAATGCTCTTAGAGGGAGTGGTGATTCTCTGCTTTTGTCTGGATCAAGTGTTTTAGAGCATTTAACTGTAAATTTATTTTGGTCTAAAACTCATTTTAAGATTTAAGCTGTTTTCCTGTTTTTTCCCCTCCCGGTTTCATTCGTTTTATTATTTTATTTTCTATCTCTTTGCAAACAGCTTTAGCGTAGAATGTCGTTATCAGGTTGTGTTAATCGGACGCACTCTTTATTCCCCACTCGCACTTTTTATACTAAAAATAAACATAAACGCAGAGGTGCGTTTGATTAAAATGAACGTAATTGAAAGATTTATTATTTTAGTTAAAATACAACAACATTCAAGGAGTGATTCAGAGCTGAACTTGCCTATTTCTTATCATGCATTTATCGATTAACAGAACAAATTTCTTCCGCTGTGGCTACATAGGCCTGCACATAGTATTTAATGCATACACACTGTATACTTCATGCGTGCGACTTTTGGGTCCCACATTCCGTATCCTTGTTTTTCACGGCAGACAAAGGCGGTGCGCCGTACGTAACTTGCGCCTCTTCGCCTAGATCCATTCATGCGCTGCTGAAGCAGGATTCCGTCCCGAAGATGAGGCAGGCTCTGGCAGCTGCCGCGCTCCTCGCACTTATATTACCCTCTGTGGAGGCACAAGGTAACGCCAGCCGCCTCTCCCGTACCTCTCCTGGTGCTTATCTACGTGCAGCGCGGTGATTTTGATTTAATGATTTCTGCTCACGAACGATGCTGGTGTAATTCGCATATTCTTATAGAGACATGCCTCACATATCATACTACTTGTAATGAAATAAAGTTGTGTGAGTTTTTGTAATGGTATGTACGGTACTTTATCCAAAAGAATGAAATGGTTTACGTTTAAATGTTTCTGATATACTTATTCTAACTGAAGTTATGTATGCCTTGCTTTAATGGTTTTTGGACTGACGAGCTGTTCTGGGTTATAGCGACGCCTGTTGGTGCAGTACCGCTACAGTCTGTAATCCAAACCAACGTAGCAGATGTAACGGACGAGTAACGCAGAAGAGTGCAGTTTATCAAATCTGATATTCCCACTAGTTCCTCATGGTAAAAGTTGGACATGAAAAAAAGAAGAATGATCACTGGATATGCATTGTAGAAAGCATGAATTCTGATTTTCCTTTCATGAAGTACAAAGGTGGACATCACCCGATGGTGGTTACTATGTTAAAACCGCGATTTTCATTTCGATATTTCACGAAGGTAAAATCAACGACACTACACAGTTTCCTGCACAGTCCATAGGCGTTACCTTTAGTAATGAGCAGATATTCTGCAGTACAGCAAACCGCCACCGCGTGTCCTTTGTATCAATACGTCATCTTTGCTGATTTGGATCAGATGAGAAATATACTCCATCAACCACCTGAATCAAAGCCATTTCCCCACAGTGAAGAAAATAATTTCATCGTTACGGTCAAGTTAGGTCCAAAATAAATCCAAACATCAACGGTCATAAATGGTTCATTGATAATAGATAACTAAAGATTTATCTTTATTATCCCATGCATAACAATGAACGTTTTTAAAAGTAGGGTTAATTTTTTTCTCTTATAAATCTTTACAAAATGGAAAGTTTTTGGGCCACTAAACACAGTTTTACGTTGATGTACCCACTCTTAGAAACACAGGCGTGAAATTGCTGAAATCACCACATACTCTTGAGTCTTTGCATATTCGGTAATTAACAGTGTAGTTGCATTACCTCTGTACACTTCTGCTGGCTAATGTCTATCTTGAGAAACTGGGGTCAAAGGTCATGATACTTCATCACATGACACTTGTCACCATGTCGTCTTCTCATCATAACACTTTCATTTCACTGATACTGAATATCACATGGGTATGTATGGTGAATAATAAGAAAATATCCAGATTCGATTCTCTGCTCTGAAAACTATCATAGAGCTACCATGTGCTCAACAAACCTGAAGACCCCCTTTAGTGCTTATGGGGTTAGGGATGTCAGGGCAAGCAGGTCCAGAAGATGGATGGATGGGTGGATGGGTGGATGGATGGATGGATGGATTTAAAACAAATCCAGGAATATTGTATTAAATAAATGACAGCAGAGTTTTTGGTTGTCCTAATTATCATAGAAAATTATCTATTTAGATTAAATAATTTGAAAAACCTGAAAGTTCACATTTATACTCTGTCATTATTATTATTATTATTATTAATAATAATAATAATAATAATAATAAACAATGGCAAGGTGGTATTGGGTGTGTGTGTCTGTGTGTGTGCACTTGTCTATGTGTGTGTGTTTGACTATGTGTATGTGTCTGTCTGTCTGTGTGTGAGTGTGTGTGTGTTTGTCTGTGCGTGTGTATGTGTGCGTTTGTGTGCCCGCGTGTGCCTCTGTGTGTGTGTGCCTCTGTGGTGTGTGTGTATGTATGTGTGTAAAAAACACGTGAAAACCATGTGCTATATAAAGCACGAAGACCCCCCCCCCCACAGTGCTTATGTGATTGCGGTCAGGAATGTCCCGTCCCGCTCGGAGGCGAGGAGTGAGTGGGTCTCCCACTGCTGCCCTTGATCGGATCCCTCAGGTTGGTGGTGCCCATTTCTGTGTCCCTGTGTCGCTCTGGCTCTTTGCTGGGGTCCAGCTGTCGTGTGCGCTGCGTACTGGATTTGATCCAAGCCACGGCTTCCAAATCGACATTTTACAATGATATTCTTTGCTCCCAAATGTCCTGAACTCTGTGAGCTGACACACTTGTCTGGCGCAGTAGCGCCTCCTACCTGCAGCAGCCACCACACGGCGCTAAACCGTTCTAGCACAGGTCATTACAGGACATAAAGAAAGCTGTAGAGCTCTTACCATGCAAACTGAATAGACACAATAGTTCCTTAATAGAGAAGAACTTAATACCTAATGGTAATAGCTGATTATAGCTTAATCCAACTCAATTACGTAATAATGTATTAAGCATCCATTTTTATGTTGCAGAGAAAATTTTAACAGTGCAGGAAGACTTTAAAAATGAGTGAATTTCAATACCAATAACGCAAAGATCGTACTTGTGGTCTTGGCCAGGCCGGTCTTGGGGTGCAATGCATCGTGGGATTAGTCTTGACATGGATGCATCCTTGACATGTGGAGCAGAACAAGATCAACATCTGGGGTATTTTACTGTCCTCTCTGCTTGTCTTCTTAGTATCGGAACTGGTCTTTGGCAATGGAAAATGAATTAAAACGGGTTCACGAGAACACAAGTACGGTCAAGTACCCATTGAGATTCATCTAATATTTATCTTTCCTGAACTTTTCATTTAATACATTTTGAACAGTAACTGTATTGAAAATGTAGAAAAATAATAGCATCAAATACATAAACGTTAGAGTTATAATCATCTAAGGTTGGGAGCATGCCGAACATTGGGATTCATATAGAAGAATATCATTTTAAAATGATATGCATTTATAATTTGTTTGTCTGATCCCTCTTGTACATGGAAATCTGTCCAGTGCTTCAAGTTGTTTCAAACAACTTTTCATGTACATGTGCATGGTTATGTGACACCCAAAGAAAACCATAAAGACAACAGGTTTTGTCACACAGCCACATTATAGTTGCTTATGTATTTGCTTTTTTATTATTTTGCTGGAAATGTGCTCTCTCTGTATTTCAGTTGTGTTTCCTTTCTAATTAAATGTATGAGCACTCTGTCACGTCCTTTTTCTCAGACGTACTTTAAAGACAGAAAGTACACAAAAGTCACCTGTGATAGTTTTGTACAATTTTTCAGGATGTTTGCAATGGATGACACGGGGCATTCAGGACAATAGCACTCTTCATAATTAGACAAATATCAGCTACATACTCACTGTAATTATTTGTATATTTATAAATTTCACTGTGTCTCCCAGTCCGGTCCTTGGGGACCCCCAGACAGTCCAGATTTTTGCTCAATCCCAGCTCCCTGTCAGGCCGTCCAGAATTTTGCTCCCTACCAGGAACTGGGTGGGAGCGAAAACGTGGACTGTTTGCAGGTCCCTGAGGACTGGCCTGGGAAATACTGCTCTATTGTGTAATTAGTAGCACAGGAGTGAATGTTATACTGTTTTGTTGTGTTGTGTCAATAAATCTCTGCCATGAAAACCACCAGTGTGTGTTGGTCGGGCATGCATCGTTGGCGTTGGCGTCTTCCCGCATGAGATGCTCTTATTCAGTGTCTGCACTTGTGGAGTTGCTGTCTGGAGTCATTTTTCCCCCCAAAATCCCTGTGCTTGAGCTGTGTGCTGTGGATTCGCAGTCACCCGGTTCAAACAGATGTCATTTTGCTCCAAAATGGCCTCTACCTTCTCCTATGTCACGGTGCTGGTCCAGTGTGCAGATCCTCACTGTTATTTTCACCGTCTGATGTGACAGCTTGGCCCTAAAAGTTTTAATTGTTGGAACATTTTGTGTCAGCATGCAGTGAATTCAAAATATATAACCAATTTGATAATTACTAATACACTTTAATGCTTATGTGTCCAGAATTAATATGTCAACTTTTCTCTTTGGCAGTTGAATCACCTTCAGGGTTGAAATTTAAAATTCTAAATGAAAACACTGTGCAAATGACATGGAAGCGGCCATTATCACAAATAGACGGCTTCAGAATACTTGTGACATCTGATACAGGTAAGAAACTGTTGGGAGGTTTTCACGGGTCTGTGCCGGTATGACCCTCACATGAAGAACTGATTTTGGATTAATGCAATCCTGCTGGGAATAAACCACGTCCAAGTATTTATGGAAGTTCTGAACCTTTGCGTAAAACCAGAACTGAGAAGCTTAACTTCTTTTTTTGTTCGCAGCATTACGGAGTGAAATGCCCCTTTGGCTGCTTCCTGTCTCGAGAGGAAATGCATCCTTGAGTGTTTTAATGTGCATTTGCCTTTTCCTTGCCCTTCGCTAGTTTAGCACGGCTCCTTAAATTTCAGAGCTTACAGTGTTTAGGGTTAGTACCCAGCTGCATCTGGAGCCGGAGCTGCGGGGGATTATGTCTCGACTCGGCAGATTTACAGTTGCAGGCGTCCCTCACTTCGGACACGAGTAGCTTAACCGTGTGATTTAACAGCCTGGCTAAGCGTGGCTTTAATTTCTTGCTGGATTTGTGATGTTTTTGTCTGTATCTGTCTATTGCAGAAGAACTCCCTAAAGAATCAGTGCTTCCCGCTTCAGCAACAAAGACATCCATTACTGATCTGACCCCCGATTTAAACTATGTGGTAACAATCGCTTCCTACAGAGGGGAAGAGGAAAGTCTCCCCATCTCGGGCCAGATTACCAGTATGTGCTTCTCTTTCGTCTAGCCGTGCATCTAAGGGAGCGAATGTCCGGTTTTTGGGCCCAAAGTAATAAATACAAACCTAAATGTGGTGCCTGCTGAAATCTCTCAGACGGAAAGGCTGTGTAGCTGCTTAGGGTAGAATAAGCAATATGGGCAAAATCCACAAACAGTGGAGGGAATTATGTCTGTAAATACCCAAGACTGAAAATGTTACAATATTAATCTGATGTGATTAATATCCGCTATCAGTAACTATATTCTGTATCTATTCTGTCTCTCCCATGGCGCTGGTTAGCATAAGTGGTTGGAAGTTGAATGATTTGATGATGGATGGATGAATGGATGGATGGATGGATGGATGGATGGATGGATAGATTAGCTGAATGAATATCTGTTGTGCTAAGAATACCACAGTACACCTGTAGATGCTGCTTAGTGTCTTTGACTTTTTCAGTACCAGTTCCAAGCTGTTTTTTCTTGTGTTTTAGTTCAAAGTAGTGCAGACGGAGCTCAGAGGAAGCCGCAGATCACTGATGCAGTTAGTAAGTACATCGCTCTCCCTTTTGATTATATCGCCACGAAAAGGTGAAGCAGGCCTATGGCTTGCAGTTTTGTCAAGGTGAAGCAGGCCTATGGCTTGCAGTTTTGTCAAGGTGAAGCAGGCCTATGGCTTGCAGTTTTGTCACGACCCACTAGGGGCCTTTAGCAATTATTTAAAAAATGTAATAAATCGCTATCTGCTTTAACCCAAAGGAAATGAGTTAAACTGGCCAGTGAAGTGCAGTGGGCAGGTCTGTGCAGTGAATATGGTTATAGCATCACAGTGCAGTGCTCTGCTTTGTCTGGGCAGGGTCCGGAGAGCGTGCTCTAAATCGCTGGAGTGAAAAGTAGTTTTTCATAAACATATTTCCTAAGTCCTCCGTCAGTTCAGAGAGAGGAACGGCAGCATGAAGATCGGGTGTTTCCTTCACCTTAGAAGAACCTGAATGAAGCCAGAGCTGAAACATCCCTTTTTGTTTAATCTAAGTACAAGTAGGCAGTTAGTCTACAGACAGCAGAAATACAGTCTGTGGTTTGAAATCCCTCTGTAAATCAGGAATTACCTGTCTGTCCAGAGGATTAAAGTTAAAACACAATTAAAACAGTATTTTAGTCATCTAAATAACAATTCCAGATGTTTCAGGGTATGCAATTGATGCCCGTTCTGTAGTATACCAGAATTAAAGGGTACTAAAAGATTTTGTGATTTTTTTTTTTAGGTCTGTGATTTTGTGTTCAAGAAGATAGTAGTAACAAAACAATGTCAAAATGTTTCATGGAACTTTTCCACAGAACACAACAAAGACTAAAAATGATTCACGTGCAGTGGCTTTCGTAAAATGCCAGGGGAGCGTTTCTGCAATAAATGATAAAAGCAGGCCTGTAGCAACCCAGTTCTCCAAAGGAGTGTTTCCCAGAACACTTAGAGAAGAAAGCTAACTCATGCCGTCATCCTTATATCCAGGTTAGCAATGGGAAATCTGTAGGAAAGCAGATGGGCTCTCTTCTTAGAAATGTGTCTGTACAGACCGATGCCTCGATTGCCTCTATTTTCGTAATTCCTTCTTTTGCGGTATATATGACAATGTGGCCTCCTCACCCCCAGAATGTTCTGTCGGCACCATCGGAGACTTGGTCTTCCTGGTGGACGGCTCATGGAGCGTCGGCAGGGAGAACTTCAGATTCATTCGCAGCTTCATCAGTGCTATGGCGGGTGCCTTTGATATCGGCGAGGACAAGACCAGAGTGGGTGTCGTGCAATACAGTACAGACACCAGGACCGAGTTCAACCTGAACCAGTATCTCAAACGCGGTGAACTTCTCCGAGCCATCAACAGCCTGCCTTACAAGGGCGGCAACACCATGACCGGTACACAAGTCGTGCGTCTCACACAGTCTGCTAAAGGGCTAATAACAATGACAGTGTTATGTGATCCTTTGATATGATCTTTGAAGATGTTATTAATAGGGACTCTAACAGAGCACAGTACTTTAGTGGTTTATCCATTTCAAATAATTATCAATCTCTTGACTGGTTGAACAAGATGTCCTCAAGACAGAGTAGAGCAAACATATGGACAGTTTGTAGGCACTCATAGAAAGGTCTGGGGGCTAACACAGGACGCGTTAGAAGCAGGTGGTGTAACTTCCTCTTTCATTAAGACATTAGAATTACTATTTTTCCTTCTTAAAACATCATAGTGCAATCTGCCATTAATGCAGTGGAGCCATAAGAATGTGTGTAAATGGAGCTGGACACTCAGCAGAGGTGCTGAGGGGAGCTGCAGGGCTCTCTGGCGCCCTCCTTTGTTTATTGTCTAAAGGCTGCTGGTGAGAAGTTCAGCCAAACGTTCCACACATGTCGGCCAAGGGCTGTGCCTTATGGGTCACCACCTGACTCTTAGCTATGCTTCAGATTTTTGTAAATACCGGAGGCTCCAGGTCTGTGCTGACCTCGATGGAAATGAGAAAACACTTTTTTTTTCTTTTAAATGAACCGCAGTGAATAAAAGTTCAGTAAACTTTGTTAAAGGTATATATGTGTTAGCTAAGAAATTTCAAAACCTCCCCTATAGTCACTGCAGCATGTGCACTAACCATTCCATACACATTCCATACACATTCCATACAGCCATGTATTTGTCGACTCGACCACTAGCACATTATGTGCCTAATCAATACCTCATTAAGTTATTTATGAAATATTATGCAACAAGATTTGTTTCTGGAGAAGAGTTTTTTTTTTTTTTAACGTATTACCATTCATTTGTGTGTATTATAATGTTAAGGTATTTTTTCCCTGAGCAAATGTAGACATATTACTCAGAAAAACAGCTTTAAACGTTTTGACTGGCTTAGACTTTATATATGTATTCCTTATGAACAAAACTGTGTATACATTATATGCATATTAATTAGAAAGGCTAGCTAGATTTATTTTGTACTGTTTGCCGTTACGTTCCAATGAAAAGGGCTTCGCATCGTCTGATCCCTCCAGGTGATGCCATGGACTTTCTGCTGAAAAACTCATTCACTGAGGCTGCAGGTGCCAGAAGAGGCTTCCCTAAAGTGGCGATGATTATCACAGATGGGAAGTCCCAAGACCCAGTGCAGGACTATGCCAAGAAGCTCAGAAACACTGGGGTTGAGATTTTTACGTTGGGTATGTTACCTATACTGATTTTTTTGCAAATGAGTTCTCATTAGTTTATCGTTAGCTTGGTATGTTTGAGGTGAAGCTGAGCTGAAGCTACCTCTTTGAAGTCAAATGAAGTTTTATTTAAATACTTGTACTTGCTTGTACATTAATGTTGTTTGGTATTGACTTTTGGCTACGAATAAATGAATTTCCTGCATCTGGAAGGCTGAGTGAATTATAACGTATTGCAGTACATTTGCCATCTTTATGAGAGCTTGTAAGGTTGTGATTTTATGCTGCCTGTCCGATCAGGGATCAAAGGGGCAGATGAGGATGAGCTGAAGCAGATGGCCTCCGCCCCGCACAACCTGCACGTTTACACCGTTCCTGACTTCAACCTCATCAAAAACGTGCAGCGTGCACTCATTACCCAAGTCTGTGCCTCTGTTGATGAGCAGCTGAATTCCCTCGTCAGCGGAGATGAAAGTACGATGTTTAAAGTCGAGCGGAATCATTTTCAGTGACCCTGAAAAGCACCCTTGAAATTTGTTGTCATCGAAATCACGTGTTTTTTTTGCTGTTTCTTTCTTAAATTACTCCCGCAGTGGTTGAACCAGCTTCCAACTTGCAAGTGGTAGAGGTGTCCTCCACCTCCATGAGAATCACTTGGGATGCGTCTTTGGGCGAGATCACAGGGTACAAGATCCAGATGATTCCCATGCTTGCAGGCAACAAGAGGCAGGAGTTATACATGGGGCCTTCCATGACCTCCGTGAATGTCAGGGACCTGTCCCCGGAGACGGAGTATGAGATCAGTCTCTTTGCTCTCAGCGGTCTGACGCCCAGTGAGCCTGTGATGGCCATGGAGAAGACTCAGCCTGTCAAGGTCTCCCTCGGTAAGAAGGCTCATACCCAGTCCTTTCTGAGTTCATCGGTGTTGAACCCAGCACACTCTGATCAGATCAGTCACAGGCTGTAAGGTTCTGCTTAGCTAGCTATTTACAGGTACTCTACAGGCACAGACTTTCATTTGCTATGCAATTCATCAAAGGAAGGTATAGACGTTAACCTGTAGCTTAAAGCTAAAATATGATTAAATTAATTAATTGAAAGTAATTGCTTTAGTTGTCTAGTACAGTATTTTCCAACCCAGTCCTCGGGGACCCACAGATGGTCCACATTTTTGCTCCCTCCCAACTCCTTGCCAGACAGTCTACAATTCTGCTCCCTGGAGCATAAGTATGGACTGTCCGTGGGTCCCCAAGGACCAGATTGTGAAACATTAGTCTAGTACAATTTGCTTTCCACAATTATTGGTAACTCTTTCTGTCTCACCCTCAGAATGTTCACTGGGAGTGGATGTGCAAGCCGACGTGGTTCTCTTAGTTGATGGCTCCTACAGCATTGGCTTGGCTAATTTTGCTAAAGTGAGAGCTTTCCTGGAAGTCCTGGTGAACTCCTTTGACATCGGACCTAATAAAGTCCAGATCAGTTTGGTCCAGTACAGCAGAGACCCGCACACCGAGTTTGCCCTGAACACACATCATGACCTGGCCTCTGTGGTTAAGGCGGTGCGGACCTTCCCCTACAGAGGAGGTTCCACCAACACGGGCCGGGCCATGACATATGTGAGGGAGAAGATCTTCGTGCCGAGCAAGGGAGCACGCTTGAATGTGCCTCGAGTAATGATCCTCATCACAGATGGGAAATCTTCTGATGCCTTTAAAGATCCTGCCACCAGACTCAGGAACCAGGATGTGGAGATCTTTGCCGTGGGTGTCAAGGATGCTGTCCGCTCAGAGCTGGAGGCCATCGCTAATGCCCCAGCTGACACTCACGTTTACACGGTGGAGGACTTCGATGCTTTCCAAAGGATTTCCAAGGAACTGACACAATCGATCTGCCTGAGAATTGAGCAAGAACTGCACAACATAAGGAAGAAAAGTAAGTACAGTTATTTTGAATGTTGGAACAGAAATAGTCAGACATGGCTTTACTGTCACACTAACCATAGAAAGTAACACAGTGGACTTTACTGCCGCATATATACATGATGTGCAGAGATAGACAGGTCCCTTGGTAGGTGTTTCCCAAGGGGGAGTCCCTCCAGTGGGGAATGGGGGTTGCACAAGGTGCGGCGATCGACTGGGATCTTGCCGATCCACCAGTTGGAGATCACTGCTTTAGAACTTCAGATCTTTAGAACTGACAGTTCTCTTAAATAAACTGGCCGTGGGACAGTTCTCTTAAATAAAAATGTATGTTTTATAAATCAAAGAGCTTGTTGCATAATAATTTTTTCTAAATAAAGTGTATTTTTCAATTGAACCTATATGTGTCAGATGAGTGCTTGTAATTAGTCATTATGTAAATTTGAGGTTTGCCATTTCCTTGTTTGTACAGACCAGACTAATGCTGTGTAATTGAAAGTGCCATGTGTAATCGGAACAGTTTTATCCTATTGAGCATTTGTAATAATCATCAGTCAGTGTTTAAAGGCTGAGTTTGTTCAGTTGGCTGAATCGTACTGCAGTGAAAACACAAGGCGATCTATGTATTAAGCCCAGAATGCTGGTTACACAATCTGTTATCATTGACTGTTTTCTAACACTATGGCAACAAGAGTTCCATTTTTTTTTTCTTTTTAATTATTTTGCTTGTACAAATCTCAGATGATCTGTAGCATAGCAGACATGTCAATCTTCATAGCTTCTGTGGTAATATTTGACTAGCCTAAGCTGGAACTTACATCTTTAATCATCCCTGTGTCCTGCAAGGTCTCCTCCAGATATACCCAATGCTAACACACTGGCTCCAAAGTCTAATTACTTCCAAACTTGTACTTCTCTGCTGTTTTGTAGCTTTTTTTCTTTCAAAATGAGTTGAGATCCTTCCCTTGATCTTCTGTACCATCTTGTTCATGTAAATCTGAATGTAGCAAAATTTTAGTTCGTAGAAATGAGAGATAGTGAGACTTAGACTCCCAAAGTGTGACTGTCACATAGCTAAATAACCAGTGTGCCCCCCTGAGGCCCCCCCCCAAGAAATTACTCTTTGCCCACAGGCCCTGCTGCTCATTATACTGCTGTATGTTAACCAGCTGCCAAAGCATGTTTTACAGCCAGGTCGGAGATAATTAACATAATTAAAATTTTATTAGGCATTTTAGGCAATTTATTAGGCATTTTAACCAAAATTTTAGGCAGAAATCTTGTTTTGGAGGAGCTGTTTGGTCAAATATTATAATATTTCCTTTTTCTTTGGAAAGCATTGAGTTCTGAAGCCTTTAACACTTTCTAAATAAAGCTGTTTTTTCACCTTCAGCTGATTGCGCAGGTATACAGGGATAATCCACAGGTTTCCCTTAAACCTCTTGCTGAAAAACAAAGGTCTGGAATTGCTAATAGTGGTATTACTTTTTCCAGGTTTACTTCCTCCGGAATCACTCAGATTCACAGAGGTGTCCTCCAGAAGTTTCCGTACGTCATGGACCTCCCATGAGACCAACGTTGAGTACTTCCTGGTCCGGTTTAAACCTGTTGATGACCTGACTGGAGAGTATGTGTCCGTCTCAGTACCGGGTAACACATATACGGTCGTCCTGCCACACCTCACGCCCCTCACCAAGTATGAGGTGAACGTCTACGCTCAGTACGACATAGGAGACAGTTTTCCACTGACCGGAGAGGAAACGACCTTGGATGGTGAGGCTACAGTACGTCTAGTGGTGGGATACTTGGTTACAGAATAGCATCTTATACGGACTGAGCTGGAAATCATTTGAAACAATTTCTTAACCTCATTTCAGAACATGGATCTGTAAGCAACCTCCGGGTGACTGAGGAGACAACAGACAGTTTCCGGGTGTCGTGGCAGGCGGCGCCAGGCCCGGTACTGAGGTACCGCTTGTCCTATGTGCCGGTGAGAGGAGGAGGGGAGAGGCTGCAGGCTGCCACTGCAGGCAGCGAGACCACCATCGTCCTGCGTGATCTGCTCCCCATCACTACATACCGCGTCTCAGTGTCGCCCGAGTACCAGTCCGGTGTCGGTCCGGAGAAGCAGATCGATGGCACCACCAAAGGTGAGAGTTTCCTAGCAACAAAGAGCATTTTAAGGCTCTTTTGGGTCACTTCATTTTGACCTTTGATTACCTATTTATTGCTATTGAGTAATTTCCAATAATTTTGCATCGTCTTCCTGACTTCTTGTCAAATTTATCGATATTTTTTCCATGCAAGAGCTATTTGCTTTTAACTAAACAAACCAAATTCTTTCAGTTTTTTCTTTCAGTTTCTTTTCTTCTTTCAGTTTTTTTCAGTAGTCTTTGTTGCCCATTCCAAAATCCTTTAAACAGTTGCAGTTGTCTAGAAATTAAAAGCAGTCTCCATTCTATTACTTGTTTTGCATCACTTCACTTATTATCAATCAAGATTTGACTGTACTTTTCTTTTTTGTGCATATGTATAGAATTATGACAAAACTCAATGTGAGACTGCTGACAGCACTGACAGCCTGTGAGTCCATTGACCGCACTGATAGCCTGTGAGGTCGCTGACAGCACTGACTGCCTATGAGTCCATTGACCGCACTGATAGCCTGTGAGGTCACTGACAGCACTGACTGCCTCTGAGGTCGCTAACAGCCTGTGAGTCCATTGACAGCACTGACAACCTGTGAATCCATTGACAGCACTGACTGCCTCTGAGGTCGCTGATAGCACTGACAGCCTGTGAGTCCATTGACAGCACTGATAGCCTGTGAGGTCACTGACAGCACTGACTGCCTCTGAGGTTGCTGACAGCACTGACAGCCTACGAGTCCATTGACACCCTGTGAGTCCATTGACAGCACTGATAGCCTGTGAGGTCACTGACAGCACTGACTGCCTCTGAGTCCATTGACAGCACTGACAACCTGTGAATCTATTGACAGCACTGACTGCCTGTGAGGCCATTGACAGCACTGATAGCCTGTGAGGTCACTGACAGCACTGACTGCCTGTGAGGCCATTGACAGCACTGACTGCCTGTGAGGCCATTGACAGCACTGATAGCCTGTGAGGTCACTGACAGCACTGACTGCCTGTCAGGCCACTGACAGCACTGACTACCTGTGAGGCCATTGACAGCACTGACTGCCTTGTCACCTGAAACTTGCAGGTGTCCTTATGCTAGCATGAGGCTGGCTTGGGACCTGATTCTGGGATTAGTCCAAACTAAAATATATGTAAAGTTTATCATCAAAACTTGGTGGAGAAATATGCAAAATGATTAATGCTCAAATGATTGTTAGACTGAGAACCATATTTTAGTTACCCCTGGTTCTGACTGTAATGCAGGACCAAGGTAAATAAACACTGTAGATTTATGCAGCACGACTGTATTTCTGTAGTGACTTCATCCCTCCCTGCTGCCTAAATCAGTCAAGACATGCCTAGTCTTCAACACCTAAAGCAATTTTAGATAGCAGCTATCCATGACGCCAACAGACAGGCCCCTCCTTTTAAACCTGCAGCGAGGTGCTTGGCTTTCGAAGCTGGACGGAGTTTCAGAAGAGCACACCTGAAAACAGACACCATTGTGGTTCGATCTGTTAGCATTGCCTCATAGGAGATGAAAAATACAAGGTGTGGAAGCAGGATTGTGATTGATCTGATTATTTTTTGCCTCTTTGGACATATCGTATATAAGATATCGTAATTTAATTATTCAAAACATTTAAAGAAAAATCTTTCACAGCTTGCCAGCCAACCAAGGGCCACTGATCTCTAGTATGATATTTGCTGTGGTTTGGTTCTAGTCGGCTTTGATCTTGGAAATGATACTCATAATGATACTAGTATTGGCCAGGAAATTCTGAGCATCAGAACTTAACATCTGGAAGACGTTAGATTTTTTTAAAAAGTACATACCGTTACAGGTTCATCCATAGGGATGAAGAAAGAGCTTTATCTGCAGGCGGTGGGCTGCATGAACTTTGTTGGATGACAGGAGACCCATGGGGCGCCGTGTTGCATTGTGGGAATTGAAGTGTGTAGCTGTAACCTGAAAGGCCACAGTAATGATCTGGCTGAGCCTGGCTGACCGATTGCACTACAGTGTGATGTATGTGTCAGCACTCAGTGAGTATCACAGATAACACATCTTCTGCTTCCATAGTCACCATCTGTTTCTTCTCAGAGAGAGGAAAAGTGCTTTTGGGGGCTGCCAGTCATGGGAAATGTTTAAAAATGACACCTGCCTTTCCCCGAATTTCCCTCATGTCCTGCTCCTAGCTGCTCCCACACTGAAAACTGGCACTGAAGTATGAGGCCGATCACTATCTAAGGGTGTTGTTATTTATTTATTTTTTACTGTGGCAACGGGATGGAAATTTCTATAATTTTAAACACTCCCTTCAGTGGCAGAGAAAAAACATTTAGTAGTGCTGACATGAACTGACATCTGTATTTTTGTGCTTACGTAACCCTGAAAATTTTGTTCCACCCAGTGGAGAATACAGGAGAACTGAAGAGGCATTCAGCTTCCTCGAAAGCCGTTTTCCTTGGCTGTCACTTAGGAGCCTGACAGACCTCAGGCTTCTCCTGCAACCACTTTTCATTGGACACCAATTCTTTTGGTGGTTGACGGGATCCAGATTTGGCTGAGACACAAGGTTTTCACCCCTCAGACCACCGAGGATCCTTACTGATGGAGTCTCGCCGTGTTTCGGTTCTGAGCGACGCTCCCTGCTCGTGTCACCGTGGCGTGCGAAATGGAAACTATCTAAAACACTCTCTGTGTCAAAACAAATACCATCCAAGACCCGGGAGTCACAAACACTGGGGTGCCAGAGAGATGCATGTCTCTACGACTGCTGTTGACAGCGTGATGTTTCTCAACCGCACGCAGAAACGTGGAATGCCTTGTAGCCCAGGATAAATCAGAGCACTGGAACACTTTATGCAATCCAGTTAGAATATTTCAGAAAATCAGCCTTTTGGATACCAAGCGTAGAGATGTTCTTAGGCTTCTAGAATACTCTGGTGCCTGTGTGTGGTTCTTGGCTGCAATGTTCTTATGAAACAATCACATGAACATGATACGTTCTGTCTAGGACCATTTGATGGTACGTGAAGGACATTCATGCAGATGACATAAGTGTTTTAGACGCAATCGATATCCCAGCTTCGCTTGTGTAGCTTAGATAGTAATGAGGTGCCAATGAGATATTACAGTGTTTAGTGGCGGTTTGCAAACTGTATGACCACATTTAAAAGTGGAAATTCAAAAGAAAGGCTTCCAATGTTTAGTTTATTAAGGAGTGGATGCAATAGCCTGATTTGTAGCCATGTAAGCGTATCGATAACTGCATGAAACATGGATACACATTCCAGCCATTACAAACTTTGCATCTGTTTCCTTTATTCACGTGCCTGCCGTTGGGTGTCTTTTTCGCAAGCAAGCTAAAACAAAGTTACTAACTTTGTGTAAGTTTTGTTGATCATTGTGGCTTTGATAATAAAGAAAAGTACTTTAGGATTTGGGTTAGTCAAAAAAGATGATGGTCTCCACTATACATAATGGCGGTGAAGTGGTAGGAATGACCACAGAGGATCTGGTATGTGCAAGACTTGGAGGAGAGAGCAGCCTGTCACTCTCGCATATGGGACGTGTTACTCAGGAGAGACTCAAAAGGAATGAGCACTGGCTACTGTGAGCGCTTACGAGAGCTCGCACCCCCTCCTGGGATACAGAGCAGACAACTGTAAATCAAATCAGCCCAATCAGATGCTGGTAGGTCAAAGGGAGGTGGGGGGGGGCTCTGTTTCTCCTGCCACAATCTGTGGGAGTCTGGATGTTCATTTTTCTGCCGGGACACCTGAGGCTGTACGTCAAGTCCCCCTGCCTGTCACTCATCAAAGTGAGTTATCTGTTCAGGCCGCCGGCTCTGGCGCGTGACTGCAGGAGCAACGTCAATGTGAACTGGGCGCCCACCCCACCCCCCCTTCAACCTCCCAGCACCTGCTGGCTGGCCTCTCCGAAAAGACGACATGGTTCAAATTCAGACATTTTTAATGACAGTTTTTAAATTATGTCACAGCAACATTTAATATGTACTCACAGCGGTCCGTCATACAGATGTTTGCTAGAGCTACTCAGTTTCAATTCTGGATTTATGGGATGGACTCAGAAAAGCACAAAATGAAAATTTCTAAATATGACAAAACATATCGAGTGTGTAAGCAAACCAAGGGAGCGTCATTAAAGGTACGGTAAGGCGTGAGACCGTCACGAGAGGCAGAACGAGCGAGAGCCAGACGCGGGAGGCTTGAATGGAGGTCTGGAGCACGGGCTGGAAAAACCGATTCAGAAAATCAATGTGGCGATGCAGCAGGGACCGGCGAGGAGGACCTGGCAGCGTTTAGAAGCGCGGCTCACGCTTCGCCACCGTTTCCACCAGACATGAAGGGGCCTGAAAACAGGAGCACTAAAAAAAAAAAAAGTCAAACATAGAGGCGAAGAAGCATTCGCTAATCGCTAATGGTGGCCCCATAGTCCCAGTGGCAGCAGAACGGTGCGCGGGCAAGCGGGCAAGCGGGCAAGCGGGCAGCGCACATGTGCAGTAAAATCACGGAAATGAGAACCAAGCCAAGGCTGGAACGGTGACTCATGAAGAATATTATGTTTGATGGATTATTTCTGGCGTGGACCCTGGAAAGGGTTTGTTCTGAAATGGGACACAGCTTTGCTTGCTGATCTTTAAAATTGAACACATGGTTAAAGTTAATAGTGCTCCTGCAATTTTAGGTAAAATGTGAAACTCCTTTATTCTCATGTGGTGTTTATGCCCATATATTTATTTGCAAGTATAAAAAGGTAGAAATTTTTATGCACTTACAATGCAAAATACATTTTCTGCCGAGTGAGTTATTTCATTTCTACTTTGATGTGCGATATAGCGCAGTGTGTTTGAAAGAAATTTGTTTTACACGAGGCATCTCAGGCAGGTGGGGGCAAGTTTGCTTTCCGGTGAATGTACCCTGGACCCCTCCCAACCAGGTCTGCATTCGTCAGGCACTCTTTGGCTGATTGTTGAGAGTTGGAGAGGTAGTGTAGCTCAGGTCATTGGAGCACGGTTCCTGTTTCTGTGTTGGCTATTGAGCTATTGAGTGAAGGAGTACATGTGTACTAACTGGGAAGGATTTACTAGGAGTTTTTCACAAATGGGAAACAAACTTTTAAACAGGTAAACTCTGAGGAAAGCTGACGTACAACATACGTTAGTTGATTATTCCTAAGCGAGAAAGTCGCACATTTTATCTTGAACGCTTTTTCCACTCCTCTGAGGAGCTCCTGAACAAGCTGATCGTCTCCTTTCCTCAGAGCTGGGCTCTCCACGGGACCTGCTCACCCATGATGTCACCGACACCAGCTTCGGAGTCTCCTGGACGGCCGCCCCGGGCAATGTGCGCTCGTACCGCCTCGTCTGGAGGTCCCTATTCGACGGCGATACGGGGGAGGTGTCCGTCCAGGGGGACCTGACCAACACTGTGCTGCATGGACTGACACCTGAGACCCAGTACAAGGTGGCTGTGTATGCAACCTACAGTCATGGAGAGGGCCGGCCTCTGGAGGGCGAGGAGACCACGGACGGTATTACCCTCTGCCCGCCTCTCCCATTCTCCATACGCTACAAATAAATCCACCAGGTTTCGTAACACGCAAAAAAAGCACAGTATGCTAATAAATGTAGTTAATTCTATTAATATTTCACTTTATCATAATTTATCTACAATTTTACAGTATCAACGATTACAATTTTCTAAATTATGAAAATGCACATTGTATAGAATAATTGCAATATATTTTGGCATTAATAGTATGTTTTATCTGCTACGCATTACTGATTCATTCTGTCCATCCATCCATCCATTATCTATACCGTTTTATCCATTTGGGTCGCGGGGAAGCTGGAGCCGATCCCAGCATCTTTGGGCGAGAATTGACGTACCATCAATTCTGAAAATATCGCTTGGTGATAGTTTCTTTGTCATACGAAGGGAAAACATGATGTAACAGCCTTTCACACCCAGTCAGTGCAGAAGGCAATTGGAACTTTTAGCTGATGTTGGCGAGCCGACAAGAGCCCATTAAGGGCTCAGCAGGGTGGAGCCTGTTTGCCTACAAAAAAACAGCCCTTAGATGATGCCGTACATCTCAGCATTTCGCTGTCCTGGAGGCTAGAGAGAATCATAATGCTTTCCTGGGGCGCCCTCTGAAATGAGTAAGCCTTTCATTAAAATGCCATCGCTTTGGATGTCGGCCGAAGTGATGAAAGTGTTTAATCTCAGCTATGCGCTAATGAGGATCCAGGCAGAGCTGCAGGAGGTTGCAGGACGTGACCAAAGAGCAGCGGCTGCTCATCTCCCAATAGGAGCTAGACTCAGATACTGAGGAATCTTCTCGGTGTCTTTTCATAGCTGGTGCTCAGTCTGGCTGCAATATCTCATAAGCAGAGACACCACCTATAAAATGTCTCCTTTGTTGGTTCTTCTGATGTTTCTAATTCGATTTTTCTTGTCTTAACCGGCTTTGTGCAAAGGTCTCTTTTTGGACACAGTCCATCAAATCAAAGTAGACAGCAAGATGTCAAGAGATAGAGGTTGTGGCAAACAAGGTTGAGTGGTTTGAAAATCTATGGAAATTGCACTTTGAGAGAAGCAGTTTTCGAACCCGCCTTAATTAGCATCTGCCCGTTCTCAAGGAGGTCACATGGTCATAGATCAAAAAGTCATAAAAAGTGAAAGGAGAGTGCATTTTAGGATGTCAGACTTTCTGTGGAAAAAGTGAGATGATCACCACTTTAATTACTTTCACACGTGGCGAAGACATCATTGCTGCTGCCGGTCACATGACCGTGCCAGATGCCACAGAGTTGTAAGCTGTTCCTGAAGTTCTCCATATGTGTGGCGCCTGAGGTAATGCGCACAGCGTCTGGTGTCTGTAGTGCGGATACAGAACTCTGACATGCCCTAGGACGGGCCGTATATAAGGCTGCCCCAAAATCGCCTGACTGGAAACTGCGCGCACAGCGATGGAAATTCACGACGGCCAGGGAATTTATGTGCACATTTTGTGGGGCCACATGAACTAATGGAAAAATGCTTACCTTCAGTGATTTGGCACGGGTGTCTCAAAACGGCCCCTGGGGGGGGCTTTTAAATTATATTTCGGTGATCTCCCTGTTTGTACAATACAGTGGGGGCACAGGAGCTTGGGAAGTCGCTTGGGTCCATTTCAGCAGTTCGACAGATTCCGTTGCCTCCGTTTTAACCCACGTGAAATCATTTCAACATTTCTGTGTGTGAATGAAAGCCACATTTGTTCAGATGCCTTTTCAGACCTCAGCTATTCTGTGCTTTACTTGTTCAAGTGTTATGAATTATCTGAATTGGAATGGGCTAAATAATTAAACAATAATTTATGTAACTATATTTGGCACAGTTTAAGTATGCAAAGGCCAGAAATGAAGAAATGCCTTTTATTTTCGCTCTCAGCAGCACAGTGTGGTTCTCAAAAGTATCAAAATAATTTGGTATTGTTAATGCCCATGGCCTCTGGGATCGGCGCCAGGCCCCCTGCCAGCCTGAACAGGACGAGCGGCTGCAGATAATGGATGGATAGTATAAGTCAGATGGAGATTAGATTATAGTCAATAGATAAATACTACAGAGCATTATTTTGTACTCCAGATGAGTATAGGTAGGAGATAAACGGGTAATTATACTACAGCTGAATACTTTGATGTTTGACTGAATAGTTTTTATTGCTTCATCTGAATTTCAGTCCCGGAAAGACGTCGATGTGGTAGGTGCACATATAGGTATTGTCATTATCCAATCAGGCGGTGTTTTTCTTGTTAGGCGGCGTACAGCATAAGCAGACCTAGTGGTCGCGTAACGCCTTAGTGACCGTTCTTCTCCGTCCGTAGCCTCCGCCGCCGCGAAGCGGCTGATGGTCTCCCAGGAGACCGAGTCCAGCATGAGGGTAGCCTGGACGGCTGCACCAGGCAGGGTGCTCAGCTACCGGCTGACTTACCGGAACTTGACAGACGGGAAGCAGGCGGCCGCCAGGCTGTCGGGCGCCTCCACGAGCACAGTGCTGCGGCACCTGAGTTCCATGACAACGTACAACATCACGGTGCTTCCCATCTACAAGAAAGGAGAAGGAAAACCCAGGCAAGGACTAGGAACGACACGTACGTTGGTCTATAATTAACCACATGTGTGATTGAACTTTTCCGGGCTGGAAGGCTTTTCCGAGTGTTCTGGGTTACCCATAATTCCACACATATGCAATGTATGTAACAGGTAGAATTTACATGCTGACGGTTGGAAACCTGATGTCAGTGCACATTTAAGTCCTTGTTTCTAAAAGCCTTTGGATGGTTATATTAGCAGCCTGCCAAGGTATCATTTTTGTTCATTCATTCATTCATTCATTCATTCATTCATTCATCTCGTGCTTTGATTCAAAGCGACTCAAAGTCCCTGGGTTTAATTTCTTTTTTCATTCTTTCCTGATATGAGTCTCTTGTACATTTCGTGCCTGCAGTTTCCCCTTACAAATCACCCCGGAACCTCCAGACCTCTGAGCCCACAAAGACCAGTTTTCGGGTCTCCTGGGATCACGCCCCAGGAGCTGTCCGTGGCTACAAGGTCACCTTCCATCCCATTGGAAATGATGTGGATCTGGGAGAACTTCTTGTGGGACCTTATGACAACACTGTGGTTCTGGAGGAGCTCCGGTGAGCATTGCTGGGAGGGTCAGAACATTATCTGGTGTCCAGTGTTGGGCATTTCAGGTCCAGAAGCTATAAATCCAGACCAAAATTTTGTTTCTACCAACCAGCAGTCTGTAATTGTGACTCTTTATTCTTGGTCTGGATTTAAGTCTTTTGGACCTGAATTACCCAACACTGCAGGTGTCCCACCATATGTATCTCAAATTATAGGGCTTGCATCTTGAAGTATGTGATGATTATACGCGTGTGTACCTTATTGACAGGGCCGGAACAAAGTACACAGTGAGTGTGTTTGGGATGTTTGATGGAGGGGAGAGTTTGCCATTGGCTGGAGAAGAGAGAACCACAGTCAATGATGATCCTGATGGTCCCGCCATCGATGCAACAGGTAGAACTTTGCCGCCAAGTGGGGCTCATTTTGGTTCCACGTTGCTGTGTTTGGTGCCGTTATCAGACAGTCATGGGGCTGACAGTTTGTAGTCAGAACTATATCTAAGCTCAAGTTATATAATGAACAGCAGCATTAATGCTGGAAAAAATGCGGATGACATAAAGCCTAATATGTTTGTATAAATAGCGTATTTTAATGTTGTTCTGTCTTTTTTGTCTCCTATGCTAAATGCAAAAAAAACACAGTTCATTCTTTCGTAAAGCTAAAGCAAACGCAGTACTGCTGGACATCCATAATGAATATTCCGTCTGTTCTTTTATTCTGACACATTGGATTCTTTTTTCCATATTTGACCAAAAAAAAAAAGAGAAGAAGCAGAATGGAAAAAAATAATAGTCTGTTTGCAATTACAAATGCTTTACAACCTAGAGAACTATCAGCACTGGGAGGCTGCGGAGCAGCATCAAGCTGAGAAAACCTTGTGATTTTCCTTTGTAAAAATCCGGAGGCCCAGTGACCATCTGCAGAACTTTTCCCCATAATGGGGAACAGACCAAAGGCCACCTGATCTCCTGAAGGTCTGCAGGTCTACACTGTGTGAGAAGCCAGTCTGAACCGATCCATGGGTCACGTGGTGTTTCAGTGACGCTTTTAACAACAAAGCAACAAAGAATAGCATTGCCGTATTAAAGCCGATGTCGAAGGAGCTCGTATATACAGTAACTATACATTTAAAAAAAAAAAACATTGCTGTGCACAACATGCATTGTTTAGGATTTGTCAGCCATAATTCACATTTTTTAAGAGAGAAATTGGTTGTCTCCTAAACTTTTTTCCCTTGCAGAGACAGGGGCAGATAGGAATGCGCATCTGCGCTTTGTGTGTTGCGTATGTGCGATCCCTCCTCCCTTGGTGTCTGGAGTAGCGAGATCAGTGGCCATGTGGAATGCGCAGTAATTCTGGCACAGGAACATCTCGTATATCTTGTGCTCCCTTGGATGTGGTGGAATCAGGGGACTCCAGCAGCAATGGAAACAGAAGAAAATATACAGCAGCAGAAGACGCGAAGTCGCTTATCGTTTCGGTGTATTGAGGGCTGTACTTGGATTGGTTGTAATGCATAATCTGTGGAACAAATAAAAATGATTTTTCAATGAATTGCAGGAATCAAATGTGGGGGAGAATGTGTGAATTTTGTCATTGATTTTGATCTCCAGACCTCTGCTGACATCACCGCGTGTTCTGGTACTCTACACTCACTCTCACGTAGCTGTTGCACTTCCATGTTTCTCAGTCACTGTGACTCCATGACAGAATCCGTTGACCTTGCTGATTGTTGGCACTGTGGAGGGGTGCGGGTCCATCTGACGCCTCTCTGCCTTCGGCCTTGCCAGATGTCCAGTGTAAGACCCAGGCGAAGGCGGACATCGTCCTGCTTGTGGACGGCTCGTGGAGCATCGGGCGCCTGAACTTCAAAACCATCCGGGCGTTCATTGGCCGCATGGTGGGCGTCTTCGACATCGGTCCAGACAAGGTCCAGATAGGTGAATGGGGCACCGCCGGGCTGGGCTGAGGTTTTGGCCCTTTTTCTGTCAGGGTGTTAGAGAGCAGAATCATTAACATCGTCCCGGGTTCACATCGTAGGTCTGGCTCAGTACAGCGGTGACCCCAAGACGGAGTGGCAACTGGACACGCATAAAACTCGCCAGTCGTTGCTGAACGCGGTTGCTAACTTGCCCTACAAAGGGGGCAACACCATGACAGGTACTGGGGCCACTAGACTTTTCCGCTTCGTCTCGCACATTAAGATTTAAGTCTAACTCAGTGGCATGAGCTCTGTGCACAAGACGCGACACAGAAGTGCTCCTTCAGCTCACGTGATACGTTTTTCTGATATTCTGCATATTTGTACAGCTATGTTATTGCATTCTATTCCCTGCTATATTGCAGCATCATTGTGACAGATAATTTAAATGTTATTTAATTCTATGGTATTATTGCTAAAAGGTATTATTGCTGAAAATCTTTACCCTGACAGACCCATAGCTGAACTTTTGCCTCAGTTCCAAGGGGTGATGTCAGCACAGTGATGTATTCACATGCTGAATGATGTCTGCAGTATATTTATTTGCATTAAACACCTACATGACTGCCTGGTGAGTGTAATGACCGATTTCTGAATGACCGTCAAATTGGTATTTCTTAGGCCTGGCGCTGAATTACATACTTCAGAACAACTTCAAGGAGAGCGTCGGCATGCGGCCAAATTCGCGCAAGATCGGTGTGCTCATTACTGATGGGAAGTCGCAGGATGACATCATCATGAGCTCGCAAAACCTACGAAATCAAGGCATTGAGCTGTATGCCATTGGTGGGTAATGTAACAGATCAAATTCATAGTCACATCGGTATTTCATGTTAACCTTTGTTACAAACATCGTCTTCATTTTTGAGATTGATGTTTTTAAGGGTTTTAGCCTTTTGTATCACTGGATAAGGTATTTAAATACGTGCACAACAGCACGACTAATATTGTTGTGGGTTGTAGGTGTTAAAAATGCTGATGAGAGTGAGCTGAGGTCCATCGCCTCAGACCCAGATGAGATCCACATGTACAATGTGAACGACTTCTCCTTCCTGCTTGACATTGTGGATGACCTCACCATCAACCTCTGCAACAGCGTGAAGGGCGGAGGTGAAGCTGCTGCCTCGTTCTTGGTCCATGTTTTCCTGACTGTCCTGGTCTACCCCCATCCCGTCTCACAGATTTGTGATGTTTTTGTACTGCACTGGAAGCCATATTAGTGCGTTCTAGCTTGATACCTTGTAGATACTTTGATTGGACAGGGCTTAGTCAGTGTTTTCTTCTTATCTTCCAATGAAAAACAACAGTTAAAGTGAAAAGTGAGATCAGCTAAAGTGAGACACATTGCTCAGTTAGACAGAGGGATGAGTGTGTGGCTTTAAAACGGTCGCCAGTTTAAAATGTCCAAAGCATTGCAAACAAAATCTTAAACAACAGCAGGAGATGAGGTAGTTTGGCGCAGTGACTTGGCTCACATAGGAGGCAAACGAAGAAAGCGTCCGTGTCAGCCAGAGACTGTGGAGAGTATCTGAAGCCGGTCGCTTCGTTCCCAGTAATGATGATAAGACGATGTTGTCTGAATAACATTATGGAAGGTGGAAAAAACATTACTTTAAGCTGATATTTCAATGAAACAGTGAATATGAAGTTAACTGTCTTATCACACTGGAAGAGCAGTTCTGGGCCTCAATGATGATCCAGAACAACCTTTTATATTTATCTTTTCCACGACTCTCAGAGTCAGCAGCCCCAGACGCACCCACTGACCTGGTGACGTCGGAGGTGACACACCACTCCTTCCGTGTCACCTGGACTGGACCCGCTGGCCCTGTGGAGAAGTACCGAGTGGAGTATGTGGCCGTGACTGGAGGGGACCGTGATCAGGTGAGCCGTTCCCTTCTGGTCCTCACCTGCCCTGCCGGAGCTTCCACACTGTCAGCGTTGCTCTTCCTATCCAGTGTCTCGTGTCCTTATAAGTTATCAGGTTGACTTGTATTGTATGAAAAAGACACTTTGAGTTGAATAAATGGTCATGGAAAAGCACGCCTATGACACGCCTATGACACGCCTATGACACTCCTATGACACGCCTATGACACTCCTATGACACACCTATGACACTCCTATGACACACCTATGGCAACATCTTCTCTAGTCATACCTAGTTTGAAGGCCTGATTTGGCCCATGTCAGCTTCAGTGGGCTCTTTTGGCCCTCGCTTGGCCTGAGATGTTAGTGTCATCTCTCCCATGTCAGCTTCAGTGGGCTCTTTTGGCCCTCGCTTGG
>JAODKF010000045.1:1642994-1673299 GCA_026779585.1 Mormyrus proboscirostris | reverse complement strand
ATTTCATGCTTTGCAGTGTTCATAGGCACTCTTCTGCAGTGCATTGATGATTTCCCATTTCATGCTTTGCAGTGTTCCTCAACGTCACCAATGTTGAGGCGTTTGACACCAGTTATGACAAATTTTGTATCAAGTGGAGTCCTCACCGGGCTGCCACGTCTTACAGGATCAAGCTGGACCCCGTCGATCGTAAGTTTTAGGACCTTTCTTGCTTAAAAACTGCAATTTATCTTCCTCAACTAATGGTAAACAAAATGAATACTTTTTTTGTTCCAAAACTTGAGTATGAAGTTTTTTAGTGTTCTCTCTGCCAAAGACTTGGTTCTGATCATTTACTTTGCGATACTTGTGCCTGTTTTGACTGTGTCCAGACAATGAAATAGTTGTTTATTCTCTTGTTTAGTAAAAAAAAGCCAGTCTGTGATTTGATATGCAGCCATTTGCATTACTGATGAAAAGATTGAATAATTTCATTTTCCATTTGCCGTTGAATCCATCTGTTTAGTATCCGCGTTACAACCATAGCTAAAAACAAAAGACAATGTTGAAGTAATGAAATTCATAAATATATCTCATTAATCATTCTTTCGGGAAAAAGTTTCCCAAATGAAGAAGGCAGTTGTTAGACAAAATCCCTTAGGGTGAATGCAAGGTAAATCAGAAATACACAACAGTGTTTACGATAAAGTCTGAATGGTGGACAAACCTCCGTTCCATATCACATAAGCAGTACAGCATTGTGGTGACTATAAAACAGCCCCTCAGTAGTAACTCATGATGTGTAAAACTCCGCTTCTAGTGAATGTTGGACTGCAAATATCCAAGGAAACTTGTTACTTCACATTTTACTGCTATTAGAGGTGATTATAAGAAGTTCATTTTAAACATAAGAGATTTGCTTTCTTTGTAGCTTCTAGTAGAGGACAGCAGGAAATCACCATCACTGCCGGGCAGACTCAGTACTGCTTCAATGGCCTTTCGCCCGATTCTGAGTACATCTCCACGGTCTTCGTGCAGACCCCTAATCTCGAGGGACCTGGGGTTAGCGTGAAAGAACGAACGCGTGAGTCACGGCTTCAGGCGCCTTCTTATTTGTCAAGACACAAAATCGGCGGAATTGTCGTGAAAGTTATAGGTGCGACTGACTGTCTTTCACTCCCTGCAGTGATCAAGCCCACCAGCCCCCCCACTCCGCCCCCGACCCCCCCTCCTCCTCCCACCATCCCTCCTGCTTGGCAAGGTAAGGAGGATATACGGCGGAGTGTAACAGGTTTAATGTTACTTTCTGAAACCACATTCCCTTTGGGACGTGACTCAGCATGCTTCTCTAGTTTAGTTGCCTGCATTATTCATTGATCTAAGCAAGGACAATTCCAAACCTAAGGCAGCACTTAATGAACCACACGTTACCCAGGGAACACTAGGGGAACTGTGGTCTGAGAGGGGGGTCTGTTGGCTGCTGTTGAGCACATGCACAAAACTGGCCCCCATTCTAACCTCAGCGGACTCGTGGGTAAAAGCAGCCGCCACATGTAGCGTAGCCAAAAGCACACAGCTTATTTTGTATTTTTCTGTAAACATTAGGCATTGTATTCGAGTTTATGGTCTTGGAGAGATGTTACAGAAGATTGCAAATAGGCCACACTGTTTACACAAAAGCCAAACTCTTCGTCTCCACTATTTATGGTCTGCAGTTGTTGTTTGTCTATTTGTTTGTTTTTCTTAACAAAAGTGTGAGAATTTAAAAGAAATGCGTCACGCTGCTTCATTGACACCGAGTTCTGACATTTTGCCAAGATCTTTCTTAGTTTTATTGTCCGTCTTCAGTCCCAGCTGCAGAGACTTAACTGACTCCTTCTTATGCGCAGTCTGCAAAGGCGCCAAAGGGGACGTAGTCTTCCTCATCGACGGCTCCTGGAGTATCGGCGATGACAACTTCAACAAGGTCGTGCAGTTCGTTTTTAACACCATCGGAGCCTTTGACATCATCAGCCCTTCGGGAATGCAGGTATGAGAATGAGGCTTTTTCCCGCCGCTCCGTACAGCACAAAGGCCCACAAGTGCGGACAGACCTTGTCATTTACTGACTCTTTCTTTGGAAACAGGTGTCCATTGCGCAGTACAGTGATGGGGCCCAAACTGAGTTTAAACTGAACAGTTACCATGACAAGGGTACAGTCTTGGCTGCTCTTCAGCTTGTCCAGTACCGCGGTGGAAATACAAAAACAGGTGCCTGCCTCATTTGTCCGCAGCATCTGCTTGGTTTTAGATTCCTGCAGGTTTCCATGTTGTGAGGAGTCCAGCTTTTCAAATTGGCTCGTAGTTTTTTACTAACGTAAAAAAAAAATTCTGAGAAATGAACGAAAAATTATTGGTTCAGAGAGATAGCCAATCAGATTGTAGTGGAGATGGGTTCAAACAATTAGTGGAGACGGGACAAACCAATGAGATGTCTTGGTCCTGCCTCCTCTAGTTGCTTGGGACCACCTCCTCTATAATCTAATTGTTTATCACTCCGAACCAATCATTTTTCATTCTGTCCACAGAACATTTTTGTCTAAATAGAATTCCCGCAAGCTTCAAATTCACCCCTGCAATTCCAAGTCACTTTTTAGACACAATGGCAGTCTGCTAATGTAATGCTTCCCAACTCGGTCCTCGTGGACTCACAGACATTCCATGTATTTGCTCCCTCTCAACTCCCTGGCAGACAGTCCATATTTTTGCAAAACACACACCAGTCATGCAGCAAAAACGTGGACTGTCTGCAGGTCCACAAGAACCGGACTGGGTAGCACCATGCTGAAGAGCTGACTTTTCCTGCCTGATTTTGACTGTTTGTTGCCTCTTCATTGTATAGGCATCGCTCTAAAGCATATTAGTGAGAAGGTCTTCACTTCAGAAAATGGAATGAGGAGAAACGTGCCTAAAGTCCTGGTCGTTATCACGGACGGCCGGTCTCAGGATGAAGTCAAGGTCAATGCAGCCAAGCTGCAGCAAGCAGGCAAGAGAAGACATTCTATGTGGCTTTTAGTAACGTGTTACTGGGTGCAGAAATGGAGAATAAGAGACTTTCTTGTGCGTTCCCTGCAGGCTACAGCGTCTTTGTCGTCGGTGTGGCTGACGTGGACTACGCTGAGTTGCAGAACATCGGAAGCAAACCCAGCGAAAGACACGTCTTTGTTGTGGACGACTTTGATGCCTTTGCTTCCATACAGGATAACCTTGTGACATTCATCTGTGAAACTGCCACTTCAAGTAAACTTACCTTCATGAAAAATATTTCATTCTTCATTGTAGTTGTTTTGTATCTGTAATCTTTTGCCTTCATTGAATCATTTTTGTTATATGTTTTTATAGGTTGTCCTTTGATCTACCTGAATGAATTTACATCCCCTGGTGAGACGCCGTAGAGCAAACGTCTCAGTTTGCTGTTTTTGTGGGATCAGTGAATTTAACACACCAGTCTTTCGTTGTGTAACCATCCCTCTTCTGTTTTCTGCAGGCTTCAGGATGCTGGAGGCTTTCAACTTAACGGAAAAGACTTATGCCTCCATAAAAGGCGTATCAATGGAACCGGGCTCGTTTAACAGTTTTACAGCTTACAGGCTCCACAAAAATGCGTTTCTGACCCAGCCAACAAAGTGAGTTGGACTGTTACTGAGTTTTCTGTCCTGCAGGCATTTAAAAACTCTTAAGGCAGTGGGCAAGCACCAAGATATTAAATACATACTTCACGTAAATGTAACAACTAACCCTAACCATAACCCTCCACAGAAAACTAACCAAGTGCTCAAAATGCTGACATGTGTATGAGCAGCCATTTCCAGACAATGAGACTAAATCAACCAACTCAATGTGTAATTAGTGGCTGACCTGTCAGTTCAGAACTTGACATAGAAAATACGAATATTCTCAAGTCGTGTTCTCAGTTGCACTAAAGTGCTGTCTTGGTTTGTGCCTTAAGAAAAATCTTAAAACCTTAAAATTATAGACTGCAAATTCTGCTTGTCATAATTCCTGCCACCACTAATATATATCTATAGTAAGTATTCCCTGGTGCATATTTCACATAAGTGGTTAATATATATGGAAACCTCTGTGATTGCAAACACTTGCTGTTGTGGTGGCTCTAATGCTTCCTTGAGTGGGATGTGGGTTCACCACTTTCCTTCCAATGATCTGTACCCCTCTTTGTGTCAACAGAGAAATCCACCCTGATGGTTTGCCACAAGCCTACACCATCATCTTGATGTTCCGTCTCCTCCCTGACTCACCTACTGACGCTTTTGATATCTGGCAGATCTCAGACAAGGCCAACAAGCCCGAGACTGGCGTTACTGTGGACAGTAAGGCTTAGTCCTCTCAGAAGGGTTATGGGGTCATATGACCGGCAGTGTGGCTTGCTGAAGTCTGGGCTTACTGAAGTTAGCAGGGGTTACTAAAGTTAGCTGGGCTTGCTAAAGTTAGCTGGGCTTGCTGAAGTTAGCTGGGCTTGCTAAAGTTAGCTGCTTGCTAAAGTTAGCTGGGCTTGCTGAAGTTAGCTGGGCTTGCTAAAGTTAGCTGGGTTTGCTGAAGTTAGCTGGGCTTGCTAAAGTTGGCTGGGCTTGCTGAAGTTAGCTGGGCTTGCTGAAGTTAGCCACATCATAAAGCAGTGGTCTTTCAGCATGGTTTTTAATGAATCCCAATGCTACTCTGCTTCTCATGAACATAGACTGTCGCCACGCACGTCCCACAGTTGACCAACTTCAGCTGCCACTCTGGAAAATCCAAATTCCTTTGCCTTGTGATAGGTTTCACTCTGCATCTCTGCTGGCTTGCCTGGGTGCTTGTTTGTGTGCAGGCATTTCTGTCCCCTGGCTCTGTGCGGCCGTTTGAGTTTTGTAAACTGAGCTGCGTAACGTGCCACTGGGGACTCACCTGAAGCTCTTCTCTCTGGGCTTTCTTTTTTCCAGTTTCCAAAAAAGCAATATCATTTTATAACAAGGACACTCGTGGAGAGATCCAGAGAGTTATGTTCGACAATGACAAAGTAAAGCAGATCTTCCATGGAAGCTTCCACAAGGTAAGCAAACCGATCCGATTGCTTTATGCTAAGCACAGTCCTCAGAACCGCGGGTGAATTCTTTATGACATCCTGAGGATATGGAGAAACCTGAGATGCCTTACATTCCTAAGACATTATATATTAATTTTCTTGGAATTGGGATACAGCTTTGGACATGTACAGGGTTGCAATCCTTCCATGCCTCTACTGTATGACTTAAATTTAAAACTGTGATTGCTTTCTCATTGTGTTGAATACATGTACTAGGTTACCATGCAATACCTGCATTCCCGAAAGACTTTTGGAAGTTATAAAAGCCATGGTTAAGGCTAGCATCATTATAGAGCATTGCATCATGGAGAGATGATCAATTGTTGGTCAGCATTCATGCTATGCAATAGCTTCAGTTGTATTTCGAGATGAATGTGAAGTTGAATAAGTTCATGAGGAATAATGACATTTACTAAAATGGTGAGGAATCCAGTATTTTTCTCTCTCATCTGAATGAGTGTTAGTTGTTACAACCATATGGTTTTGGCTGTGTGATGTCAGTCAGGCAGTGACCCTTTGCTGAGCCGAACAAGAGTGCAGTGCGGCCAGTCGGGCAGTGACCCTTTGCTGAGCACAGTGAGAGTGCAGTATGGCCAGTCATGCAGTGACCCTTTGCTGAGCAGAGTGAGATTGCAGTGCGGCTAGTCAGGCAGTGAATCTTTTCTGAGCAGAGTGAGAGTGCAGTATGGCCAGTCAGGCAGTGACCCTTTGCTAAGCAGAGTGACATTGCAGTGTGGCTAGTCAGGCAGTGAATCTTTTCTGAGCAGAGCGAGAGTGCAGTATGGCCAGTCATGCAGTGACCCTTTGCTGCGCAGAGTGACATTGCAGTGTGGCTAGTCAGGCAGTTTATCCTTTCTGAGCAGAGCAAGAGTGCAGTATGGCCAGTCATGCAGTGACCCTTTGCTGAGCAGAGTGACATTGCAGTGTGGCTAGTCAGGCAGTTTATCTTTTCTGAGCAGAGCGAGAGTGCAGTATGGCCAGTCAGGCAGTGACCCTTTGCTGAGCAGAGGGAGAGGGCAGTATGGCCAGTCATGCAGTGACCCTTTGCTGAGCAGAGTGACATTGCAGTGTGGCTAGTCAGGCAGTGAATCTTTTCTGAGCAGAGCGAGAGTGCAGTATGGCCAGTCAGGCCAGGCAGTGACCCTTTGCTGAGCAGAGGGAGAGGGCAGTGCGACCAGTCAGGCAGAAACCCTTTGCCGTACAGAGCAGATCTCTGCCGAGAGCAGGCCACTTCGCTCAATCTGCGGTTCGGTGGTCCTCGTTGGCATGTATTTACCAGGCTGTGTGTCTTAAGCCCTTCTAGCTCATCATAATAAACCTTTCAGTCCATATAATAATCTCTTGTAAGAATCCAATGCCGATATAAGAGCTAGCATGCAATGCAAATTTTCATTGGTTTCATCTTTGAAGGTGGTCAGTTCCAGAGGGTTTGGAACATCCCTCCTTTAGTTCTGTAGTTCAGGACCAGTGTCACTGAATGCCTATAAGGGGCACGGCAGAGGGGTGGTTGCCGGGACGACCACGTCACACACTTCCAGAAGAGCCTATGAGAGCTTTCCGTTAAAAAGCAAGGCAGCTCCTGGCTCTTCAGTCTGGAAAATCTTGGGTCACCGCTCCAGCTATTAAGCAATTACATCAGAAAGCCTGAGGAAAGCCAGCTTGAAGGTTTATTATCGTTATTTTTTTTTTACGCCGCCCCTGGCTCTCACGCAGCTCCGCTGCCTGGATACTGACTTAGCCGCGCTTTGGTAGCCGACCGCGCTTGAAGGCTTGTCGCGGTCACTTCCTCTGCTCAGCCCACACTTCCCGGCAAAGGGAGTTACGAGCGGAATCACTGCCGTGTGTCTGTCCACTGTGTGCCATGGGGGGGGGGACGTCCTGCCAGTGCTGCCAAAGGTCATAACACTGCTTTCGTCAACTGTGTCACAGCTGGAAAGCGTTTCTGTTTTTCTTTTATTGGCTCATTCATATAGCTGCTAATTCCTCTGGCTCAGCGGGATCCAGAACGCCTCAGGTCACTGTTTATGAAATACTGTCCCGAGTACATAGATCTGAATCAATTAAAGGTATCTGCTCACTAACAGTATGTCTGGACTGTGTTTCTAGGTTTCAGATTTGTGGAAAACTTAAAATTAAACCACATCAGCTCTCTAGGCCAGGATCGGTTACCTCTGAGGTCCGTAATGTACCAGCCTTTAGCAAGGATTCAGCTATTAAGCCAGATGACTGTTACATTCTAAATGTTTAAAACAATTAAAAGAAGCAAGTCATTTTAGAATTGCAACCATCTAGAATTTGTGGAAGACACATGGCTTTATGTTTACATGATGATGTCTTCAGCTTATTCCAGCCTAGCAACACGTGTTTTGTAGGGAAGATTTGTTACATAGGACATCGCTTTGTTGTGCCGTCATCATCCTCATTTCACCGGACTGGGGATGAAGTACTATAATTCTTGGGTGTCATGGTGCCTGTGTAGGTAGCGATGTAGTCTGGTTAGGTGATCTGGTGTGAGTGTGTGTGTGTGTGTGTGTGTGTGTGTGTGTGTGCATGTCAACATGTGACCTGTCATTGATTGGCATCCCATCAAATCACCTCTGCCACATGCACTATGCTTCCTCTGTGGGGGTGCGAGTTCACTGTCCTTCCTCGCTGAGTCTGTGGACTCCCTGTTCTTCCTCGCTGAGGCTGCAGAGTCCCTGTCCCTCCTTGGTGAGGCCGCAGACTTCATACAGTATCTTTCGTCAGTGACGCGGTGGACTTGCTTTGCTTTGGAAATGTGGCATTGTCGTGAAAACTTTAAATGATAAATTTAACACAGTTTCTCAAACTATGTTACTTAGCCAGCAGAAAAAAATCAGAAAAAAGCAAAAAAGTGAGAGTCCGGTTGAACCACATATCTTAATGAAGCCGTTGATGTTACAAAGTGCAGACATGTAGGCATTTGTTCTTCAGCAAAGGGATTAAACATACATTCATCTTCGATCAGTATGACTCACATTCGCCGGCATGTGTGGGAGAGCTTCAAGGCATCCTTATCCCTGCCGGAGGAACATGTTCATAAGCGTTGAGACGTCTTCAGAGAGTTGAGACGTTTTGCCTTTAATTCACCAAGCTGCTGTCTCATTTGTTATTTTTAGGTGTCTGGTAGAATCTTACGTGCCTGACAACAAGAATGTTTGTAATACATGGGTTTTATAGCGCTGACAGTTCTGTGCAATGTACAGTATATCCAGCAGGTTTTTTTTTTTTTTTGATCTTCATATTCAATGGACTTTTATAAACATCTAGAGCCCTTTGAAAGTGGATCTCACTCAGCAGCCATAAATAATTTCCATGTTTTTTCACTTTTTTTCTGTGCCTGTGACGTACAGTGTTAGTCACAGATGCTTTGGTGTCATCGTGTCTCTCACAGTATTAAGTGATACATTTGTTTTACCATTAATGAGACGCCTATAGTGCATAATGACATCCTTGTGGACCACAGCCTGTGTGCTCAGTCATAATACTACCATTTGTAGCTTTTATATTGTGACGCTGTGCTCAAAGTGACGAGCAAAGATCTACAATACCCATCAAAAAGCTAAGTCAGGTAATCTGAGGCAATACAGAGTGGAGTCGCATGGAGGGCTGGGGGGATGCTGAGGCGAGAAGATGAAGCGGCTCGTGTACGTTTGGGGTAAAAGAACTTGAGAGGATGGTTATACATGAGTTCACAGAAGAGATTTTCAGGCACTAGGTCATTAAGCAGCGTCACCTTATAGATCTATGAGGGAGGTCAATGGCGTGGGAGAGTGTTTTATATACAGATACTAATGTAATAATTATCTATGAAGGTCTATTTTTTGGGGGGATTCATGAAGGCAAATTAAATAATGGGGGCACCTACAAATCCCAGTGCCCCAGATTGTGTGCATATGCAAAGATGGTCAGGATCGTATTATAAAGCTTATGAGGTTTCGTGCCTTTGGATAAATCTTTGCGCCAGCGAGAATGAGTTTGGTCAGCTGTCATGAAGCGAGCGGGACCTCGGACCTGGGGAACAGGGGAAGGAGTCGGGAAGTCGGATAACGAGGGATTTATTCGGAGAACAATACGGAACAGCAAGGCACACGAGGCATGACAGGTAGCGACGTCGCAGGGATACAGAGGGATAATGATAACAGCTCACCGATGGCACGGGGATTCCACAAGAGGTTAACGAGGGCCGTGGCATACAGGAGGATTGGACGGGCAGGGCGTGACCTCAGCTCTGTGTGCTCTGTAGTGACTACTGCTGAAAAATAACCACTGGTACATTACAGTTGTGTCAGTAACCGCAGTGGTGCCGCACTAGATGCCTAGAAGTTTTCTCATAATGGTGTCGTGCTGAAATGAGGACGGAGTCAGCAGCACTGACTATACCACAAAGTGACAGCAACACTAAATGTGGTATGAAAATTGAGAACATGTTCTCATAACGAACATTATACTGTGTCAGTCTAGAGGAAAAGACTCCCTGGTTTTGCAAATGTAGTGTTCCACATATTTGCTGTGGCCCCAACATAAAAACAGCCTAAAATAAAATCAGTTGTAAATCAGTTGTAAAGGCATGTTTTCCATTGTTCCAATTACGAGGAAGGTATCCCATCTGATGTTTCCACTTCTTCTCGTTCGTTACCTCTTGTGTTTATTGTTTTGCGTGTTTTAACCAGTAGTTGCCACGAGTTTTGATTGTGTTTTGGTTATCACTATGTAAGATGAATTTTGTAATTTTTATTTATTTATTTATTTATTTATTTATTTATTTTTTAAGAAAATGCACACCATTGCCCTGAGGGAAATTTAAGATATCGTAGCTATGGTACTGTAAATATTTTCCATTTTTGTTCTGTGGAACTTCTGTACAAAAGTTCTGTTTCTTGTCTCCATTTTAAATGACTTCTCATGGGATATAAATGAAAAAAGGAAATACTATTTTTGAATATAACAAGCTGGCCGAAAGAGTTTGTAAGAGTAAATCAGTCTTACTTTCGCAGCTCCATATACTCGTCTCGCCGAAAAGCGTCAAACTCAACGTCGACTGCCAAGAAGTAGCAGAGAAGCAGATAAAGGAAGCTGGAAACACTTCCTCCGATGGATACCAAGTGCTCGGTAAAATGTCCAAGTCCTTTGGAGCCAAAGGAGAATCGGCGACGGTGAGTAAAATCGCCGTTCATTTTGTGCCTGCGCTGTAAGGCCCCTTTTGCACAGAACTTGGTGGGATGCACCACTCTCATTATCGTCCGTATGCCGTAGTATCCGAAGTGCTCAGCTTTGCGAGTCAGATGTGTCGTGTTCCTTGGCATGGATCCGTGCTCACTGTGGTCTCTAAGCATGGGCCCATGCCGTTTAATGTTGTTTTTCTGCTTTTTTTGTCCCGCAGTTCCAGCTCCAGATGTTCGACATTGTCTGCAGCCTGGGCTGGACGAGCAGGGACAGATGCTGTGATGTTCCTTCAATGGTAACAGGACCTCTGCTTGACCTCCCTTCCAAAAGTCACACATGCCATCAGTGTTTGGGTGTGCTCAGCTTCTCAGTGCTGCTGTAACCACAGAATAACATTTCCAGTGCATTAACGGGGACTCATTATCGAGGGGCAGGGAGAGAGGGAACACCAACATACTAAATCATTCAAGCTTAGTATTGTAGTAATTCCTGATGCTTTTCCTAGAGGTTATCGGTGGCCAAATGATGAATCTCCAAGTGGACTTTTCTTAGAAAAACATCCAGTTTGGACCCCTTGGATGTGTTTTTTGAGCTGTAAGGCAGTGGAGGATAATGACTATATTTAAACAATCCAGCTGCAGCTTCAAACAGTCTGCAGATGAAAATGATGTCACTCATTGGCCTGGCCTGCTCTATTCAGCCTCCAAAGCATCTGAACAATGAACTTGTTTGAATGCGTAAATAAGAAAAAGACGAGATTGTGGCAACGTAGTGTTGTTAACCTTACATGTGTTGCAGGGGGGTATTGATGGACTGAACTGTGATATTTTGACTAAACCTTGTAATCTTTAAAAGGGACCAATTCCAGCAGCTGATGTTCATGAACAAAATAGTCACAGTTTAGCATTAAAAATCATTTAAAATAATAATAGTAATAATAACAATATTTTTTCTGCTGCTGTTCTTAGACTGTCCTCTTCCTGAAAATTGCTGCTTGGTGCTAAATATGTTTAACGGATACTATTTGCCATAATAAATTACTGATAGGTACTGATACATCCATTTTACTGTGAGAGTCTCAAAAATCCCCCATTCTCTTATTTTCATTTTCTTCTCTTTCTTCTCGATATATATGACTTTCTGTGGAGTGTCAGTGTTAAATTGTTTATTGCCAGTGTTACATGGGGTTTCTTTTTTGATTGATGTCATTGACTGTTCAGCAGATTTCTTTATAAGATAACCAAAATGCTGAAATTTTAATAATTGCACCCGATTTTAATGTCTCCTGTTTTCAAGTGCTGCCTGAGTTAACACTGAATGCTCGACATTCTCATCTTTCAACGGCGTGTTTGTCTGACCTTTAATATCTTACTGTTTAGCTGAATTTCTTAGTCCAGTCTTCAGTATTTATCTTTATCCTCTGTTTGTACTTTCAGCATGATTTATTTTCCCCCGAATGTCTGTAACCCGTCACACTGACTTTCCCGTGGAGCAGTGTGGCTGTTTGGTTTGGAGCAAGAGCAAGCCAGTGTCCTCACCCCACCTGGGAATTAATGGCCCCACCCTGGTGGCGCATCCCGGTGCCCCCCCCCCGCACCATCCGGCACAGGCGATGCTCACGTGCCTCTCGTGGTTCTCTTCCTCTTTCTGTTACTCGCAGAGGGACGAGCTGAAATGTCCGGCCCTTCCCAACGCCTGCACGTGCACGACGGCCAGCACGGGAGCCCCAGGTCCCCCCGGCCCCGCGGTAAACATTCACCCCCCTCCCTCTCCAGGCTGCAGCTTGAGCACAGCTGCATTATACTCCAATTGAGTGTTGGCCAGTTGTGTATAGCTGTAGAGAATGAGGATGTTCTCATAGTTTTAGTCATGATTGTTGTTCAGTTTCTCTTTCTTTGCTCAATAAGGCTTCCAGCTTTGTCGACATCAGAAACGATAATGGCCGCAGTTAAGCCTGCGAGGGGCTTTCAGCCTGATGTTGACTATAACCGTGAACGACATGGTGGGGAATCTTTGGCTGCCTGGTAGTTTCCGGGTAACTTAACGGAACGCTCTTCTTGTTCCAGGGTGGACCTGGCAGTAAAGGCACTCGAGGTGAAAAGGGAGAGACAGGCCCAGCGGTAATGAACTCCTTTCCTGGCAGGCCGCAGCCTTATCGCTGTTCCTCAATGTATTTAAACCAGCAATAGCTGCCGCACAATATCTCAAGATACTGAGCATTTTACTAATGTGGCAAGAAGGGCAGAATGTTAACTGTCTCCAGTGCCAGAACTGCTAAAAAAATGTGGCTGCATAGCTACAAAAATGAAGTAGGAGGGAATGGTACAGCTGTTTCACAAAAACCATGGATTCCTTCCTTTTTGTTTTTTGTCATTGTGTTTGTGATTTATGGATGGCTGGACAGATATATATCAAGAGACATTCCATGCTTTGTTTGTAGCCTTCCAGCAATTTGATGTAGATGCATTCAGTGTTGGACGTCAGAGGTGTTAGCGAATGTCTTCCATGCTTGATTGATTTCATCCGTTTTGTCTCTGCTGTTCTTTTTTAGGGCCCCATGGGACCACGTGGCGATCAGGGATTACCGGGCCCCATGGGATTGCCGGGCCCCCAGGGGCCCAGCGGCCTGTCCCTTCCTGGAGAGGCGGTAAGACTCCGGTTGCAAACCGGGTGCCGCAGCATCCGTCTGACACCTCTGTGGCTTCAGCACACAACTTGCGGATCAAACAGGAATTATGATCCACTTATTTCCTGAGTGATTTACAGACTGAGCACCAATCACGGCAGGAACTTGGCATCTCACAGTGTTTGGTGTCTGAAGTTAACTGGAAAATGCTGAAAGCATTTAGAGTTAATGCAGCCATATAAAACAGCTCCACCTTGTTCCTACCTACCTTCCAGACTCATTCTCTGAGCAGTGCTAGGGAAGAGTTTGAACATTACAAACTGCTTCTGCATGTCTGTGGCGCAGATCAGTCAAGCTCCACACTCATAAATGTGTGATAACTACAGACGACTAGTCCTCCTATATTCTTGATGATAAAAGCAGGTTACTGTATGGTACGGTATAGTATAGTATACCAAATGTTAAATAAACATCCGATATAGATTTGGGGTGTGTCATTTGAGTGTAACAACATATACAGAAAAGCCAATTTCACAGAAGTATTTTAAACACATTAAAATGTATTGCCTGTCTACTTCAGGGTCGTCCTGGACCCAAAGGGGATCCTGGTGACTCTGGCCTACCTGGACCTTCCGTGAGTATTTCATGACATTTTTGTCCTGAGTATCGTTTTAAACGGGTTAGCCTGAGGATCAATACTAGCACAGAGTCTGCAAACGAAATCACTGCCTTTTAATGAAGAGCGTAACAGCCATTGTCTTTCATGCAATTTGTTTATGAAAGAGTGTTGCGTGTGACACGGCATTGTAGAAGATAATGATTAAGCGATTTATACATGCAAGATGGTCAACAGTCACATGCTATATCAGACTGAAGGCTAGCTGGAGAAAGCATGTCATTCTCCAATAGATGTTGGCGGCAACCCTAGCAGGAACGAACAGTGAAAGGTCTGAAAATAGACTCACTGTTTAGTCTGCATGTGGCCTCTAAGGGAGAAAGACAAAAGGCCAAAGGTCCACTTCTCTCAAGGGCCTTTCATGCAAAAATCCCTTTTATGGAATCTGATTGTGAAGAAGGATCAGGTTCAAAAAGGAACTCAATGGGATCATGAAGTGCTACAATGTGTCGTTTACTCATATGTAGCATTATTATTAGTATTATTATTATTAGTATTATTAGTATTATTATTATTGCCTGGTTTTGTCTGGTCTGTTGTGGTCTGGTCTGGTCTACACTGGTCTTGTCTGGTCTGACGAGATATGGGATGACACAATACTGTTTATATAATTTTTTTATCAACTAAAATTGGTGCTTTATTAAAGATTATAAGTAGAGAGCAGAAGTACTCATTCCTGATGCTAAGTGACACAAGCGCTTCGGTTGTGATGTTGCACAAGATCCCAGAATCACAGCTACCATCAAACCAGGGTATGTTTTCCAAAGGTTGCCGTTAGCAACATAATTGGACTCATTCAGCTGCATGGTTCTGACTATGCTGTTAGGAAACACACCTCCATTCAGTTAGGGACTCGCACGGAATTTCATGGAGGGGAAAGGTGAGGAATTGTTGCGATATCTCACATGTGAGATCCATATCTTTTTGTTTCTTTGTTTTAGCTAACTATGACTACGTTTATGCTACTATGGCTGTGTGTATAAATGTTTTAATGACCTGATTAAACATGGAAACACAGTAATTGTGTTATTATAAACACATGTTAACACCTTAATCAGGTTCTTGCATTTAAATGGATGTTAACCAGTATGTTCCATAGGGCTGGACGATAACCAAAAACCATATAGGGATTTTTAGCAGAATATCGATAGATGATATTTTCTGTTAAGTGTGTTAATGTTAATTTTTAAATAAAAACCATGTGTGTGATAAACAGTTTTATTAAAACAATGTGTGGGCTTCCTTCCTTCCTGAACAACCATTCAGTATAGACATATTCTCTATTTAACTCAAGTCTCAAAATAAAGACAGAGATCAGTGTATGCCGATATTTGCTGTATGGGTTAAATAAAGCAGCCATGACATAAAAGCAATTCACTCAGCTTTGTCCACCAAGAGACTCATTTTTTTCTCATTTTTACACATTTTTTGACACTGACCTCAAAACATAAGGTCAAGGTTTTTTTCTGTTCATAAACCATATAAATTTAAACCCTAATCAACACATGGGTTAGCGTTTTCTGAATTTGTAGCACGTGCACACGAATCTGTCACAATATCGAGAGTTGAATACTGCCCCCTGTGGCACGGAGAACTTCTGCAACAGAGCACAACACATTTAAAACGTTAAATTTGGTTTATTCTTTTTGTCTTAAAATTTTTGTGTCTACTTCAAGTTTTTGTGTTGCGTTAATGTTCATGTGCTCTGACCTTTCACAGCCGCTGTAGATCTGGAATATATTACATTCCAGAGGACTGACAATAAAAACCAAGCAGTATTTGTGAGCAACTGAGACATAAAAAGAAGATTTACTGTGACTTTAGGAGCAGAAAACCAATGGGGAAACTGGTCTGATTCGGCTAGTGAAAGGTGCAGGCCTGTGTGTGCGGTGGGGCGGAGAGACGGAGGCTGCTGCTTATTACTGTGTTTCCCTCGGTCTTCCCAGGGTCTCCCTGGGCCCGCTGGCATCGTCGGTCCCATCGGTCCGGCTGGTGTGAGGGTAAGCTGTCATGGAGCTACTTCAGAATTGTGCATGTTTAATGTAAAATATGGTTTTACAGCCTTATAGTTCGTGTACTTCCTTGGCTTACTTAATACTCTCAAATTATGTTAAAATATTCTAAAAATTATTATAATTGAAAAATGCCACGATATTGTATACATTTATTCAACATGATATAATGTAAAAAAAGTTTAATGTAATAAAGGACACACACAATCTGGTAATCTGGTGGTTGTTCAATGTAGGGACCTCAAGGCAAAGAAGGACCTGCTGGGCCCAGGGGACCGCCAGGACCAATGGTACGCTGGCAGGCGCGGGCCAATCACCAAGCATTCAAACGAAAAGATGAAGGAAACATTGTTTCAAGTTTTATTGAACGCAGGAAACATTGTATATAACTGAAGGTGTCTCTGTGTAACACTTAGAAAAGCTAGTGAAGCAGGGTTATGAAAAGCGCGGCATTATGGGTATTTATCAGCAATTGAGGATGGTGACTTGTATTTTCTCCTTATCGTGACCCGTCAGTGTCACAGTAATGCTTTGAATCTCTGAATCACGCAGGGTCCACCGGGAGCTCCGGGTGTACCTGGACCTGAAGGAAAGCCAGGCAAATCGGGAGACACGGGGGTCCCGGTAAGTGTCGCTTTGGAGACCAGGACCTTCCCGGTTCAGTGTCTCACCTGCTAAGAACGGGCAAAGGAACTGTGGCTTGGGAGGGCAGGTCATGCAATGGAAGGAGGTGAAACATCGAGTAGTAATAATACTATAAAGCTAAAGGTGTGCTGAGTCATGCTTTGAAGTGAACTACAGCTGAATAGTCTGAATAGTCTCAGAATAGTCCTCTGAAGACTTACAATAAGGTGCAGGGTTTCACAAGTATATAAGGCATCTACTACAGTCTTTTAAATGAAGGCGCGGTTTCAATACAGTTCTATACCGAATCTTATTATATCTGTAAATAAGACATGTGACATATACATTCAGTTCTTCCTCCTTTAGACCCTGCTCAGTGTCGCTGACCTCGTTTTCATACCTGCCAGTGTTTTCTGTTGATGTACGGAATCATTCTCAGTTTTTCCCCATTCCAAAAAACTCGGATTACTTTAGATTCTTTCTTGCCTCCGGGGATAACTTCTTAAATGTCGTTAGCTAATAAATCCAGTCATAGGAATCCACTAACCATAAAAATGACTCAACATGATCCATTTGTCAAAATTAATTTATTGGTTGACTGAAGCTGAACTGTTTATGTCTGTGATGATTGGTGCGCCACTTAACTCACAGTTTCGCATGCATATTTCACTGGTGTCAGCTGCAGCACCGCATGCTTTCCAGAATGTAATATTTGTGTCTTCATTTCCGCAGGGAGCACCTGGTTTAAAAGGAGATAAAGGAGATCGGGTGAGTCAGATCGCTGGGATGCCCTGAGGCTCATTCGCGATTTAAGTTGACTGATTAGGAGAAAATAATACTTGTATTCCATCCGTCCGTCTTCCTAACGCTCTTCCCGATCGGGTCCTGGGACGGGGACCCTCCCAAAGACACCTGATGTGAATTCTTAACGAGCTCGTTTCAGTCTAGACAGTTGGATGTGGGCCTTCTTGTCAGAAATGAGTCTTGACTGAAGGAACTTCTTTTTCAGGGAGACTTTGCTTCTCAGAATATGATGCGCTCCATAGCTAGACAGGTCTGTGAGCAGCTGGTCAATGGTGAGGAGTCATTTCTGACTGTCTGCATGTGTTCTGGGTAGGACTCAGCTCTGCTGAATTGTATGGCACAATGTAACAACATATGGGCAAATTATTGATTGCTCTAAAAGGAGATGCTTCAAGGGTCCTGTGATATGGTGATGTAAGGTATCATTGTTTTTGCTTGTAGTCTCTTTGCATCATTTTCGTTTTGAGGTGTCTGACTGCTGCTGTCCTGTTTCAGTCCAAATGGGAAGGGTTAATGAAATGCTGAACCAGATCCCCAACGGTTACCGCAGCAACAATCCTGGGCCCCCTGGTCCCCCGGGCACTACTGGCAGTCAGGGGCCCCGTGGAGAACCGGGTCCGGCTGGACGAAATGGATTCCCGGGAAGTCCAGGTTTGCCTGGTCCACAAGGAGAGAGAGGTACCTGCCCCTTATTTGCTCACGAGTTTAAAGGCACAAACTTGACAAATATGTACAATCTAAACCAATATGTTGCATTTTACCATAAATATTTCAAGGAAGTAGCTTCTCCTGCACTGTTCCACTTTTTCTTGATTGAATTATGAATGAAATAAATCTGTCATGTTGATATAAACCCTCATAAAGGAATGTTCAGCCCCTCTGCATGTTGAAACGCCAATATATGTTGATTGTTGTCCTGTTTCCAGCATAATATCCTGTATACATTGTGATTTGAATGCAGGCAATCGTACGCATGCCCTCTAACAATGTCCCATTGGTGTTCGTGCGGCTACATGATAATCTTCCAAATTGCCACATGCTGAAGTTGAAATGCTGCAGGTGATACAAGGCGCCAACGCACCACGAATGAGTCTGGGTCTGGAGTTGAGGCACGTCTGTCTTTTGCGACACACAGGGCCAGCAGGTGAGAAGGGTGAGCGGGGAAGCCCAGGATCAGGACAGAGAGGACAGAGAGGATCATCCGGACCGCCTGGTACGTTTTCCTCCATACATTTAGAAGCATAATAGACACTGAAACCTATTGTTCACCCCATCGCGCATAATAAATCTTTCACAGTGAACTTTAACATGTCACATTCCATGGATTAAAAAAAAAACACTATTCTGGAAAATAGATGTATTTATCACTACATCTTTGGGCTGGATGTCTCACTGGGACTTGGGTGTATGTCTGAGGTGAGCCCCAGTCTTACAATGGAAGTTCTGGGACTGTGATATGCGGAGGTCTTTCAGCATTGGCGGGCTGCCAGCTGTGTTACATAAATGCGATTCAGCATTTAGACACAGCACCAATTATGAATATAAATACCAAAATGTTACTGTTTCCATTTACACTGTAAATGATGCCATTATTTAAAAGTCCTGTGAGGGAGCCACATATTATAAACATAATATAAATGTTGATTAAATTACATTTTTATGGTTAAAAGAGCTTCATATTAAAGTCATGGAAAAATAACCTTTGTGTTCAAACACATTTATTTTTTGTGTTGCAGCCTTACTGTCCAGACAAAGAATTAATTAGATATTTAAATTGAATTAACAAGGTCATGGTTCCCATTTTGACATTAAGCCAAGCCTTCCTGTCCGGTGTCTGAGTCCATCAGTATTGGATTTCATGGATACTTTTCAAAGAGGCCTTTCTGGCCCTAGTTTGCAAGACAGAAAGCCTTGCAGCATCCTCATTAATTTTAAAACTCCTCCAGTCTTTCAGCCGTCCAAAAAAAGCGTGACTGATTCCGGCGAAGGAAAAATCAGACGTTCAGTCTAACGGCGATACAGCATGTGGGTCCGAGGCCTTGGCTCCGAGGAGAAAGACTCGCAGAATGACATGTGAATCGCAAAGTGTCGCGCGGCTCGCTGAGGTGCGGTCTCAGCTCTGACGCTTCCAGGTCCGTTTCTGCGAGCAGAGGGAAGCCAAGCGGCTTTCGGCTTGGGGGAGGCGGCTGCTAGCGGCTCACAGCTCAGTCTCCAGTTGCATTCTGCTGCTGCGTCGCGCCTCTTGATTGGCAACACATGTATGGACATGGGGGAGTGAGAGACACGGAAAATCCTCAAACACAGCTCATGTAGTCTAGACATGGGAAGAAAAGTATCACGGTGTCTGTTTTTTTTTTTTTTTTATTTAATCACTGCAGCAGAAATCAGTTTCCCGTTAATGTGAAAAGGATGAAGTCAGAGAGTCCAAGTGCTTTTCCCACTTTTTTAAATCTTCTCTATGGTTTTGACCCCTCTCTCCTCAGGCCCACCAGGTGAGGCTCGGACTGGCCCCCCTGGGTCACAGGGCCCCCCAGGACCTCGCGGTCCTCCGGGTCGTCAGGGCAGCACGGGGGTTAGGGGTCCGCCCGGCCCTTCTGGTTATTGTGACTCCTCCCAGTGCGTCGGGATTCCCTACAACGGACAAGGATATCCAGGTCAGTCTATACTGTACATTTTCTGTAGATCCCACGTGACAAAATTGATTATGGCCAATGGTACAGTATTGCTTATAAATGAATATAAATGAAAATATAAATTTTATAACGTTGCAGTTGCTGTGCACTTTAAAATGCAAAATAAGAGTTCTTCCTATTAAATGCCGATGTCCTCTTTGCCTGTTACAGGTTCGGCATAATACTCTTTCTAAGTCGCCTGTACTGCTTCCACTCTGAAGTCCTGTGTTTGAGATATTTTCTCACATGCTTAAGAGCCCAGTTTAAGGATAACCACCATGGATACAATTAATGAACATTGTTGACCGTCGTTAAAACAACAAGCAAAACAGTGGAAAGTACCGGTACTAACAACACACCTTCCAGCAACTAGATAGAACAAGCAACAGCGATGGCAGCGAGAAAGCGGCCTGTTTGCATCTTGAAGCCAAGCGGTGAACAGGAACAGAGCTTCTTTTTGTGGAGAAGCATGTAAACACTACTAACAAGGTGGATTCATAACCAAGACGACAAAAATGTTAACCTGGCAACGTCGAGCTGACACCTGTAAATAAACTAATAGTGCCTTGTAAATGATGATTAATTCACATCCACTAAAATCAAATAACATTTAATAAGCTTGTGACTGATTCCCTGCCGCTTGCTGAATGCCCACATAACCTCTTTTTAATGCCTAAAGCAACCTAGATGTCTTCTCAGGTATGTGCTACGTTTAAGCAGCTGCAGGTTCACGTCTGACCCAGCATCAGGCAGTGCGTCATCAGATAATCCCTGTGCACTTAGTTTTTTCTTCTAAATAATATTTGTTCTCCCGCCACCAACTGTGTCTCGGCATAAAACGAAGGATAGTACCTGATTCCGAAATGTGTAGCAGGCTGCTGGTGCAGTTTAATCTTTTGTTTATGTGATGCTGTAAATGAAAACATTACAGTCAATGGAGCTCAATGCCAGCAGTTGTTTACAAATTCAGTATACAGACTTTGCTAAAAATCTTTGCACACGCTGCACAGCCAAAACACAAGCCTATAATATGACTTTGACTGCTTATCACAAATAGCATATTGTGTTCCAAAGGTTAGAATGCAATGGTTGCAGAATAAATTTGTGCTCAATTGGCCCAAAATAATATCTTTAACTAGGCCCATATCTGCCTGCACCTGAAATCGCCGTAGTCAGCATCCCCGAGGAGGAAGACTATGAAACCGGAATCTCACAAACCCAGCGCCGAAAGAGGTCACTGTCAAGAAAGGAATCCAAGGAGACGGTCATATAAAGCTTTTTCATATTTCAAAGCCATTTCTACGTGGCCTTATCACATATGACTGTTGTAAATGTAGGTAAATCTCCACAGGAAGCACAGGGCTGATTAGCTCCTTGTTACATGCCAATCAGCATGTGATAGCTACGTACAGACTTGGGGTTAGCGATGGGGCAGATGTGTCAACAGAAACCGCAAAGAAGAAAATCTGAAAATCTTTAAGCTTGCTGTTCATTCCATTCCATGTCTTTGCTTGTAATATAACGGCTTTAAATGTTTACCAAAGAATCCAGTCTTAATGCTCTCATCCTGGCAAAACCTGCATTCCGCAAAATGTTTCTGCAAAGTCCTGTGTTAACCAACACGGCACGTTATATGCATCACAATTCAGCACGATGTTTCACAATAAAACTGTATCTTGTTATATTGCAATTATACATGTTGACCTCTTTCTCATTGTAAAGAGGACTGTTGATCTGAGATCTGCCTACAGATTTTCAGACTTCAAAACAGCAGTTAAACTTAGTTTCCATTTTGTTATTTTAAACTAAATATGTATTGGTTTTATTATATTAACTCACACACATTTTAGCCAAGGTGCAATTGCATGTCTGTGGTGTATATTTAGTGAGGCTTTTAAAAATTCAGAATATACTTGTTGTTTTTATCAGTTTCTAGTGCAGTTGGAAATTGTCTGCAAGGCTATGAATATAGAACTATTGCACCATGTCTTAGCTGCAAATTGTGAATTCCACAGGCTTATTTTCTTATTTATTTCTGAAACAGAAGAGGCATTTTTCAATAAAACTACTGAAAATATACAGCCTTGCCATTACTGATTTTGTTCAGATATGACGAAAGTTACGGGATGTGTGACGGCATTACAAATGGTGAATAATGTTAGAGTTTTGAGAGTATCCATGAAGTCTGACAACTGCAGGACAAACGAGATGTATTGTGGACTGACACACATATATATACATGCATATACAGGCACATCTGCGTGTACCTTTTTACTCCAAAAATGAGGATTTGGTGTAAAATCTGCATTTGGTTTAGACATAACAAAATGCTCAGGAGGTATGGAAATTCAGCATCTGGAGGTCAGAGAAAAATGCTGCTTTTCATCAGTTTTAGACAAATGAGCGGCAGTGGCTTCCAAGGAAGTCAAGGATGTGGACAGGAATTTGTGAGAGCCTACATGAACTGGCAAAGCCTGTGTCTGAAGTCAGGATAGTATGTTTCCAGTGAAGGGTGTCTGGAAATGGCTTTGCACAGACTGAAATTTGAGATGGTATCATTCTCTATGGCAATGACACCACTTCAATTATGCGTCAATGACCTTTTGATTACAAATAGAAAGAGCATATATTAAAATAATCTGATATTGTGTTAATTAAAGATTAAATTTGTTTTTATGCGTGTGAATGTATGTAAATATACTCTGTGTGTGTGCATATATACTGTAGAGAGCAAGGGTTAAGGGGATAAGACCCCATGAATATGAATCACAGGCCTAATAGACTGAGCCTCATCACCGTCTGCTAGCTTCAATGCTAAAATAAGAAGTGTCTAGGAAGCCTATTTAACTGAGACTTGCTTTGTCATTTCCTGTCTAGGCCTTTTCATATAATATTCAGATCATTTGAATTATGCCCCTGCTTGTACAAATGTACTACTGTACACACTGGGAGCCCTCTGTGTCGGACTCATTGTTAAAAATGCAAAATTACTGACACTGAAAAGTTTCAAAGTTATAAAACACGTGAGTGAGGCATGTTGCTGGAAAAAGACCCACAGCGTATGATGCAGTTAATGATGCAGCTTACACTAACAAATATTATGTGTCACTAATATTTATATTGCCTGATTATATCAGTTTTTGTGGTCCAAATCGTTTTCAGTATTAGTTTTACATGTCGCCTGCGAGTTTCTGCGTTCTTTCAGCAAGCTCCAAAAATATTCCGGTCGACTGTTTACAGCCAACTCACGAATAACTGAAACTGCGAATATCAAATTTGTGAATGTGAAGAGGTTATTGTATACTGTATACAGAAACACACATGGTGAGTGAAAACCTGAGGACCATCGCCACAGTAAGCAAATAATATAGCAAATAATAAAGTGGTACATGTCATGGTCTGGGATATATTAGACCAGGGGTGTCCAATGTTATCCGCAAAGGGCCACTGTGTGTGTGGGGGGGGGGGGGGGTTTGCTGCAGCTCCCGAATTAGTGGACTGATTGGCCGAAGAGTGCTCACACCTGGGTTTGAACAACCGACCTACAGGTTATCCCAAAAACCTGCATACACACCGGCACTTTGCTGATTGGCCACCCCTGTATTAGACAGTAAGCTAACTATCAGTACTCATAGTTGACATGCTGAATGCAGAAGGAAAAGGCAGAGATAAAGATCTGAATGACGTTGACAAGGGCCAAATGATTACGACCAGAGCACTGGGTCAGAGCATCTCCGAAATGCAGGGCTTGTGGGATGCTGACAGTCAGCTGTGGTGAATGACCTCCTGAGAGTGAATGACCTCCTGAGAGTGAATGACCTCCTGAGAGTGAATGACATCCTGAGAGTGAATTACCTCCTGAGAGTGAATGACCTCCTGAGAGTGAATTACCTCCTGAGAGTGAATGACCTCCTGAGAGTGAATTACCTCCTGAGAGTGAATTACCTCCTGAAAGTGAATGACCTCCTGAGAGTGAATTACCTCCTGAGAGTGAATTACCTCCTGAGAGTGAATGACCTCCTGAGAGTGAATTACCTTCTGAGAGTGAATGACCTCCTGAGAGTGAATGACCTCCTGAGGGAAAAGCAACAAACCACCGGCAGAGCTGGGCAACCAGGACTGATCATCATTGGGACACACACACACACACACACACGCACATGTAGGGTAAACATATCCTTATGGGGACTGCTCATTCATTTCAATGGGAAAAATGCTAACGCTAACTATGACAACCTTAACCCCTACCCAGCCCTGACCATAACCATAAGTAACCAAACAAAATACAAGAGTTTCTGCATTTTTAGTTTTTTCATAGCAGTCACCGATTTTTATAAAAATAGTTTTCCCTTATGGGAAAAAATGGACATTGTGTCCCCCAGGATAGGTAAACCTGCTCGCACACACACACACACACACACACACACACACACACACACAGACAGACACCTTTATTCATATCTTTGTGGGGACCATCCATTCATTTATATGGGGAAAAACCAAAATATAAAAATTACAACATTAACCCCTACCCAGTCCTGCCGTTAACCATAAGTAACCACACAAAATACAAGACTTTTGGTATTTTTAGTCTTTTGCTTGCAGTCATAGACTTTTATTAAACTGAGTTTCCCTTGTGGGCATCAAAAAATGTTCCCAACAATATCAAAATAACAGGTTTTTTATCACATTGTAGGGACATTTGATCCCCACAATGTAATGTATACTGTACCTGGAACACACACACACAGCTACACATTAATGGAAATATAAAGAGTTCATATAACTGAATATTTTTTAATTTTGGCAGGAAAACAGCATGTCTGGAGGAAATTCAGACAACATTGAATAAACATACAAACTTCTCAGATGGGGGCAGGAATCAAGTCCCCTACCAGCGTGAGGGTCGCTACACCCTGAATCACCGTGACACCCAGTGGTACACTCAAGAAAATCTAACAACTATTGAAGATGATTTTTGTGACTGTTCCGATTTTCATTCAACTTTATACAGTTCCAGACAGAGAAACTTATTTAATTTGGCTTTGGGCAGTGAGGAACACGAATCTTCAGCACATGGACGTTTGAAGATGCTGGAGTGTGTCCACCTGCTTTCACAAACCGGGCTCAGCTCACATGCCTTTCCCCGATTTCGCCTTGGCAACCTTCCCCATCCTCCAGTAAACTTTTATTTGTGAGTTCAAATAAGGAAAAGCAGTTGATGAGATTTAAATCTCCCCATGTCTGACTGCCCCCCAGAAGATCCAGTTATGGCTCTGCCTTTAACATAATTGTGTCATAACACTGATTTCATAACTGCTTTATTTTGTGGGTTTAGTCAATGGGCATAAAAAACAAAAGGACAAAAAAAAAACTTTCTCCTGGGAAAGAGCATCAGAGCCGAGTCACTGGATGGCAGTTTAGAGGTACTGATACATGTAAGCTGATATTTTTGGACCAGGGGAAGAAATCCACCCAGAAAATCCACATGACACAGGGAGAGCATGCAGACGTCAGGGGCTCAAACTGCTGAGAGGCTGCAGCCCAATGCACTGAGACAACTTCCGAGAACCCAGCTTTGGGCCTCTCCACGCACAGTTTGAAGGCAGTTCATAAAAGTCAAAGCCTTGTAGGACAAACCATAACCCTATGTGTGAACCTAAGCCTAGGCTAATTATCAACAATAACCCTAAACCTCCCGCCCAAACCCTATTACAACATCATCCATAACCTTACTGCTTACCACAACACCGGCGCTAACCCCACACAAAAAAAAAGGCCCATCACTAACTCTACCCACAGTCTAACCCCTAATGGCAGCCCTGCCCATAACCTTTGCAGATTAGGACATTAAGGGTTAAGGTTCTTAATGGTTAAGGGTGACTGGATGGGGAATGATGAGATAAATGTCCATCCTGGGTGAGGATCCGGGACGGCATTATAAAGAATGAGTGTTTTCAAACATGTTAATCACATTAATGCCTGTTAATGCCAGATATGATTGTATACACCCCCAAAGAGACTGCTTGTTGAAAGAGACCCACTAATCTGCTTGTAAACAATGCATTCAGAATTTTATTTATATATTAATTTATTCCTCATTTATTTGTTATATTACAGTAAGATTTGCTGTGAGTGGGATGACCTTTATTTGGGGATGGGAATGGAGATGAAATCAGAAAGCAGGGCTGGGCATTATCATCCTGCGGTGTTCACTGGTGAGGGGGGAAGAAACATCTGGAAACAATGACGGTAAGGTGGTGCAAGGTAGGAAGGGAGAGCATGCAACAGGAAGTCAGACATTAGTCACTCACAACCATGAGTGACTAACACAAAAATGTTCTGAGGGCAGAATGAAAAATAACTGTTTCAGAGAGATAACCAATCAGATTGTAGAAGGGGGTCCAAGCAACTAGAGGAGGCGGAACCAACCAATCAGATCTTTAATCGCTGTAGTTGCTCCTCTGTTTATAGTTGCTTTGACCCACCTCCTCTATAATCAATTTTTTAATTCTGCCCTCAGAACATTTTTGTAAAGTAAAACTTCACATGTCACATCAAGTTTCCAGTCTTGTCAAGTTTGGATGGAACAAATGGCCAATCCAATGATATGATGCATGTGGATGAACCAAGGGGTGGGTAAGGAACCGCAGTCACCAGGCGTAAACTGTACATCAGGGTAACCTGAAGCTTTTCAACCCTTAGCCACTATTTACAGCCAGGGCCTTTTAGTTAAAGCCCCCCGGCATTTTCTTATGGATTATATACTCGAAGCTATCTCTGTCATAACATCTTTTTTAATAAGCAAAACAGTCAAGTACTCTGATTTCTTATCATTTATCACATACCTACAGTGCAGCACAGTAGTGCCAAGCTTGAAAGTCAACATTATGCTTTACTTTTAAATGAAAAGTTTAATAATTTTCATGAAATTGCATGATTAAGATCCCTGCGAGGGGTATGTTATAGTGGAGCATGCTGGAAGTGGCAATAAAAAATGTGTATAAAGTCATAGGATGAAGCAATGGCTTCATATTTCATTTGTGTTTCATTGTCTGTTTTTGACTTTCTGTTGTTCTTTTCATTGTTTTGCTCCCTTCACGCCTTTGTTTGGTTCTGCCACCCCAGGACTCTTATCACGACCTTACAGGAGCGTGGCTGAGCGGCTCGATGGCACAGGCAAGCGGGCAGCGATCTCCCGATTGTACTGCTGCCTTGGCCTGGTCTGCCAGAGATTTATTTGCTGGGCGAGTCTGCAAAGTGCCCCCCTCACTTGGACTCAGATGTCAAGCAGAGAGAAAAGGTGGGGGGGGGGGGGGGGGATGATTAATCGGGCATAATTTGACGGGGATGGGAGCGTCGAGGCAGGAAGAAGAAGACCAGCGGTGGAGGTCAGCGAGCCAGATGACAAAACGGAGGGCTGCATCGCAGTCACCAGACCGACAGGCCCTGAGGGGGGCTGCATCGCAGTCACCAGACCGACAGGCCCTGAGGGGGGCTGCGGCAGCAGGGTTAGGGGGAGAGACTGCAGAGCATTCAAACGGAACAACCTGCAGATTAAACTGCAAAATCCAAGGGGGGGGTGGCTCAGCTCATTAATATGAAGACAAGCCGACACTCACCCAGCACAAATCCCACAGCCCTGCGAACCAGGACCCACTGTACAGCATCCATGCTCAGGCCCAGCAGACACAGGAAATGAGTCCGGAGGTGCCAATCAACAGAACACTTCCCAAAGAGGCTGGAGCAAAAGCAGGACCCCTTCGTACAGCAAGCCGCTTAGATATTAATTGATATTCATGCATCCAAATGAAATTCTAGTCGGTAACAAGGAATCATGAGGCATAGAGTTGGGTGGGAGCTTTACAGGGGAATCACAGGCAGATGGGTGTGCTCACATAAAGAACTGCTTAATAAGACGAAATTAACAAACAAAGAGAATAACATAATGAATAATGAAAGAATGCAATACTGGCTAAAGACAGAGGAGGTCCACGATCTGCAGCCTCTGACACAGAGACTAACTGGTTTTTTACTATTTTTTACCCTCGAAAATGCCCCCCAATCCCTTCCCTGTTTCAGTCTGTTCCTGAACTGGGGGAACCCTAACTTAAAGCTTTTTGTCTACTGTCAGATCTCTGGGACCTTGCGATTTGATTCTATTCACCCGTCAGCACTATCTCTGTCGGTGTCTTCCACACTCACTTCATCACATCCAATGCACTGAGAAAGGGCCGCACATCCGAAAGGGCCACACATCCGAAAGGGCCGCACATCCGAAAGGGCCGCACATCCATGTGCGACACTGTGGGAGGACTCACAGCTCACTGCGCCCCCCGGGCAGCTGCCTCACATCCAATGCACTGAGAAAGGGCCGCACATCCGAAAGGGCCGCACATCCGAAAGGGCCGCACATCCGAAAGGGCCACACATCCATGTGCGACACTGTGGGAGGACTCACAGCTCACTGCGCCACCCGGGCAGCTGCCTCACATCCAATGCACTGAGAAAGGGCCGCACATCCGAAAGGGCCGCACATCTGAAAGGGCCGCACATCCGAAAGGGCCACACATCCGAAAGGGCCACACATCCATGTGCGACACTGTGGGAGGACTCACAGCTCACTGCGCCACCCAGGCAGCTGCCTCACATCCAAATAGGCCCCCGATAGCATCGGCAGCGGCTCTGAAATTAGCCAATTAGTCATCTAATTGCCAGCAGCCGTAGTTAGTCACAGAGGGGACCTTGTCACCTTTCTGACTCCTGACGCGGCACAATGCATAACGTCTGGGTATTAAGGCGTCTAACTGATACAGATAAAATAAGACAAGAATAATTATCCAATCCAGACATGACTAATAGATAAATAACACAGAAAGACTGTAATTACAATTCAGGCATTATCCAGGGAGACTGGCTGAAATAAAAAAAACAGATGCTCAACAGAAATAAATTGAAAAATGCATACAATGAATTAGAACATAGTATAAGAGTAATTAAGAAAAACAAGGTCAAATTTAACAGAACAAGGACTCAGAGGAATATGTCTGATGAATCATGCTGTAAGGGTTGTGGGTTCAAATCCCCCAAGTGCCATGTGTGGGAGCAGTTTGTCTGTTTTCACTGTGTTCAGCTGCTCTTCCCCTGGGTGTTACAGTGTCTTTGTACTCCCCAAGGAAGGGCTAGTCCCAAAGTGCCCCCACTGTATTTACGCACTTGTGGGAGTCTTTGTTTTGTGCAAGGCAAGAATCCAGCTCACCGCAGTAAATGGACAGAAAATGAACCGATTACAGACAACTGCTTTTAATAATACCATGTGGTCTCACAGGTGAGGTGAGCAGGCTGACATTTTCTCTGTTCTCCTTTGAGTCTTGAATAATTCAAAGAAGCCTAACAAACCATTCTCTCAAGAAACCATATATATATATATATATATATATATATTACATTTTCTCCCATATTGGCACCAGTAGGAATATGAATGCAAAAATATCTGCAGTGGCCATTTTAGACCATTACAGATAGGGTGAGTCATGATTCCCCAATCTGTGTTCATGAAAATCATCAATAGCATCTTTTTTGCTACAGAATCAGGACCGTCCAATGCCACCAACATTTTGCCAAGTTGTTTTTGTAGGAGAATGGGAAATATATTCCATTCTGTTCATTCTGTGTGATTTTGATGAAGCTCACCCCTGAATCCATCACGTGAGACATGGTCAGATCTTGTCCGATGTCTTTGAAATGCTGCCCTTTCAACCATCATTAGCCCCCCTCTGAGGAACCAGGAACATGCCCACGATCGATGAGTTGCTATTTGGCAATAACTCTGCCTCTTTTCAAAATGACCTTTACGGCTTCCAGAACAGTCCGTGCTGATGGGCTGGGGGGAAAGGGCTGTCCATCTAGAGAATACAGTAAATGGCGCAAAGCTTTGCACAGCCGTGTTGAGACCCAACTTTCAGAATGTTTTCTCTGAAACACTCCTGCATGCTTTGCTGTTTAGATTTATTTTAATTCAAATGTGTTTATGGAAGGCCCAAGCGCATAGTGAGGGTCTGCTGGGAGCGTCTACGGCAGAATTCCAACTACATACCGGGTGAGGTTGGGGACATTGAGTCTGAATGGACACTGTTCCGGACCTCCATTGTGGAAGCAGCTGTACGGAGCTGTGGCTGCAGAGTCGTCGGTGCCAGTCATGTCGGTAACCCCCGTACCCGATGGTGGACACCAGAGGTGAGGGGGGCTGTCAAGCTGAAGAAGGAGACTTACCGGGAATTATTAGCCCGGGGGTCTGCGGAGGCAGCTGATGGGTACCAGCAGGCTAAGCGGAACGCGGCTCGGGCGGTCGCAGAAGCAAAAACCAGGGTGTGGGAGGAGTTCGGTGAGGCCATGGAAAGTGACTTTCGATCGGCTTCAAAATGGTTCTGGCGAACCATCCGGAATATCAGGAGGGGGAAGCAGCTCCTAGTTCCTACTGTTTATAGTGGGGAGGGGGCGCTGTTGACCTCACCTGGCGACATCACCCAGAGGTGGAAGGAATACTTTGAGGACCTCCTCAACCCTGCCTCAGATACATCTACGCACACTGCCTTTGAGACATCTG
>JAODKF010000045.1:1620822-1637482 GCA_026779585.1 Mormyrus proboscirostris | reverse complement strand
CTCTGAATGGGACTCTACCTACATGTGAAGGGAATAAGGTTCAGCAGGTACGAAATGTAAACATTAAGGAACCTCTGCTGACAGAGGTGTGAGAGTATGAGGTTAGCAGCGTGTGCTAATTCACCAAAGGCCAAGAGCAATTTGGTTGCTACAGAGCCTTACTGTATGAATACAGAATACCAATAGCAGGTGAAAGTCAATTCACAGGGATTGTGCAGAATTTATTTTTATTTATTGATTTATTTTGATGTATGTATTTATTGCTACTATATGCAATATTATCTTAAAATGCTTATGATGTTTATTTGTTGACTAAATGGAATGAATAATTGGTGTGCCTTATTTAATTGTATTTATGGCAGTATTATATAGTATTAACTATCAAATTAATTAATAATTAGTAATTGTTACATCCTGCCCGTCATGTCTGCCTGAACCTCCTGTCTGCTCCCTTTTGTGGTGCTGATGAGCCACGGCTGTTGCTTGTTGCCCCTCTTTAGTCTTTGTTTAATAGTCTTGGTTACTTTCATCATCCCCTGTCCAGTCATGTCTGTGACCCCATGCGGTTCTGTTTGCTTTCCAGCCCTTGTTTAGTTTATGTTCAAAATAAATCTTTTTCTTTTCCCAAATTGCCTGCTCTCGAATCCTTTTAAGTTGTGACTGTAACAACCTATGTTACATTTTTCATTTCACTGAAATTATGATACTGTGGAGTATTTTTTGGTCTTCCATCGATGAAATCATGTAGCATGTGATGTTGTATACCCCAAATCATTTTGTTACATTATATATCAAAACTATATATGTGTGCAGAATGTTGTGTGTGACTTTCTATATTTATATGTAAGTATTTAATAAAAAAGATTCTATCTGATTTTTCCTGTATCTATTTTCCTGTGACTATTGGATAAAAAATCTACTGGATTAAAAATGTATACCTAATACATGGGATTTATGAAATTTAAAGCTTTGGTATATGTGGCTTTCTAATTCTAGTCATTTCTACTTATAAAAATGTATTTCGATATATCAGAAAATATTTCATTTAATACCGGAAATGTTTTATTCAAAACAAACATCCATGAGATAAAACAACTGCATCAAGGATAGAGTTTTTTTAATATACCATTTTAGCTGTGATAACGCTATTAGTACTTCAATATGAATAATTCCATCCACTTATCTTTCAGGGTCACGGGGGGGAGGGGTCTACAGGCATGGAGCCGGGTAACAACCCAGGACCAGTCCATCGCGAGGCACACTCATACACCATTCATAGTTTAGTTACTCCCATTAGCTTCAGCATGTCTTTGGACTGTGGGGAGAAACCAGAGTACCCAGAGGAGAAACCCCACGACAACGTGGAGAGAACATGCAAACTCCACACACATGTAAACCCAGGTAGTAACCCAGAAGTTTGAAGCAACAATGCTAACCACTGCACCACCATGACTGCCCAATATGAGTAACTATTAATCAACAAATTAGTTAATCATAATGAGGTTAATGCAGACTTGATATACCTTGAAATTACAAGCGATTGAAATAGCGTTAGGAGGTTTTCTGTCTTTTGGGGTGTGGGGGGGGCAGTCATCTTTGGAGAGAAAGAACTGAAGCTGAGTTATTGATATATACAGCAATAATCCTTTTTAGTAATCATATCTATAATCCAACCATCCATCCATCCATGTTCAAGTCAATTATACAGGACATTCTTGGCATTCTTGGAGCCTGTCTAAAGTAGCACAGACTAGTGTTTTCCAACCTGGTCCTCGAGACCCCCACATTGTGGACTGTCTGGTGGCTCCTGAGGCTTGGGCAAGAAAACACTGTCATAGAACACAAAGCAGGGATACAATGTGCCACATATTTTTTTCTTGACTCATCTAAAAAATATAGAACTTTGTTCACAGAAAACTTCATTGTTCTACTTTTTATTTTCTGTATGCCACTTTTACTATAGATACAGTAAACACTTAAAAGTTCATGTCATTCATACACAGAATAGGCAACAAGGAAGATTTTATGCTCAGAATTTTTTATACTTAGAGTGATATGAGGAAGTGTACATTTGAAGTACTGCAAACGCAAAACCATACCCAATACTATAGCCTATAACATGGGTATTACCATACCCAATAACAGGGCTCTTCAACTCTGGCCCTTAATTCCAAACCCAGGCTTTGTTTTCATTTCTCCCAGACAGTTAGGTTAATAATAATCACACCTGGCTCACAGGTAAATGAAGGCTGGAAAATCAGCAGTGTTCGGACCCTGAGGACCATGAGTTGAATAGCCCTGCCCTACACCATAGCCTAGAACAGGGCTATTCTATTACAAAGTCAATTGAGACAAGAAGGACATAACGCAGGTTACAAAATGCCCCGATTTAGAGTCTGAAGACGGTTGGGTGGAAGTTCGTTGGCCATCGAAAAAAGTAGGGAAGAAAGAACACGGTTGTGACACGTATTAATATGCTTACTTGGAGGTAAACTAATCTAAAGATCCGTATGTACATGTTGGCTGTAAGATTAACACTAGTCTGGTGAAGTAGCTAGTAGATGTAGACTCGGTTGCAGATTTCGGAATGGACGTTAGCTGATTGCTTTTAGATAAAAAGTACTTTACTATTTGTACTATTTTTTACTCTTAGGCTGCATTTGCTGCTGAAAACGTCAATGAAAAAAAATTGTCAGAAGTGTGAATTTCTGAAATGTTTCCAACCATTGAAGGCATGGTAAATGTAAATGCAAATGATTTAATGACAGTTGTAAAACAATGTTATTTACTGGAAATATAATCAAATTACCAGTATCATATGTTACTATTACAAAAATACATTCATGTTATGAAATAAACCCTGTTGTAATTATTTTGTTACATTTTGCCAATAGGCAGTAACTGCATCTAACTCGTGTTATTTTTTAAATGTTAATTATTTATTTAACTTTCTTTCAGTGTATATTGCTATCCTTGTTTAATGCATCAGGCGTATTAGATTAGGGCTGCCCAGCTAGGTAATTAGATTTCAAAGAGCACAGTCCACTTCTACATAATATTCAGCTAAGGTTGTCCACATAATATTCCAGATGAGGCAAGCAGGACGCTGAAAGAACAGAAACACTCTTTGCCTCACACCAGTCAGTGGTGGGCAGTGGTAGTCTAATGGTTAGGGAGTTGTTCTTGTGATCACGGGGCTGCTAGTTCAATTCCTAGGCCAGTAATGTGTCAGTGAGGTATTGTCCCACATCACTGCCAGTGTAGCTGAATGCCCCATTACTCCTATATGGATGGGTTAAATACAGAGGTCATATTTCATTGTTGTGTGTTCACAATGATAAATGCTGTTGTTACTATTGTGTATTCTGTGGTTGGTACAGTACCTGAACAACCAGTTTGGTACAGTTCCTGGCATGGTAGATTCTGCACCAATGAAACAAAATTAAATAAACATTTACATCAACTGATAAAATTAATACAGACAGGACAGCAGGGGAGCATACAGCGAACCACATTAATGACAGACATAGGGAAACAGACTTAAACGCGGACTAATATACACAAGACTAGCTGAAATAACAGGACACAGGTGTTCACAATCTGGAATTAACACGAGGTAACGGGGGGGCGTGGCACACAGGAGGACTGAATGCGCAGGTTGTGACATATATTAATATGCTTACTTAAAGTAATGGTTGTAGTATAAAGTATAATAATTTTATGCCATGTAACTCACTGTTAGCTTTTAATGTACTCTTATTGTACTATATGAGCAACTTTAGCATGCTAATGAAACATTTAAACTGCAGTAAAATTTTACTATTAATGCTTACATATTTAAATCGTATGGGCAATATATTTTCAGCATCTTACAAGTATGTTTAAAGTACATTCCATTAAATCTATTTAAAGTATATTTAAGTATAAAATAAGCTGGGTCAGAAAAATATGAAGTCAATACAATGAATATATTTTTAATGTAATAAATTAATATCATTATCGCAACTTTAGTATATTAAATATACTTAAAGCTGGGTCAAAAAAATCTGATACAAGTATTCTCTAAATAGGGTGTGCTTAAGTATATTAATAGCATACTAGGGAAGACCTAGAAGCTACTTAACATTTCCCCAATACAGGTTCATGTAAAACATAGGCACACTAACAAGCTCCTGATGAACCTGGAATAATATGAATAAAGCCCAATAAATGCTTTTACCTCCATGGCTGAGTGTGGGGTAGGCCAGTCTTGAACATTCTTTTCATTGTGAGGCTCTGGACAAACACTATCTTTAAATACAAAATGGCCAAGAAATGATACCCGATCCCTGGCAAAACTGCATTTTGATGGCGTTAGCTTGTGGCTGCAACGTTGGTGAGTCCCATTGTCATAGCCTTAAAGTGATAAATCCCACTGCTCGTCATGAATGCTGTTTTTTCATTTTCTTTTTCTTCCAGCTCAACTTGTCAATAACCATGTTGAAGGTCCATCATGGAGAACCAAACAGAACCAGACAGAGCATCCAATGCATCATTGACTTGAGGAAGAGGGCCATTTTTCTAGGCCACCAAGACAACGGCTGCAACCCATGAACTATAGTGTTTTTCACTGACATCTACTCTAAACAGGTTTTCGACTTGAGTCTGTATTTCAGCCCTTTGGTCACAGATTGCAGGTTTTCTCCTTGTTCCACGTGTAAATAAAGCGATAGTTGGCTGTAAAGCATTCTGGTATAGGGCCCCTACACCGTGCAATGGTTTGCCAGCTTATGTTCGGGATGCTGAATGGGTCTCAGTCTTTAAATCTCAACTGAAAACCTATTACTTCAGTTTAGCCTACCTACAACTTAACATATAGTGCTATAACTATGGCTGCTGGTGATGCTGTACATGCCATGTCTGTGGGGCAGAGTAATGCAACGCTCACACACGCTGCAGTGTTTGTGTGTGTGGGGTGGAGCAGGCAGCTCTCTCAAAGTGAAACTCTCCGACACAAGAAAAAAAACAGAACTGATAACATTGGGCTTACTTTATTGTATTATAATAATTAAAATGTTAACAATTAAAATGATTTTTAACGATTAAAAAAAATGTCTGTGAGCCCACCAAGAAGCGCACAAAACTTACTGTCAGAATTAATTATCCTTAACGTTACCTATAAGCTATGGTAGGTTGAAGGCTCATCATCATTACCACAGTTCCCCACAGCCTAACTCACGTTCTCTTTTAAAGCAACATTTCTTAGCAAACCAGTTAAATAAACAGGTGATTGAAAGATCAGAATTTAAGCCTTACCATTTTCTCCCAGGATTCTTCCAAAGCTTCTGGCTGGGGTCCTGCACAAGGCAGCATGGGTCACGTGTTCCACAGCAACAATAAAACTGGGTTGCCCGCAGATATGCCTGTCTGTAAATCGGCGTAGCGCACTCAGATATCGGCTGATGCCGTTACATTAAAGAATGCTAAATATCGGCCCGATGTATCAGTCGACCTCTAGTAAGAATGTCTGTGTTCCCCTCTAACAGTGGAAGACCAGTCATGAAATCCAAAGCAATATCTGATCAGGGTCGCCGAGGAACAGGTAGGGGTTGCAACAGACCAGCCAGAGTCTGAGACGGAGTCTTGTTTCGTGCACAGACCTGGCAAGCAGCAATATAGCCCCGAACGTCTCGAAGCATCGTGGGCCACCAAAAACATTGCTTAAGAAGGGTGATAGTTCCCCGGATTCCTGGGTGGTAGGAGGGAAGCATGTCCCCACTGGAGCGTTCGAGGATGTAGGAACTTAGGAACGTGGAGCCTGTTTGGAGGGCCCCCTGCAGGAGGGTGGAAGAATCACTGAACTGCCTGGACGGCCGCCTCAATACCCCAGGCTACAGCTCCAACAAAACAGTGGGTGGCAGAATGGGACTGGGGTCATCCCTACGGTTCTCCCCCTCAAACTGTCGAGAGAGTACATCTGGCTTGCATTTCTTCACCCCTGGTCTAAACGAGAACAGAAAGTTAAAACGGGCAAAAAACAGGGACCTCCTAGCTTGGCCGGCATTCAGGTGTTTATCGGTCCGTAAGTATTCAAGGTTCTTATGGTCCGTCAAGACCAGGAACGGTTCCGTTGTCCCCTCCAACCAGTGCCTCCATTCCTCCAAATTCAGCGCCAGCATTTCATGGTTTCCAATAGCAAAATTCCTCTCGGCCGACGTCAGCTTGCGAGAGAAAAAGGCACAGGGGTGCACCTTGTCATCCTTAACCGAGCACTGGGACAGAATGGGCCCAACTCCTGTACCCAAGGCATCCACCTTGATGATGAACTGGCGAGACAGATCAGGTAACTGCAAAATGGGAGCAGAGGTAAACTTATTCCGTAGGTCAGTGAAGGCGTCTTGGAAGTCCAGTGGAACGGAACCTTGGAAGATGTGAGAGCTGTAAGAGGGGCAGCGACTACTGTAACCCTGGATAAAACGCAGGTAGAAATTGGTGAACCCTAAAAAACACTGCAGATCCTTCCGTGTGCGAGGCTGCGGCTACTGGCTGACAGCCCTCACCTTGGCGGAATCCATTTTGACGGTGCCCTCTGTGAGAATGAATCCCAAAATGGGGATGGTGCGTTGGTGGAAGTCGCACTTCTCAGCCTTCACAAATAAGCCGTGTCAGGGTCAGTCCCTGTTGTCTCACTCTGTGTCCCTTCCCTGTTTGACCAGCAGGTGTTCCTGGTCATCCCATCCTTCATGATAGTCTTTGTGTTTTCCCTCTTGTTTTCTGGTCTTGTGGCTCATCACGTTGAGCAGCCAGTTGTCTGTGTACTTTTCTGTCCTGTGTTCGAATCCCACCATGCTCTGCTTTTGTATTTTGGCTCCCTAGTATTTCAGTTGAGTGTCTCTAGTTTTGGTGTCGGAAGTTGTAGTTGGTTTTGGTTTTGTCCCTTGTGCCCTTGCTTGTGTTTATACCTGTCTGTATTCCAGATGTTATACCAGTGTTAGTTTCTATTTCCCTGTTCCTTAGTCTAGGTCTCCGTTTCCCTGTTCAGTTCTGTGAGTTTATTGGTTTCACCTGTTGCCCATTCTAGTGCCTGCCCTTGTGTGTTTTCCTGATTGCTCATTGTCCTGCATCTTCCCCTATTGGTTAATTGTCTGTCTCACTGCTGCTTGTCATTTCCCCGTTCAGATTTTGTATTTAAGTTCCTGCCTGAGTTTAGCCCGTAGTGGTTCATTGTTTGTGATAGTTGGATGTATATTAGGTTTTGAATATTCTTTTTGTAGTCTGCCTGTCTTGACCCCATTTATAAATTTAGTCTTTGTTAATCCCTTTTTAGTTTTTGACCCCTCGTGGTCCTTTTGGTTTGTTGTCTTTGTACTGTGTTCTGTTTTATTTAACCCCGTTTTTCGTGTTCCTGGAGCCACCAGTGGTCGTCCACCCTTATTGTGCACCATGCCATGCTCTTGTGCACGAGCCGCCCGGAATCGTGACAAGCCGTTACCCAGGAGCCTCTGGAGGACCTCGCGGATGTGCTGCACATAGTCCCTCTCATTCTGGGGGAAAAAGTCAGTATGTCATCCAGGTACACAAACGCAAAGCGATTCATTATATCCCAAAGGACCTCGTTGACCAGGTTCTGGAACACAGCAGGAGCATTTGTAAGACCATCACCAGATACTCATAGTGACTGATAGGTGTGTTAAATGTGGTTTTCCACTCATCACCCTCCCTGATCCTGATAAAATGGTAGGCATTCCTCAGGTCTAGTTTCGTAAAGAACCGTGCCCCCTGTAACTGGTCCAGGATAGAAGATATCAATGGCAGGGGGTATCAGTTCTTAATTGTAATCCCATTCAAACCTCCATAATTAATACAAGGTCCTTCTTGCCAACAAAAGAGAAATCCGCCCCCGCAGCTGATGAGGATGGTCGTATGATGCTGGCTGCTAAGGACTGTCCAATGTATTCCTCCATAGCTGTTCTTTCTGGAGCAGGAAGAGAATATAGACGTCCTCTAGGTGGACTAGTACCCGGGAGCAAGTCGATGGAATGGTGAGGCGGAAAAGGCGATGCCTGGGACTTGCTAAACCCTTCCTGAAGGTCCTGGTATTCAGCGGGTATTTTGGAAAGGTCCAGGGTCTCCCTAGGGGCTGTAGATGCCAACGGTGACAGGGCAGAGCGTAGGCAGTGAGAATAGCATGATGGGGCCCAGGCGGTGATAAAACCCCTTCCCTAATCGATCTGAGGGTTATGCCTGAGGAGCTAAGGGTGACCTAACACTAACGGGACCTATGGGGAGAAACAGAGAAACAGAGAAATACTCTCCACATGGTTACCAGACAAATGGAGACTCACCTGAATAGTAGCGTGGGTCACTGTAGCCATTCTTCTTCCCGTGAGGGATCAAGCCACCAGAGGCACTTGAATTGGTGTTGTGGGTATCTTCCACTGCTGAACCAGGGCAGCGTCTATAAAACTGTCCTCGACCCCAGAATCAATAAGGGCAGCTAACGACTGCTGCTGGTTCCCCCATGACAACCTGGCTGACAATATAGTGCGTTGGGGAGTAGAGGGCAAACCCTCCTCCTTACTGGTGGGCGTGTCCTTTTACTGGACACGAAGCGACAAAATGTCCCATCTTCCCGCAATACAGGCACGCCTGTGAGGAAAAAACGCTGCTGCCATTCGGCAGGTGATAACAGAGCCCTGTCGACCTGCATCGGCTCCGGCATGGCCTCTAGGGGGTTAACAGTGCGCTCGGCGGCCTGAGAAACACTTGCTCCTCCCCGCCGTTCCTTCTTGTGCTGGGAAAGTCAGTTGCCCACACGAAGAGCCAGGTTGATAAGGTCTTCTAAAGCATCAGAGAGTGGCCAGCTCATCCTTAATGCCTTCAGACAACCCCTGGTAAAAAGCATCGAACTAGGCTGTCCTTCCCTATCTGCAAGACATCACCGAAATGCGAAAACGAATAGAATATTCAGAAACAAAGCAACATCCCTGGCGAAGCTCACGCGCTGCTTCTCTGCCGGATTTGGAGCGATCGAAAACGCGCCTTGTCTCCTCCGCAAAGCTGGAAAAGCATGCACAGAACGGAGCTCCGATGTCCCAGGCTGCAGACCCCCATTAACTTGCTGGGCCGGTAAGCAGGGTAATCACATAAGCGACCTTAGAGCACTTGATCGGAAAGGTGGAGGGTTGCAGTTAGAAAATGATTGAACATTGTGACAAAAAGGACCGGCATGAACCCGGATCCCTATTGTATTGACTGGGAGGTGACAGGCAAGGTTCTTTCGTCGATTGGCTTACAAGAGCGACGAGGGCCCTGGAATGGAGCTGCTGGACCTGGGAGGCTAATCCCGTTAAGCCTGCGTGGAACGTCTCCTAGGACTCCCCGATCGCCAGCAATTCAAACTGATGCTGTCCCAGGATGATTCCCTATTTACCCAGGGCTTCCATAATGCGCTGGACTCCATCCTGATCTGCTGGGTCCATCTTGTTGGCGAGATCTTCTGTTGTGAAGTCAAGAAGATGTCAGAGGTACCCGGGGCTGAGCCCGGAACCGTAGCCGAACCTCAGGCGGGGAGGTTGGTGATTGGCGTCGGTACAGATGGGGAAGAGGCGCAAAACATGGTCGGGAATCCAGGCAATGGTCGGGCAATTGGTGTTGGTCCGAAAGAAGGCAGAGGCGTAAGACACGGTCGAGAGTCCAGGCAGAGGTCGGGCGATTGGCGTCAGTCCAGAAGGGGGGCAGGCAGAAACTCGGAGTCTAGGAAACGTAGCAGAAGTCAAAACACAGATAGACACACACCGGGGAAAACGCTTGAACTCGGCACCATGAAGATCTCGCACTGATCGGAGAGCCGAGTAGCCTGATATAGGGAAACCAAAACTGGGGAAAACAAGACACAGCTGGGAGAGGAGTTTCTGGAACGGGAGCAACTGGTATGGCCAGAAAAACTAGTTGATAGGGTGCAGAACCTCGGGGAAGCCCTATCAATCGGAACCCCCGGAGGGGTGTGGCTGAGACGACGATGGGGATTCCTCATGGCTATCCATGACAGTGTCACCCGCGATTGTAATCGCTGTGCTAAGTCTATATTGTGTATTGTGTTATTTATGTTTACAGACCACACCTATATGTACCCATATATTTCTCACTATTTTCTGCATATCGCTTTACGGTAGAAGTTGCAGTACATTTAAATAAAGGCCTCATTTATTGGATGAGTACAGGTGACCTGGATCCTGCTTGCACTTACATCAGTGTTCTAACCGGACTCCCCACAGTGGTTTGAACATTCCTACTCAACGCATGTGCTCTCCTCTCTTGCTCCGTTTCATTGATCCTCAGATTATCGTCGGATATTTCATAGATGCTGTGACAGAATACAATGGATGTCCAAACAAAATCCGCTTAGATCATGAGACTGAGAATACACACATCGCAGCGATGCAACAGTTTCTGTGCAGCAGCGAGGATGAGAATGGTATACAGAGTGTCATTTTTTGTCCAGGTAGTGGCAGTCAAAGAATGGAATGTTGGTGGTGCACCTTGCGAAGTGAATGCACCCAATTTTGGATGGACTATTTTTATGAACTGGAAGCAAATGGATATTTTGCTGACAGCCTCTTTGACAAATCTTATTCAGTTTTGCTTCCAAAATACAATACAGATATAGTTTCCATAAACCTATTTCTTACGATGTGGCTATAGTGTTCCAGGCTGTGAATAAAGTAATATAATATAACTTGACAACTTACATATTCTATATGTCTATACATATTCATGTCCATATGAAAAATATGCTTAAGGTGAAGCAATATGCAGCAGTTCAAACAATTAGATCCTATGTAAGTTTGCATAAATTTTATTGGATGGCTGTGCTCACGGAAGTTTAGTTCGTTCAAATATGAACAGTTCTGGGTTTGAGTCCTGGGTCTGCTGTTGGGCCTTTCTGTGTGGAGTTTACATGCTCTCCCCGTGCATGCATGGGTTTCCTTCAGGTGCTTCGGTTCCCTCCTACAGTCTAAAGGCATGCATTGTAGGTTAATTGGTAAATTGGTCCAGAGTGTAAATGTGTGTGTGTGTGTGTGTGTGTGAGTGACCTATGGTGTGTTGGCACCTGCCCAGGGTTGGTCTCTGCCTCGAGCCCATAGCCCCAGGATAGGCTCCGGTTCCCCTGACCCCAATAGATGGGATTAAGTGGCTTGGAAAATGAATGAATGAATGAATGAATAAAATATTCTGAGCTGCCCGACTGCTTGAAATGTATAATATATATTGCTTTACATCAGGCTATTCTTTCTGAATAGGCTACAGTCTAAGCTTTAGGTATGTATAGTCTATAGATTTCCACGATTCCCCTCAATGCAACATTCACCACTACTTGTGAAAGATGACAGTGCGAGGAGTCAGTGTACAATGTTTGTGAACAGGTTTTAAAGATATTCTACAATATTATATGATGATCAGGATTATACATGCCCTTGTAATAGTAAAAGCACATTTGTTGTGAAAGTTGACTTTTTAAAAATAGGCCGCTTCAAACCTGTTGTGTAGTTATCAGACGATCTGAACGGTTTTGTTTGGACCTGCTACTGGACTTATATATGGATGAGTTGTGCCAGCCATGTGTGGGCTAACCATTTGTTTGAATGGGGTTCTGGGCTATTGAGTTTTTTTTATGGGGTAATTTTTACACAAAACTACCTGACCTGCGTTAGTCAGACGGAACAATTTTATCTGTTCGCCAGAAGACGGTTTTATTCTTTTTAGTAGATTATCTGTGTGATTTAAAATCAAATTGTATAAACGTCCCACATTGCAAATCTTCCTTTCCTAATACTGATCTCATGCTGGTAACACCTATCGTGTGACACCCATACTAAATTCCCCCCACTAGGCTATTATGTCACGTCAGCTGTAGACAGACCTGAGCCCAAGTCGAACGCAGCCACAGATTCGATTGCTTAGCATTGGCATCCCGGATGTATCCCGAACTCGTATTTTTATCATCGTATTTTTGCATGTGAATTGGAGCAACATTGAAATGTTGTCTTTTTATTTTTAACCTTGTATTTTTGAATGTGAATTCGGGCCCTCGAATTTCCGATGCATATTTCCAATGCATAAATATTCAATGTTAGAATTTCAGGGGCATATAAAATTCAAATTGTGATGACACAGATTTACTTCCATAGAAATCTTACTTTTAACATTAGCTGAATGGTTAGCCTAACATACATTATGTTGTGTGCTAAGCTGGTTACAGTAGGTGCTTCTGAATGGGTGCTCTGGTGGTCATTCATTTCCTCTGGGAAAATGAGGGACTTCACAATCTTTTCACAGTTGGTTGTTATGGTCCAGTGGTTATAAGGTCCTGTAAGCTGTGCCTGGCAGTGTTGAGTATTTTTGTCCACTGTTCGATTACGTAGGCAGGCTCTTTGACTAGTGTTTTGTGTGCAATCTCCAGGAGGATTTCATTGGCATTACTGGCGGTTGGCATCCTTCTGCACTAGTGACTATCTAGGATGTCAATTAATTCTTCTTGGTCAACATTTTTAAAATCTGATTGCCATAATTCAAACAGCATACACTCTGATTCAGGCATGTATTTGAGGAAATTCTCCACTATATGGCTATTCACATATCCCAATCCTGCTTGCTCTAATATGGCAGGTGCAATCTTCACAGGAACATATTTCTCCCTCTCCCATCCAAAAGTAATTATTCTGCCTAGACTCTCCCATTGCTGTTGTCCAAAATCATGCCTTAGGAATGGCACTTTATAGGCATTACCTAGTTGTGCACTGTTCATAGAATTCATTGCTGAAACAGTCTCTCACACCTCCTCCATCATCATATCCCCTCTCAGGTTTTCCATCTGGCAGTACAAGCTGGATTTTGATGTCAGTCTCTTGAATTCCATCATCACAGAAATGTGCTGTGAGCTCTGGTAGTACCTGCCCTCTGAGAACAACCAGTATTCTCTTCACTCTCTCACTGGATGGCAGTTTGTGGTGAAGCAGGCAGTGTATTGTCCATATTCTGTGGCTCACTTTCAGAAAAGTCTCCTAAAAACAATGTTGCTGTCCTCACTCGCAATCTCTGTGGAATACAGTGACATATCGAAATTGTCACCACTTGTAGTACTCTCAATAAATATTACTTCAGAGCTGACTGTTTCAAATTCAGCTGATGCTGCAGCTGTAGCACAAATGAGAGGAGAGGTGGAAGACTCATTGCCAGAGCTCTCTTGTCTCTCCACAGATGGAGCCAAAGTTGCACTGTGACTGTGTGGACTGTCAATCATTTTTTTCTTTGTAGTCAAATAAAACCTAAGAACAGAGAGTTTTGTGTCAGTATACAACTGCCCAATTGTGATTACGTCATCAACTGTCACCTCTTGATAGTCTTTGAGATCTACTTTAAAGTCTGTTAAGGGCCCCAATCTATTTATCCCATTTGGAAAAAACAGGTCAGTCTCTAACAGCATCACATCCCTTATCTAAGTATACTTTGAAATTTTTCTTGTGTTTTTTTCTCTGACTTGTTTGGGAATGCTCTCCTTGCTTCGTCCTGCTACCCTTTCTGTCACCTTTCTGTCTTTTTATTAATTATTATAATTTTTTTTAAATCATACTTTCATGAAAGGCTAGCTGAACGAACATACTATTATGTCCTACTTGAGTATTGCAGCTTTCTGAACTTTTGGTAGGTACGCAGCAGACCTGGACAAAAGCCATCTTGCGGGCCATATCAACCAACAGAACTATTTCTATGTTCTAGTCTGGATTTCAATCCAAATGTAAAGTTATGGTGGAAATTTAAAAAAATGGTACATGACAAAGCTCCATCCTACAAGGCTGATCTGCCAAATGCTATACGAGAATGTTGGTACCTGATTGATGTAGAATATTATTTTTCATTAGTGAAGTCCATGACTCAAAGAATTCAAGTTTTCATAAAAGCCAGAGGAGATGTAACAAAGTACTAGTACTAATTGCGTTCTTTTTTGTTCTTGATTCCATAATTTTTTCCTCAACATTGAGTGATTCCATATTTTTTCCTGTAATTGATCTGAAAAAAAGATGTGCTATTAATTGCAACAATGTCATTTTATTTTTTGGGGGTATGTTATACAAAGCTAGAATGTTCAGCTGTTAGGTAAAATGGTTTTGTGTCATATTTGTGATTTTTTTTTTTTGGACTACATAGGAAAACAACTGACTGAACATCCTCCAAGAGTAGTGATTCCATATTTTTTGCCAAGGGTTGTATAAGTAATACTCCCAAGAGCGATTTTTGTTCCCACAAATCATTTTTTGGATTGATAATAAAAGTATAAGTAAAGCATGAAAAAACATAATTAAAAATGACCCATGCTGATATGGAGAAGCTCAGATTTGGCTCTTGGCAGAGACAAATTTCCCTGGCCTCATCTTCAGCATGGTTTCGATTGAGCAGCTCATGCTGGGACAACTGTCATGTTCATTTCACAGCTCTTTAGGAAATTATGTTTACTAAAAGCTTTTTCATAACAAATGTCAAATGCAAATATAGAAAAGGAAATGTGTTTTTTTGCATTGTTATCTTTGAAATCTGTTTAATTATAGATGCACAATACCTTAGCAACATTTATTAGTACCTCACTTAGTATTCCATTACATCAAGAACGTCATTCCGGCTTATTTGCTACGCGTCTCTCAACTGATCTGTTATGTAAGTGAGTAAAGTGTTGCTACTATGATTAATTATCCCTTTCATAGGCACTAATAAAGAAGGTCCCAAATATAATCCAAATAATATTTAATTGGACGATGGATTACCTGCGAGATCATGTGATCGGCTGGATCATGGAGCGGGGTGGCTGGGTGAGATGAAGCTATCGGCACATCTGGCTTTCGCGCATGTGGCTGGAGTGCGTCACAGCGTCTTATGTCCCTGTTCAACACCGACCCATTTTTAAGTCTGTTGAATCAGTGATTAGGATTTCCGTGACCATTATGTGGCTGATGACAGATGTTGCCCTTATTTCGTACAGGAGGATGTCAGGTCCTACTTTGGGACACCCACATGGCAAATGATGGGGCTGTTTGTGGCTGGCATCCTCACTGCATTCCTGGTCATTCACAAGATGTGATGCTAAGGCACGGAGGAGTTGGCCAGGATGGGACCTCTCTTTGGAAAAAGGGAGTGTGCGAGGTTCCCAGAAACATTTTGAAATCAATACTCAAAGGTCCCAGGGGAAGTGCACTAGCTCAGCACCCATCCAGGTTGCATTATAGCGTCTCAGATTGCTATATTGGGTTATTTATTAACAAGTAAAGAAACAGGAAGGAGAACGAGAGGGAGGAGGTCTCGATTGAACTTCTGGAAGAATTAAGCAAGCTAGAGACTGACGTGTCATGAATAATACGAATAGCTTTCAGTGCAAGTATGTAACATATATTACATCACCTCTTCATTAGCAGCCCTGAAAATTGTACCTGTTACCTCTTCATCTCCAACCTCTCTACCTACCTCCTATCCTCTTCATCTATTTCTCTACCTCTGCACCACATCAGTCCGCAATGCGTAAGGTGGCCAATGAAAAGGTGCTCCCTGTGTAAGTACACCTTGTGTAGGTTACCTTAAGTGTAGTGTAAATGTCTCGCAGTGTTATGTTATATGATAAAGAGGTTGTATAGAAGTGCTTAACAATAGTAATATTACATAGTAATATTGTAGATTGTGTAAAAATGCTACTATTTAGAGTACATACTGTAGTATACAAAGTTTATGCTAATACTTTGTAAAGCAGTGTGTTTTTCTACTTTAAACAAGAAATGTGATTGGTTATACTAGTACTATGCATTTTTTACCTTTTGTAGTTTTCAAATAACCATTTTTACAATAAAAACATTACAATGTAGTGTTTTAGACAATTCAAATTATCACGTGCAATAGTCAGAAGCTATTGTAACTGGTTTGACTTGAAAAGGGCTCTGTAACACATTTTCCTCAGATATTTGCTGTAAAAAATCAGAACTTTGACAAATATTTTATTTATGTGTAATGTAGGTTTTTGGAATAAAATGTATTATAATTCATATATTATATGGGATATTAATATATTAGTGTTTTCTGCAGTCCTTTCTTCATTGAGTTTCAGTGTTCTGGATATGGAGTCAAAATAGAGCAGTAAATTTGAAATATATAAAATATATAGTGCACAAATATAGTTATTGTGATTTTTAATATTTGGTTATGTCATTTTTTACATTAAGTTTTAATTTGATGGTACCTCATTTTAAATACCTTGACTAATTGTATCAAGCTGTTTTTTTCGAAAGCTTGTATTTGTACTTGATTGTGTATTTAATATTCCTCCTTTGATAAGACTGGGCGATTATTGCACATAAACCCTAAATCTGTATTCCATGCTTTGGGAATACATACATTAACTAGAATAGCTGCTTTGTGATTGTATGAGAGATGAGAGAAAAAAGGCATTGCTGTATCATTACTCGTTGTAACGTTTTTAAAATAGATGCATCTGACTGGTTGCATTTGATTTGAGGTGTGTAATAAATGATACTGTCCTCTGAGGATGTGTTGTTTTCTCTTATTTTTCCCCCATCCCATCGAGACTACTATGTACAACACCAAGACAAGACTGAGACCAAATGGAGACCGGTCTCGAGAATTA
>JAODKF010000045.1:1610616-1620722 GCA_026779585.1 Mormyrus proboscirostris | reverse complement strand
AATGTCCTTCTTAAGGTATGGTGACCAAACCTGCACACAATATTCTAGGTGGGGTCTTACCAAGTAATTATATAATCATAGCATCACTTCCCTTGACTTAAACTCCACACATCTAGAGATATAACTCAACATTCTATTGGCCTTTTTTATTACTTCCCCACACTGGTGAGAGTGGGACATGGAAGCGTCAACATAGACACCGAGATTTTACTTGCAATCAGCTACCTTTTTTTCCAGTGGAACCCATAAAATATTTATGTGAATTAGGACCAGTAATTCAAAGTACTTCATGGGGGGTCTGGGCCATTGAAGAATAGTTGTTCAGGGAGCTGACTGCTGCCTGTTTTGGGACAGGGATGACGGTGGTGGTCTTCAGGCAGGAGTTCTGAGGCAGGAGGAGAACACGGCCAGCTGTCCCACACAGTACTTCAGGACCCGCCCCGGAATCCCATCCGGGCCACTGTATTTGACTAAATATTAAATAGCCTTTTCCTCAAAAATACTAGGAAAAAAACTAAATCAAAATTAGCACTGGGTTACAGTCACAGTAGTCAGTCTGTGATCTTTTTAGAAGAGTTTTCACACTGTCACACAGTATTCACTAACAGAGCTGGTAAAATTATAAAGACCTAACATTTACTGTATGTTTTCTGGTCCGTTTGTTAAAAAAAGAAAAAATAAATCTTTTACCCACAATTCTGCATGTTTTTATAATATAACCCAAGGCAATCAATGACTGAGAACTCTCACGGTAACGATTATCCCTGGGGAAGCTACACTTTTTTACATTTATTATGCACTTTTTTACATTTCTTGTCGTATTGCCTCTTCTTGGTGAACATGCAATGGACTCTATTTCTAATTTGTCTTTGAGTTACATTTGCCATAGAGAAGCACTGCTACCATTTTGAAGCTGGCAGATTTTAAATAATTCAATCTGTACAGATACATGGTACGGATTCGTCTTTAAGACAAAGGGATGAAAAAACTTGTTGGAAGTAAGAAAGGATCCTACAAAAAATGATATGAAAAAGTTCAGCTTGTTAAAAAGAACGATCAATTCCCGGCTTATATGTTCTCCTCATGTTCTCCTCCCACAGCCAATAGAAATGCACTGAGGCCCTCTTTGCTTGTTAAATGGCAGCATATGACTGCATGTGTCAATTCGTGTAGCCTGGACTGGACTGACATTCTCCCTGGGGTGACCCCTGCCCTGTTCCTTGTATGAAAGTGTCCAGATGCACCACAACCCATTACTGGATAAGTGGTTATGAAAGATGGGTGGATAGATTGCTTACTGGTTATGTTCAATTGCACAGTGTATTTGCCAATTTGTGATGATAAGCAGCAAACATAAATGTAATGCTCCTCTCTCCATTATCTCAGACTTATAGTAACTGAAAACTCAATAAAATAATTGATTGCTTTTAAGTAATACATTTTATATAGCCCGACTTAATAAACATTTCTTGAATAACACCATTACTTAATTAGAATACTGAAAAATAAAAGCACAAACATCCAAGAAATTGTAATTTAATGTGTGTACTGATTTTTTAAAAGCATGTTTAAAGAGAAATCGTTTCCAACAATGATTTATGGCATTCTGTAACAATCCCTAAACTAAACTAAAAGCCTTTGAAGTACAATCAGAACAGCTGGGTTATTGCATGAGCACAGTTAAGTCTTTACATTAAATCACTTTAGGAGAAATGGCGTCATTTTGGAAACCTCTTAAAATATTGCCGGACCTCTTTTCATATGCTTAGTTCAGTCTCATAAACTTACTGCATAACTAATAAAAATTGTTTATTTAGTATCAGTGTTTGGGTCATTTATGAAACATCATTTAAGTCTTCTTAGATGTTGCATTACATGATGGGCACCCTTTGTTCCATGAATAATGATCAAATGTGTCTTGCAAGTCACACAAACCTACAATTTCTATTAAATATTACTGTCAAGACATCCTGCACTTTCTGCGCTATATGGACAAAAGTATGGGGACACCAACTTCTTTCGGGTTGATTTTGTTATGGTCCACATCTGCCCCCTGTTACCCCCTGTTTCTCTGTGAATTTAAGTCACTGTTGTTGTAGGTTGGTCACTGTTGTTGTTACTCTGTGTTGGTAGCTGTAGTTGTATGGTTCAGGTAGTTCACGTAGATCTGTAGTTTGTAGCAGTGTTTGTAGTTGTTTGTTGGTTGTTTCCCAGTCCTGCCCCCAGTCTTGCATGGTTCCCTAGCATGTTACTTTATAGACATTTTAGTCAGCTTTGTTTTTTTCTTGTTTTGTTCTTGACCCCTTGTGGTCCCTAGTTTTCCCTTTGTGATCTGTTCCATTTCTTAATAAACCCTCTTGTTGACTATTCCTTCTTTTCCATCCCTTCGCCAGGCCTCACCATAACTACTGCCTTAGTGGAAAGATGGTGTCCTGTGATGGTGCCAAGTTTAAAGCCACTAACCTCGTCTCTATGGCCATGCTTTCTGCTGCCTGTGTTTGTTACACCTGCTCTACCAATGAATGTGGCTTAATTACCTAATTCTTCAGCTACATGTATATGACCTTATAGTATATATTATGCAATAAGAACAAGGACAAACGTTAACAACGTTTGTGTTAGTCTGTATTAGACTGTTGCTCCTCTCACAACTTAAAATGAACAAAAACCCAGCAGAAAAATCTAATTTTCAGTTTTACATAAGACTTCATCTTAAGGTACTTGATCTTACCTTAATCATTTTCTATAATTTTGTTTAAATTTCAAGACTCATGTTTTAACTGCTGCCATAAACTTTGGAAACCTATTAAAGATGTGGTATATGAAACTATATTTAATCAGTAAATAGTACTTCCAAAATCTTTGTGGGAAGAGGAATGTTCATTTTTTTTATTTAGTGAAAAGCTTTAATGTTATGTTTTTCATAAAACATTCCACTAATTAATTTACCAGACACACTTAGTTTGATTGCCTGCAAGCCATTGACATTTGAAAGACATTTGATTGGTCTTTTGACTAATCCATACCACTAAATTTAACAAAACGGTTCCGCTAATCAACACCTATTTTTGGACCTGTAGTCTTTGCTGAGTACACTAGTGAGAGATAAGCGGCTTTTACAAGAGAGCCCACAAAAGTTTTATTTCACAATACACAGCCTGAGCACCAATGCGAGAGCTTAGATCATACCTTCACACGCCAACACAGCACATCTGTTTGTTATGTGTGTGAGTGAGAGACAAGAAAGACAGGAACAGCGAAGCTTGGACTTGTGCAACAGATTGAGATTTTACTACTCTCAAACAGGGACCTTATATAATAGTAGAGTCGTGGCTTGCTGCAAAGGACTGGTGCTGCATACCTGCAAGACTGTAGGTTTGAATCACACCTCTGCTTTTTGTGTGTGGAGTTTGCATTTTCACTGTCTATTCTGTTCTCTTCTTTTTGTGTGTAAATGCTCTGTGGTGGACTAACATCCTGTACCCCAGCCTCACCACGCTGACTGGGGGCCTGTATCATGAAGCTGGCTAACTTGTTGGATTTAAGGTACAGTATCTCACTTCAAATGCCCTTTATCTTTGTTCACCTATGTGTAGCCCAGACCACCTTAAATCCGACGAGTTACCTGGCTATGCATAGAATCCTGCTTTGTGATACAGGTCCCAGGAGTAAACAGTGGACTGAAAAAGTACTGCCAGTGACCCAGAGCTTTGCCGTACATTTAGCATGGAGATCTGAGGACCACATGTACAAGAATGTGTGTGTGGATGTTATGTTAAGATAAAAGATTAAGATTGCAGATAAAACAGTAAGACTGAGAGGTGGAAGGTTCAGGTCCAGAAAGTACAAATCCAGACCAACACTTTTACCCAAACTTGCACCTGAACCTAAGACTTGACTCTTTGGTAATGTCATTTGGTTCAAAGTCTTCAAACCTGAAAGCCAAGAAGAGATTTCCACCAGTTTCTTCAATGCATTTTTTTGTGTTAATTCTATACTGTATATCTGTCTATACAAAATATAAAATTAATGGTAAATCTATACTTCAGATGGGTTTTATACATCTGATCTCAAGGAGGCTCATGCTTAAGATATTTCTGTCCATCTGGAAAATTGTTGTCCGAAGGTAGCAAAATGTACTTTGAGTGGCATCCAGCTTTTATCTGGATCATCTGGGAGTTAGATGATGTTTAAAAATTCAGTGATTGCAACTTACCTCAGGTTACCTATCCACAAGCAGCAGCGTGGAGAGCACAGGCAAACCCTCAATGCTTTCAGTCCCGACAGGCGACTTTGACAGACTTCGGAATACAGCATTAGATACATAAGCTTGCTGTCATTTACACAGGTGGATGTTTCTAACTAAAGCTGCGGCGGCTGAATAACTTTCTTGGGGCAACAATGAATCCGTAACTAAGGCCTAAATCTGCAACAATCCACAGCTACCAAAAGTGATTCCATAACATGGCAGATCTTCCCTAGCGTGGGGGATGTGTTACATGACGTACATTTTCAAGTGTGAAATATACTATATTAACCCTTTTGTCACGGTTCGTGGCGGACAAGCAGGTACGGAGGCACGAGCCACAGGGTTGACGGGATGAACAGGGTTTATTGTCGGGAGACACAGCAGACAGGCACAAATAACCATGATACTACGACAATGACCGACGCAAGACTCAGGAAGACGGGGACTAATATACACTGGCAAGCAGGGGTTAAGAGGACACAGGTGAACACAATCGGGCAGGAACACAAGGTAATGAGGTGGGCGTGGCACACGGGAGGATCGGACGGAGCGGATCGTGACACCTTTCACTTTTAATGTGTTGGGTATATCTTTAGCCAAGGCAGCATAGTGAGTAAGTGGATTGCACTCGGTTTCATGCAAATGAACAAGAATTATTTGACAGTCCTACTTATGCTACATTGACCTATTGAATACAAACAGGAAATAAGTCAGTCAAGTTCTCCATCCGTCACATTTTCGTTACTTTAAATGAATCATTTGCAATGAAGAATCATCACCTAGTGGAGTACTGTCTTTATTTTAATATTTTATAAATATCATGTTCTGATTAGAAAGCCGAGTTTTGACTGCCAATAATTCCCAGGCTACTCTCTCAATGGGTTTGTGACACTTCCATCGTTTGCAGCGTCTCTCTTTTTGTACCTCAGAACTACATCCTTCTTCAATGCTTTGCTTAGATTTGTTGATTCCATTTCATGGTTTATGTCAGCCCAGAGTCTGGGTTTTTGGAAGATAGATGGAAGAAAACGTATATCACAAATAAAAAAGCACGTTATTCTCATAAAAGCACATTAATATAACTGAGAAAGGTTTAGAGAATAAGATATACAGATAAGAAAATAACAGAAATCATTTCATAATTTAAAAGAAAATGTTTTTATATAATTAAGTGAATGAAATGATATTTCATTTGCAAAGGAATCTTCAGTCACAAAAAATGATGAAATCTTGCATTTTTATTTTCTTTGTTACATTCCATTGCTGTCTTGCTCGTGGTATTGTACTTCTGGGCTTTTGGAATCAACAATCAAGGCTCGACTGGGACTAAAAATTGGCCTTGGACTTCCCTTTCAGGGGGGTAAATGCTTGCAGCCCACAAACCCATTGGGATGCCCAGCATGCCCAGTAATCCAGATGCCGGTCTGGCCTGACATTCCATTAATGTTTCACAGAAACTCCATTCTGGCAAGAACAACTCGGTTTGGTCATGCTTCAGCCCTGATAGCAAGCAGGGCCATGTCAGCTCGGATACAGTTCAGGTGCGGCTCGGGTACAGCATGGGTACGGCATAGGTACGGCTTGGGTACGGCTCAGTTACAGCATGGGTAATGGGTACGGGTTGGGTACGGCTCGGGTACAGCATAGGTCCTGCTCAGGCATGACTTGCATACTTTACAATGGAAAACTGTCAGTTTGTGTTGTGGCTCCGGTACAGCTAGGTTCTTAGTGACAGTGGAAAAGTGCCATAATGCTCAGTTAAATCTCATTTAAACAAAATTTTCTCTTTCAGGTCACGTAATACATACTTAGCCAACAGTTTAATATGTGCTACATTATGCCATTTGTGATGAACTCAGAATTACCGGCATTTCAATTTCTGTGAATCTAAATATTCTGTGGAAGCTGTACTAGCTCAGTATCCAAACAGTTCTGTGGGCAGAAGTTGTTTACAAGCAGATTAGCTATGTTGGTAACCCATGCAAATGTATTATAACGGGATACGCTAAAAGTCGCATTGAGGCTGGACATCCAGACGCATGATGGTTTATCGTGTTTTGAAGGGCTTTCCATGACTCATTTGCCACATCATAGGGCTGAACATATGTAAACAAAGATTCTACTCTAGGATTAACAAGGTCCATGTGCTTGCTATCGACACAGAGACGCACAACCGAGCAGATTGACAAAAAAAAAGAGCCGACTGAAAATCTATTCATTAAAAGCCATAAATTTCTTTTTACCTTCCAGGTGTCGTCAGCATATGTTCCTTTAAAGGCTTTTATTTACACATTCTTGCTCCTGGTAACTGTTTGTATCTATTCTCCTGATTCAATCACAAGATTCAGCATAATCAGGGAATTTCCAGGCCCAGCAAAGGAATTCCTGCATAAATCGTTTACTCAAATGAGGATCATATTTATTGAAGTTTGATGTCAGAACGTTCTGTGTGATCACACTTAATGAACAGCTGTGAACCATGACCTTGTATTTTACATCTTGTAAATGTGCAATGATTAAAAAAAAGACATTAAGATTATCATTATGCAACATATTGTCATCCCCATAAACTCACTCAGGTGCAAGGGAATTCCCAGATAATGAGACCATATCTAATGAAAATCCTTAACAAGCATATGAACTCTGATAACTCAAGCAACTTCCGTTCAGTATCCACCTAACAGAACGGTCAATGAACTCATTAAACATCAACTAATGACAAATGTTAATTAACTCAAACTAAATGAGTGACGTAATTCCAAAATACCAGCCTCACCATCAAGGATGTCAGTCAATTAACCAGGTAGTTTCAATGGCATCAGAATGGGTCAAGTTGACCCAACTGATGAGCCTCTTTGAAGATCTGAGAACGGCAGGAGACCTTTACAGCTATCATCATTAGCTGTTTAAGTATACTATTACTGAAAAGTGAAGTTCTCATTTAGAGTTTCATACACAAAAGAAGCTTCGGAATTCCACATTCATTTTCTGATTTGTAATTTCAATGGAAATTTCCATGCTGTCCGCATAGCATCGTAAAGTGGTACATGTGAGTTCGCACACAGTCACTGAGAAGAGTGCATTGAAAAATAAACAGCCACTTCAGATTGTTTCCGATGTTAGAAACTGCAGCTTCTTGTAAGAATGCTATATAACAGAAGTCCATCTCAATGACTCTGCTTTTTCATTCTGACAATCACTGGCTCACATCATCTTTTACTGATGCACATCATATATGGTTCTTATGTAGGTCGATCAAGTTTCTCAAGAACTCAAGAATTTGATCCTTACCCAGAACCCTAATCTCTTATCCATAACCATTATGCTAACCCTAACCGTAAAGATAGCAATTATCCTAACCCTAACCTTAACCCTAACCTTAACCCTAACCCTAACCTTAATCCTATCTCCCTTCCTCTACTGTTAACACAATGCTAAAATTAAAATCTATGCATCTGTCAATAGAGCTGTAATTAGTGTTAAAAGCTTCAAAATCAGTTAAGCAAAAAAAAAAGAAAAATTATTTGCAGCTGGTTAGGATAAAAATTTACGATGCATATCAATATTTCATTTAATGAATCATGACAATGCAGGATAAACTTTTTCTGTTCCCGTTATGGTCACTCTGTTTTCACAGTCCAAAATCGAAGGCACTTTCATTGGACTTTACAGTGTTTCGTTATACGAAAGGGAATCTTTGGGGTATCTTTTTCCTATTGTGTCAGTTCTTCCTCCTACTGGGTCTTAACTGAGAAGACCCAAAGCTGAAAGAGGATGGTGGGTGTTGAGTGCGGCTGGAAGTTGCATGCAAGGCCAAATCCCCAGCAGGCGGACCTCCAAGTGGCTGCCGTGGTGGAGAAAGGCCTTTCCGGAACAGTGTAACTGCCTGTTCGTGTCCACAGCTGAGGAGCCAACCCTGCTGGACACTCCACTGTCGCTCTGATGGCTTTTGGAAGGCAGACAGCTGTGTATTAAGTAAAGCGAGAAGCCTAGGAGCATGCGAGTCTCCCTGAGTCAGCCCTGTGCATGAAGGTGCCTGGGTATCAGCACTGACGATACGGGGAATCACACAGGTGGGGTGCTGGTGCAGGGTGAGACACTCAGAAACACATCTGTTTTTCACTCCCTCGTCTCTGTAGATTCTCACATGTTAGCCTTTCGCTGGCAGGCTTTTCCAGAGAGGGTCAGAAATGTGCTTACTGTAAAGAAACTTTCTTTGACATCTTTGAGTCAGAAAGAAAGGTTGAGCGTCAGCGTCCTCTGGTCTAAATCATCTGGTTGTAAATTTATTTGAACTTACTATTCCTGGAGAAGAAGTAAAAGATGTTCTTCAGTACATTTCTGGGGCAAAAAAATGACAGCTGGGTTCTTGTCTTTATAGTACTTCTCTGTGTGATACTGAAAATCCTGCTGGAAAATGATGTTTTGTAAATAGACTGTGGACAAATCATTCAGAAACAAATCATTTTGGAAAAACATTACAACTAAACAAACAAACATCCATCCATCCATTTTCTGTAACTGCTTGTCCAATTCAGGATTGTGGAGGAATAAGCAAACAACCAAGTGAATTAATAAAGAAATACAACCTGTCCATATATATGAAACTTGTTTTAGAAAAAATACTGCGTATAATATTTTAATGGTGATTACGGAGTCACTGCCCCCCTCCACCATTCCTTGTGCGTACAGATATATCCCCATCCCGAAATGACCCGGGCACCTGTGTGAGCCGTTCCTCAGCCCGTGATTTACAGACACACTGTGCCATTGCTTCACCCTTAAGGAAAAGCCATTTGCATCGACACAGTCGATAATAAATCTCAACAACAGCCAATACATCCTTACAGTTTCTCAAATGCAAAAACATTATATATTTATTTCCATATAAAATTATATACATAAAACTTTCCTTTACATACATAAAATTTAAGTATTATACACAAAATGTTTGCAGGTACATAATGTCTCATGCAAATATGTATGAAAAACAAATATTCATAAAGTACAACATATGGCAAATGCATGCATCATTCATGATATGAGGATTAAAATGCACAGTAATTTCTTGTCATAATAGCAGAAATGCACAAAAAAAATTATGTATTTGCTCTGTTATGACAAAAAATTGCGGTCCCATCACTTTATACAGCAAAGACATACTCGTATAGTAGTTATGGTGTGGTCTCACTTTTACAGACCACCATAATATTTCTTCCATTCACCGTAATATTCAAACTGTGGTTATTAAATATATGGCCTTGTGAAATTCTAAGAATGTCATGTGACTAATGTAATATTTAGGACTTCAGGGTGGCTCAGTGAGAAGCTGGGAGTTTCAGTGACAGTGAAGATACTTAATTGCTTGCATTTGGAATCTGTCAGTTTTCACACATCCCAATTTACTCTCCGATGACGCGTGAATACAGGTGAGAACGCAGCCTGAGGTCCGAGCGCAGGGTGCAGCTGGAAGCTTCCATAGTCAAAGAGCTAAATATCTTTATTGACAAACAATGAGACAGTGAAGCATCTCCCTGAGATAGTTACTTAGAATAAAACAGACATTTAAAGGATATAAGTTATTCCAGTGCAAATTGTGCAGGTGCAAAATAGCACATGTAGTGCAGACATAATTTTGAAGAGTTTTTGATTAGCAGCCTGACTGCTTGGGGAAAAAAAAAACCTGTTTGTCGTTCTGGAAGCCCTTGCTGTTTGTCAGTCTGGAAGCCCTTGTTGTTTGTCAGTCTGGTAGCCGTTGCTATTTGTCAGTCTGGTAGCCCTTGCTGTTTGTCAGTCTGGAAGCCCTTGCTGTTTGTCAGTCTGGAAGCCCTTGTTGTTTGTCAGTCTGGTAGCCGTT
>JAODKF010000045.1:1559083-1573935 GCA_026779585.1 Mormyrus proboscirostris | reverse complement strand
GCTTAATCATCAGTTTTGTCAAAAAATCAGTCTTCCCCCTAAACCAAATGTAAAACCAGCTACCCTCTGAGTTTGTGGGGATTCCACACTATTTTTCAGCTATATTTTTGTTTAGGACGCCAAGTTTCCAATATGCAGTGAGTGACATAGCAAACACATTGTATAAGGGGGTCAATTTAAAAAAAACGTACATTTCGTACTTAAAACACAGAGTAAATGTACCCTATGCAGCCTGTTAGCTTAAAAGTTAAAAAACGAAAATCCAGTGGCTGGATGTTGTTGCATCGTGTCAAGTTTTCCTCGTGTTTTATGACTGCAAATTGAATATGACCTCAGAACATACTGGCACAAAATGTCTTCGCACCAAACAATGGGTTACCAGTAAATGCTATGAATGTTTATGTAATTACCCAGTCTGTGTAGCAGAGTATATAACCTTGGTCTGTCTGATAGTGACGTAGGAGCGGTAGTACCGGCCAATCTGATGTATCTCCGCAGCACCCAGGCAACCCACCTTGTTTTCGTCCAATCAGAATCTGCCAGGTTTGACTTGAGTATTTTCGCAGCATAACTGAATGCAGATTTTCCACTAAGATCTCTAAAGATCTGTGGCTGACTGAGAGTCTGCCTGGACCCCGTCCATGTGAGGAAGATTCCAGATTATGTAGCTTTTGCCAATAAACTAACTCGGACCATATGTCCTGGCGTTAGAGGAAAGCCATCGTCCAGGATGGCTGCTTCGGAAACCATTGAGGTTTAGCCTTTTAATCCCATACTAATCTCACTATTTGTATGCCCTCTTCAAGGATGAGGTGTGTTTGCAGACCTGTCACAGGATGCTTTTGTAACAAAATGCCAGAGATTATACTGGCGCGCAGATCAGGGATGGGAAGCTTAATGCTGAATCATCTCCATGTTGCTAATGTCTAATTCTGTGTATATTTATGCATTTCTCAATAACCTGATTCTTTTTCTGATTCTTTCACGTTGCTTTTTGTGTGTGATCCAGTGCTGAAAGGTTTCCCTTACACTTTACTGGAGAACTAAAAGTTTGGATTTTGGCAAGGGTGCTGTTCTACTTTTCATGGACACTTCAGCAGAAATGCCTCACGACGCTTTGCGGCAGTTTAACTTAACAGCAGGAGCACAAACAGCAAGAGCTTTATCCACAGAAGATAGAAGATACTGTAGTCTAGTGATATTTTACACAGGGATGAATCTAGGTGTCATCATTCAAGGATAATCTGAAGATATCTGAAATTATAATAAATTTGAAAATATTTTTACTATGCACAAATACATGGGGAAAATTATGATGAAAAAGCTTTTAGACAGTTTTCACTGCACCTGTCAGACTTCTGCTTGAAATCGCTAAATAATACAGGTATTCGGTCTGCTATTGTACAAAGAGGAGCTTCAAGAAAAAAGGACATGCAGATTTATGAAGTCTTATTTATTGTGATCCCTACTTTAATTCTAAATCCAGCATTCAAAATGTATTTTTCCTGTTGGTGATATTGTTTCATGAATATATTTTGAATAAATCTTAAACGGTAATGAAATTGCAAAGTATACATCATGTTATTTTTAAAAATTCTGGGCATATATTTGCACAGATCTTAATTCCTTATAAGGGATACAGAGTAGAAATGACAAGAAAAACAAGTATTAGAAGATTATGGGTTTCAGGGGGTTTCAGGGTGTTATAGTATGTAGTGAGTATTTTAGAGAAACACAGAACAATGTGACAGATTACAAATGCAACAACTTCATGGTGATGATTACAACAAACACTAAGTGAATGACAATTGAATGAAATAATACGATAACCAGCAAGAAATACCATTAAAGAGATAATTTGTCTGCAGGAAGTGTGTGTGTGTATGTGTGTGTATGTATGTGAATAGGTTTATATTACATTGTGGGGACCAAATGTCCTCCACAATGTAATAAAAGCCTGCTTTTTTGACCTTGTGGGGACCATTTTTCAATGCAATCAAAAATGCCAAAAGTGTTGTATTTTGTTTGGTTACTTATGGTTAGGGCTGGGTAGAGTTAAGGTCATCATGTTGTGATTAGAGCTTTCTTTATAGAAATGAATGGTGAGTCCCAACAAAGATATAATTACAAACCTTTGCGTGTCTTTCTGTCTGTCTCTCTGTGTGTAGAGGCCTTAGGTACAGAGGTAGATAGTTCAGGTTCAGAAAGTACAAATCCAGACCAAGATTTTGTTTTGACCAAGCAGATGGATATAAAGAGTCACAGTCACAGAGCACTCAGCTGGTTGGTCTAAACAAAATCTTGGTCCGGATTTGTACTTTCTGGACTTGAACTATCCACATCTGCTCAGGTAGTATTTGTGTCAAAGTTTGTAGTAAATTATAACACCCTTGAGAGGTAACACATGTGATTGATTAAGTTGACTGATTAAAGATTTGTTCCAAGGTTTATGTCCAAAGGTTCATGATACAACTGTTCTCATTCAAGTTTTTCTGGCCTTTTCCTGGAACACAAAACTATTCCAGACAAAAAAAAATATTCTGAATGTTAAAATATACAGGAACTAACTAACCTATTACAAAACATCTTCCAGGGGAAGTGCTTCCAGAGGAAGTGCTCAATCTATATACCTGCCTTCCTGTTTCACAGATGCTTCCTCTTTATTATAAAGAACGCCAAGGAAAAAATGATTCAGCCCTAATGTAAAGCACATGTGGCAGCTTATGAATGTTTGAGTCTGATTTTTCTGGTCATAATCACCTTGATTATTAATTTAGAAAGTGAACCCCCAGTCTTTTCTAATAACATCTCTGCCTCAGCCAATGCTGACGTCTTACAGTGCAGAAAGCGAGGTATGGAAACAGAGTGATCAGCTTTAATTATTTTAATAATAAATCCTGGCAGTATGAAGAGCTTCCAGTCCAGCCCTTTGAAACTGAGGTAGCGTTCTCCATCATGTGCTGCTGGAAAGTTGCGATTCCCTCAAAGATGGCTTCCCTTTCTCCTGTGACTGAGCATTCGGTGTATTTCAGGCAAACCCCCTCGATGGCAACTTATTTTCTACCGCATGCATGCTAACACGGACTTTGCCTTGGATTCAAACAACGTCCTTAGCAAGTTCCTATTATTCATGGAGAAAACACATTGTCAGCATCTGGGGTGGAGACTGAAAGGCCTGCTGTGACGAGGCGGCCTTGTGCATTGTGTTCCTGTGTCCAGTGATACATCACCAGTGAAATATACAGTCAGCCTGGCAGGGTTACATTTCATTGGCAGCTTAGCTTTCAGTGAGTCATGGACGTCTGCTGGTCCGCGACCAGGGTTGAGTTTTTCAGTCACTCAATTTACTACATGACTCTGAAATCCTGAAATCTGAAAATCGCGGCTGCCTCCATTCGGCTGATTTCTGCATGGTGTATAATTACCCCATAAAAGGCATTAAGGAAAAGAAGCTGGAAAGGATGTGGTGAGAAGAGGAGGCCCACGTGGGAGATGATACACGGAGACGGCAAACCCCAGGGAAAGATGGTGGGAGGAGAGCAATATGCCTGAATCAGGAGGCTGGAAATGAGGAATTGTGGCTGGGAGATCTACGATTGTGGTGTTTCAAGCCCATGTGTGATGTCTGTTCCAGCCGCTCACTGTCCTCCACCTCCTCCGGATACTGATCTCCCTGTTAACCCTCCCTGTGGCCATGTTTGTGTTGGTCAGTGGTAGAGCTGCCTGTGATCAGATGGTTGCTGGTTTGAATCCTTCAGTCAGCACAGTGATTTCACGGTTGGGCCCCTGAGCAAGACCCCAAGCTCCCAATTGTTCCAAGCCTTGTCTGACCCCTAACACTTTACTCAAGGAGGCACAAATAATTATACACAATTACGCTACCACTTACAGTATGTATTAATTAACCACAAACTAACTGTTAGTTACATACTGATCTCGTGTTTGTTCATCATTAATGAATTGTGAGAAACCTTTTACCTCAAGTTGCAACCATGTTTATTCTTGTTCTGCATTAGTAAATGAGTTACTAAGTATTTGTGCCCCCCTAACTAAAGTGTTACCATTGACCTTACTTCACTCAAATAAAAAATATTTGTTAAAATGTAAATGAGGCATTCGTCTATATGCTATCACAAACAGGCGCAATCGTCTTGCATGGTAATGCAATTAGTATCTGATTATGGCAAGAACATTCTACAGCACTCCACTGCCATTCCGCAACAGTATGGCTAAGCACGCGCATAAGAAAACAATTTAAGCAGTTTGGCGTAGCTGTCAGCGAGACTGATCTCTGTGATCTGTGGCAGAGGTCCGGATCCCCATAATCAGGTGACCTATCATTGACAAAGGGGTGTTTTGACATGATAATTTCTGCCTGGAATTTAAAGCAACATTCATGGTTTATTTTTGGCGCAATGGTGCTGTTAGATATCAGCCTGTGCATGTTGTGAATCTGCCCCAGAGGTCAGGGGCAGCAGCACCACACGTTAAGCCACCTGACTCCCGTCAACAGGCTTAAACGTTTCCTTTCAGCCCCATTAATTGTTCTTGCTTTTGGGGCAAAGCTGTCCACATGTCAGCAGAGTCTCCAAACCCCGGAAGACAAGAGTGGACTTGAGGAAGAAATTCTGGGTGGCATTTTGAATTGGCAGCTCTTTTGAAAACCAGGGCTGCTACCATTCAGAATCAGCACAACTTTGCAGAAAGTCGAGAATGTGAGACAGCATTTTTGTAGCGTGTTATGCGGGACAGAAGGAAGACGACATGCAGGAATCAGTGAGGCAGTGTGAGATTTACAGCTGGAGGGGATCCTCACAGAGACAGAGACGACATGCAGGAATCAGTGAGGCAGTGTGAGATTTACAGCTGGAGGGGATCCTCACAGAGACAGAGGTACTGATGACAAGCAGCTGAAGTGTGGCTCTGCACAGGAAGCATGGAGGGTCCTCTTGGGCGTGTTGAATATTAATAAAATGCTCACACTAAAGTGACGAAGCCCTCCATTAACTGGGAGCAAGAGTCTTTCCTAGGGGCAGCTGGTTTCCTGCCAGTTTGGGAGAGCATGTGCATAAATAAGCATTTTCATTTCTAAGACATTTGAAAAATAAATCTGCATTTATTATATGTTTTAATAATAGAATATATAAAGTGAAATCATTTAATGTCTTGAAAATCCTTTTTAATGTGCATAGATTTTACATAGACTGCAGTGCAGGGTGTCACAGAACTGTGCTGTCACCTTGCCTCTCCCTGGCTTCCTGTTTCAATCCAACTTATATCGGGGTTGAGTTTTCATGAGGTTCCCCTGCACATGTGGGTTTTGGCCTCCAGTGCATGTAGGTCATGTGACGGGTCATGTGACACGCTAACTCAAAATAGCCTTTAGAGTGTGAGGGTTTGTGTGAATGTGTGTGTTTGGCGTCAAATCCACAGTGTGCACCCTGTGTTTCCCAGAAAAAGCAATGAATCGCTGGATGTCTGTAGTTGTGTTTTAAATATAGATGGGGGAGTTATGTGTTGTGTATATTCAACAACATTTTAGGATAATTCAGTTCAGACATTATTAATTCAGAATCACTAAATCATTGTAAATGTTACTTGATGAGTTCTATAGCAATATGTATGCAAGTCAATAATACACATTGCATTGATTAGCCTACTTTGAAATATATTATCCATGTATTAATAAGATGCATAAAATGATATGTTCAATATACCACAGACTTCCACAAAATTAATATGTAAATAAACCTCGAATCAAAACAGTCACTTGTTTTGGGCCACAGGGAATAACGGCCCTTAAGGAACTGCATCTGAGAGCAAAGCAGCAGCTGCATTTGGCTGCAGCGTCTCACATGAAGCTCTGGCTCTGCTGGCATTTCTGCTCTTAAGATGGTCCTCTTCCATCTGCGCGTCGCTAAGTGGTTCCGCTGGAAAAAGCCCCAGCTTTGAGCAAACTCTGTCACATGATCCACACTCTGTCACATGATCCACACTCTGTCACATGATCCATGCTAGCAGTGTGAGGAGCTGACTCAAGCAGAGATGCATGAAAGAGAAAGCAAATAAAATAAAATTAGAGTGGAAAAAAAAGCAAGATTTGCAACAAATGCAATATCGCCTTTAATAAAACTCCAGAAGAGTCTAGTGATCCATTAAAGTTTTGATTGCTGTCTAAAACATTCTCTGGTATTATAATAATACTTTAAATGGTAGTTACACGCAATTTAAAATCAAATGGAAAAAAAAATCATGGGGAAGTGGATGAAGCTGCATCTATCACTGCTTTAATCAGACTTTTTCCCCTTTATAAAAAATAGGCATCATGCACTAATATCAGAAAAGTGACGTTTTTCCTTCACACTATCCATGTGTCACATAGGACAAGTTCTGTTAAGGATGCCAGTTAAACTTTAAAGTGAAAATTCAGAGAGCTACTCCTGAAATGCATGATGTTTTTAATGAAAAACCGCCGCTGTCTGGTGTCACCATGCAGAGGAACGCGTTGTCTTCACGCATATTAACCGTGTCGCTGCATCCTGCCCTCACAGACGGTGCAAGGTAGCGTCCCCCCCCCCCCCCGTGCTGCTTTCGTTAATCCTTCACAGGTTCCCGGCAGAAAAACAAGACGTCTCAGCCCGAGGTAGCCGTCTGCGTCGGCAGCTTGGCGGGGGGGGGGGGGCACACAGCGACAGGCCGAGATGACAGATGCGTGCCGGTGTGCACAGACCAGTCATCAGCAGGGAGATGAAAAGCAGATGTGGGTGACTATGGAATACTCTGGCGTGTTGAGTCATGTCTGCGAAGCTGAGGTCGGGGGGGGGCAGGGAACGTAACTCAGCTGCATACATCAGCGCCGGAAGCCTATCTGCACATATGGCATCACTGAATGGGGGGGTGGCTGAAGGAAATGGTGTGTGCTTCAACAGCTTTGGCATCGGTGCCTCTTGTCCGCCCCCTTTTGCTGTGTGTGTGTGTGTGTGTGTGTCTGGAAGGACAGGACAATGGCCTGTGTGAAAAAAATAACTTTTACAATGTACCCAAGGGCATCACTGGGTTGAGCATTGGGGGTTGGGGTCTCCACCAATTTAAAGAGGTCCAGGGAGCTGCATTGGCTGGTTTTAATTATTGGGAGGTTACAACCCCCTCACCCCCCCATCATTTGCATCCCTGAATGTACCCGCATGTGCAAACAGCAAATAAATCACCTTTTCATCTGAATGCCGCATAGCCACAGTGCTGATACCATCCCGCTTCGTGATGATGCAGATAGTCGGTGAGCAGGATGTATTAAGGAAGCTACGGGTAAAGCGATGCCTTTGTGGACGTCTGCGCTCTCGTGCACGGTGCGCTTCAAAGACGTACTGCATGAAATTTTGCCACGATTCCTATATGGAGAGATAGGATTGGAGCTTGTGGCGCAGAGAAAAAAAAAAACGTATGAAAGAGATACAAAGGTAAGCAGAAAAGAAGCAGATGTTTCAAATTCTTCTAGCAGCTACCCTGAAATTATACATTGTATATTTATCTGATAGTGTTCAGGCCTGTCTAAAACAGTTTTTCAGAGTCGCTGATTAGATTATTGCTGTAAAAATGAAAGTAATCCCCAGGAAGACGTATGACTTACATTTTCTGTCTGTTTTCTTGCTTTCTTTTGTCAGAGGTCCCTTTGCTTCCGTGACCAGACCAGAATGCGGGAATCTAGTCCAGGTGGCGCTTCTCCTGCGCTCTCGTTACGGCGCGTGCCGGAGCCAGCACTGGCTAATAGGCCCGGCGCGCAGGATATCTGCCGGATTATTCCGGCGTGGAATGCTACGCGCCGCTGGTACCCCAAAAGGCAAGACCCTGTCCTGGGGCCTGTCCTGCCTTCTGCTCAAGGCTTCGGGAGAACTTGCAGGCCGTCATGGCTCCCCACGCCCCAGGAGATGCGTTACTGCTGTCAGACATCAAGCTACTTAAATGGAGAGATGTTATCAAAGCAAAGAATATAACAAAGCAAATAGCCAGTCAGTGATCTGTTTTTGTTTAAGTCCCAAATGGAATTTACTCTTTGGGGCTGAAATTCTTTGGTAGACACAGTGGCAGATCGGTGTAAGATGGACATGAAACTATTGCCAGACAAGGATCTGCTTCTGGGTTGCTGTTTATTAAATATTACAATATTATTAGAATATTTAGCCCAAATGATCTGGCTAGAAAGAATCGGCCATTTTCCCCTCGCATCCATGAGATTGTGGGCTGGCAAAATTCATTGTAGGCATCCCTGCCGCTCAGCAGAATTTGTTGTGGGGAACCATGGAGTCCAGAGCCCATTTTCAATCCTAGTCCAAGCCCTGGTCGGACTGTCAACTGCAACAAGGCTTGAAGAAGCGTGGATGAAGATGCTCAGTCATTCTTGGAATTGAATGGCTTTCAGCATTTAGAGACCATTTCCAACTGTCAAGATAAGCTTTCAACAAAGATGCCAACAGCATTGCAAAATGAAATAATCTCATTGTAATGCTGAGGTATAAAACATTTACCTCAGCTCTAAATGTCATGCTAATATTGTGTTTATTTTGCGAACTTCACATTATTGTATTGTGGATTCGTCATCATTCTTATAGAACTGTGTACCCAGTACTGGTCCCAGTGTGCATGTCCACCGCAGGACACACACTCAGTCCTTCAGAGACACCAGTCCACTCACCTGCATGTCTGTGGGCCGTAGAATCACAGCTGAGTGAACACAGGGAGTTTGTCGAGAGCTTGTAAATTCAAAGTCAAAACACACTCTCTGGGCAGGTGTGAAAATCTATCCCGCTGTCACCCCTTCTGTTTGGAATGTCAGATGACCTGGCATGTCACTGTAGCGGGACAGTCCATATATGGGCGCGTTGGCCAGGTAGAGAGAAATCTCAAACTAATATCAAACTAAAAGTAGGCGATGACCAACTGATATTCGATTTGAGTTAGTGTAAGTGTTTTAGGTACATGGTGGCCTTACTGCCTCTGGGGATATTTGTCATTTCTGAATGTCAGTAATTTTATTCTAGAATAACAGCAGTATTTGTCAGTCCAGTACTTGGAGACCCTCAACCAGTCCGTGGTTTTGCTCCCTCGCAGCCAATGAAAAACACAGGAAGCCTGATACAGGTGCGCCGGGACCTGGGAGCGAGCAAAAATGTGGAGTGCTGGGGTTCCTGAGGACCGGGCTGAGAGACACGGCCTTGTAGAAATGCATCACAAACAAAGAACATGTTTGAGGGCTTGCAGGAAATTCTCAGTAATTAAGCAGGAATGTCTGTGGCTTGGAATGTGCGCAGGAAGACCGACATGTGTCACCCTTTGTTCATCTGCGGCATGTGTCCCGATCAGAGCCACGTCATCATGCAAAGCATCCAACTTCTGCTACCCATGACATCACTAAGAGCAGCATGGTAATAACTTTCCTCTGTATTAACACTAATTAATTTCATGCAGATGATGTCATTAACCAAGCAAGACAAAGAAAAGAAATATCTTTATATTATATATATATATATATATATATAAACATATTCTAAATTTAAACTACATATTGCATGGATTTATCAGCAAAAGGAAGATTACAACACAGCAGAATCAAAAGCAGGACCATTCTGTAACCCAGAATTTACGACACGAGCATCTTATCAGAATGTCTGAATGCAATGCCTCCTTCGCAATAGTGGAGCATGCTGAGTCCGTGCTGCTTCGGTCTGCCTTGAGTTCCTCCACAGTCCAAAGCCAGACATGTCTGAGTGTCTTACGGTGTGTGACGGTGGTTCTAACATTAACATTAGAACATTAGAATCTTTGTCATTGTAGCAATGAGACATTGTACAACGAAATTAAAGTGCAATTTTCCATTGCAAGATAAAAACACAGTCACCCTGAAAGCTTTGTCATTCTTTCATACATACAACATATTGCATATTGCACTTGTCCCCTTAGCCAGAGTTGGCATGAAACTTAAAGCTATAATGTAAACATTTCACTACGTTGTACTGTAAACATGAATGGTGCACTGGCTCAAATTGACCTCTTAGCAGTGCTCAGCATGGTGATGGCCGAAAGATAAGAGCTGTTTCTTAGTCTGTTTGTTCTGTTTATTCCGTTTGTTCTTTTCTGGGCCCTGAGACGGAGCTGCATCCCCTTCAGTGAGCCTGGGCCATTTGACAATGTTAGATCACAACAAATTACAGTGTATCCATGATCCGCCTTAATGGAGGGATCGTCATCATCAACCTGCAGTTATCAGTTGCAGTTTCTTTGCTCACATACACATCTAAAGCCTTTCCTACTCACCAATAAACTGGTAATAGCGAAGAATAGGTAGTTTTCTCCCTTTCGTGACCTCGACCCAACATGACATGCACAGCATAAGAGAGTGCATTGTTATTTTAAATGTTTCGTTATCTTATACAGCTATATATTTTTTTTTTTATAAATAAAGGGAATTAGCTTGGTTGTGCTTTTCATTAACTTACAAAATAGTCTAACCCAACATGAATAATAATTACAATAAGATCGCGATGCTGCCTTAAAAAATGATGATATGATATTTTTTGCCCACAGCTACCTTTCTGGGTCTCTGTCCACCGTGTGTTCTGTGTCTCCTGGGATAGGATCAAGGCACCTTCCGCTGTCACGACGGCGGACAAGCGACGACCCGAATGCAGGCTATGATTGAGCAAAACCCACGGGGGTTTATAGAAAGGACTAGACAGACACAGCATGCTGACAGGTAACAATGGCAGAACAGGGAGCACAAGCCTGGGAATCAGTAATATACCTGACTAACGAGGGATCAAACACAAGGCAGCTGTGAGCGATTAACAGGAGGGCAGGACAAGAGACTGAGGAGTCCCAGGCGTCACTTTAGAGCCACACCAGAGGAGAAATGAAGGGATCAGACAGGCTGGACGTGACATCCGCAAGTCTGTACACATCAGTGGATGAATGTTGGACGCTGGAGTGGGAGATTTGGCCAATTGGGGCTTCAGCTTTGCTCTGGATTACTGGCACTTCAAAAGAATGTCTTTCTTTTCAACCTTCCCTGCAAATCACTCAGACTGCTGTCTTGAAACCTACACATGTACTTAATTTAAAAGTTAATCTAAGTTCCATTTATGCTCAGCTGTGGATCCTGCCAGATTTGCCCAGGGTATCATAAGAATCCTGCAGCTGAAAATGTGTAGCGTGGCTTAAATGTAAATTTAGCGTTATAACACAAATAATCGCACGTTTATAGAATCCAATATATTCCTAAACTCCATGGAAATCCAGCCTGAAAAGTAAAAGAGGGCGCATCTGTTGCTGTGTCTTAAATGGCTCCAGTGGTCCTTGATGACAATGACACCCCACGGCCCAGGGTGTCCAGGGGCGCGATTGTACCCCATGTTTGCGTAGCTTTTCTTCCACCTGATTCTTATTTCCCTGAATATTTCTGAGTCCCCCCCCCCCCCCAAGCCTAAACGCAACGTGTCCAGACTGTCATGTTCTCTTTTCCAGCTTCTCGTCATGAGAGGATCTTTTTGTTTGTCCTGGACTGCTGTTCCCCCCCTTCCATTTGTGTTGCGTTTTTCAGCGCCTGAAAAGGGGGGATAATCAAAACAAGGTTTGGATCTAATTTCCCAGATTCTCCATGCTGTCTAGGCAAAGACGTGTGTCTGATATGCAAACGCTTCCCTTGTCATAAATAAGATGTCATGGATGCGGATGACATTAAAGCGCTTAGCTGCGTAAGTAAGTCAGGTCTGCACCCCATTACCAATGTAACGTAAACACAAAACCATTAAACGAAATCATTAAACCATTGAACCGAAATCAAATATTTTTCATATGCATTTTAAACAAAAACGTTTTGAAAACTTTTGAATGCTGCAGTATTTCAGTCCCCCTTTTATACCATTATTATATCTGTCTTTTCCAGATCCCAGGTGAGGAAAATTAGCATCATCACCATAATTCATGCTATTTTTAAACATAAAAAGATCCACGTGTTCTGTCATTCATCTTGGCAACAGGCATAACAGTAACAGACCCAATATCAAAAAAATTATTAATATGAAAATATAGTATTTGTCATCTTAAATGGTCACACGTCACTTGTTTAAGGAATAGCTATATCCTTTATCTTTGTATGTGGTCAGATGCTTAAGTAATGCTCAGGTCCAATGCTGAAAAAAATAAGATAATAAGGTCGACATGCTTTTCCGCGGAAAGACCTTGTGTCTCCTGGAACAAGCTTAATAGCAGCCAACAGGAGCTCCGTGCCGGGCAGCCGTAAATTTGACCACTTTAACCACTGAAGGATTATCAGTCTGGCCACAGCAATGCTGCAATCCAGGCCTGAGACCCGATCCAGTTACTCCTGGCAGAAAAAAATGAGCGCAAGCCTCACCTATGAGAGAGCTGCTGTTTGTGGAACTCCAGGAGTCAGAGCAGAATATGTTTCTATATTAACAAAAGAACAGACTCACCATGCCACCAAGAACTTGGTACACAGCACAGCGCAGCGTAAACAATCCTTAATCTTAAATTGCTGCCTTAATGTGTCAGGAGTAACTGGCAGCTGATAACATGACGATATTAGTGATGGGAATTCACCCTTCATCGTATAAGATGAATAAATCAAATAGAAGAATTATTTCTGGCATCTTAAATCAGAGTTTTTAGATCCTTTGTGTAGGTATGTGGAATGAAAAGATTAATAAAAGTAATAAAAACAATAATTGAAAGCACATTTCAGTGCACTGCGAGCTGTGCACTGCGGGCTACTTCACTGGCCCTTGCATGTTATTCTTTACTTTTGAATTGCATCCTTACTGGTCTCTTATTGATCCTGAAACTACATTAAATCCATTTAAGCCAAAGTCACCCCAGAGTTCACAAGAATCCTGGAATATACCTGTGTATTTGCTGGTTTGTACTCTGGTCTGCTAGCATCGATCGGAAAAGGGTGCATTGCCCTCTCCTGGCGGAGGATGAGCAGGGGGAGAGTTTAAAGTATCTCAGGATTTTGTTCACAAGTGAGGGAAGGAGGGAGCGGGAGATGGACAGAGATGGGTGCAGCGTCGGCAGCAATGCAGATGAGGTACCGTTCTGTTGTGGTGGAGGAGGAGCTGAGCTGGAAGCTACGTTTGCCTATGATCATGAGTTTTGGGTAGCGACAGAAAGAATGAGATCACAGATACAGGCGGCAGGAATGAGATTCCTCTACAGGCTCCCTGGGCTCAGCCTTGGAGACAGGGTGAGGAGCTCGGACATTCAGGAGGGGCTCAAAGTAATCAAACTAAATGATTTTAACGGCTTTAGCAGCAAAAGAGAAATCTTGCTTTTATCTGCATGCAATATTGGGGAGTCAATGCCTTGTTTTTTGCATTTGACCATTTCTTTGAAATGGTCAAAAGATCATCAGCTGCTGTTAATAATTCACCTAATCGCTTCAGACCAAGAGAGGTATGCATTAAGTGACAGATTTGAATTATTAAGTGACACATTCTTGGGTTTATAGTTGTTTGTGGGTTCTTGGCTAGAAGCTGCAGCTCTATATCATCAAGCATCAAGCAGCTGTTCCTCTAAGCCAGTCCTGCACCAAATAAGTTCTCAGCATTTGCAGCATCCATATTTGGTCTGTTCTATGTTTCCCATTTACATATTTGTCAGGTTAAGAACATCCAGCTTACAGACAACTCATACTTCAGTAGAGACCGGCATAAAGGCTATATTTCAATATTGCGGCGCGCATGAAAACACTGCGGGGCTTCAGCGTCCGCTGGCTTGAGGGAGGTGAATGCTGTCCGCAATTTTGGAGCATGACGATGTTAACGTTGTACCTAAATGATGACTTTTTAACAAACTTATCATCTCATTAGTAACCTGGGGACTGCCTGTATATAGAAAAAACCCTTTTAATATATATCCACACATTTCCATCCATCCATCCTTCTTTAAGCAGGTATTTCTGGTCAGGGTCCCAACCATGTGGGATACTGCATCATCATCATTTATTACGACATTATCATTTATTACTGCATCATCACTTATTACTGCATCATCACCATTCATTACTACATTATCATTTATTACTGCATCATCATTTATTACTGCATCATCATCATTTATTACTGCATCATCACCATTCATTACTACATTATCATTTATTACTGCATCATCATTTATTACTGCATCATCACCATTCATTACTACATTATCATTTATTACTGCATCATCACTTATTACTGCATCATCATTCATCAAAGCTTCTGCCCAGGACCTCGAGATCTCTTAAAATACAAACCTCAATTACAAAAATAATGTAAAATGCAAATAAAACAGAACACAGTGATTAGTAAATCATCATTGCTCTATATTACATTGAAAATAGTTAAAATACTGTACAAGAAGTGCAATATTTTAACATCAACTTTTTTTTTTTAAATATGCACTCTGCAAAATTCTTGCATACTTCCTGTACCCCTCCTTTGTATTGTATTGTGTGAAATCCAATTTTATTACCTTTTTTAAAGCTGATTATTTATCTTTTAGTGCATCCAATCCAAGAACAACACCAAAGATCATACTCCTGACATCCTTGATTGGATCACAAGTCAAACCAGTGTCTTGTGCTCTGTGAAATTTCACGAAGCATTTTCACTGACCGGACTGCCTGGGTGGCCCCTTCTGAACTGCTGCTGCTGAAGCTCTGGGACAGAGATGCGAAGAGGAACGATCTCTTTGCTTTCACGTCCGCTGCTCTGTGGCAGAGTATAGCCAGTCTGGGCCGTAATTCCCGATTACCCTTGTCTGTTGGTGCCAAACAAATGGATTGTGAATATGATAGTGAA
>JAODKF010000045.1:1415027-1430083 GCA_026779585.1 Mormyrus proboscirostris | reverse complement strand
CCCCGGCACGGATTGGCTGTCACATGCCAGCAGTGCGTACATACCCCCCCTCGGGTGTGTGGGCCCATTCAGCATGGGTGTCGTTATCACTGGAAGTCGGAGCACCTGTGTATCAAGGCTCCTGTCCGTTCCTTGACAGCACAATTACCGTGAATGATTATTTATTTCGGCACCTATTTTTCAAATAACCTTTTCTTAAAAGGAGGATGTGCGCCTACTGTATGCAAAAGACTTCTACTTTTAATTAAAGGTTGAACTGAGGGGCAGCTTTAATGAGGCACTTAATCGCTGATGACAGAGCCGGTATTATCCCGGCCCACACTGTGAAATGTCAGCTGGAGGACATCGCATTGACGGACAGCTCTTCTTTCTGGATGAGTTGTCTTCGTTTGATGGATTCAGAATTAAACTGACACCGGTGTTCTTCCACCAGATAATCAGTCGTAATCCCCCCCACCCCCAGTTTTAGCTCTGTGGGCAGAATCATGAAGCAATAAATGACTCCCCCCCCCAGGCTCAGTTTTGCAGACGGCTGATTTGAAGCCACCGTTGTCTTAAGCTTACGGTGGATGTTTTGTATAATGAATTCATGGTTGTTCTTGCAGTTGGGTCTCCACCCAGAGTCATAAACTCCTGTGGAGATGATCCGTCTACATCTGCCCACTTCACCCTCAGATTCCAAGATCGGGTACTTTGCAGTTAAACCTCTCAGATAATTTCTGTGCAAAGGGGTTTTGTGATGCCAAAACAACTGAGATAGAAGATTATAGAATCTTTTAAATCTTTTTAAAAGATAGAAGATTATCTGTAATTTCTGGTGCAGACTAAAGAAATTTGTCTTTAATACGTGGATGGATGTGTACTAGACCATCCTTATACTCATTTCCTGTTGTGACATTGCTTGTGACTTTGAAAACGTCAGCATATATTTTAACCACAGTCCTGCATCTCTCCCAGCTGAGATGTGCCAGTTTTGCTATAATTCTGTCATTGACACCTCCTTCCCCAAACTGGTCGTGAGGCTCGACCGGTGGGGGGGCAGTCCCAGCTCCGCAGGTGCTGCAGAGCTCCAGGGGGTGGGTGGGGGCAGAGCTGCCTGCCTTTTCAGCAGTGCGTGGGTGTTGGAACGCCAGTGAGATATGATGGGCTTTTCCCCTTGGCAGAGAACGCAATGAAAGGGCTTCAGCTCGGCTCTGGAGTTCTGAAGCTGGATTAGAGCAGGCAGGGAGCCTCACTCTGGTGTAGTATTAAATGTGTACATTAAACAGGCTTCAATGAAAAGCCCTGCACTGCATCACAGTGAGGTTTATGCACCTCTTTGTGGTCAGGTTACAGATGCCATACAGTATATCCATGCATTCCTGTACTCTGCTAGTCCTGTTGAGAATTCTGCTGAATTTCCTGCATTTCTTTCTTTCTTTCTTTCTTTCTTCGCTCATGTTCCCCAAATTCAGGGAAACGATTCAAAGGCACTCTGTCCCTCGAGCATCCTGAGCGCTTGGTAAACACTCTGAGCCACATAAGCGTGCCCTGTTGGACCATTCCTGCTGTGCTGTGATTTCCCTCGACACGTGTCCATCCATCTCAGCCTTAAACCACTTTGGTGGACTTACAGTACAGGATTTACCCATTGCTTAGTACGGGTGCCTGAGCCGTTTAGGAGCCAGGCCACTTCAGCTACTTCAAAGGTTTTCACTGAGGAGGGCATCGATTTTGTGAGCACGCCGGTAACGTAACTGCGCTGTTCACTGCACTTTTAGCACAGTGCTCCTGTTGTCCCGGGATGTCTTGCTTGCTGACACTGGCCCTGAGCTTGACCCTCAGCTCCAGCTGGTGACCTGCAAAGCCTGTGGCCGCATGAGGGATCTCAGCAGTTGGGGAGAAGTCAAGCTAAAGCCATGGAGCGCTAGTGGTTGAGAGAAATAAAAGCTTTGCAGCCTTCAGTGGTGCCTTCAGTGGTGTGCCTGTGCCAGCAGGTTTCCTTTGATGGCTCCTGGTGGGATGTTCATTACACTCACACACATTACACACAGTCTCCCAGTCAGAGCACTTTATAAGCACTCATTTGAGATGCTCATTTGCCAATTCTGACGCTGCCAGATCCACTCTATTCACCGTAAAAGCATTAAGAGAACCAGCCTTTCGTGCTGAAAACAGTTCAGGTCTTACAGGGACGGCAATCAGTCATACGAGAAGCTGCGTCCCGCATCTTGAGTAACAGACTTTAATACTGTTTATCAGTTGTGATTCTTTTCCCCGCAGGTTGTACCGAAACAAACAGGGTTAGAAGACAGTCCTGTGGTTCTGTTTTCAGTATAATAGGTCCTGCAGGCGATTTTCTCCGACGTGAAATTGACCTGGATAAATTTCCAGCTCTTGACGTGACGACCTCCTTCCACCCATCGTCTAGTTAAAGGACATCAAGCAGAGACTCAGGCCTGATTACAGAGTGAGCGCTCTCAGCTTTAGAGCACGCGAATCAGCCGACGCCTCCTAATATTCCGTGGGGTTTTTAATAAACACAGTGTGAGGAATTCCTCCTGCCTATAAATCGCACCGTGATGCATGGCAAGGTGTTGTTATTAACTTATCAACTGCATTGTTAGGTAATTTTCTGGCAAAACTCCTTTGGGGGGTCGATTAATCTACTGCATGGGATGATAGATACTCGTAAGAACTGCAGCAACTGGTACCCAGCTCAAAGATTTAGATATGGCTGTCCGAAGTAAATCTCGGAAGTGGGGGAGTCTGTCTTTAATGACATATTTAATTAAGTTCACTTTCATTCTGACTCGGAGCCATTTATACAGCTTTTGTCATAAAATGCAGTATAATTAGTAAAAATTTAAGTAAAAATTAACAACAAGGAACAGAACTTGGGCAGTATCTACATTAGTAATGTAAGTGCACCAGTAGGAGCAAAGGGAGGCAGATGGCAAAAGGCAGAACTTTTTATAATTTATTTATATTTGCTGTTAATTAATGGGTCAGTTTTTTTTAAGCATTGGAGGAAGTTTGGCGTTTTGTGTTTGGTATTCAGAGAAGCAAGGTAAGGCAGGAGCTTTAGACCATGTGAGCCCATGATGATGTAACCCCACAGCTGTTGCTATGTCATCAGAGCTGGCGTGGGGCCACACGCATAGTTTGAGTTCTCGCTTAAAGGGACAGGAACCCCAAAGCAAATATGTCCACATGCCGACCAGGTTCATTTTGGAAATTATTTATCATTTCGTAAATCAGAATCAAATAATCAGACGGAGCATCGTCTAATGATGCAGCCTCACTTCTGCAGAATAACTGCGCTTCCTCTGCTTCTGCTATGTGATCCGTCCGAATGATTGTTCATTTTACATTTGCATCAGGAAGGCCATGTAGAGTAGGTTTTCTGGCAGATGGTGGTGTGGACAGCCGCTACTGGTGGGAGGCTGAGGACCAGGCATCTTCTGGCCGTCCGCTGGCGGGTTTGACGGCTTAAGGGGGAACACTGGTGCCTCGGCCTGCTCTCAAAGTGCCCTTCTCTGCCGGGATCGGCACCTGCAGCCAGAGCCGCCCTCATCTCCTTAGCTGCACCCATGGTGGATCCATGTCCATGTGAGCTCTGAGCCTTGAGGTTTCCCTCAGCTCCTCCTGGATGTGAGCCAGCTGCATTTGGTTATCGCCTCTGATCTCTCGCTTCCTGTACGCTGAGAGCAGTGGGAGGCTTGGGCAGGCCGGCCGGGCTGCAGCCGGGCTCAGCGTAGGAGCCGTCCAAGTCTCTGCTGGCAGGCTGGAGAGCACCCTGGACGTACTGGGGTTGTGCCTGTCGACCATTAACTCGGCAGTGCATAATAAAGCCATAGCTCTTGGGTAGAGCAGAGCCGTGTTTCATCTGCTGCATAATGTATCAATCGGTGATTTCTTCATGAAGCAGTGCGGTGAAAGTGACATGTCAGGCGAGATCGCAGTGGTGCACCTGGCTGTCCCTGGACTTGAAGGACCTGGGTCTTTAGCGGCTCTAGACAGAGGCAGTGAGAGAACAAGGAGAAGCAGAAGAGGTGACATAATGGAGAGCTGCAACCCGAATGTCTGCGGCACCTGCAGGATTCAATATATCCTTATGAAAAACAGCACGCGGGTCTGTCTCTCTGTGTATGCAGCTGCCCTTTTTATCACTCTGTTATATTAGTGTATTCCCTTGTCAGTGAGCAGTTCTTTGGGGAAACGTTTTATTTTTCAGTGCAGCTTCAACACAATACATGACAGCGTTTCATTGTCTTTCTGAGCTGTGCTGCCCTCATCAGAAATTAATATTAAGTACAGTTTTGAACACAGAACTATTTAATACAGTACTAGGTAAAATAACACACATTCTCACAGATACATAGACACGCCACAGTGTCGCTGAATTTATGGATATGCGGTTAGAGCATCGCAGGCTAGTTCGACATGCTCCTTTCCCTTCTATGTGAGGACTAAGGCGTGTCCCCCGTAGCTTGTACTCATTGGTTAATAGTCTAATCTGTATGAAGAATGGCCGGGTATGTTAAAGCTGTCCCTCAAGATTTTTCAAGGAAGAAAAATTATTCGATCCATAAACAATCAGTTACCACTGGAGCGCCGCACCTTCCACGTGAAGCGTAGAGAAACATGTGAAATCACACAAAACATGCTGCCGGCTCTTTAAATACAGAACCGGCAGTCTTCGGGATCTGTCTGTGCCAGTCAATAGGCCTGTCTTTTAATGAATCGGAAAATTAAGGAAGCATTGTCAACACTAATATCGCACCGTTCAGTCACTAGATGCCCAGCTCTGCCAAAACCAAACAAACAATCTCAGTTCCTTAACGACATAAGAGAGGGAGAATAAGGTTTCAGTCTCTGCGGATTTGCCAGCGTCGGGTACCCGAGCCCCCCCCCCATCCCAGAAAGCTATTTACCGAGCGCTTTCGCCCCCACCTGGGCTCACGCCTCTGATCCGCCGAGCTGTCGCCTCGCTTCGGCCCAGACGCGGTTCAGGCCACACAGACGGATGGTTTCATTAAAATGCGGGGCTTTGCCTTTTTTCCCTCTGCGTTTCACCATGTGTGCAGTACAGTCGGCTGCAGGCTGGGGATGCCAGCCACTGTAATTCTGTACCTGAATTGCATCATGGAAAAATACATTACTTAGTGGCAAAAGCTATTAGCGATCCCCATTCAAGCTGCAGGCTTTTGTCTCATGGCTGCTTGTCAGGCGCTTTTATCCATTTATAAGACTGGGCTGCCAGCAAATTCATGGGCAATTCTTGCTCACAGCAATGTGCCGCCTGACTGGTGAATCAGAGTCAACCTCAGTCCCTTGACAGCTGTGCCCCCCGGGGGCAGCATGTGGCTCAGCAGGCTAAGCCTCTATCTCTGCTCGGAAGGTTGCTGGTTCCGGCCCGGCTTTGGTGGAATAGTCGAGTCTATGGGTCTTCGAGTAAAAGCTCTTAATTCCCAGCTTCATGGAAGCTGCCGCACTTCACTGCCAAGCTCTTACCTACGATGGGGAACAATAAAGTGTCACTGTTATCATCACTTGAAGCTGCTGCTTGCATAAAGAATCTTGAGTCTGTGATCAGCATACAGACCCATAGCTCTGCTCCATCAGTGCCACAGAAGTGTGCCTGCTCAGAAACTGACAAGAATTTCTTCTGTTCTCCAAAAAGTTACTGAAATCTTTTTGGGTGGCTAAAAGAACACACCACTTTGGTTCCCAAAATTCTCCTCTTCAGCCATTCCATGTTTTAAATTCCACGTCCAGCTGACTCGATTGATTAGTTTTAAAAAGGCTGTACAAGTATGTAGAACGTTTGCTGCAAATGCACTTACATTACTAATGTAGAAACTGCCCAAGTTCTGTTCTTTGCTATTAATTTTTACTTACACAAAATGCTGGTGTGAGTTTAGGGGAGGGTTTAAAACTGGCTGACACACTTTGACAAACATAATATCATAGTTTTACACCAACATGAAACTCATTTAAGCATCAGTGTTTGACTGTCTGAGACTTTTGCACCGTACTGTTTGTTGGATCCAAACATTTTCTGTAGGTTGCATCTCCTCAGTCATTTATGTATTGATGTTAGAGGTTTCATGTGCTTGGTTATGTGCTTGGTTAGTGTTTGGTTATTTGCTTGGTTATGTGCTTGGTAATGTGCTTCATTAGTGCTTAGTTATGTGCCTGGTTATTTTCTTGGTTATATGCTTGGTTAATGCTTTGTTAATGCTTGGTTATGCGCTTGGTTATGTGCTTGGTTATGTGCTTGGCTGGTGCTTGGTTATGCGCTTGGTTATGTGCTTGGCTGGTGCTTGGTTATGCGCTTGGTTATGCGCTTGGTTGGGTGCTTGGTTATGCGCTTGGTAGTTCCTTTATTAATAAAAGACCTTAACATCAGGATTTACTTGGGATTCCAAAGCCCTGCTGTATACATCGATTTGGCATGTTCTTGGTTACTGTCTATGGACATGTGAGACCTCGGGAGACACAGAGCACAGCCCTCATCCTAAAAAGATCCCCTTTGGATTCGCTGAGCGGCTAGTGGCTGCTAAGAGGTCTGTGCATGCGTCACAGGCCTGAATGGGATGTCTTCCTGGATGCTATGCTTTTGGGGAGAGGAGCGGCCTGGGGATGAGGGGATGGATGAGGGGATGGATGTCTGTTTGGGTCGGTGACAGACGCACGAGGTGTGCTGCTTAAGAAGAGCCTTTGTGCTTTTGGATGTTGGTGGTCTGAGGAGCCAAAACAGCAGTAGAAATGCAGTTCCAAAGAACATAGTACTGCCCATGGTGTCCCACGATTGGGCTGAGCGCCCCCTTCGGCCTGCCTTCTCGCACACTATATATCTGGTTTCCATAGACTACTGCTGCAGATTAAGCTTATAGTAAAAAAGTAAACAGAATAACCCACTGCACAAGCCATGCCTCCTCCCTCAGGAACGATCATATTACAATGAATTAACGATGAATTTAGCTGCGCACTGGAGCATGTGTAATGAGAATTATGTAAGAAATTATGCAAATAGATTATCGGTGTTATTTCCGCGCAATAGTGCGAGACAGACTGATCTCACAGTCAGATCACAATGACTCTGCCTTTGTAAATAGAAATCAATCGTCTGTATATGATTTAAAAGTCACAGTTGAAGGGGATCCTTCATGGTGGAGCCTAACCATCGTGAGCCAGGGCCTGATTGTCAGCGTCGGTGCCTGTCTGTCCCTGCCTGATGTGTCTTGCCCCTTTTTGGCCAGCAGGTGTCGCTGGTCATCCTGCTCCCCCCTATGTCTTGTAGCCCTGGTCCCTAGCGTGTTGCCCTGCTCTCTGGGCTGCTGCCTAGCTCAATGGGTTGCATAAGTGGCTCTGAAGCTGACACCCTTCAGTCATGAGTTTGGTTGAGTTATGTTTGGTTTTATTTTCCTTTGGTGTTTGGTATGGTTTTCTGTGTCTGTCGTAGTTTCTATTTGTGTTCCTGTTTCGGTTTACTCTGCGTGTGCCCTGTTTTATTTTGGTTCTGCTTGTTCCCAGTCTTTCCTAGTGTTACCCTCAGGAATGCCAATGTTTCTTAGTTCCTGTGTTTTGCGATTTTTGTCCTGCTCCTTTGTTAATTGGTTGATTTTTGTGATGGTCCCATCTTGTTAGACTTCGTTATCTGAGTGTATATTACTTCCTGCTCCTCAGGACTCCTGTTCCTCATTGTGTTTTTGTTACTGTGTGTTTGTAGTGTTGCTTGTTTTCTAGTCTTGCTCCCTGTTTTACTCTGATCCCCAGTTGTATTTACTTAGCGTTGTTTTTAGCTTATTCTTTATTTTTCCTGTTTGTTTTTGACCCCTCATGGTCCCATTATGTTGTGCTTTTCCCGAGAGCGTTCAGTGTTATTAATAAGCCTTGTTTCCTTAGAGCTGCTCTGTGGATCCTCACCGTTATTCCGCCCGAGCCGTGCCGTGCCTTATCACTGATCACATGTATATCGGCTCATTCTAGGGTTGCGATGGGGGTGCAGTTAGCTTTTTAAGCTAAGACTATCACTGTCTGCATTAGCATTTGAACAGGGGATTCCTACATGTCCAGCCATGTCACAACCAGAAAGAGGAGCAGTGCAAACCCAGGAAGGAATGTCAGTGCTGTCTGATATCTGAAATCCTTTAATAGGTGTCTGTGTCTGTGGGACGGTTTCAAACAGACATGGCCCTACTGGCACCTTTGTACAACCTGCGAAGATGAGAACACTGGAAGACAACGTGCCAGTTTCGGGCCACATCAACAGCCAATCTCCTCATCACTTCCTCATCTTCTCCTCTACAATAAACAAAGTTAATCAGAATCTGTGATTGAACTAACAGAATCTTATATGCTGTTACAGTGAGAGTCACTAAATAAAGCCTGGTTATTTTTACAGGCCAGACGCAGAAAGCGGGTGTTGTTCGGTGTTTGAGGTCTGGTCCAGGATGTCTGCAGCGCTGCTGATGAGGAAATCACAGGATTGTGGGAGCAGCAGCCAGGAAGCCATTACAGGGGCCCTTTCACACCCCTCACCGTCTCGCATGCTGCCACATGGAGGCGTCTGTTACTGTGCGGAGCTGCTGACAAATACATTTAGCAGCTTATGCGGTGCAGTGATTCATTTTCGGCGAGCTTTCATTCAGCTCCTACCCATGTGAAGCACATGAAAACACTTCCAAAATCCACATTTTTGGAGGGAGATTTCTGGGCACCGTGTGCCGCGCGTTCTGAGCTGAGGGATTAGGGATCTCACATCATGCTTCCCCGTTAAAGCATTCAGGGGCTCCCCTCGGTTACGTGAATGCGTCAGAGCTGCGTACTGTACACTGCCAGTGGCAGCTGCGTACAGTGCCGGTGGCAGCTGCGTACGGTGCCGGTGGCAGACAGATCCACACACTTCATATTCAATCATGTGCTATCTGGGTCCAGGCAATGTAACCTCCAACTGATGCAATGTAGCAGCTAGACGGGGGGCAGCTGTGGTGAGAATGGGAGGATGTAAACTGAAAATTAAACCAAAACATTTAACATTTTCTGCACGATGGATTTCCTTTAATACACGTCATTAGCAGGTAATGACTTCATTGACCTTGGAATACCAATCTCCTGTACATTTCTGCATGTTTTATGTCATAAGATATAAAAAGACAGATGAGACAAGTTCTCTGCATTAATTAGGCATAAGCAGATAATGTAGCTGGTGCAGTATTGATATTGGTAAGTTGGTAGATTGTTTTGCATATTCATGAGAATCCACATACAGTATACCCTCAATGGAGGTATTCAAGAAATAAGAACTGAAATAAAATGAAAAGTAACTTTACACTGAGGTACATTACTAATGGAAGTCAGGTGAAGAAACATTTTGATATTATTGATCTTAGAGTAGCAGAGTATAGAGTGTAATATCTTCCATTACGATGTTGCAAGAAACTCAGAAGACAAATGCAGAAAACATTTAAGATTCAGTTCTAGTGAGATGATTCCGAAGATGAATTGCACCAAGAAAATCTGAAGAATCAGGGCACATTTGATATTCGGATAATCCAAACATAAATGGCAGCATTTATGCATTTAATCAAGCTCGGGGGTGAGGGATGCAGTGCCCCTCAGTCACCTGAGTCAAAATTACAATTAACTGGCAAAATCACCATTGCACATGTTTATGCTGGTACTGTGCACCTTCAAATAAACGGTTTGTTGGTGTCCTGTAAGTAGACAAAATAATACAGTAGGTTATATATGCATCAGGTGCGCATGTCAGCATATGAGGTAAGCAGAATGTGTGTGTGTGCATCAGGTGCGCGTGTCAACATATGAGGTAAGCAGAATGTGTGTGTGTGCATCAGGTGCGCGTGTCAGCATATGAGGTAAGCAGAATGTGGGTTTTTACCCCCTAACATCAAGCTCTACTTATCAGTTGCACCTTTCTTAGGGATTCTTTGCGTTCAGTGCCTCATTTTAGCATGTGGAAAAGCCCTTAATGCATGTATGCATGTATAATCGTCATTCAGACTGCAGCAGGCCAGGCTTCACACATTCCACGTTAACATGCTATGCGAGTCCTCTGCCAGCCCCCTAGAGACACCAGCATGAATCCGTCTGACTCGAGTTCGCATTCTCGGCCTAAATTCACAAGTCTTAAAAAAAGTGGGGAAAAGTCCCGAAATGCACTAATGATTTATGAAATAACAGAAACATTTTTCCCCAAAATATCTGTGATGTCCAGACCATTTAGGAAACAGTTTAGTTCACTGTAAAGGTTGTGATCCTGTCCACCAGGACAATCCTCTCCTCTCCTGACGATTCTAAGGAGCCGATCGGAAAGAGTGCCAGGTGATGAATAGCATGGTGATTAAGGACATGAACTGGTATTCCTGAAAGGAAAAATCCCAGTTAATCTAGGTAGTGGGGACAGAATCCCAATCCCCAAGACTGGAGATCTGAAGCGATGGTGTTACAGCATCACCCACTCGGCCACCTGCCTGCCCCTCAAAACAGTGATTTTACCTTAGAATGTTTTTTTAAAGTATTGTGATTTTCAAACCAAGAACTCAGTCAACGTGTAATCACTTCTGTTTTATCAGGGCTCAGACTGTCTGCTCCAGTGGTCATTTATATAATAATTTGACTAATTAAATCTTAATGACTTATTAAAATTCCGTTCTGTGCCTGGTAATACCTACATCAATCCTGTTATGACCTCTAACAAGGTCAGCTCGTGGTCGTCACTGAAGCCTCACGTTAGCTGGAACCTGCAAAGTAAGTGGCTCATGAATCCACAAGATGCTCTTGTGAATTTCTGAAACATCTGGGATGGTTGACCAAGAGGCACAACCACGCATAAATATACAGAACACCTAATAGCTGTATCCAGTCTCACATATTTCCATCGTAATTTCTCCTCAGCCAGATCCGAGACTTTACACCCAGATCCAATGGGCCCAGTGTCCCAGAATCCACGCTGTCTGCGAACGGGAATGGTTTGTGTTGCTCCCCTGGCAGGGTTCCAGCATGCGCGTGATGAGGAACTGATAGACTGGCACCGTTCTTAGGTCATATCATGTCAGGGACGGTTTCAGGATACATGGTCATGCTCCAGCTCATACTGGAAATTCAAAATAAGAAGTGCAGGACTTCCTGTCCCAGCATGTTTCTCTATACAAAAAAAATCCACATGAATATGTTAAATGTAAGACTTGGCAAGTTTATTTGTATACAGCATTTCATATTTCATATGCAATGAAACTGCTGCACAAAAACACAGATAAAAGCATAAAAGACACAAGTAAATAAAAGGATCTGATTTGTAAAAAGTATGAAAGGCACAAGAAAACAGATTTAAAAGTGGCTAAAGTTGGGGCCCATCTTAGCCCTTCTTGATGTTCTTGATGTTGGTTCCAGCTGTATGTAGAAAAGCAACTAAATGCCGCTTTGTCGGTTTGGATCTAACCCTGGATAATATTTGCTGACCATTTCCTGAACATCTAAGCAGCGAACTGGGCCTGTATTCTTCAGGCATATCAGAATATATTCAGGCCTAAGCCATCGTGATATTTATAACCAAGCAGCAGCACTTAAAATCATTTCCGTACCCGAAGCCAGCTGTCTACTCATCTCTTTCCACGCCAGACAAGTGATCGCTGCACCCTTCTGGAGATAAAGGCATGCATGAACTTTTTAAGTCATGCTTGGATATGAAACCTCTATACATAAGATTTTAACATGATAAAGGGCTGGTTTATACACTGGCCAAAAAAAAAAGTCACTGCTTCAATTGAAATCAGCAGGATAATAATAGCATCTTTATTAAAACTTACCAACATTATGCAGCAATAAGGTGAAGTCAGCTGAGTACCTGAATCTATTGAATGGCCAGTTTATCGCATCAATGGATTTTTTCTTACCTAAAGGAATGGACATATGATATTGCCAAGATTCAGAGGCACGGACTGTCAAAGAGTGGCTTAGAGAGCAGGAGGAATCATTTGCATGCATGAATTGGGCAGCACAGTTTTGACCTTAACTGAAAGCCTTTGAGATGTGCTGAAGACTTTACGGAGTGGTTCACCTCACCTATCATCAATAAAAGATGTTGACAAGAAATGATTGCAAATATGGGTGAAAAAAAATGTAGAGATGCTGCATAAGCACATGGAAACAGGGCATTAATGAATGTGCACCACAATTAAAGTTACTGTAAAGGTGACCCAACAAAGTATTAAACTGCGATTCGTTTTTTTGGCCAGCAGTGTAAATTGCCCTGATTTGGCAACTGAAACTAAAATCTAAATGAATCACAACACAAAGGTGTCTGAAGTGGGTTTTATGGTTCAGAAGCCTGTAATCAATGTGACCGATATCATGAGGTTTTTGTTCTTTATTGCCAAATACAATCATCACTGTCTTGTTCTTTTGCTTCAACTTTCCTCTTTTTTCTTTACATTTGATTGTAGTCGGTAGACAGTCTTGCTGTCCTGCAAGATTTAGCCCAGTGCGAGTATATAAAAGGTCCAAGAACTGAACGCTGCAGTGCTGTGTGTCATGGCGGTTCATTCACATTAATAATTGTCAGAAAATGGTGACAAAATAACCTGCATCTCAAAATAAGATCTGAAGAAACAGATACTATTCAGTTGTGCAATGTACCTTACAGTGAGAGCCCTTTGGAATTACCTGGTTTTCTGCATTAAATGGTCGTAAAATGTTATATGATTTGAGTCACAATAATGAGCTAAATAGTTGTATTGTTCTTGTACATATTATTATATTGTACATATTGTTGTATTGTACAGACATCATTGAACTATTCATTCACATAAGTGAACCTGTGAGTTTAACAACTGGTTGAAGCTGCTTTGGCAGCAATAACCTCAAACCAGCACTTCCATTAGCTGTGGATCAGGCCTGCACGACATTCATGGGGAGTTTTGGTCCATTCTTCCTTACAGAACTCCTTCAGTTCTGCCATATTCTTAGGATGTCTGGTGTGAATGGCTTTTTGACATCATTTATCAGCATCTCTCTTGGGTTAAGGCCTGAGCTCTCACTGGCCCATTGCAAACGGCAAATTTATCAAGTTGGTGTGCAGAGCCCATTTTACGCCATATAAAGTGTTATACTCAACGCTCTTTCTTGGAGATCAGCAGCGTCTGCCGTGGTGCCCTGCCATGGTCATCATGCCTCTTCACTGTTTTGTAGGCTCATGAACAGAGATGTTAACCGGTTGCATTGATTACTTCAAGCATTTAGTTGTTACTCTGGGGTTCCTCTGTAGCTCTTTGAGTATTCTACATTGTATCTACATTGTGTCTACATTGTATCTACATTGTACCTACATTGTACCATTGGAGTCACCTTGGCAGGATGCCCAGTTCCAGAGAGAGTGCCCACAGTACTAAACTGTCTCCATTTACAGAGAAATTGTCTAACTGGACAGATGAACATCTAACATCTCTGAGGTGACTTTGAGTCCTTTCCAGCCTTACGCATTTCTTCATCATAAGTCTTCATAAGATGTTTTTTTGTGATGTATGATTCACATCAGCAGACGCTTCTTGTGAAAAGCAAACACAAAATGTTGAGCGTTTTTTTATAGGTCAAAGTATTTCGAACCCTCAACCCCCAGTCATGTCATTGGCTGGACTCCAGATTTCTTATCTCCTGGCTCCATTTAGCTTTAGTTAGGGTTAGGGTTAGGGTTAGGGTTAAATCATTATCCCAGGAACCTAGACTGTGAATGTTTGAATGATATGCTCAGTATATACAAGGACAATGCAATAACTTGTATGTTAAAACCTGACTTGGGTCATTCAGGCCCAGAGAATAAAAGTCCAGACCAAGATTTTGTTTCAACCAACCAGCTGAGTATAAAGAGTCACAGTCACAGAGTACTCAACTGGTTGGTTGAAACAAAATCCCGGTATGGACTTCTACTCCCTGGACCTGAATTACACACCTCTGGTTAAAACAGACTGTGTTCATTATTCTTGCATGAAGACCAGATCACATTGTATAACCAATTTATGCAGAGATTTAGGAATTTCAAAAGGATTCACATGCTTTTTCTTGCAACTGTAGAAGGTTTTTGGGTCTAACAATATCAAAGGCTGCACTAAGATCCAAAACACACAGAGTATTCAGACACATTTTATTTGGTACCTTTAAAAACAGATAATAAAGTCTCAATGCTATGATGTAATGAGAAGCCAGACTGAATGAACAACATTCACACATTTAAGTAAAACAACTTTCTCAGTATTTTTCCCTATGAATGGAAGATTTGAAATTTGTCTACAGCTATTTATAATGGTGGCATCCATTTAATAGCTGCAGTTTTTAATGACTTTTTGAAAAAAGACTGGTAGGTGTGAGCTGTTTACTATATGCAACACACGTCCATTGGCAAGCAATAGGAATATCTTATTTTTATAAAAGCCGCCGTGTCAAGGTGCCACATCATATCCGCAAAAGTTTTGCAGCCAATAGAATTAAATTTTTACATTACAATCAGTTTTTCTTTCTGTAAGGTAATAATAAGAATAGCCTCCATAGCCCTGACCAGGATAAATGGATAGAAGATGGATGGGTGGTTGAATTTTTCTTTTGCTGTGTGATAATAAAGATGCCATAATTGTGCTGTTTGCTGTGTGACTTTGCCTTTTACACAGTCTGTCTGGAAACTGTTTTCTTTCTCCATTGACACCAAACCTTTCCACGTTCTCTCATCTCATTTGTAACCGCTGCTGTTTTTCATTGCGCTTCTTTCGGCTTGTTTTAGACAGTCTGAACCATTACAAGCACAATAGCAGTAATTAGATTCAGAGTTTTAGAGTTGAAAATCATAGAGAAAGGCACCAACAGAATTTGACGCTATGCTTGGTGACGCTGCACAAGTTCAATGCAAGTCTTCATTTTATGTATCTTCTTTTGACAGAAACAGATCTGGCTTGAATGTCAGGATAAGCCAACGTGTCAAAGAAAATCAGAGGTGGACATTTCAGGTCCAGAAAGTAAAAATCCAAACCAGGATTTTGTTTCAACCAACCAGTTGAGTACTC
>JAODKF010000045.1:1394144-1414927 GCA_026779585.1 Mormyrus proboscirostris | reverse complement strand
TTATACTCAACTGGTTGGTTGAAACAAAATCCTGGTTTGGATTTTTACTTTCTGGACCTGAAATGTCCACCTCTGAAGAAAATGCAGAAATGCCCTTTGTAGGTTAATTCACTTAAAACACTGTAAAAAAACAGTGATACCCTTAATAATGACCTAATCTTGCCCAGGCCCACGACTGTGACCGGGCCGAAACAAATGTGTTCTGCGGTATGTGGAAATCTCACACAAGATATGCTATATTACCGGCCTGGTACACGGCTTGTAGGATCAGCTGACTGAGGGGTCAGTCAGGAGCCCTGTGGCAGTGGGCAGGTCAGGTACAGGAAACAGAGAACCCAGGAAGGATGGCCATGTGCTTTGAGATGGTCAGTGTGAATATTATATGTCAACTTTTCAATGTATGATAATGCTACTCAGGCAAATTATATCATGAGTCAAAGTCTGCCAGACTCTGCTTCAGGCGGAGAAAGAAACTTTCAAGGTTTAATAGGTCTGGGCAGTACAAGCTGTTGCCCACACTTACATTTGACATGGCTATCTGAAAATGAAAATGAATACTGACATTTCTGCAACTTCCTCTCTAATAGAAACTATTCAGCATTTCAAAGCAGTTTCTCTCTCGCCTGCCTGCTGCAAACCTCAAGCCCATTCTGGGTGAATTTCTGCATCTTTTGACAGCATCTGAAATAAAGTAATATATGTTATGTAATGTTTCCAATCATAGATGGTAGATAGATGAATCACAATCAGCATGAAAGAGTTCCATAAGCCCCTGCAGAAGAATTAAGTTCCAAATCACAGTAAGCTGAATTTGAAAGAGTAGAAATATTTTATTTGATTCCTTAATATTTCAGACCATTTCTGCAAAGCAATAAATTCTGACGTGAACTGACATATTCATTGCCTGGGTCTCCCCGGAAGCACAGTGTCATTTCCAGGTATGTGTGATGTGTGTAACAGACCCATGGCGTGATTAAAATATATATAGTGGTCACTTGGAGCTTCTCACACATGAAACACTCCCTAATGTACATTGTACCATTATATCTAATAGCAGAGAGGATTGCAAATAGCACGACTTTACTCACAGCAGCACATGTGTGCACGCTATATCACCGAGAGCCTGGACGACATTCAGGATGTACAAAGCGTGCAAAATATTTTTGCTGCACTCCTAGAAATAAACCAAAGCTAAAACACATCTGTATTTTAAGCATTACGAATAATAGCAGCAATTACAGAATGTTCTGGTATAGCATGCATGGTCACTTTATCCTCTCCAGATACACAGACAGATCATTCTACATCCAGATAATAGTTTTCACTTAAAATACAAGCAATTATTTAACCTTGGAATACCAATCTCCTGTATATTTCTGAATGCCGTGTCATGATATTTAAAAAAACACGATAAGACAAGTTTTCTGCATTAAGAAAGAGGATAATTTGCTACTGTATTTTGCATGTACAATTAGGTTAAATTGATTAAAAATCACATACATCCTCAGTTGAAATGATAGTTAAGATATCAATGAAAATAATTTTACAATGGGGTACCAAAGGAAGTCAGGTGAAGAAACATCTTGATCTAGTAGTAGAGTATACAGTTTAGTACCTCACTGTATGATGTAAGAAATTTAGAATATAAATACAGTAGAAAACATTTCAGATTCTATTCTGGTAAGATGGTGTTTTGGCAGGTTATGGCAGTCAAACATATGGCTGATTGATCAATTCTTTAGGCTGCTTGTTAAAACATTAATTCCAATGTTTTCTTGTCATACTCTGCTACTGTTGTTTGGAAATGAATGAATGAAATGAATGAAATTTTACAATGCCACATGGAGGGAAATAAGGTGAATGTAATGAGTGACAGGACCTGAGTATGGAGGAAAGGCATCTCTCTCTTTTCTGCTCTGTTTCTCCTAGAAACCAGAGACGAGACCAACTGCTTCAATTCTCCTTCTGCGATCATGCCTGGAATTCTGACAGAAGTCACAGTTGGAACCAAAAAGCAAACAGATCTCTGCATGGACTGTGAGGAGCCTAATTTTATCTCACTACATCTTAAATTTCTCTTAGATTACAACAGCTTCTTCTCCTGCATTCAGTTGATTATATGCTTTTGCTTTTAAGCTTCAGTTATTTGAGACTTGTTTACGTTTTCTGGCTTTATGGGGGCTGATTTATTTACCGATCTGTCGCCTAGGTCAGAGATGCAGTGAGAGTCAATCTGCTCTGTGAAAATGTCCTGCGGTCTTATATCCACACTCATCAATGGCCCTTCTGTCCTCGTGGAGCGAAAATCAGCTCCAGTCACAGCATCTGGACTGATTTTTAAAAATGAACTTTTGTGGCTTAACAAGGGTACTTATCTGCAGATGGTTCATAGCTGATAGCCTTTCGCACACGAGCTGCAGCATAAAGGCGACGCACCAAGGTTTGCTCTCCTTTTGTGTTTAGGTGCCCCGTGTTGATGGATGTGAATCCTCACAGTGTGGAACTCATTTCAGGAGGGATCCTGATAATTGTCGTGGGCATCGTTGCATAATTGTGGTGCACTGGGACAACGACTGTGTCACATGACCTGCTTTGACTGAATCCGCCAGACAATCGGGCGCCCCAGCTCACTCGGGTTCTTGAGCTCGTACTGACAGTGACATTGTTCCCAGTTCAGGAATCCCACGACCGTGTCTCCTTTTAAGGCACCTCACAAAGTCAGAGACCCCAAACCTTTGTTCTTCTTGACAGACGGCTGTGTTCTGTAAAATGAATTCTAACAAATAACTCAGCCTCATCCAAGGCTGCATGACAAAGACGACATGGTGACGGTGCCTGAAGTATCAGCTCCTTCCATCTTCTTCTGGGCAGAATTTGGTGTACAAACCTTTGGACGAGAGACAGTTGTATGTGGATTACAGAAAGGCCATTTTTATGTCTTCATGATGAGAGTTATGTTTTAAAAATATGTTTGAGTAAAGGAGCCAAAATTCAGTATGGGGTTCTGGAAGCTTCTGTCTGCAGTAAATAGTGATAAATATTTGCTAATTGTCAACACTTCTGGCACCTGCTGAATATAAAGAATGACTTGCCCTATAGTCTTATCCACACATGAAAATATTGAAGATTTTTTTACATGAATGTGCAATTACGTCATTTCAATACATTTTTACTTTGGCGCTTGGAAAACCTTAAATTAATGTCAGTGCTTAAAAAGCACAAAAGTGGTATAATTAATGTACCTCTGTGCAATAAGAGTGATTTTAAAATGTATTTTGGGAACTGCAGGCACGTTTACCTTTATGGTAGGAAAGGATGTAGGCAGGGACTTTTAGGACTGGGGACACATTTAAGCACAGACCAGGAGAAAGTTACAAAAATAGTGGCCTGTTACTGTCCCTCTAAGTACAATCTGTTCACTCACAGCAAAACGGAGGGCGTAGTTGGGGTGTAGGCAGAAATTCTGCATCCCCTGACAAAATGTCACCTTGTGCCCCCCAGTTGAATTGCCATTTTCGATCTGAAGAAATACGGGTTACCCACGGTAGAATGTGTTGAGCAGGGGCGAGAAATTCCATGCTTACATTTTCCCAACAAAGGTATGTTTTTTCATGTTCAGGGGTTCCTGTAAAGTGCCTTGCCCCCCCCCCCAGAATCTGCCAGGGTTTCTTTGCCCCTCCAATGCCTCTGGGTGTAGCATAAGATCACATCTGCAAGCCAAAAAGCCTGGCAGTTAATGGATTTGGTTGGTTGAGGGAAGATGTGTATCAGTAAATAATGTCTGAGACAAAACAACATCTAAAACAAGTCTCTGGGATAAGTGCGAATAAGAAAGTCATTAATGTTTACCCAGAAAAATCACCTACAAAATCCTGAGTTCATGGGTCTGAGTACTTTTTAAATGGACATTTTTATTCTTTCTGTTTTTTGGTGTAACTTGTCGTCCTTGTTAAGCATTTTCACTTCGAACATGCGTGTTCTGTATAAAATACTTTATATGTATCCTGGAGGGTCACACATGGGACTCCATGGACAATTTTAATAATAGCTGTGTAACAAATGTGCAACTGTGGCTGCTTCATCTCACGAGACACTGATTTAATGGACCAGTAGACGAATGCGGAGACCGGTGTCTAGCAGCAGGTCCAGTGAGTGTGGAGTGACTTGTTTGCCTCACTCATTTACCACCTTGTTCTTACTGGTGGGATTGGACTTGGACTTTCGGATCCCCCTGACGGTGACTTTCGCGCACCGATAGCGCTGGCCAGGCGACACCAACCACATCTGTGCAGTGGCAGCTTTCAGACACTAATGATGTTTGTGTGAGTCAAAGTGCTGCAGCCGACTCCTCCCACGGCTTTTACTTTGGGTTCTTCCGCCAATAATTAGCCTGGAGCTCTTGGGTCTTCTTAGCATGTCACTCCATCAGCACAGAAGGCTTGCTTCCCCCCACGACTCCTTTACTGGATGTTTTTTCACTCCAGCCCAGTATATAGAACTCCTGCTGAGTTGTGTTTGTTCTACATCTCCTTCCTCTGGTCCGACCTGGCAGCTTCCACCCCCGGTGCTGACTAAACACAGTCATTAACAGGCAGTGGGCCTCTCTTCCAGGCTCCGAGCAGCGTGTTAGCCAGCTGGTTCCTGTCCCTCCTGCTCTTTCCGCCGCTACGCCACCCGATCCGCATGTCAGCGGCCCTGATTTTAGCACAGCAGACAGCTACACCCCCCTCGTCTCACTGGCCTCCGCTGTGTTTTGGCTCCTTTCTTTCCTTTACTTCATTTTGTTTATTTATAAGCAGATGCACTTTTTAGGATAGTAGTTGGTTTTCATATTGAATGATAGTGAATGCATGCTTAATCTGACATAGACCATGAAGTATGCTATCAGACCCCCTGGGCTGGTTTACACCATGGACTATGCGGATATATCCCCTGTGCCCCAGGTCTCGTCTACATCACGAAATATGCTGTCTTGCTTTCTGTGACTAGGTCTGGTCTACACCATGGACTATGCTGTCATGATTTCGGTCCCTAGGTGTGGTCTACACTATGGACTATACTGTCTTGTTTTTTGTCCCCTGATCCGGTCTACACTATGGACTATACTGTCTTGTTTTCGGGTCCTATGTGTGGTCTACACTATGGACTATACTGTCTTGTTTTCGGTCCCTAGGTATGGTCTACACTATGGACTGCGCTGCCATTCCCCACTTTCATTCTGTTTATTGTTGCAGTAAACAGGTCCTGAATGGTGCTAAATGTGATTATCAGTTGAACCAAAAAGCCAGAAGTATACAATGTAACAATGAGGATGAGGTAACCTGTGGGGGATGGGTGGTAAGCATTGTTCCGAGCCTTGAAGTATGTTTGGTCTCTGTCCAGGCAGTCTCATCTCTCTAGGGATCAGGTCATCCCTCCCTACTGAGGCAATTGGGAGAGCAGAGTGGAAATTCTATTCACTGACACCCGGCAGATAGGCTGAATAGTCATAGTCAATGCCGGTCTCTGTGGACTCATTGAGTCAACTGAAGCATCTGGCCCACTTTATAAAACCAATGGCCTTTCATAGCCTTCCTATGGAAGATGCAACTGCAAGATCTCATTAGCTTAAGCTCCGGTGAAATGTAAGGTGCAGATGTAAATGAAACAAGTGTCATCCCCCTTCAGCACAAATTGAATCAATTAGTCCTGTCATGGATGCAAGGAGATACTCATAATGTCAGGACGGCCTGATTCTGGAGATAGCCGCACCCCTGGAGGCGGTCCAAGAGGAGGGAGCTGCTTACTGGGTCTGGACCGGGTTGTGGTGGGATTTTGAGACAGGAGGTTTCAGGACTACTGGGACAGGAGTTGAGCAAAATACCATGGGGCTGAAACAATGACGTCAACTTCATAAATAGTTAAAAACTTTAGGAACCAGAAGCATAAACCAAGATCTTACAGCAGCAAAGGATAGAATTACATTTCTGTACCGTGTTTCAAGCTTCTGGGCCCCGTTAAGCTGCTTTTCTATGTATTATTCTCTTTGAATGTGTGAAACTTGACCGTATTCCACCAGGCTTTCTGTGTCGAACGATGCATGTTAGAAGCAGCTACCTCATCGTGTACTTTTGTTGTATGTAGTATGAGAAGGACAGATAAACTGACAACAATCAGTGTTTGTAGCATTATGTAGTTATGGTAAAGGCATTTGCTCAAAAATGTAACATACAGCTCCCACACGTTCATAAGAAACCACAAGGGAACAATCTGGAAAAGTCTCCCATATACTACCACTGCACAGCATTTAGTCTCAGTTTCAACTGCATGGGAATATCTAAAAATAAGAGACAAAAAGGTTAATGAGGACAGTTGATGAGGGTGATGATGTTAGATACCCCCTCTGGGGGAGGCAGAAATGGCTGAAATGTGTGCGTGTCATTCCCGTCGGGCTCTGCGTGTGAGGCGCTCAACGGGAGGCGAAGACGGTCATCGGGTGAAGGAGCTTCGGCTCCCTCTGGGTGAATCAGAACTTCCATTCACCATCTGGTCGCTGGGGTGCACAGCAGGGCAAGCGGTAGATTATGCCAAAGTCCGACAGGCCCTGCTGGGGCTATTAATCAGGTCAACAGCGGTCAACAGCAGTCAATACACTTAGTGTTATTGGAGTGTTTCCTCTCTGCAGCTGGCTTTGCCTGCAGTAGACCCACAGACAGACGGACTACCGAGCACTTATGGGAATTACAACTGTGGTCTACTGGTGGACGAGGGCAGTGTTTCCTAACCCTGTGCTCGGGGAACCCCAGACAGTCCTCGTTTTTGCTCCCTTCCAGCTCCTAGCCAATCAGGAACACGGAATACCCGGTATAGGCTGCTGGGAGCTGAGAGGAAGCAAACACGTGGACGGCCCGGGGTTCCCCAAGGACTGTGTTGGGAAACACTGGACTAGGGAGTACAAAGTCAAATACAAGGTGGGACCCTTTTAATCCCAAGAGTTGATGTAACTCATTATCTCTATAGTTATCCTTTATATTTGACTGTGTCACACCTTTATGTGTGTGTTCCCTGAAGCATAGCGACACAGCGTTTGACTTTGTGACATTCCTTCTGGTTCAAAGAGCCATAGAGAATGACCCCCATTTGACTTTGGGGGGGGGGCTGGGGGGGGCGGGAATCGGCGGCTACTTCTTGCATTTTGCCAGCTGGAGCACAGAGAATCCGCATGTAACCATAGACATGAGAGAAAGTCCCCCCCCCCAGGCATGGGGGGGCAGTAAGCAGAAACCAGGCGATTTGAGGGGAAGCAGGCAGAGTCGCACACCCGTCCCCCACTGCTGGGCCGTGGAGTCCCCGCCCTCTTTTTCACATGGCCCCTGAGACAGACGAGTTTGAAAATGTCGTAAAAGCGTCTGCCGTCATGCGGCACATCCATCGATTCTGGCTTCGCTTATTCTGCTGTCAAACTCAGCCCTCGTCCATCATTATTTTATTTTTATTTTTGCCTTTCTGTTACTGTCCCTCATGCCTGATTTCCCAAAAAGTGAAAGTGTTTCCGGGTGAATGGCCCAAACCGTTTGACCTTAATCTCTTGGTGGAAGCTAACTGCAAATGCTTTCACTGTTGGCTGGAAAGAAATGGACCGTTTTAGACTGTCGTGGTGGTAAACAGAACCCAGCCTCAGTGAAAACAGAGGGCAGAGTGTTTGTGCATGTCCTTGTATGCATAGTCCTTGTGTGTATGTGTTTGTTGGCTATACAAATTAGAGTATCACTTTCAAAATTCAATTTGAAACATGAATACAGATCAATATATTTAGTTAAATCACCAACTAAACTGAATTCCACAGTTCTTGTGCATTTCAGAAGGTTTTATTAGGAAGTAGCAATATGTCACCAAGATGGTAAATTTCATACAGGTCTTATACTGCAGTGGCAGCTCTTTGGCACTGGTCTTACAATGCAGTGGCAGCCCTTTGGCACTGGTCTTACAATGCAGTGGCAGCCCTTTGGCACTGGTCTTATTATGTAGTGGCAGCTCTTTGGCACTGCACTGCTGGAGCTGTAGGTCTGCTTCCTGCTGCCAGCCTTCTGCACGGAGGTCACCTCTTCTCTTCATATTGTGTGACTTCTCCAGGTACCCCAGTTTCCATGACAACTGTAACCCCGACCCAGCCCTACCCTTATCCATAAATAATCAAGCAAAATATGAGAATTTTGGCATTTTTAGTTTTTTGACTGCATTCACAGATCTTTGTGGGGATCTGAAAAATGGTCCATCAAAGTACCAGGTCCTAAGCCGCTTAGTGACACATCACCCACCAGGAACCCCGTAAGGGTTTAGTTATTATGAAAAATGGATAGATAGATAGATAGATAGATAGATAGATAGATAGATAGATAGATTATACTGTATTATGTATGTGTTAAAGCACTGACACTACCAGTAACGTGTTCAGTAATGGTGATATTGCGAGACATGTGTTGAGTTATTTTATTGATTTTGCCAGTGATCTCTTTAGTATCTATGCCAATGCAGACAGCACTGTGTTTGGAATTACGATATAAACAGCATAGGGAGCGAATGAGATTCTGAATCGTCTTGCTGATCTCGGGTCCCGCAGAACTCGGGTCCCGCAGAACACAGGTCCCACAGAACACGGGTCCCGTAGATTGCACAGGCTGGACCTGCTTCCTCATGAGGCGTGACACCGGGGCAGAGGAGACTGCTGCTCTGGAAGGCCATCTTACCGCAGCAGATTAATTAAACACACCCTCTCCTCTCATCGTGGGGAGTCTGGCCTTCAGACGATTCTCACCAGGGAAGAAGGGGGAGCCTCATTTAAAGCACCGGCAATCTTCTCTTGGAGTTATTGTTGGGATGTATGAGAGTCTGAGAGTGTTTTTACCTCCTTGCCTCCTATTGCTTGGGCCGTGCTTTTTCCCCGCATTTTATGTTTGTTACTCGAAGACAACAAATCCCATAAAAACCAGTGCCCTAGGAGAAAAGGGCACCAACTATTGTGATGATGACAGCTGTCACACACAGTGGATTACACGTGATTTACTGGAAATCCACGTGCGAAATGCTCACGCAGGCAACATGAAAGGTACAAAAAGCCCTCAGCTCTATTATAATGCCTCACAATACAAATACATCAATGGGATTAATGAATATGAACAAAACAGAACAATATCGCTCTGTAGGATTCATGCCTTCCAAACGAAACATTAACATATGATGTCATTAAGTGGGATGGTGCACAAGTTAGCCAACTGTGTGACTAATCATAGATATTCACATACTCCGGCCACTTCTCTGTGGGTAGGAATTCAATAGTAAAGCCATAAATATATTTACCAAAATGTCCACTATAAAAACGGTACCTAATTCTTAAATAAGCAGATAAATCTTGCAAGAAATACTGTAGATTGTGGACAATTGTGCTGATTGCAAAGGTTGTCATTGTTGGAGTTATGGTTTTGCCTGTAGAAATGAACAGAGGGTCCCCACAAAGATACAGTATGGATACAGCTCCTGTGTGAGCAGCAGTGATGCACTGTCCTTCACTGTCCTGCACTGTCCTTCATTGTGCTCCACTGTCCTTCATTGTCCTCCACTGTCCTTCAGTGCCCTCCACTGTCCTTCACTGCCCTCCACTGTCCTGCACTGCCTCTCTGATCATTCTTTTCACTCCTGTCTTCATCCATTTTACCTGAAAGAAGCTATATCCTATAGTATTTGCTCCTCGTCGATGTAAGATTAATTATTCTCACTGTTTGGCAGTTTTTGTTTATGAAGCAGCAGGACAGGCTCTGACTCGCATGAGGCTATTTGTGGAAGAGACTCGGCTCAATGTGACAAGTGTGTAACTTCAGAAAGTGTTCAGTATGTGATTTCAGGAAGTGCTGAGTATGTGAAGTCAGGGAACGTTAAGTATGCAAATTCGGAAAGTGTTGGGTATGTGGGCTGGCTGTTGATTGAGGATGTTTATGTAGTGACCAGATGACTGGCATCATTTTCACATCCGTTCTCCATCCCGGAGATCTGGACTGACCTGTAAGAAGGACCAAAGTCAAAAGGCGTAGCCATGTTTCACTGTGAGCCTCGAGGACCTTAAGACTCTGTTACCTAACAGGGGTGTGACAGGAGGTCGTACAAGTGTTTTATACCCAAGTTTAGCTCCTCATTTATGAATCTATTAACTTTGGCTGGGATCACAAAACGCCAATAATATGTCACCTAGTGGTCTATTTGGGACCCTGCTACAATTTTAAAGTTATATTCAAATCAATTTATATTGCATGTCGAATAATCAGTGAATTAGTCGTTTATAGCCCTTGAGCTATTTAATCAACCAATAAAATTGATTATTCTAAAGCTCCATTCTCATTCATTGTAGTTTGAGGAAACAATTGATATTGCATTACACAAATTGCGCATGTAACTGTTTTATAATAACAATGAACAAATCAGCTTTAGCGTGAGTGAAGAACTACAGGGAGTTCTAAGTTAATGTGCTCAGCTTAACATTAATAAATCAATTCAACCAAGCATTTAATCAAGGCAAAAAGGTTAATTAACTATGAGCTCAGCTGGACCAATAAGCAGCATCCCAGCAGTTGCTTGAGGAGCCCCCTGACCCGAAGGCCGCCTTCTGCGCATACAGACTGAGACAGTATATGCAGCAGTCTGGCGACGTCTGCCGCATGCAACCAACCATGCTGCTCGTGTGCTGTGCATGTGCTGTGCGTGTACTGAGCGTGCGCTGCTGCGTGTGCTGTGCATGTACTGAGCGTGTGCTGCTCATGTGCTGTGCGTGTACTGAGCGTGTGGTCCTTGTGTGCTGTGCGTGTGCTGAGCATGTACTGAACGTGTGCTGCTTGTGTGCTACTTGTGTGCTGTGCATATACTGACCCAAATGAACCTGAATGACTCTTGAATGACTGTAAACTCCACTTTGACCCCAGGCCGTGACTGGAGGGGCCTGTCTCGCTTACAGTGTGATTGGACTGCCTGTGTCACGTAGTGCATAATTGGATGGGTCCATGTTGCCAAGAATGTGATTGGACACTTGCAGTAGGATAGGATGTGGGTCTGTCTGGGGAAGCTTCACCTCTCTCATCATGCCGTACCTCAGTTTCCACATCCTGTTGGAACAGTTGGGTAAGGCCCTTGCTTTCAGGGAAATGGTGACAACAAATTTACTTTTAGTTTATTTAATTAACAAGGTCTCCGTCTGGAGGTCTGGAGAAGCATGTGGGTTGCCTGGGCGTAGGGCCATCACAGGCTGGAAATGGAGTGTCTATCCATGTCTGGCCCGACTCAGCTCGGCCTACCCACTCACAGGTGCCCCTCTGTCCCATGCGAACACGGACCTCCAGGTCCTGGCACACTCGCTCTGCATCCCTTTATCTCTTATCAAAAGAATAAAAGCCTTCAGTTTGCAGAAAAGGACAGCAGGGTAAGGTTTTAAGAGGGACCGTCTCAGGTTGGAGTTCACAAAGCTTGTAGTCTCTCTTCTTAGATTATCTGAGATGTTGAGTTAAACTATTTGCATTTTCTTATTCCAGCTGTTCCTCAGAAACAGTCCACTTATTACATTAAGTCTGCTGGATATATGTTGTCCTCTGCTGGACACTCTTTGGACTGGTGCTGTCCCGACCTAAAACGTGGGCGAACCTATGAAATCCCATGTGCTTCTTCAGCAACCCATCGAGGGCCTGGTGTCTCCTCTACTTCCTGTGACTGCCCCTGCAGACATGCCAGTGTTTATGCACGGCATTTACAGTTTAGAAATGCTCTCTGATTTCTCAGTCACGCCGCAGTACGCAGTACATGCCGAGTGAAACATGTCTGAGATGCGGCCCGTGTGACTGCTGGCTGTCTCGGCGATATAAAGGCCACGCTGAGAGCATGACCCATCACAGCGCAGATCGACGGGTGTGAAATCACTCAGGGCGATGAGATAAAGGCAGCTGCTCCCTCGCTCGCGCCCATCTGCGGAGCGCGAACGCTGCGGTGACATGTGTGCTGGCTCCTACCCAACTGCACCTCTCCGCTAAGGTCTTTCTTTTCCATTTTCAGCTCCCTTGTGTGGGTGACTAGGGGGTGGGGGGGTGGGGGGGATTCTAGCAAGCATTTTGTGCACTTTCTGTGCCTCAGACAGACGTACTGTTTTGCAGATAGACTCCCATTTGATGGACGCGAGGGGCAGTGATGGAAGGGGATTCAGGAAGATGCAGATCTGTATGGGTCACTGACTAAGGAGGCCAGAGTGGGAGGTGGGTTTTGAGGGAACGGAAGCACAGCTTTGCGTGAAGGTTTCCAGTCACCTAGTAGAGAGCACACCCAATGAATATGGAAGAGTGAAGGGTCATTCACAACACTGAAGATGACATTATGCCCAAGGTGAACGCTAAATGTTAGCATATCAAAGCTTTTTAGCTACATTGAGCCTGATATTGCTGATAGTTATTGTGCTGATGTTCTGCAAGGATGTTCTGAAGGGAACTCATGTACGCTTTGGAGCATTGCAATAGCCAACAGGCTAATGCCTTTGGCACAAGGGGCGTGTCCAGTCCCTCCGCCCGCCCTCTCACGGGCCACGCCCACCTCGTCACTCTGGTGTGAATTCCCTACGTACCAGCTGTCCTGCGTGCAGTCTGATGTCATGTCCTGTATTTAAGTCCGCGTTCAGTCTGTCTTGTTAGATCTGTCATTGACATTTCCTCCATGTGGTTCCCCCTTTGTCCTAAATAAACCCCGTATTCCTGACTTTCCGTTGCCTGCTCCTGCTTTCCCGATCCCTGCCTGTCCATCCGAACGTGGATCGTTACCGGAAGGGCCCTTCCTGCTAGTTTGGGGCCTGAGGTTCTTCCTGCTCCCCAAATCAAGATCAAAAGATAAATAGTATATTTTCAATTTTTGATGACTGGTCCCATTTGCACATTCTGTTGACATCTGAAAAATTGGAAATGATTAAACTTTTGAAACCGCTGCTGGATCCGTCGGCAATCTGTGGACATCGGGAGGTCGGCAGCCCCTCAGAGAGATATTCAGTGTCTGCATCTGCAGAGCGAGAACAATGCAGGCACATTGTCCTTCCCCGGTCAAGAACGATAATAAAACTATGAATTTCTGTCTGTCATCTTGTTTTAATTCTGTTGCCACACTTTTACTCTGTTTGTAGGGTGTTTCTAAAAATAGTTTTGTTTGTCAGCAGGATTTGTGAGTGGCACTATGTGCTAATTAAATCAGAAACTCAGACATAGTTAATGACAAAGTTGTGGTGTTTGTTATGCTTTAATGAGGAAATCTGCGCTGTGCCTGTTATTGATCAGCCAAGATGATATTAGCTAGGCTGCGTTTCTTCGTGACGTCATTTTGGTGCCAGCTGGACAGTGTACATGGTGAAATGACAGGAAGCGGCCTGTGTGAACATGTACCTATTAATCTACAGACTTTCCATATTGCCAGCATAAACCAAGCAATTCTGCAGTGCTTCATAAAGCAGGTATGATTAGAGGGGCCACGCAGGGCCGCATTAAAAATCTTACTAGTAACAGATGGAACTGTTCGTCTGTAAACAACGAAAGCCTGTTTTTTTTTTCTGGAGAAACTGGAGGCCCACCTGTTTCAGGGAATTTGTCCTTAATGCTTAAGAAGGAGACAATTTTTGTACGTGGTTGCCTCAGAAAAAAAATGCAGGGTTGCTTTCATTTGACCCACTGGCCACGTCGGTGTCACGGCACCATAAGCCACTACGATGCCCCATACAGGCACAGGTCAGATCTGAGGAACAGGACATAGCTGTTCCTGTTTAGGGGAATAACACAGCTCCCCTGGGCATAGAAGTCAAGCACGACTGAAACACAGCCTGTCAAAAGATGAACATCTGTTGATACGCAGCCGTGAATGGCAGCAGTCCTTGAAATACAGTAGCGGTGATGAGCTGTTTGGCATCCTGGCTGCAAACGTGTCCTCAGCTGAACCTCGGATACTTCGTTGACGAGGATCTGACCAAAAGACTGAGACACTGGACCCAAGAGCTGAGCAGCAACAAAAAGAGGTTTAGTGCCAGAAGATCATTCCGGTACACGCCCTTGTTCACCAGACGGGATTCACTTGAGGGACACCTACTGTAGAAGTTGTAGTGAAGAGCAGAGTCATGACCAGTGTTTGCTAATGTTTTGAGCCTGAATAAGACTTCAAGACTGAGTTCTGTGGCTGCCTAAGTAGCCCAGAGACCCGCAGGAAGCAGTACATCCCTACGTTGGGTAAGCTGAGGTATTAAGCAGTCCAGGCGTGTCAGGGCCTCTGGAGAACGCTCTCAGGGTCTGTCAGCTCCTCAGGCTGCCTCTCAGCTCTCATGTCTAGAGACTTGAACTTTTGGAAAACAGATGATATTCAAAGAGAGTCTTCGGAAGCCAGTGGAGAGCTCTGGAGACTGGACACCTGCTCATTATGTCCGCCATGTTTCTCCAGGGTCCTGCAGTCTCCTTTCATCTCCAGCTGCCGCTATCAGCTCCTGCATGGCAGTAGGTCCATGTTTTTTTTAACTATTAAGAGATCAGGAAAAGCAAGCTAATAATGTTAACAGCAGGAAGTAGAGTGGGAGAAGCGTTATCTATGCATTCTTCTAGCAAGTTTGAATATAAAGTTTATTCATGTTGATGTTCAATCCTGCCTTTCCATGACACACACAGCAGTGACATATAGTTAAGCACAATATTACAAGTCAAAATTCAACATTATAAATGAGTAAAATGATGAACATAAAACAAAACTACTGACCCATATCTGTTATTCTTTTGTATCAAAAGTGGTATGATAAAAATATCGTCAAGAATGATAAAACAGTGAGATTTGCCAGCAATGAGGGAACAACATGAATGTTGTACCCTGTGCATGCTTCCGTAACCCCGTTTGTAAATCTTGTAACAATTAATAAAGGAGAATATCTGCAAATGCGTGGAGACTGGTGTTGATGCAGCCTACCGGTGGGCAGTTTAGTTTTAGCATAAATGTTTGTGTTATTCTGTGTTTTCCTAGTCTGCTGTTATTCAGAGGTGGCAGACGTACAGAAGGAGGGACCCCCCACCCCCCCATTCCTGAGATTAAAATATAAACAAGTAACTTTGAAACAAATCAATAACATTATATTGTAATTAAAAACACATTTTCTCCCTTCTCTGGAAAAAAAACACTATTGTAATATTGTAAATTGTTTTATCTTAACTTTCAACCACTAAATACAAAATTTCTTCAATTGTTTTGTATTAGAGAACAACTCGTGATCCGATATTACGGAAACACGCTTTGAAGGCTGGGGTAGAACTCTGCCGTAATGTAAGGTGATTGTACTTTTGCTCACTGTTGACTGTTAACTAGCAGCAGTACAGACAAGGGAATGAACAGTTTACGTGGCACTTGTGTTGGGGTTTAGACACTAACAATACACAGACACTCCATGGCAAACACTATACAGGTACAACACTTATGTAACAATGTGACACAGACCATGCCGGTAACCCCAATAATTAAGTCCTTGACAACCGGCCCTGCGGTGTCACAGTATTAATGTAGAGCATAGTACACTCTCTAAGCCTGTTACCGTGCTTTTTAAAATGATGTTTGATTATTCTGTTATTTGTCTGTGAATGGTACCCTAGAGAATCTGTACGGCCTTTTTTAAGCAGGTCTACCAGAAAAGGCTGGTTTTTCACCCAGGATAGATTTTATCTGGAAACGTCAGTAATATTCAGTTAATTTTCACCATAATCCGGCATCACAAAGGTTTCGTTCAGAGATGCTTCAGGAGACAGTTGGGGGGGGGGGTCTTGCAGAGGCGGTCTGTTGCAGGTCTGTGTGCTGCCTGTTCTCTCTGATTGTGTATTAATCTCAAATGTGTGTTTAATCTCAAACACCCTAGTTGAGTTTAATCCAGCTGCGTGCAACAGCAAGATTGCACTAGAACGTTCCTCATTTTCATCGACTCCGTGCTCCTCAACAAATTATGGCTTCTGCTGATAGTTTTCATTACACTAATCCCTCATCTGTGCCTTAAGGTTCCAGCAGGGCGGGAGAAAGGAGACCGGGGCCTCTGCTGCGGAACGGAAGGTTCCTTCTTGCCCCGTGGCAGCCTTTGATGTGCGTCTTCATGTTCCTTCAAGGGAACAGATGGCTTCTCCCTCACACACCTGGTGTACAACTTGAGCTGGACCACGACTCATATTATTAGCCTGATGACTGAAGCCTCAATGGGCAAAACTAATCTTCAGAGCTGCCTTTGTGTTTTACAGTCATAGTGGAGACGTGTCATTGGACGTCCTCTCTGGCAAAAAGGCTTAAAATGGATTGAAACTGTGACTGAAGATTAGGTAGATCTGAAGGTTGATTAGATATGTAAAGATTCCTAGAAGTGGCATAGTGCTTTGATAAGGCGGGCGAAATGAATTACAGTGAGGAGAAAGGGAGCTTTGTCGACCGGATGCAATAAACTTGTGGCTAAAAGCAGTTCAGAAAGTTGGTTCCCGAAATGGCAATTTCAGAATTGGATTTGAAAACCATTTAGAGCAAGATGGGATGGTTATTCCTGGTCCAGCAGTATGAGCACTTTGCTACATCCAGAATTTCAACACTATCAGGTGTCAGAATCTTGCTGAGGTGTGCGGGGTGTTTATGCCATCAGTGAGGGAGTCGTGTTTCCTACACTAACGGATCAAACCGGGGAACGTGAGACTCTGAATGTCTGGCCTTGTAAGACCATGACCGCAGCTTCAGCCTCCCTTTCTTTTAATTACACGAGTAACTGATAGGTATGTTCACAGATGGTTGTAGGGGAGACTGTGGCTTAGCTCTCTGATGTTAAATTCTTCAAAGTGTTAAAAGGCTGATGTTTGTGTCTCTGTTTCTACATGTATTTAATAGTCTTGGATGTGGTGTGTGTTTACCAGGTATATGGTTTCCAGTGGAACCAGCCAGCCAGTCACCTATCATGCGGATGAGGTCACGATTCGCTTTTTCTGCGTCTGTCTCTTGCTGTCATGTCCTTTATCTCGGCTGGTTCTATGCAGGCCTGCAAACAAGCTCTGCCTTTGTCTCCCCCCCAGCTCAGACACAGTGGCGGCGGCAGCCATTGCCTCCCAAAAGTGCCCCCTTCACGCTACAAGCCAAATGTCACCAGACGTAAAAGAGTCAGGTTCACAAGCCTCGATCTCCGTCTCGCAGGGCCTGCGCTCCACCAGGTGCAGAACAGTGAACCTACTGGCCCCTTTATGAGACGGAGCATAACCGCAGCACGATTTTCTTTAATGCACATGGAATACAACACTATGCACCTTACAATAGCGCTGCAACACAGCGACACGCATTTAAATGCCGCAGCAGCTTTTCTGTCTGCAAGCTTGTAGGGTGAAGAGCTTCAGCTCTGTAGCTCTGCCTGACATGGAGGTAATGTTATGTTAAGTCTAGGAAGGCACACAAGCAGAACGAATCCGTGTCAACTTGTGACACGTGTAAATATTCAGCCTGCGGAGCGTCTACATTCCCAAACGACATCAACTGGGTACATTTTGAGAATTTGATTTTTACTTACATTTACTTTATTTGGAGTAAAGCAATGCGATGATATTGAAATAATTCTGGTTATCTTTATGATGTGTGGAATATGGCCCCGTTTCCCTAACGGCATATGCTGTTTGACGTCATTTCCCTTGAGACATATTAATATATAAGGCCGCTCCTCTTAAGGTTTACGTCGTATGACATAATTTCCTCTGTGGAATATAGGACAGGACACCACTTCCCCAGAGTTATATGATAGATGACAAACCCAGGGAGTCTAATCCCATCCATCCTCCTCTTGTCAGCACAGTTGCTCCTCTGTGAATAAGGTCCTGCTGCTTCTACTTGGAAATTGGCATATAATCAGGGACGGACATAACTGTCACCTTTAAAAGCGTCACGTGCAACAATCGATTATGGTAACAGAGCATATGCGTACTTTTTATGTGCATTTGCGCATATGCATTGTCAGGCCTGTCATGTGACTCTAACTCTCTTTTCTCTGTCTGTTGTGAGTACGAAATGGACATAAGTGACCTAGACACCGTTTATTGTGAAATAAGGAATTTGTGCAGTATTGATACATGTCTCCTGTTTGCCACGTTTGTGGTGAACATGCATTGACATGAGAGATTGTTACTGCTGCACGGCTTCCGCCTCAATTTATGCAGCACTAAAAAGTATTAAAATAGCCTGATGCAGAAGGTCACAGAAGGGTTTCAGGGTCACTGAAACTGAAATGGCAGAAAATGAGGTTGTGGCTGCAGCGTGTCACGGCTGCCAGTCTCTCCTAATAAAGCAGCGACACGAGACCCTGACACGCCCGCTTGCTTTTCATTGGGGGCGCCGTGAATTAGGATGGATGCATCTCTAGGTAGCTATTATCGAGTAACCAGAAAATTAAATTAAGCGATTACTACAGTCTTCAGAGTCATGTATTTAGTATATACTGCATTTCTAAGCAGTACATACTAAATACATACATATATGTACATAATCTAGACAATATAAAACTGATGCTAAAGGTTAATATGAATCATTTTGTTCACACAATGACTGGAGCAGAGGATAGTCCAACCTAGACAAACACACATATGTACACACAGTCGTCAGCATACAACACAGGTCAAGTGCATTTATGGTTCAGAACGGTAATTCTACTTGTGCTTTGCGTGAACATATGAAAGTAAGGACCAGAGCATTTAAAGCCACACGCTGAGTGAAGCTCCAGCAACCTTCGACTTAAGAGTCAGACAGTCTTTACCATTGCAAAATGAAAGTATCATCGGTGCATACTGGTGGGAACAGGAGGTACACTGTTTGTAGCAATGGGTGACATTCACTACTCTTCCCCTTGGCCAGACGGTCTGATGGATCTGGGATGGATTAGGGAGGACGTGGGGAGACACGGGCCGTCCCTGAAGCTGCGGGTTGCTGAGGGATTACACGCACAGATGCACTTCCTGCTTCCTAGATTCGGAAGTGGGCTAGAAGGCCGCTAGAAAACTGGGCACGTGAACGTGCCTGGTGTTTGTAATCTGCATGGCAGCTGCGGATCCTTGGCCTGTTCCGGTCCCTAAGAAGGGCTGCGCAAGGTGATGGAGTCCGACGTGGAGAGAATAAACACCGCTGGGCATTGCGAACAAGCCACGGCCGGCTGACTCTTAATGTTCAGTCTGCTGAACCAAACAGGCCGACGAAGGAGAGGAACGTGCGACATCCCGCGCAGCTCTGGGGCAGGTATTCTCTCTCGTGAAGCCCATAAATAAACGGCAGTGAATGGTGGCGATTCCTCATCCTCGACTCTTTGTGAAGCTCTCGCCCCCAACAGGAGGCCACAAAATACACTCCGGGTGGATAAACTGCAGAGAAAATGCTGAGTGTTGTGATCCATGCGTGGTGCTGCTGACAATTGGTGGCGCCGCAGTGCGGATCTCCTCCTGGGTCTGGTGCCGCTTGCTCACTCACTGGTGCCCCCGCAGACTGGCACTGGCAGAGCACCGTTCTGTCGTTTATTAACTGTCATGCTGCACATCCATCCATTTAAATGCTCTTTTAATTTTCGTGTTTGACTGGGTCTGTTTTGAAAACAGCTTCATCTTTACGGACAAACGGAAAATGCTGGGACTGAGGAGGACAGTAAATCGTTGCTCTCTCGTCAAGCACAACCGAAAATTAACAGATGTTGATAAAAGCATATATCTAGGGTTACGTGCCACTGTGATATCGAGGTTGACTGTGTTGTTAAAGTCATATTCTTATGACTGGCGATATACATTTTTTAACAAGTTTCAGTTCTGTGTTCTAGAACCTGGGAACTGCCATTTTTATTTATGTTTTATTGGGTATTATCCTGGTTTAACATCAGTCGCTTCCACATGAAAAGCGTGTGGGATCCAGTCCCAGTTCTCCTGTGTCGCTCTCAGTTCCAGACTCCAGACTGTCCCTTGGCCTCTCGGATGAGGTGAAGCATTGTCAGCTGATAGGACATTGGCATTGCTGCCATGCATTGAAGTCCATGTCCTCCATTGTGAATTCTGCTGGGCAAGCGGGGTGGGCGTCCGTGAGCTGAAGAGGATTAGCTTGATGTGGAGCAATCTGCTAATGCATGTCACATGACAGGAAGCAGGGCATCCGCCCGCCGCCCGCCGCCCTCCCTCATACCTGCCAGAACAAATGCCCAGGGTCACATCAGTGTTGCTACGGATCCTCGCAGATTAAAGGGGTCTGTCTTTGTGCTGCTTCGTGGCGAATTCAGTGTTTCCCTCGGTAATTTCGTAATGCGCCACTGCAGGGTGCAGGATGTCCCTATGCTGTTTCACTCTTGCCTTAATATTCGATAATCATGGGGGGCTTTTGCAGAGGGAGCATATTTTTTGATTTAGAAACCTCACCCCTGAGGTGCTTTAGAAACCTCACCCTGAGGTGCTTTAGAAACCTCACCCCTGAAGTGCTTTACTTAGAAACCTCACCCCTGAAGTGCATTAGAAACCTCACCCCTGAAGTGCTTTAGAAACCTCACCCCTGAAGTGCTTTACTTAGAAACCTCACCCCTGAGGTGCTTTAGAAACCTCACCCTTGAGGTGCTTTAGAAACCTCACCCCTGAGGTGCTTTACTTAGAAACCTCACCCCTGAGGTGCTTTAGAAACCTCACCCCTGAAGTGCTTTAGAAACCTCACCCCTGAAGTGCTTTACTTAGAAACCTCACCCCTGAGATGCTTTACTTAGAAACCTCACC
>JAODKF010000045.1:1334716-1353174 GCA_026779585.1 Mormyrus proboscirostris | reverse complement strand
AAGATTTTAGAATACGAAGAAAACGGCCCTAGCTGTTAACTGTGTTCATGACTACTGGGTAGATTTAAACCCAGCAGATCTCTGGCTGCACGCATGGTGTCACAGTCTGTAAGCAAGGTCAAGATTCACGCCACGAAAACGTCCACAAGCTGGTAATAAGGTCATGAATCAGACACACAGAGCATGTTTCAGCTCGGATGTGTACCTGACGTAATGATGTTCGTTTCGTGAAGGACACGCGGCAAATAGCTGACACACCAATCTGCCAATGAATGGGAGCATGGAGATCAGGTAGGGCTCAGACCAGCACAACGCCACAAGCAAACAGCGCCGGTCTGCTGCGCTACAGTCACCTCTTTGCCCATGAAAAGCCATTACATTAACTGAACGATTTAATGGGCGAAGTATGAGTGAATGTATCATGGTCTTAGTCAAGAGAGAAAATGCCATTTTAGTAATAAATGTAATGAAAAATGGAAAAAAATATGACATTTTGAAGAAATTCATGCTCGCAAAAGCAACAAGAGTGCCATCTGTCTGGAATTTTAAAATACCAGATCGCCATCTGCTGGTAATTATTACACAGACGTACAGATAGATCCACATCCATATCAGATGATTTTACATCCACATGGGGGCAAATGCTAAAGGAACTTCAGAAAAACTTTCAAAAGTCCCTTACTTGTAGGATGGCGTGTCTCCTTTCGTGGAGTCATGCATAGAACTCAGTGCATGATCTTATTATGATTTTATATTTAACTCAGTCTCTCGTCTGTTCGTGCCATGCTAAAGCTACATATTCTTAAACTTTAAAATATCGCTGTTCTATTTATTTCCTGACTCATCTTTTTATTTCTATTATTTTCTGCACTGTTTTTTGCTGTGTTGTTTTAAGTGTATTTTTGCACTGTACTGTGTTTACTGTGTCTGGCTGTTCTGTCATTTATGATATTCAGGATTAAGATTCTTAATTTGTCATGTACACAGCTTTACAAGTAGAACATGCAGTGAAATGTGCACCCAGTCACTATGAAGAAGACAGAATATATACAAGATATACAGTGTGCCTATGTTTAATGTGCAGTGCATCCATGTACATTAAAGTGCAGTGTGCAGTGGTGTTTGTGTACTGAAACATGGTCTGAGTCTAGTGAGTGACAGCAGGTAGAGTTTTGAATATATTGTTGTTATTTTACCAATTGTTATTCTGTAAGGAGCAGCATTAGGAAACTGGGTTGACATCCAGGCAGCACGGCATTATGGGTAAGTCTGGTATTAAAAAAAAACAGTATAATATGATCACTTGATGTAATGTGTGATCATTAAATAGGACTTTCTGCTGCTGTCATGGTTTGGCATCCCATGCAAGCTGTCCCCCACCTCAGACCCGCCTCATCCTGGGACAGCCTCTAGGTGGCAGTGCATGCTGGTGAACCAAAACCTTTTCAAGGATTATTTTTAAATTTTATTAACTTTTAAAATAAATAAGTAATTCATGGTGCTAGCAATGGACAGATCTGCAGTCTCCGGACAGATTGCTTGCAATAGGCAGAGCTGCCATCTACGGACAGAGCTGCAGGCTATGGACAGAGCTGCCGTCTACGGACAGATCTACAGTCTCCGGACAGATTGCTTGCAATAGACAGAGCTGCCGTCTACGGACAGAGCTGCAGGCTACGGACAGAGCTGCAGGCTACGGACAGCTCCCTGTGTGAGATATGTAGATCCACTTTTTAGGTTAATGACATGAATGGCAGCCAAAGTTACATTGCCCTACATTATGTGCTTTACTTAACAGAGCTTGATATTTAATATGCTGGCAAACCCATGTTAAATGTCCATTCATGCATCCATGCTTAATCACTGATGCTGTAAATCATCAGGCCCAGGACTCTCCCGTCCAATCATAGCTCTTGCTAAAGATTGATGGCTGTTTTATTTTTCTGTTTCCCTCATGCTGAAGCCAGAATAACAGCCACTGTTGTTCTTCCTCAGCTTTTTGTTAAATCTGTACCCAGATAACACCCCCAGTTTGACCCGCCCCCCATTTACCATGTTGCGTGTCTCTATGTCATCAAATGCCAAAGCGAGTCTTTCAGTCCCCCCCGCCAAGGCGTTGGGGAACTCTCCAGTACAGGTGCGAGCAGGGATTCGTCACACACGCACAGCCACGCCGCACAGCCACGCCGCACACACGCGTGTGACCCTTCCACCGCACCCCCTCACTGCTGCCCGCCATAGCTGAGGGGAAGCCTGAGTGTGAGCTCTGTATCAGACCTCCCAGCAGGGGAAGGAACCACTCTGCTCTAAGCGGGGGGAGACGGAAGGCGGAGCCTGCCAGGTAAGGGCCACTTGACACCCCCCCCCTCCTCTGCCACTGCCTGTCAGGGGAGCCAGTCACTGAAATGGCTGAGCAGGTTAAAGGGCAGAGGTCAGGGGTCAAGGTAACCCTGTGGTTAGTTACACACAGGCAAAGTTGCTGGTAGATCACTGGTATTTTCTTTTACAGAGTGATTCTCAGCTAGTTTACTCTCAATATCGACATTTTTCCTTGGTCATTAAGTCACAGCCTGAAATTTTAACGTTTTAAATCTTTTTTTTTTATAACATACTTAAGGAATTTTTTATTTTGTGATTTATTCACACAGTCAGACATCCAACAGACCACGGCCACCATAGGGTTTGATATAGACTTTGGGCAGTGTGAAATCGTTCCATCTCTTGCCTGATCTGCTCAGTGTAGATCTTCACACATCTTTTAACTGTGTGAATTTTTGGATTTTGGATAAACTGGAGAGAACTAGTAACTCACCTAGAGAATTAGGCAGGTACAAGGGTGTAACTTTGCCTGGAACATTTGGGGGCTTGGGGTCTCCCATCCCACTCGTAATTGAGGGCAGATACAAGCTGCTTCAGATGTTGTAGAAGAAACCGGATGTTTGCTCTCGAGGTATCAGTTTTGGGAGACTCGGAGATCCACAGAAACCATCTGGGAGGTCAGCTTTCCGGGGGGGCATTGGGGGCGGCACTGGGGGGGGGGGCATTGGCAAATGTGTAAGATCATGTCGAGCATGTTGGTTATGTTGAGTTGGCGGCTAAGAATTTATTCCACTGTCTGTGTCTGATTCCTCAGCTTAATTACACTTTCATCCCTCTCCTGCTCCTATCAGACGATAGTTTGTCAAAATATAAAGGGCAGGGAAGGTCTTTCTAGCTTAAATATCAGAGGGCAGTGACAGCCAAGAGAGGTTGACGGCGTAGGTAAAGAGAGGTTACTAGGCTGTTAGCCATGTTTAATGGGTAGAAAAATGAACTTTAATTGCTTGGGAAGACCTGATTTTGACCTTTGTCAAGGAATATAATTATGTAAAATGAGGAAAAGAAGAACCATCAAGGTGAATACTCAGTGGTGACCAGGGTGCATTGAGAAGGTTGGCTTTTTCATCTATAAAATAGCAGAGAAGACTTGGTGATGAATTACCAACCCAACTGAGAGGTAGAGCAACAGATGTCACCTGATTTTCTGAGGAAGAAATAGGCCAATAGATAAGAGATGATCTTGGGAACCAAGAGTGACATGCAAGTAAAGGCCACCCAGTCCAAGAAGTCAGGGCAGGGGGGAATTGGGGTCTCGCTGATGGGGCTGCAGGAGAAGCTCTTACTCGGGCATAAGAACATAGGAGACCCTTGAAATAGCACTAGCATTTACACCTTGAGGTCAGATAGCTAGTGTGATGTCAGGGGGTTGACTTTTATGGATAGGTTCATGCTTTTAGATGTGCAAGTATTGGCTGGTAACTTCCTTTATGCTATAAATCTGTCACCCATGCAGCTGCCATAATAGCCTATATCCAGCACGAAGAGGTTTTAATCACCTTCACAGCTGATCCGGAAACTCACTAGTAAACACTACAGTAGGGCTGCAGAGTTATTTCCATCCATTTTCTGTACCCGCTTGACATACTCAGGGACGCGGGGGTCCGGACCCCATCCCAGAAGCTGTGGGCGCAAGGCAGGGAATAAAACCCTGCATGGGGCCCCAAGTTATTCATATTAATTCATTTATATGTAGCAGATGCTTCAGCCAATGCGACATACAAGAGACAGAGAACAGGGCGAAGCAGTATCCCTAGCGCTGCAGTGGCTAAGGGCCTCGCTCGAGAACCAACCAAGATACAGTGACTCTGCTACCTACAGGACACGAACCCACAACCTCCCAGACACAGATATCTAACCCACTGAGCTATACACAGTACATTCTTCAGTCATGACCACGGGCCCGATTTCAGCCCTCATAGTATCGTAAAAGCTATCTGATCGTACCGATTATTAAACTGCAAACACGGACAGGAGAAGCACAACAAACAGTGTAGAGACAAAAATGTTTGTCCTAAAGCTATCCGCCCTACATGGGAAGGGACCAAGTGGAGTGCAGCAGCGACAATGACAGAAACAGCAGCAGCAAAGGCAGGAGAAAGAGGAGCGGAGGCCTGCCAAGTCCTGTGTCTGTGCTGATGCTGCACTGGCCTAATTATACGCTCTCAGAAACACTCAGTGTGTCTGGGCCCCGGCCAAAGCCCGCCGTACACATTATCATGAAACTGGAGCTCTTACATGCTTCGGTGCAAATCTAAGAATCGGCTTTTATGACCATCAGACTATTTGGCAGACATATGTACTGTTTAATGGTGACTTGTGGCTCTCTGGTAGTCAGCCAAAGCTGCAGGCATACTGAGTGCAGACATTGTTGGGCCGCCCCAACGGGACTGATAGTGGCAAGACACTGGTGCTGTCTGGTGATTGGCTGAGGGCAGGCACCATGGTGACGTGCACACCTTTGTTAGTGGTGTCATGGAAAGTTCCAAATGCATTCTGGATAGTGAGTATCTGCTTTTGCGAGGTGGGGATGTTCAGTGAAGTTTTTGCTCACCCAAGCTGCACCTCCTCATGCTAATCCAATTCCCTTGAATTTCGGAAGGCGTCAATGGGCAGTTTCCTGTTTGTTGCTTTTTAAGTGTATTGGGGTCATACGATAACTTTATAAAGTGACACAGGAAATCATCAGGACAAATAAACAGCTGCAGATAGACTTTATTATGATGCTGTAGCAGCCAGCTGGAATATCTGCTTTCCACTGTGCTTAAAGCCCTGCTCTAATGTTACTGGAAAATATACGCTGGGAAGTATTCCAGAGGAGACACTTCAGCAGAAGTGGAGCCTTCTTTTTACTCTACATTATATTTTCCTGCTGAGCACAGACCAGATGACCTCGGTTCACAAGATGCATGTTTAAAATGTACCTGGGCTTTCCTCCAGGGGGCGGTGTTGTTAAGTTTAAGAGACCACACTGCGGAGCAGACAGGCATCTACAAGAATATGTTGCCACAGGCACCAGTTAGTGAGCAAGACAAAGGAAGGACACTGTGTGGGAGAGAACACAGCCTCAGATGAGGTGCAATCTGCGTGTTGAAGAGCGCAGACTCCATACATTATAACCGCAGAACCTTGAGTCCATCTTTTAGACCAAATACGCCTCTAAGACAGGGCTGCCCAACTCCAGTCCTGGGGGGTCGGAACCCTGGGGGGCGGAGCCCTGTGTAGCTTAGTTCTTTCCCTGTTCCACCACAAATGATCCAGCTCAAGAGCTGTGTGGTAATTAGCACAAGGAGCTGAATCAGGTGTGTTAAATGAGGGGAAACACAAAAATGTGCAGGGCTCTGGCCCCCCAGGACTGGAGTTGGGCACCCCTGCTCCAAGAGGTTTTCTTGAAACTTCCGTAAAAGATTAATATATAAATGTAAAATTGTGATGCTTCTCAAATTTGACAAAAAGTAACAATCATTGTGGCTAAATAATGAAGAAACAGTGATTAAATGAAAACGTTTATCTTGTTTAATGAGCGACTGATTAATCTACATCTTGGGCACACGATTGACTGCAGCGCAGACATATTATAACAATGCACTGTAGGATTCAGTTTAGCTTCTCCAGCCAATTAATTTTAAACTGTGGTGAGTTTGCTTAGGATCTCGACAGTTATGATGTGCACCTTGCGTAAGAACGCCCCTGGATGCCTGGTCATGCAGGGGGAAACCGATGAATGTTTTGCATTCCCAAGTCAAACTATGAAGCTGCATTTGAACACAAAGCTGAATAACATTTCATTTCAGCTGTGTGTCCGTATCTCATCAGCAGCCTTGACCCCATTTGTGCTGCTGGTGTAAGGTCACGCCCCATAGGGTTTCCTGCTCTCCGGAGAGTCAAGAGACGCATCCTCGCTTGGACCAAGCTCAATATTACAGTGACAGGCAGAAGCCCCGCCCACTGCACCTCTCCTTTATTCTGATTGGCCGTTAATCCAACAATGCCTATCCACAGTGCCTTATGTTCTGCAGTGTCTGACCAGAAAAAGGAAACCTAATCCAAACCACTGACTACTCTGGGTTTTGGGTTCCTGGTGCCGTAGAGGATTATAAAGGCAGTCTTGCAGCTTCTGCAGACTCACCTGAAACACGCTCACAGAGCAGCATCAGTGTGTCATCCTCTTCAGGTGGAAAATGGTCTGCGAATCCTTGGTGAACAGTGCTTTAACATCTTAAAAGATCTTGCAGAAAAACCATATAATATCACGTCTGCCTGTAGTCTACCGTCTTTGCGTTGTGTGCCTAAGCTGCCATCACTGCATGTGTGTCATGCGTGTCATGCCAATGGACCGACATCTGTAGGACTCTTTGTGTGCTGGGGCAACTTTTACGCTCGGCAAAGGGCATCTCATTTCTCTGTGCCAAGCCATAAAAAGGTCATTGATTAAGAGGGTAGAAAGCAGGAGGGTCTGTCGCTGCCTGCGTCCTGTAATTAGCTCTGCGTTGTTGGCAGTTTATTGTGGCAGTAAACGTTTGTCCTCTGGGAAATGGCTGAGACGCATCTTGGCTTGTGACCACACTGTTTACTTAGCTCTCCTAAAGAGGGAGGGCCCAGGAGTCCAGAACGACCAATCCAACGGCAGCATTGTCATCACTGTCCTGTTGCTGGACGTCTCTCATATAGCTGTTTATATTTGTCTGGGATACAGAGATCTGTGTTGGCCACATGGGTCTGGAGGTGGTAGCTGCGGTCGATCTCGAGCCCAGTGGCATCAGCACACCCAACCGCACCGAGTGAGTGTTAAAGAGGATTGTGGTCAGTGCACTTAGAGTTACAAAAAGAGGGAGGTTTTGGGGAAAATGTATGCATCACTAGGCAGTTTCAGATGAAAATTTTCAGGGTGCAATTTTGTGGGCAAAGCGAGAGCCTCACACCCAGCGGCGGGCCGTAAGTCTCCTAACACACTGGCACCGTAGGTTTGGGGGGTGGGATCTAAGACTCCAGCACCGCAGTCACAAGGAGTACTGTGAGTGGGGCCACATGCTTTAGTCCCACCCACCGCATGGGTTTTCTGTGGGCTGGGATTAAGATTTACTGAAGCAAAATACGTCTCGACAGGAAACGTGTCCTGATGCCAGTATATGCTGCAGCAAAACCAAGACACCGAGAGGTGGACAGATGAATTTCAAAGGAATTCCTTTTTCTGTAATAAATACAACTTTCTGGCTTTTGTTTAATCGACGGCTCAACAGCCAGGGGAGCAGGCAGAACCGAATGTGTAAGACCCAAAGTGAGGGTGCAGGTTTGGGATGTTGGCAGGTAGGGGGTATAAAATGCCCCAGAGCAGCACCAGGACGGAGGAAGGTATGCAGGGCAGGATGGGACAAGCTTCCTGCTGTCAGACGGGCTGCCGTAGGATCAGGCAGGACACTGGGGTGTGTCGGCATGGAGGAATTTCCCTCACTAGAGGCATAAGAGCACATTGCAGTGGATGTTAGGGGAGCAAACTCTCTGCTCCTCTAACATCCTCTTGATACACGAGGTCCTTTCTGCAGACCTCAGCTCAGAGCTCAGGGTCAGACAGCTCGGTCCCTGACATACGAACGGCGCTGTCCAAACACACCAGACATCCACGATAGCCTCTGAGAGGGCGCCAGCCCCTTAGGACCTCTCTGTGTGAACGGATTCCTGTCATGGCCACCCTGAGGATGGTGTGAGGTCCAGCCCATCACAGATCCTCCACAGAGATAGCATCTTCTGAGAGCTTCAGAGAAACGCTGACTGCGAGTCAAACACCGGAGAGTGTAAACAGGGCAGGAAGACAGGAAGCAGAATCTGTGAGGAGACTTTATGATTTATGGTTACCACTGCTATTTGGGCTAAATTATAGCTACTGAATAATGCAGCCCTGCACACTTTGGCATTATGTACGGCCTTGATCTTCAGCACTTTGTGTGCTGAGCTGCCCTCTAATGACAAAGCCGGCCTGGTAATTTCGGTCGCGGTGGCTTGTGCCTCTGCTGTGACAAAGGTGAAAATGAAATTCCCCCCGTCGATGGAGCGGGAGCGAGCAGTGTGCTCCTTCTCACCACTAATGAGCTGGGCTCCCCGCTCCTCCTCAGCCAGTGACGCAGACTCCCCGCTCCTCCTCAGCCAGTGACGCAGACTCCCCGCTCCTCCTCAGCCAGTGACGCAGACTCCCTGCGTCCACAGGCGATGTCCAGCTGTCTCGCTGCCAGGTCCTCTGATGCTGGTTTATGACAAGATGGGGGAAGGGGGGGTTCATTACCACTCTGCCCCACCCCTCAGAAAGACGTTCAGTAGCGTGACAAGGTGTCGGTCATGTGGCTGACCTGAGACAGAGAGAGCAAGTGCCAAACGATGCGAAAGGATACGAGGATGAGCATGAATTCCTCTTTAGCGTGAAGTAATGGCGCTGTGAAGTGGCCCGTTAAATTTGAGGTCCCTCCTGAGGATGGGGCGTTTGGTTTGCTTACGATAGAGACCCCCCCCCCCCCCCAGCTCCCATGCATTTTCATCGCTTATCATCTCTCTGTGACTATTTCCTGAAGGCAGGAAACACAAACGCATGACTTGAGAGCAGCTTCAGGTCGAGGCTGAATCTTCTGCTGCTCGGAAGCCGGTGTGCTCCAGCACGTCGTTAAAATATCGCAGCGCGGCAAAACCGGTAATTAACGCTCTCAGTTGCCGGCTAATGACCCCCGCCGCAATGCGATTTGTTGTCATTGGATGCTGCCCGTGTCACCTGACCCTTCTGCTTTCAGTCGTCCTCCCTAAGACATAAAGGGAGCTTTTTAAGTGCGTCTGATTGAATGACCAAATTGCTGGCGTGTCGGACAGTGTAATGGATCTCCAATGAAACAGGAGATTATCAGCTCAGTGTGTCACGCATTGATTTTTGTGTTTCGTTACTAAACGGCAAGCCTGTCTGGGGTGGCCCGATCACCTGGGGTGCCCTCTCCGGAAATGCCACGTGCACCCACCGGTGGGTTCGGGTCAAGTTTAGCAGATTGAGTTACGTGGTACCTGGAGCCTGAGACTGTTCATCCAGTTATAAAAACAATGATGCTTGGACTGGACAGCGGGCCTGGAGAGGGTCATGTGACCACCAGCCCAGTAGGACTGGCCCTTTAAAAGGCTGGCATGAATGAGGGGTTTAATAAGGGTTCCCAAACCTTTTAGGCCACAACCCCCCAAAATAACAGGTGTGTGTGTGTGTGTTGGGGGGGGGTCAGTGTTTGGGGGGGGTGTGTCATCAGGGCCCCCCTTGGCATATTTTCCCCTCGACTCCGTATATTTGACTGGTTGAGCTTATGGCTGCAATGGAATATTTTTGCATTTTTAAATTTTTATCAACATGGAAAATGTCTCACCCACTTGGGGAAGCCCTATAATGAGGGAGCTCTGTGATGTCATGGTGTCCCCAGGATAAAACACGCCCTTGTATGTGTCCATTGTGCTTCACCATCATGGGTCAGTGACCACCGTGACACCAAATGCGTTGACATTTCGCTCGAGGGAATCTGTGTCACGATATCACCTCTTAAGGTACTGTGGTAAATAGCAGAGGATACCGTGGGACATTCTTACAACCCGTCCCGACGAGATGCAATACATAAAGATATAACTCTTGCAGTCTTCACTAAGCTAATGTTTTCAGAGACTTTTATTTATGATTTCAAAGCATGAAAACAGGCGTGGCTGTTGGGGCTGGGGGGCAGTAAAGTGATGGGAGGGGTTCAAAAAATAAGTAATAATGACCTTGAATAAAAGTAGCATCAGCAAGTCCTAAAAATAAAAGGGACATTCATTATGATGGATTAGTGACAGGGGCTGTTGCCTTGACAACTGTATCAGACATACGTTCCTTGCATTAAGAGTTTCCTTTAAGAGGTATTGAACCATATAACACCAGTGTGTGACACTCATTTATGGGCATGCATGACCAATCATGCCATCCCTGTTGAGCTCACGCATAGCCGATGCCCCCATGATGACTGCATGCACCATCAGGGCAGGACTATGGGGTTCCCCCAAGCCGAGCAGAGTCTATGTCTGTGTGTGGATTAGTCTCATATTTTATTTTGTTAGTTAGGGTTAAGGTTAGGGCTGGGTAGGGGTTAAGGTTGTTATGTTGTGATTATAGTTTTCCACATAGAAATGAATGGAGAGTCCCTACAAAGATATAATTACAAACCTGTGTGTGTGTGTGTGTGTGTGTGTGTGTGTGTGCGGGGGGGGATCCACCACAATAAAAAAATATATACAGTATATATTATCCAGTTGTTCCAGGTACTTCATTTATATTAGCATGAAATTGGAGGATTATTATAATGGCTCTATAAAATCTGAGAATCAATTCAGACAAACTCATGACAGATTCTTTGGTTTAAATGCATCTGCGCAGTAACTTCCATTAATCTAATTTGATCTGCTAACATTTTAAAAGAGTGCATGTAATTCTTTTGTGATTTATTTAACTGGATCTAATGGATAAGAGTGAATAAGGTTATGTCTGTCGAGGAAATGACACAGAGATTGGTACAGCAGTGGGTCATGCCATTACAGAAGGGGCTTTTGCCACAAACTAGAGCTGTTTCCCTAATATGGCTCTGTGGGCCACTTGGAAACTTCCTCAGGAAAATTGTCTCAGGGTGCAAATTCTACGCTTTTGCGAATTTTCCCAGTCGGTCCTCAGAAAACAAAAAGCATCCATTGTTGTGGCTATTAGACCCTTTTGAAGATCTGGTAAACTGTAAACTTCCCATTGGACTGAATGATTGGGTTCCTCACTAGACAACGACGTTGTTCTTTTTTAGATCTTCCTTCCTCACTTCTTCCTTGAGCATGCCGTCATTGCCGCTTCCTCCGTCTCATGCCAATGTGCAACAACCCTGGTGGGGCTTCTATGACTCTGTCTGCCGCCAGAGAGCAGCCTCCTTTCACAGGGCCCGGATTTAATCTGGAGTGACGGAAGATGTCCGTCAATGACCAAGATGAGACACAAGAGTTCTGAATCGTCCCATGAAGACTGTGTGCACCCCAGGAATGAATAAGGTTACTGGATGAAATTCAGATGAAGACAGAGGCTTAGCATCATCAGCGATCGGCTTGGTCAACTAGCCATCGTTGCTGACGTATTGCGTGACAGTTCTTCCGACACAGCAAATACATATGCTGCATATGTTGGCAGTTAAAGGCATATTTTTGCAAACAGAATACAGCAGAATTCCAACTGGAATGATTCATGAGAAAAGCTGAAGATACAGTGTGATTTTACAGGAACTGCAGGGTGGCATCCACATTCTACCTCACCACCCAAGGTCTAAGGAAACAAGGGCCAGCAGAAGACGAGGGCCTCGGGACTGCAAACCTCGAACATTTCTCTTCAGGCCTCTGAGTCCTTACAGTCTTTTGCACATTCTCCAGAGGTCTGTGGGTTTTCTTTTTCCTGAGCTCAGCCCTGCATAAGACACCCCTCTAGGGGACTGTGAACAATCACCCCTCAAGGGTGCTGAGGTCTGTACCAATTGCTCAGCACTAACTGGCAGCCAAGGGCACTGGTGCACCGTGATTTTCAATGTCACATTGTTTTGTCTGTTCTTGTTTATGCAGATGTAGATCTGCAGCAGCAGGAGCACGATATCCTGCCTGCTGTGCAGGGCGTCGAGCTAAGGGCCGGGCAGGAAGCTGGCCTGAGGAGATTGGGACGAGGCTGTTTGGCGCTGGGAGTGGGCCCGTTGCGGCGGGTTACATCATCCCCGCAGGGGACGCCTCGCCCGCCGCTCCACTCAGCGGGTGCCATTAGCAGACCCGCTATCGCATCGATCGCCGTTATTACTGGCCAGGCCGGGGCCGGCCGGCTCTGTGCACAGCGCTACAAAGCCAAGGGCCTTCCGGGGTAGCGGCTCCCTTTCAAACGCACGGCATGGAGATCGGGAACGCCCCGCGTCTTGGGCAAGCCGTGCCGACATGGTCCCCATGAGAGCATCCGAAAGATTTTAAAGCCCCCCAGTGTGAGGCATTCTTTGTAACAAAGTACTGTTTCACATTTGGTCCAAGCCATTGTCTCCTGCAGGGAACAGTGAAGGAGGGCGTATCTCATGAACTGGAAAGTACGCTGCACAAAAGAATAAGGAACTGCATTCGGAGCAGTTAGACTGACTCCCGCTCTGTGACCCCTAACATGACCAGGGCCCATCCAGAGGCGCAGGACAGTCCAATCCTCGTACTTCTCCGAACTTAGCTTACGAGAGAGACATTGTTCCAAAAGAATCTCAGCTTGTTCGGAATAAACAAAAGCACGTAGCTTGTACATCTCCACCATGGCTCTGGAGCAACAAGAACATACCTGGCTTATCCTGAACAGGATGACGCAGAGCCAGGAGGTTATTCCAGGGAGACACACAGCAAGGGACACCCTGCACTGGATGCCAGTTTGCTATAGGCCATCAGTCCTCAAACTCTTTGAACCAAGTACCACTTCCGATCAGACCAAAGCAGCTAAGTACCACATGGGTAAAAATAAATAAAAATCACAGTAACCTGAATCACAGCAACAGCTTACCGTGGTCCTCTCCAGTGTCACCTGGGGCCACTCTGAGTTCCACTGGTGTTCCATGTACTACAGGCTGAGAATCAGTGATATAGACTGTTAGGTATAAACCAAAAAACAATTTAAAATATAAACTGTTGCGTAACTATACCATCCCTTGTACCTAACAGAACTCAAAGAGTTCAGCGGCTAGAAGCAAATCACCTTACAGGGCATTTGAAAGAAGCTGCCTGCTTTACCCTGGATGTTCTCAGAACAAAAGTAGGACATTTATTTACTATTTTCAGCTTTCCCTCAGTGGAGCGGAGTACGAAACATCTCTGACTGAGATATTTTCACCCATCCAAGGACAGTGTGATGAGAAGAATCCATGTCCAGGGAAACTGAAAAAGTGTGACCTTAAAGAATATACAGGGAGCATCAATTCATACAGCACCCCTAGAGATACTGTGTGTTTGGGGGAGGTAAGCGTAGAGAAGTCACCTCAGCTGGTCTGGATGAAGACTTAGCTAAGGAGGATGGACCGATTAGGAAGCAGGAGTGGTCATGACATCATAAATAAGATAAGGAGCAACTCTCTTTATCACGCATGAATTCATGATTTTTTTTTAAACCAGATGCTGGTTGTAAGCAAAATGTACTATCTGAAGCAAAAAGTCAATAGTTAAGAAACAAGACAACTCTGTGAAGACTGAATGTAATAATCCTGTGAATTGGGTTAGAAGACAGCAGCATGTGGAGTAATTTTAATTTGCAGCATCAAGTCTAACATAAACGAATGCAACTGCAACTTTGCAGAAAACTACAAATGTGGCAGCACATTAACGAGGTTTGAAGTCAAATGTCAAAAGCATGTCACGGTTTAGATCAATTTGAAATCTCAGGTCCTTTTCAGGAGAATCTCACTTAGAAATTCATTGTCTTCTCATTTACATCTACTACGGGTTTTTTTTTTCTTTTGCTTAGTTGGCAACTTAAAATGTCACCTCACCAACATATTCAATTAAACTCAGGCTTAAGACTTTGATTAAGGGAACTAGACCAGGGTCTTATTTAAGATACAAACACAAATAAACAGTATTACAGGAAACCGGTGATTTAGCAGCTATATCCAGGGCTAATAACTGGAACTATAATTTATTTGACAAAACGTGAAAACCATAGACAGAGGAAAGCTGGGTTAGGTACAGACTTGAAAAGTATTTCCAAAGACCTGACAGCATGGCGCAGCATTGGGAGGGACATGCTTTGGTGACATCCTTAAAGCAGGAGCAAGGGACAGTCCAGTTAGCAGCCACACATCACCACCTCAGAACGAGACAGGGTGTAGGGCAGGGGTCTGCTTTGTCTCACCAAGGTGGCCACACGCTCTTAGCCATACCTGTCCCTGCCAAGAATCAACCAAGCACTTCTGGGGAGATTATTAATGCAGATTATTTACCAACACTCTCATTGGCCTTGTACAGAATAGTTAAATAGATGCTTTATTTAAAACCTCATGGGGGAAATTGTCTTTTTGTCTATCCCATCTTACTCTATGAGAGACAAACAGACACATATACAGGTGGTGGCTCGGGTGCAGCACTGGTGGAACAATTGGGGGACTGAAGCCGACAACCTTCCAGGAGCAGAGAGCCCAAACATGCTAAGGCACATGCTGCCTCCCCTATTAAAAAGAGGACAAAAGAGCAGTAAATGGCTTCAAGCTGCTCATGTTTAAGTACAGAAAAGTATCCCATCCAAGGGGTAACATTTCCTTTGGATTTAATCAGTACTTAAACCGCTTCAGTCATCTGGCTGCAAAGACGTGCTGAAGGTCAATTACTGAGAAGAATATCCACTAATCACCCCCATCTTAGTGACCTGTCATTCCTCTGAAGAGACAGCCAACCCAGGATACTAGCAGGTTAATATACTGCTAAATCACCATTGCTGTAAATACCAAATCGGTGAAAACAATTTGCTTCTACATAGAGGAGACATATTAATAGAATGATGTCACACATGCTCTGAGACAACAATACTCACACCTTCAAGTTGCTATGGCAAAAGATGCTATATGTTGAAGAAATGAAAGAATATACCAGAAACAAACTGGACAAGGACGAAGAAACAAATGACTTATTCACATAAAAGAAAAACTGAAAAAGGAAAAGAGACATAAATCTGTTTACTAACTAGCAGTGGTTACATTATTAGCAGCCATGACATTGTGGTGAACTGCACCAGTGCTAGTGATTATTCTGTATTCGTCTACCAGCTTGTCCTTGGAAACAGTCCATGGATAAATACACTTCATCTGAATTTCGCTTTTGTTCATTACATTACAGCCTGTCTATCTGCTGGGACACGGTAAAGTAACTCGAGATAAGTTAAGTTTCTATTATATACCCCATCAGGGGAGTTTATGTCAACATTTATCTGCTCAGAATACCACAGCTAGAACCACAGCTTAAAGCATGGCAACCACATATGACTAATTAAAGTTTTTCTTGCTACAGTGTTTGCATTTTTCTTGGCCCTTTAAAAACCATGTTTGCACAGTTTCAGTCAAGCTCCTATTTGTATTAGGAGATGCGTGGTGAACTGTTCATAAGTAATTCATCACTAACGTGCACATACCGCGCTGGCGTTCGTGCACCTCGATTCGCTCACAGCTTTGAACATGCCGACGTGAATTAAGGGCGCGAGCGTGTCGAGTAAGGTGAGCCGGGGAGCGCGAGCCGGCGGGATTGGCGGGAAGTGGCGCCATGCACAAGAGCGCGACTGAGCGCTTCAGACTCGCGCCTGGCGCGCGCGGTTAACGCGCCACGAGCTTCGCGCGGTAAGTCTTTCACGAAGAAGACAGGCTGGGGTGGCAGAAAAGCCCTGCCTTTTGAAACTTACAAATTTAACTATTTCTTTAAAATTACACATGCATTGGAATTCAGAAAAAAACCAAACAACAACAATAATAATACCTTTTATCATTATACAATAATATCAGGATATGAATGTATTAATTAATATTATGTTTATATTTATATTCGCATTCATATCGCTCAACTATGTAATACATGTTTAATCATGGTTTCCGTGTCATATTTCGTACAATTAAAAAATTCATTTTATATTACAACTCGGTTGTCGTATGTGCTGACGTTTCAAGGAGAAATATTTCCTGAGCGATGTATGTTTATGAGCCCAGTTATAGGTTGTATACCTATAAATATCCATCCATTTCCTAACTGCTTATCTTGGATGTCATATATACAATATTTAGCGATTTGGGTGCCGCGGATGTCTAATATAAAATCCTTAATTATAACAAAATACATAAAACAACCAGTTAAGTCGTTAAATGTCGGTAGAAAGGGGCGGCATTCAGGGATACAGCTGCGGTGGCGGCATTATTTTATTCCCAGATATTTTCGCGATTGTGTATTTCGTTTGTCCTTCGTCGGCATCCGTAGCCATCGATCTCTGTGGTGCTTGCCAGATCTGCGGCTGTGCTGTCTGTGGTAAGAAACACCGGGTGGACGGTGATTCCTGAATGAGCTATGGAGCAGATCAGCAATATCGAGGTGGTTCCATGCGACAGCTCCCTTTACCTGAGACCGTTTCGGGTGCACTATAGCCAGGTGAGTTGAGAGAGATCACCCGTGCCTCGGTTAACTTCATGACCGTCAGAAGCGGACCTGCAAAACATCCAGTCGCCCCACCCCCATTCATTCCTCCCAAACAACTGCTACACGATTTACATACTTCGTGTTTGTCACTCCCGATGACGGTCACTTCACGTTAACCATAAACTGCAAATACACCGTCTTGTCCTAGGTATGGCTCATGCTTAACCGGCGTTGCTGTCGTGGACACGTGCTGTGCATTAGCCGGAGATGTAGCTCTAAAAGTAAATTCACAGCGGGTTTCCTTCAGTGTTTGCAGATTTATAAGTTCCTAGTGAAATCACAAGGAGCGCGTGGTGCACTTCTACCTTCACATAAACATTGGGACGTTTCCCCCTTGTAAGGAAGGTCAGTCATTGCGAAATAACGCTGTGCATATTGGTCCCTTGTTCCGTGGTGATGGCAGCGGTTGTAAAGTACATATAACTACTGCAAAATGTTCCTACGAAGACCATTGCTGCATTTCATCTGAGGCTTAGCGATATGCGTAGCTAAAATTACTGTAGAATATGTGAATGGGACGCGCTTCGTTATGCGTGAGTCGCAGATCGTGGGAAACCGGATACCGTCTCAGCCGCCTCAAAATACGATGTCAAATCATATATCGGGTTTGGCAGCCGTGGGTCTTATGTTACATATGACATTTGAGTGCACCGATTTCCTTTGACTCCTGTTTGACATTCTCAGCCCACGACCTTGGATGGGTTCACAGAGGCGTCCGGCGGTTTTGTCGACGTCCGCAGGAGTCTTTCCCCTCTCATAAGTGACCCAGTCCCGGGGTTAGACAGATATCTCGCAATAACGGCAACTCCGATTCTGAACCTTGATTTACGGAAGCCGCTCCCTGTGAGCAAAGAGAAAAGAAAAAAGGGAATCCTTGTTAAATCGGTTGGAGCTGCCAAGAGAAGCTCAGAGTTATTCTGGGGGGTGTTTGTACAGCTTTTCCAGTAGGTGTGTGAGATGCCAAGCCCTGGCAGAAACGCTTCCTACGCAGGTGTGCAGGCTTTGGCTGCACTGTGCCAGGCTCAGTGCCTGACACGTGCTACCTGTGCAGCTGGCTGTCCCCCCTGTGACACACTGCCCTTATGCATCCTGCTGCATGCCTTCCGCAATACGTGTGCTTTGCCATAGATCCCTGTGTGTGCCACAGGTCTTTTTCATGTGATGATGGAGTCCCTGTGGACACTTAAGGTGTTAAAACATTTATTTTCTTTTGTTGCCACACGCTTGTTTCCTATTAATTGTTTCCAGCATCTCTGCCGGGCAGTTCTGGCATTTTTGTCAGAGTGATAATGTTTCCTTGTATTGACGCAGAAGGTTACTTCCATTGTGTTGCTGAGCCCCTGTGAGTCATCTGCACTGCCACGGGCGCGTAAGCAGAGGCAGAGCGCCCAGAGTGTTCCGTCCAGATGTTCTGAGGATGGAACTCTACTTCTGAGCACAGCCTTGCATGGGTGGGCGGGCCTAGGGTGCCCCTCTCAAGCCAATCACAGAACGCCCAAATGTGCCCGCTGTATTGGTACACTTCTTCTCCTTTAGTCCAGTTGCATGAAATAACCCAAACCCCAAAGACCTGCCACGTCCCGGATACCGGATACAGACATTTTTTAGCTGCCTTGTCATGGCAAAGGAAGTTAAAAGAATATGTCACTGGAGCAATAATTTGCATGCATATATCATATAATGTAATTTAAAAACTTGCTTCTGATTTGTTAATTCAAATAAAAACGCTGGCAACCAGCCTGGTGGTACCTGTGATTAACAGTGTTGTATACCACAAAATACAGCTTTCATTCACATTAACTGGGCATAGTCAAATTTTATGCACACACACACACACACACACACACATT
>JAODKF010000045.1:1318744-1334616 GCA_026779585.1 Mormyrus proboscirostris | reverse complement strand
ATTTTTAATACAGTTTGTTTAGTACAAGATCACAGTAATAGAGATCATGGTGGTAATAATAATAATAGTTAGTCAGTGCAGTGAGCCATTGGCCATTCACACAGGCCCACTGCATATGTTAATGTTAATACTCGTAGTATTTCTTGTTTACACCTGTGGGTGTTCGATTGAGATGATGAAGCCGAGGGATGTGGATCAGCACCCTCCTGTTGCATTGCTCTGGAATCTGCAGCTGTGTGGCCATGTGTGAGGAACATTAATGAGCAGTAATGAGTGCTAGGGGCCCGGCGCAGACGGCCACGTCGATTTACAGTGCCGTGAATACATACCAAAAGCGGATTACAAACATGACTCAGAACATATGAGGAGTTATTAATGTTCAGTATCCGTAGAGCCCTTTTGGGTGATTAACGGAGCAATATTCTCTGTCACGTTTGTTTTAGGACTTAACGTTATCTGTTGTGTTTGTTTTTGTGGGGGGAGGAGCTGTATGTGAGTTGTTAACTGGAAGTCAGCTCTGGGCTCCTCCATGCTGTGCTGGCTGGTGCCCATTGCGTTTCTGTGAAAGGATGCCACATGGGAACCTAGAGGGCAGGGCTGGGCGCTAGACGGGGCCTGCCCTGTGCTCCCCGGCACGGCCACGCACCACCTGCATGCCAGCAGCCTGTCTACATCTGTCCCAGTGTTTTGTAAGCCATTGTGAAATGGCCTCGCGACGAGTCTTTGGAAACAGCAGGCCTTTGGTCACTCTGGATGTAGCCCATTGGTTATTTCACAACAGCTGTGTTATTTAATTTTTTGTTGTATTTTCTTTTGGGGAGATCCTGACAGACCTTTAAACTGAAAGGTCCCATGTCAGTCTAGGAGTTAAGGAGCTGAATTGTCAGTGGGAAGATTTCCAGTTCAAATCCCAAAGGGGAACTACTGTTGTACTCTTGACAAATTACTTTGTCCCAAATGGATCAATAAATGTTCAGCTCTGTAAATGGGTGAAGTGTAAAAATGTAAAGTAGGTTAGCTGCTTTTCATGGAAGCATTTTCTGAGCAAATGAATATCTTGCACAAAATGCAATTATATTATAAACATGGATGAATTATGGCACACACGCTGAAAAAGGTTATAGAGACAAATAAAAATGTCACAGAATAATGTCACAAAATGTTGCACACGCATGAATTATGACATAAATACAGATTAATTATTTACTACGCCCAGGAAGATGACACATACACAGGTAAATGTCATGCAGATGAATGTCTAATTTAACTCAGTAATGTTATGCATGCAAATGAATGTCATACTGATATTATATGTCATGACCCAAGGTAAATGTCATGCAGATTCCGTGTTGTATGTCAAACATAACGTTGTACATGTCATGAACAGATTACTAATGTCATAAGTAGGCCTGGGCGATATATCGATACGGTATCGCCCAGCCCTAGTCATAAGCAAAGCTCATTACATATGTCACAGGCTCCTTTATGACGTGGCACTAACACATCTTGAAAAATCGGCACTTTATCCTGCCTGTTCCCTTTCCCCTGTTGATTAGTTCAAAATATCCTGATGTTGTTTCCCATGGATGTAAATGTAAATGAGATGTGGTCCCAAAACTCTCGAGATTGTGTGTATAATAGCGTAGCTTTGCTGGATTTCTACCAAATAGGTGTGGAGAGAGTTTATAGGGTAAGATTTAGTTAATTTGGTTTCTCTAGACAGAGCTCTCATTTTTCTCTGCATAGCCGCAGCCTTTGTATGTATATTCTGCCTGTAGAGACACATTCACAAGCTTATTAGGGCAGATCAAGACGTAATTAATTAGGATATTCACTCGACAAGCCCTGGGCCCCAGGTCGGCGAGGCACCCGGGGGCCCAGGCTGCCAGCTGGGCTGGCTCTGAGGGCAGCGCCAGCTGACAGACTGCTGGATTAGGGCTGAACAGCGGGGGGGCGCTATCAAAGGCAAGGCTGGGGATTAGGGCCCGTGAGTGGGCGGGCAGCAGAGGCTGTGTGTGTGTGTGTCTGTGTGAGACGATGGGGGTGAGAGACCCCGTGGAGGCCCGCTTAGGCGTGTGGGGGTAGGCACTGAGACGTGCGAGTGCCCTGTCTGCAGCCCCGGCCCACTGGCTGTGCTCAATACGCACAGGAAGTGCGATTCACCAGGGCCAGTTGTGACGGGCCGCTGAATGTGTCAGGGGCGAGTAAGCGGGCGCGTCTCGGGCGATCAGGCACCCCCCGGATGTGCTGCGCGCTTGGCGGCCGCCCCCCTCCGCCGTCGCTCATGTGCCCTCACAGGCCCTCTCCAGCTGTCCAGTGGAGGGTTTCGCTTGCTCTGATGCGTCAGTGGCCGTCGCTCGGCTGTAGCCTGGTTCTGATGGACAGCTGGTCAGTGTGGTTCAGCCCCAGAGTGACAGCTTGAGTGCTAACCCTCTGTGGGGGGTTGGGGGTCGGGGGGTGGTCTTCCTTGTCCCTTCCTCGCTCACTGGAGAAGAGAGGGCAGCAGCTTCCCATCTTTGCTTTGTGATGGTTCACTCATGTTTGCCGTTTTGTGCATCATCCGAAGTCATCGGTCTTGCTTCCACCGTTTCCCAGAAATGTTTGTGCTCAAAGCCCCGATTATTCAGCAGAACAGGTACGCGGTGCCCCGCGTTCGAACCGTGACCCTCTGCCACAGGTGTCCCCGGACCTCCGTGATCTCCAACTCCCACCGTCTCGCTCTCAAGGGGCGAGAGCCTGCAGGTTGGTGGGAGCCCGTGCGTAGCGTGCGAGTCCGCGGCCCTGCTGATGGAGAGGCGGCCTCGCAAGGAGCCACCGCTCCCCCATCCTCCCGCCCTCCGCGCCTCATTGTGTTTGTGTCCTGTGTATCATTTCCCTGCGAGATGGTGAATTGTTACGAAGAACAATGATTCATTCTGCTATGAAAGGACTCATAAATTATTTACCACATTGTAAAGCTGAAGTACATTGCTGCCCTTTTCACTTTCAAGGGAAGGAGAAAAAAAAAATTCAAATGGCACTTAATGCCCCCCCAAACCCCACGACAGAAGTACTGAATGCTGATGCTGAAATAGAATAAATCCTTATCTTCACCTTATCTTCTGCATCCAGTAGACTGATTGGTTCCGCATGATATTTGTCTCACTTCATCCTAACTGCCTGGGTCTAGTGAGCTCTGGTCCTGTTTGTCCTGGGCGGAACATGGTGGTGGACCGGGACCTTTTTGAGGAAATTCACCTGTCAGAGGGGAAGCGGAGTGACCATCACAGTAGGAGCACGTGGTGAGACAGCGTTGGGATGGTTAGCACTTTGGCAGGCTTGCAGCAGAACTTCCTCAGCTTATATAAACCCTATTGAATCATGGAAAAAACACACATTTAATGTTGACGTAAAATTGAAGCTATTTGTTACATGTGAACCAACGTCGGTAGCCTGTTTGTACGTGTTGCCACTCGATTCAAGTGCAGTCGGATATTTTATCCTTATTTTCTTTTCCTGTTGCAATCGCTCCTGAGCAGCACCGCTGACAGCGCCGTCAAGTCTGAATCTGCCTGTCTCCCCACACAGGAGTCGTGAGTAGCAGCTCCTGCACACGCTCTGAGGATGTGGGCATTAATCACGCATGTCGGCGGGGCTCCTGAAACAGGACACACTGGCTGGATTGAAAGGGGCAGCATCCCCCACCAGCTCTTAGGGCCGAACAGCGGCAGCGGTGCCGGATGATGCGTGAGCGTGTGCCGGGGAGGGAGTGAGGCCCGACACCAGCACGTGCTGTCGTTTGGCCTGCCATGTGCCTGGCTCCTGCCCCATCTTAATGCAGTGGGCGGGGTCAGCATGTGGCTCCACCCACAGCCTCCTACGGAGCGTGTCCTATAACAGCAGGTGTCTGTTTTTCAAAGGGACACAGATTATATGTGCACATGAGAAAAGGCCTTGGGGTGGGGGCGGGGCCCTGTCCTGTTCATGCCTCAGCAATGGACCCTTTCAGGGGGCCCCTAGCGTCACCTCGCTTGCCCTGGCGTTGGCTCCCCGGCGCCCTCCTTTGGTTTAATCGTCCTGCTTTGCACGCTAACACCTCCAGTAGCCGCCCGCGGGGGCAACCGATCCGCCCCGCACCACGGAGGCGAGCAGCTTACCCCCCCAGGAGGCTGAATACCACATGGCAAGAATTAAAAGGTCGCAGTTGTAAACGGCAGCGCCACGACATCCGCAGCTGCCAAGGTTCAGCCATTTTTTTGGGGGGGGGGGGGGGCTGTTAATTAGACTTTAAGCACCTGACAGGGAGGGATCATGTCCTCCCTTTTCCCCCCTTTCAGCCCTTTTTTATTGCCAATGGGGGTGAGACACTGCAGTAGCTTCCAACGGGGGCGTCAAAATGGGGGAGGATCCTCTGCTTGTACCACTAAGGGAACTTTATTTTAACCCTAACACCCCACCCCCCCCCAAACTTACTGGTGCTAATTACCAGCAGAATGGCCCCGGAGGCCACTGTTTCCCATAAGGCCATGCAGCATAATCTATTGTTATTCTAATATTTGAAGTGGCTTCTCCGTTGGCGCCCCTGTGCTCGTCTTTCCAGTAATCTGTGCCACTGGCGGTTCTCTCTGTCCCAGCAGGGCTATGAGGATTGCCCCTATACGTTTGTCCCTGTAGGACGGTCTTGGTCTGGTCCTGGTCCCTCGGCTCGTGGTGCGAGATCTGTACAGGTGTCTTTTAGCTGGGACACCTAGGCTTTAGGGTGAATCTGCTGCACCCTCAGCCAGGGACTGTAACTCAACTCGCATCATTAAAATGTCTTATTGATGGGTCAAATTGCAAAAAAAAAAAATGTATAATAAAGTCTGCTTGGGAGGTATGTAATTTTTTTACCAGTCCGAAATTACACAGGAAATCTTCCTGCCAGGATATCAAAATACTGTTGTATAGCCAGAATACCATATTACCGTAATATCGTGCAACTCCACGATAAAGACGGTAATAATCTGTGATAGTGATGAGTAGTAGTATCTGCAATGTGCCCTCAGTGTGTGCTTGTGAGTGTGAGGGCCCTGTGGCGGCCTGGAATCCCGCTTGGGGTATTTCCTAGGACAGGCTGTGGGTTCCCCATAACCCTGTATTAAATATGTGCTTATGGAAGATGGCTGAAATGGCGAATGCAATGAGGAACAGCAGTAATGACCTGCAGGAAACCCCAGGACTGTCCTTGGCTGCACGTGGGGACCGTGTGCTGTCATCTGCTGTTTTTAACACAGAGATTCAGACTGGTGGAGTCTGTTTGATCTGAGCATCTCGCTCTGCCTGCTGTCCTGGGAGTAGCTGCAGTGTGGGATATGATAGGGTCTAGTCACACGATGATTATTGTTTGTGGCTCCGTAGGTTAAGATGCCGTATCGGAAGGGTGTCGGTTCAGGTTTCGGCAGATTATGTTCGCCGTTGGGTCCCTGAGCAAAGCCCTTATCCCCCAGGGACCCGCTGACCCTGCTTTCTCAAAAAAAAGGTATGTCACTTTGGATAAAGGTGCTGCTAATTAAATAAAATGTAAAGTTAAAAGAAGGGCCTGAGGAGGAGCTGAGTGGGCCTTCAAAGGCGTCACCCTCAGGTTTTAATCTGAAAATGAGCCCCAAAAATGTCAAGTGATGCTTTTGTTCTCTTGTAAGTAATTAGTGCTCATAAATAATAAAATGTTTGCCCATAGATGTTCTAGATAGTTCCAGGCAGTAGTGCATTTCCCAGTGAGCTTGTGCTATCGGTGCCGTTTTCCACTTTACTGTAGCCCTTGGCTGTAGACGACCCTCTCGGGCTCTTGGGTCATTCTAATGAGGTACCTGTCACCCACCACATCACCCAAGGCCTCCGCACACCATCTGCTCAGCAGGGAACTTTCCGCAGCACTGATCTTTACCCTACTTATTAGCAATTAATAGGGGGCAGCCTTTAAGGGTGATGTATCTGACCCTCCAAACTGATGCATAGACAGATTTACTGTATTAATGATTAGAGGAAGTTAAGATTTGCTTAATTTTTTTTGGATGTTTTTTTTGTTGTTTTTTTGTACGGTAAGGGCTGTTGCTTCCCTAACATGCTGCCTGCTCCACGCTGCCTCCTGCTGCAGTGTGCCTCCACATGGATGGTATGACAGTTAAGCCCCTGTGACTTGACTTGCACTTGCACTGTCAGAAAAATGGCTACTGGTACAGTTTTGTACCCCAAGGTACAAAAAAAGTATTAATGTAACCCCAGTGGTACAAAAATGTTCCACAGAGTCCATTTTTGTACTTTAAAAGGTACATTTACCTACAGCTTGGGTACAGTTGGCAGGCCCTTGAGGGTATAGCCCCGGCACAGAGGTACAAATAAGTCCTTTTTTTTCTGACAGTGTGGTGGGGTAGACAGAGTTACCAGACTGTGTACCAGACCAGCCGAAATCATTACAAGGAAGTGCGTTCATTTGTACGTTTTGTCTTCTTGTTTTGCGTTTTCATTTATTGACTTATTTTTAAGTCAATTCCCATTTCTCATGTGACTTGCATAGGTTACACCTCGACATATCCAACATGTTAACTTTCCTCTTTTTATAATGAAGGAATTCTTGTCCTGTATCTTTTAAGGGGCCAACTAACCCCTGTGGACCTACAGGTCACAAGTTCAGGTCTTTAAGCAGTACTCCTTATCCTGCTTTTGGCCAGAACAAGCCCCCCTCAACAGTTTAAACATGGCCACCCCCACAACTATGTGTTCAAGTACACACTTGTTAAAGGGTGGTACCTCCTTCAACCTTGGCCGATTCCTCAAAGACTACGATGGCTTTTTACACCTACGCAGCAATGTGGGGTCCACTTCCTGTCGTGTCCCATGGGGAGAGCTGTGGAAAAGCCCGCTCATTCCAACATAATGATGAATAGGTGGGAGGAAGAGTAATTAGGATTCCAAATGTTTTCAAGAAGGGACACACAATATGACTGGGTAGTGTTGGGCTTCTCTGTAAACCTGTCTCTTGATAATTGACTGGCGTAAATCTTCATGAAAGACATTTTTGACATGTTCCCCACCTCCCTGTCCTTCCTCCCCAAATAGCACGAACCTTGGCCCCCCAGATGTGAGATCTGATCCTGATAGTTTGACCTGATAGTTAGAAAAATCAGGCTTTGAATCCAATACGAAGGAGACAAGGCAACCCATTACTCTATTAAACCGTTCTGTTCCTGTCTAATATACAGCTTTTTATCCAGAGCGGATACGCCCTGTTCACTTCCAGATGTATTAAACCAACTTCTCTTGGTTTGAAACCCAGTGGAGGAGGTTTTGTTTAGTCTACACCGAACAAAGCTGCAGCTGACAATGGTTGGTGTAATAATAAAACAAAAAACAAACATAGTGTTAAAAAAAAGGTTAAAAGTCTCAAAGTCTGAATTGCAGTCTATCATGAATCCTCAGGACTCTCTATATGGTGGCATCCTCAATTTGTCCCTGTCTTGTGCATGGTTTTGATGTGCTTAAAGACGACCACAGTTATGCCTCCATCACCATGAAGTTTGGTCTCGTCTTCCGTAAGCTGCCACCCCGGATCCATTTCAGTTTGGACGATGCCATGTCCCTCACGCTGCACATACCTCTAGGACATGCTGAAAGGATGAACAACTATGTCAGGATGCTTTTCATTGACTGAAGCCCTGTAGTTAACAATATTATTCCATCTAACTTTGTTTAAAAGTCTGCAGCTTTATCTCTGGCTGGGTGTTTGACAGACAGCAGTGATAATTGGCAGCAGAACCTTGTCCACAATGACTCTCATTGCCTGTTTGTGGCAGGGCGCTGCTGCCTAGGGTCCTTGTTGGTACTTTCCTTTTTCCATTGACTTCCGGTCGAGTACCAAACCAGCTGGGGTACTTCTTTGGGGTACTTCTGCTTGAACAGCTTTCTTTGTCAACTGGTTACGCCTTGATAACAGTTATGAACTCTGAAAACGCAGATAAATGAAGAAAAAAACTAATTGCGATCTGGTGTGATGTATGAACAGACAAAACAAAAACATCAGAATGGCATGACAAAAAATTAAAGAAGCATTTTTTTTAATACATTATTCGCTGTGATTTTGTTGCGCATAAAGTTATGTGGTTTTGTGGGGTATTTATAAAGCAAAATATTGTGGGGTACTTATAAAGCAAAAAGGAGTTCATAAATTTCTCACAAACCATTCTAGGAGTGATTTAAACAGCAAGGATGAAAATGTTTATGATTGTCTCAGAACACATGCAGCATTCATGCAAAAGCAGCGTGTCACGATTCGGAGCAGGCAAGCAGGAGAGCAAGCTAGATCAGCCGGACAGACGGGTAACATGGGGTTTATTCTGCACTTCAGGGAAACGATCACGAGACATTACAATGACTTAGGAATACAGACTGAGACACTGACTAAATACATATGACGGGCTATACAGAACAAGCAACAGGTGAGTACAATCAGGAATCAACACGAGGTAACGAGGTGGGCGTGGCACACAGGAGGATCGGACGGAGCTGGGCGTACCACAGAGGAGGTAAAAACTGATTTTTAAACATATAATGGATAATCTATAAAAGGAATAATTAAAACTGCAAAGCTAGTTAAGATTTTTCTATGACCGTAATAATGTTTTGCCAAAACTTAGTTTGTGCTATAATGTCCATACAGAATTCAAAATAAGAAAAGGCCTGATCTTAATCTCTCAGACTAGCGATGTAAGCAGTGCATGTGCATTACATACTATGTGGGTATTAATATCACACATCATCCAGGCCTGTAATATACTAGCCATTTTTTGAGTTCAGTATGAAATACCCCACCGCACATTATTATGTCATTTTTACACCAGCGGAAAACCAAAACCTTGCAGTATCATACTTTTAGTACTCTCTCGAAGTACCAAAGTACAGTACCTGGTGCAGTGGAAAAGTGCCCATACAGTCTGTTCACCTATGACTATGTGGCAAAGTGTGCAGGCAACAGCATCAAGATTACAGATGACACCATCGTGTTTGGCCTCTTGAGGGATGATGGTGAGGCTGTCTGCAGGAGGAGGGTTAAAGACTTGACAGTACAGTGCAAGCAGAACAGCCTCACTCAGAACATGAACACTATAAAGGAGATCATCGTCCACTTGAGGAACAACAGGCAGTCACGTCCCATTCCGCATCGGTGGTTTACCTGTGGAAATTGCCAGAAGCGTCAGATTCCTAGGACTCCCTTTCGTGGTTGTTTAACACCAACAGTATCCCCAAGAAGGCACAACAAGGATTGTTCTTTCTGAGGAGGCCGAAGAATCAAATTCCTAACAAAGTCATACTGCTGCATCATTCAGAGCATCCTGATTGGATGCATCGCAGTATGGTGTAGTAACTTGACAGCCCAGGATCTCAAATTGTTACCTCTCTTGTTCAGTTGCACCAGTGGTACTCTTGTACTAATTCATTGCACTTTATGCTCTATTGTACTGCATTGACTTGATGTCGCACTAATGTCTTGCGAAAGTGCAGCACCGTCTCATCCTGTGCTGCATCCCTCCTGACATTATGGAGGGACAAGAATTTCATTTGTATTCATTGAATACAAATTACAATAAAATTAGATTTTTTGAAACTTAATAGTCTGCATGTAAGTCACTTCCTTACTAGAGACCATTCGTTGCAATTTCGTTGCAAAAAAGAGAAGTGGTCAGGACAATGAAATGAAGTTAAAAAAAAGCCTTGCACTGGTCATCAGAGTCCGTGAAAGCAAGCAAACCTTCGGCGCTTGCGGCAGCATCTTCGCTGCACGCGATATGCATTCATTCAAACTGAAGAAATGATGTGAATTTGGGAGCTGGTTGTTTCGTTCACTTCTGACTCCCTTTACATCTGTAGGTCACATTTCCACAACACTCTCAGTCATCACGGAACTCTCCATACATTTCTGAAGATGAATTTGGTCTTGGCAAATAAAATGGAATGCAAATAAAATGTAATTGCAGTTAATCGGGGAGGTGTCTACAAAATGGCAGGATTGTGCGGACACAGACGCACTCTGGTGCCTGATTCAGAGGATCGAAGTAACCATCATTACGGATCATTGATTAAAACCTGTGGTTTTGCAGCTTTTACTGGAGACCTGCATTCTTTTCATGACTTTGGTCAGGTGTATATGCTGTATTCCCACAAAGTTTGTGATCCTTGTCATTTTGGCTTTCTTCTCCTTAGTGACGTCTTCACATGGTTCATTTTATTATTTACACTTCTATCCCACATCCCGCCATCTGTGCCCGTGTCAGTCGCACCCAAAATTAAAAAGCAGCATTCCAACATTCCGCAGTCGTGTAATGCGCGGGATCATCTGCACACCGTGAAATCCCTAGCTCCGAGCTGCAAGTCATGACCTGAGCGCCGAAGCAGAGATTAACTTCTCGAGCGTTCTCTACCGTCAGCCCTCCCACCCAAGCAGAATCGCCTCAGGGAGCCAAATGCGTTGGTTAGTCTGGTAGGCGGGGAAGTCGGTTCCTCCTCATGGAAGCAAGGAACATAAGCAGCTTTGGAGGAGCAGCCAGTTGTGTGTGTGTGTGTGTGTGAGAAGTTAAAAGCCATGCAGTTTAATGTGCTAAATGTTCATATGGCCCTGTAAGGCAGTGCTTTGGCCTCTGGAATTCCTGCTTGCCCTTCTCAGTTCTCTGTCAGCTGGGTTTCTCACAGAACACGCACACATTGTAACCTTTCCCTCTACTGTAAGTCACTTTAGATAAAAGAGATGGACGGATGGATGGGTGGGTGAATGACTACATGAATGGCTTCAGTAGAGAGGTCACAGCAAGGCATCGCTCCCTTGACGTCCAGTGAACTGACCATTGTCCTGCTATTCTTTACTGACACCCTTTTCCTCTTGGTTCACAGAATGGGACAAAAAAGTACTGGGACTTCATGCGGACCCATGACAGGTGAGGCTCCAACTTCCACAACATGCAGCAGAAAGTCCTCTTAGACATGGCTAATGCATAACAAAGCAGCAGACAGTAAGTGTAAGGTGGTGATGGTTACAGGCCATGTCAGAGCGATTAGCTGCTGGCCTGCTGAATAATTGTGCAACAAGGCAAACAAGTATTGTGTAGAATAGCAATGAAGTGCCAATACTGATCTTCACAGCAACCAAGTATCACACAGAATAGCAATGAACCATCAATACAAGAAAATGCACCAGCAAGATTAGCTGGATTAAAACTTAGGGTAACACTTTCTATGAAGCCCATGCTTATTAAGTATCTATGCACATATTCAAAACACATTATAATACATTCATAATGCGTTATAAAGACAGGTATAAATGTTTAGAAAAAAGCATACGTTATAGCCATGTTTATCGTGCATTAAGAATGCTTTCATCTATAATGCACTATAAATACCTTCATAATGAATTATATTATTATGGTCAGCATAATGCATTATGAAGGTATTTGTAGTGCATCATAGATTAGAGCATTCATGATGCATAATGAACATGGCTGTAATGTGTTATGCCTTTCTATAAATATTTATAACCTTATGATACCCTAGGATTGCATCGTAATGCATTTATATGACTGCTTTAAGTAGTGTTACAAAACAAATGTTAAGTATTCTGCCAACATGAAACAAAGCTTTCTGCCGACAGAGCAATTATCTGATTATGTACATAAATATGTTTTTTTTCCTTTTATACTTACTGAAAAAAAAATTCTAAAGATGAAATTTTAACAGAGTAGTGCAAAATATTGTTGTAGAGGCTGTCATCAATTGTGATATCCGTCACCGAAAACAGCTTCACAGTTGTCTGGCTGAATCTCTCCAGGTCCATTGTTTCCTGGTTTAGGGATGTATCTTCCATGCTTTGTCACCATATGTTATGCATACGAGGGTTATGGAAGAGCAAACCTTCACAGGGTGTTCTGGTATAGAATAAATCCTGGCTTTATGGTAGCACACAAAGTGAGCCTTATCTGCATTCTGTAGCAGTCCTCTGTATACATTTTCTTCTCAGATACCATTCATTGGAATTATGTTGTAGGTGTAGTTGTACAGTATGTGTGTGAGAGGATTGTTTGTTTTACCAAAATCAAACACAACAAGCGGTATTTTTGTGCATACAGTGCATTTGTTCTGCTGTCCTTGGCAGGATGGTAGTTATGCAGGTCTTTGAACATCTCGCATATTGGCGTCTTGAAGTGGATTCTTTGAGGCTCTTAATCAGGATGATTAAAGGAGCTACCCTCCTGTCCCTTCCCTCCTGGGGGGAGCCGCCGCCTCCTTTATTTTGTACCTGGACATTTTGAGCAGCTGAAGCATTTCCCTCAGGGTCAGAGATTATAGGTCATAGGTCAAGATCTCTGATGTGTATGTCCCTTATAGTTGCTTCATCTCCAGCTGGTAGCTGTACTGTAGGAAGCTACAAATGAACCATCAAATTTTAAATTCTGCAAGCGAACTATGTCATTATTTTGGTAATTTTGCTTGAAGGCTAATGCTATGTAACATTAGGAAACTAGATACACAAACAGTCAGCTTAAAGTTGTGATCTGAAGCACTATGGGGACCCGAAGCGGATGAATTGTTAGGTCAGAGCAGTGCTGTGGAAGACCGAAGGCCCAAAGGTAAAGTGCTGTATGCCTGGAAGTCACTGCTGTGCATGAAGATCACTGTGGTGAACCATCCATCGCTGGTCAGTAATACAAAGGGCAGTTTTGCTAAGGGCCTCAGCTTACGGGAGAAGCCTTGTGGTCCCCGAACATAGTCCTTAAACCGGAATTACTTCCAGCTGTTTATAAATGGACTAAATGTAAACTGCAAAGTGGATAATGAAGGCTCAGCTGAAGTGTCTTCATGGAGTAACGTTTTGGAATTCTGTTTACAAAAGGGTTTGGAACAAAGAGGATGGAGGGGAATGTGTCGTCGTCAGGTTCCACATGGGGGAGTATTCGCGGTCCGAGAGAAAACAAGGCCGGAGTTTAGCCGGGGAAGACATAATAGCAGAGGATCTGAATGATGAAAAGCAGTGGGGAGAAGAAAGAAAGAATGAATGAAAGAATGAAGGGCAGGACAGAAGGAGAATGGAGGAGAGCAGGAATTCTCCTGATGCCCTTTATCCAGATGGCCTTTGTGCACAAGCGGTGAGAGTGAATTCTCAGGGTTAGCTGTATTGATCCTCTTATTAGTAGCCTGATACAATGGCTCAGTGCGGGGGGGGGGGCATGCAGAGAGGCACTTGTTGCAGGATAAAGCCATTAAGGCCAGCATTTGTTAACATCATTAGAGAAATCATTCTTACCCATGATTGGTCCTCAGCATGTTCCTATAGAGAGAACCAGGGCCGGTGATTTTTGGGTCCTGGGGGAGGGCGAGAAGGACTACTTATGGGGAGGGGGGGTGCTTTATAGTTTGTCATGCATGGAGGAAAATCTGTCACCTAGCATGGCTGCTCCTTCGCCTGGATGAGGATGTTGTCCTGTATGCTTTCTCTGCTTTCTCGTTCATCTGGGTGAAGATGTATCAGTTTGTAATGCTAGTCTTTTATTTTGGATGAGGATCATTTTTCCAGTGTAACATCTTGTTATTTTTGGGGAAGATCTGTTGCCTGGTTCCGTGTTCGTTTGGAGGAAGTTTTCAGTTTTCAGTTTCCTCTTAATTCAAACTGGGGCTTGTTAGTTAATTTGGGTGCCATGTGCTTCTGCATGGGCCTCACATTCTGGCGTACTTAAGGCATCGGACCAGGAGGGGGGGTGCAGCAAATGGAGGCGGGCCGCATGTCACCCGGCGTGGCTCATTCCGGGCCAGAACTGCGGCTGCGGTCTGGAAGAGAGGAACGGGAAGCCGTACTCATAGGGTGGGTTCCTCTTCCTGGGGTGCTTTAATTGTTTTTTGGGTGGGGCCTCAAGTGCCTACGAGACAGAACTGCCAGTAGTGGAGTTCATAAAGCTTAATCAGGCCCTGGGACCCAAGCAAATGTGGCCAGGTCCTGATAAACCCCCCCCCACTCCTAGGACGGACCGTGGGGTGCAGCACTGCACCAAGGCGCTCTCGGCATGGGAAAGGGCGTGCTCCGTTTCCTGCTTCCTGGGCCGCTTCCTCTTTGCGAGCGTGGCCTCGCCAACGGGCACAGACAAAGAGTGCGCGCCCTGTGACCCACACGGCCGGGTGGGCACATCCCCCTACCCACAGTCAGGATTATTCCCGAAAGTCCAGCAGGAGTCTCAGACACGCATGCACAGAGAAACTCACAAATGCAAACATGTTGATGGGAATTATGCTTTGTTTACCATTTGCACATGTATGAGTACAGCTACACTGGAATGATTCTATTCACAGATGCCGACTTGCTCTCGGTTGGGAGACGCACTTATACACACTTGAGTGAAGCTTGTCTCATTGCAGGGTCAACCTTTTATCCGGACCCCCTTAAACAACTGGGGGCTAAGGGCCTCACTCAGGGGCCCGATACTGGCATCAGCCTGCAGGCCCCGTCAATCGCACTGGCAATATTGGTAGTGTGATCATTCAGGCAGGGACTCCACCCCCACTGACTGCCTGAATAAAGGGTCTCCCCTGCAACACTCCCCTTGCTGCCAGTACATGTCCAGCTCAGAGAGTTCCTGCATATATATTTTCATATTTTATTCAGGAGACGGAGACCAGCGCACACAGAAAAAACACTCGAGTGCAATAAAATTTGATGTATTAAAAATTCATGTTTCAGTAATGAAGTCTTGGGAACAACCTGTGATATTTTACTTAAGATTATACTCAGTTGCACTGCTGTGCTCCGGAGGACAGTTGAGTGGTACATCTTAAATGCGAGGTTCTTCATGTGGAGCTCTTCAGTCCATTGAGTAAGTTAAACATTGCCTTCTCCAGCACCATTGTTGCTACCATGATGTTGTCCTGTTCAGTGTGTTCCTCAGATAACACACTTCAGACCATTGAGTAGGTTAAAAATTGCCTTCTCGGCACGTCCCGCTGTTTTTTTTCCAGGACTTGCTTGAACAGGGAAAGTCCCGCGTGTCAGAAGTAAAAGCCGGGACTCACCTAATTCAAAGCACGCTATAATTTTGTTTAAAATCATTGTGCCTCTGCTTGCAACACAAGCACCCTCACCATTCTCGCGTAGGATCAGCGAAACAGATCTATCTACCTGTTGGCCTGCATGTCTAGATCTTATTTCACAATTTTATGAATATATGTTTATGTATTATGTATGTATGTATGTGTGTGTGTGTGTGTGTGTGTGTGTGTGTGTGTGTGTGTGTGTGTATATATATATATATATAATTTTATTTATTTTTATTTTTTTTTTAATTAAAGCATGTCAGATCATTAACTTCCTACAGCTGAATCAAAGGCTGCCTTCTAAAGCTCTGTTTAAGTTATCACTCTGCTGTGGGACACAAACCCAAGTGACGTTGCGTTTCAGCACCTCCGGAAGGAGCCTCTGTGAGGTAGCAGAGAGGCAGTTGCACGTCTGGCACGGGGGCGATCTTTAACTTGCTCCCAGACAGCGGTGGCCAAAATGAGCCCAGTGACTCTGACCGAGGCTTCACGCCTCGACGCTTTCCAGGCCCAAAGGGTGAACTTCCAGCTGAGACATTGTGTTCGTTGTCCTTATCCCGAGAGATCCTATTATACTGAGATTCTCAGCACCAAGGTTCTTTCTTTTTTGGAGGAATTAGCTAGTATCTCACAATTGGAGTGAGGATAAAGCAGGAGGTGCTAATCCCACACTAACGCCCTGTAAGAGGGCTCTGCTTTCCCCCACTTTCCCCCCTCCGGGTGCCTCATTTCCGCTCCGCAGAGCGACGGCATCTCAATCTTCATCTGCCAGCTTTTAGCTAAGATAGAATCCTCCT
>JAODKF010000045.1:1286780-1299432 GCA_026779585.1 Mormyrus proboscirostris | reverse complement strand
TACATACAGAATCACTCCGGCAGGGTCCCGCAGCTTGGTCACTGTGCTGCAGCACAGCAGAATGACTGAGACTCCTGGTCCGTGTGATTGTGAACACGCCGGTTCCAGCATCTCAGAACCAGCTAGCTTCCTCAGATTCTCATACAGGTATGCTGCAGCGTCAAGATGTCACAGAGGATGGGGAACAATGAACATCCAGTCAGGGGCATTTCTGTGGCCAAAAAGTACTTTGTTAATGACAGAAGTAAGAGCAGCATGGTCAGACTGTGTAAACATATCAGGAAGGCCACAAGTAAACAAACTAATAACTCAGTACAACAGTCACTTAAAGAATGAATCGTTTTGCTGTTTGCTGTTCTGGAGGCAAAAGTGGATCATACCTGGTACTGGACGGGTGTACCTAATAAAATGTCCACTGCGTGTATGATGGAGTGTTTCATCCCTAATTTTAAAACCGCAGATTAACAGAAGAGGGCGCTGGCAGTCAGACCCAGAGGCTCAGTGTAGATAAACGTGTATGTAAACGCCTCATACACACAGCTGTGTATTATTGCAGAAATAAAGTGCAAGGGATATTGGATCTGAACCTAAATGGCACACACGCCAACGCTGGTTTTACTATAAAGACGTATCTGGGTTTTTCTTTTTTCAGCGCACCCACAACATGAGGCTCAAATGGGAACACTAGGTAACCGTGTAAGATAATTAACATCATACAGTCATCATTTACAACAGAGCACGCTTTAAGACTGTAACCTGTCAACCATGAAATAGGCATTCAGCTCTATTTACGACACACAGATAAATGCCCACGCCATTATAATGAATTTTTTGTTGAGTTGTACACCTTGATTTCTGATTGTGGTGGGTCTTTATTTTGTTTTTCTTCACACGGAAAATGAATTATTGCCCCAATCACTAAAGTGACTGGTCATATCGTATATTGTATTTCGGGAAAAGATTCTAGTAAATTCTGGCATTACGCTCTGTGAGCGAGCAATAACGAATGGATGAATGTTTACCTGCACGGATATCATAACCAGTGCCAAATAAAAAAAACACAAATGATTTTAATGGGAATACATACTTTAATAGCACAAGTAAATTCACGTCCTACCCCGCGGTGAACCAAGGCAACACAAGTTTTGGATACGCCCCGCCCCCGCGTTCTGATTGGCTTATTGATTGCCACTCTGAGTGCAGTTGAATGGTCGCTTTGGGTGCCAATCAGAAACACATCCCGAGGCTTGGGTTTAGCCGAGAAACACATCAGTTGCGGTGAAGTGGTTTGACGAAGGGAGTCTCGTACGGTCGGTCTATCTGCAAATTGCTTCGGCTTTCTTAAGACGTATGTAATGTTTCTCTTGTCTTCAGAAATATAATAGGCACAGATCCTGCTTTTTAATATTTGCATGCCCCCAGAGGAGGATACGGTAGCCGGTCTACGGCTATTTTTCAGTTTTCTTTTATTATCTCTCATGATACACTAATTAATCGGAGGCATGTGGAAATTTTCAAGGATTACGAATTGGTTTTCATTAGTCTGTCTGCTGTTGACGTTACGGGCGAAGGTAAGTAGATTGCTTGTTTCAAATATCATGCAAATGTATTTAATTGATGTTTAAGTAATCGGCAGTTGTAACTTTGTGGGCGTGTGATTATTGTGTGATTTCAACGAACTGATTTTGCTTCATTCAATCACGCATCAGAACCGTCTTTGCATGTGATGCTGAATTTTATGTCTTTGTCAAGGCTGATTTCAACACGCTTTGTATTTATTGTCATGTACCTATTAATAATTGATTCACAAATCGCTCATCAAGGCAATTCCATTTCATATGGAAACTGCTTTATGTTAATTTGAAGGTTGTTTATTTCAGCGCAATAACATTGCACTTCAGTTTTCATTGATTCAGGGCAAGTACTAGTACGCTCAGTTTATTCGACGTAAAGCCCTGCCGGTCTTGCAGCCCTTAGCCTATGCAGTGAATCGAAATCACGTTATCGATAACGCTTTGCTAAGCTGCTTCAAACATACCACCGTCGTTTGAAGAAACAAATGATTTGATTGAAGTTTATTATTTGTCTTCACCTGCATTTCTCCTGGAAACGACGCGTTTAGATCTTTTTTCCATTTTAATGTTATTTATAGGTGTCCCAGTCCTCGGGCTATTTTGAGCTGCAGCTGATTACCGTTCAGAATGTATTCGGTGAGTTGTCAGACGGACAGTGCTGCGACGGCAGCAGGAACTCAGAGGATCGCGTCTGCAGCCGGGACGAGTGCGACACTTACTTCAAAGTCTGCCTGAAGGAGTACCAATCCGAAGTCACGACCAATGGCCTGTGCTCCTACGGACATGGATCTACTGACGTTCTTGGTGGGAATATTATCTCCTTTAGAAGCACCGAAAACAATCCGAATAGAATCAACGATGCTGGCCGAATTCTTATCCCATTCCAGTTCGCTTGGCCGGTGAGTGTGTTCATTTTCTCTGATCAGCATTGCACCTGTTTTCATATATCGGCAAAACAACCAACATGTGTTATTGCTGAAGTAATTCTACATTGTACCGTGTAGTAAAGTCCCGTCTTACTCCTACATACAACTGTTAAGGTGTTAAAATGTAGCAACCTGCTTTCGATATCATTCGTATGTGGTGTCAATGTAGTGCTTACAACGGAAGTCTGTAAGAAGTGTAGGATTTATTTGCTTCCTTAGGTTCGTTTTGATTTTATGTGACTAAATTAGTCTTGTTAAAAAGGAAAAAAAAAATCAGGCTTAGAAATTCCTATTGTGGCGTCCCCAATAAAAGGATGTTAACACGCAAAGTACAAAAGAGCCTTATGGAGATGCATCCCGTTAGAAATTCATCTCGCGTCATTTAGGGGCTGCTTCTGCAGCGATCGCCTAGGTTTGCTCCGGCGACTGGCTTATCACGCGCAGCCGCTAGAGGGGAGAGCCCGAGCCTCACGCGACACTCTTTGCCCCGCGGCCGCCTCGAGGGCAGAGCTGGCGCGTGAACCGAGCGCGGCGGGCCCTTTTGGGTGTGGGTGCGCGTGCCGTCGCCCGTCTCGCGTTGAGTTAACTAATGATTAATATCAATAGATGGTCTCGACATGACATTGCTGTTGGGGGCCTTAATTGTGGTATTCTGCTCATTCTAATGTCTTATTTGTGTAGCTTATTAAACGCTCTAATTGCTGTGCTTAGCTTTTCTGTTTAATTCTGTTAAATTGGAGGATGTTCTTTAATTGGAGAAAAATTTAACTTGGGAGTAAAATCAACACTAGGATTTACTCCAGGCAGTACTTGACTAGACTTGTGTAGGGGCTGGGTATTATCCCACCTTCTGTGCTGCTGAACAAGAGGCAAAATTGGAGGAGACTGTGGTTTTCATAACTGAATGTACAAGGACTCGTAGGTTTGTCCCTATTTTACGCAGTGCTTGTAGGAAGGACGCACTGTAGCATTTACTTTAAACTCTGGACGGGTGCCCAGGAAAGCATAGTTATCTTGCATGTACTCTGTCATCTGATCGTCTGTCGACAGGGAGATTAACTATTTCGTTATTGGTAATTGAAACCCCCTTTGGGTTTTAAGTTTGCTGCTGTTCAGCACTTGGCTGATATAAAACTGGTAAACAGTTACCCTGGAGATAAGAATTTAATTTGTGTAACACCTAGTTTTGTGTCTTACCCCAGCTTAGGTAGGTTTGACTTTGTCGAGATGCCAAGTTATCTCCGTATAGATGTAACAGAATTGAAACTATCAAAATTGTTGTAGTTCTCATTGTTTCCTTGGATGCTTGGCTAAAATGCTACTTTAATAACTTAAATAAAAGTTTAATAACTGAATTTTACTTGTCACATAATATCTACATTAAACTATGAAACAATCCAGCATAGACTAGCACATGGACTACTGCACTGGACTGGCCTCTTGTCCATGTTAATTTTGTTGAGAAATGAGGCTGTGAAATCCATACAATTGTTGCATGCTGTCATATATATCCCATTTTGCTTGAATGGAACCAATAACTTAATGCCTTATTTTAATTTTGTCCTTGAATATCCCGTGAGCCGTGAGAGTGACTTTCATAGGAATGCATTGTATTAGGAGTGTAATGATCATTATTTAAAAACAGTAATACAGGAGGAATTGGACGTGCTAAGAGAATTGTGATGTCCGGGGTATGGTAATATTATTATTGTATGACACACAATATTTAGCCAGAACTGTTTCAGCAAATGGAAATCTTCAATCTATATCGACTTTGAAAATTAAAATAAATAGTACAAACTGTTAAAATTAATAGTATTCCACTATATACATTGTTTAAAATAACGAAATGTGAAGTTTTAGGGCGTATTCCTGGACCCTAAGCAATCTGATATAACTTGTTGTGTGAGAGGGGCTGATTTTTTTTTAATGATGTGATCCCTGTTGAGTGCCCTCTTGTGGTGGGAGGTAACTGAGACAGGCTGTGTTTTTCTTTAGAGCTTTGATGGTCTCCCTTGATTGGCAGACTGCTTCCTCACAGCTTAGCAAGATCTAGACCCCACAAATGTATAGGTACATTCTGACCAGTATGGTACCCTTGATTGCAGGATATTTATTGGAAAATAAAACTAGGGCCTATTTTGCTGTTGGGTCTCTGCTAAGTTTCGACCAGCGTGACTTCCGAAATGCTGCAGCAAGATGTAGAGGTCCTGCCTGTCCTGGGGTCGGTCTGTACTGCCGTGGCCATTCGCTAGGTGCGCTGTTGGCTAGGTGTGTGTCGGCCTCTGGGATGTTGAGAGGTAGACCTGTAGACCTGTCCTTGCTTTGCTGGGTAGTCTTTCCCCTGCTGATGGTCATAGAAGTCTTTTGGGCGGTGGGGTGGGGGACAGGGAATGACAGCCATGTTTTGATTTGGAGACTTGCTGGGTGTTGCTAGGAGACCGTCTAATAGTCCTTTAGTAAACAATTATCTCCCACCTGCTCTACCGCCCCATTCCCCCCCCAATAGCCCCCAACTAGCGGGCTTGCAGACCTCTATGCTCTCCATCCACCTGAGGGCCGGAACACGTTCACGGCCCAGAAGATCTGCGCTGTGGAGGTGGCCGGCTGGCTTCCTGCCATGGTTTAAGCTGGGGTCTCGGCCTCGGTGCCTGGCGCCCCAGGGTGTGAGCTGCTTCTGCCTCTCATCTCACCCGCTCCTGTGAGCTGGGATGGAGGTATATCGTTTTAATTGAAGCAGTAACCTGAGTGACCGGGACCTTATCCTGGGTTCCTTTACAAAGGGAAACAAGGGGTTTGCCTGGGAGAAGCACAAAAACACAGACACACACACACACACACTCGCACTGCCTGACGCCGAGCATCGCTAACACGAGCTCACAGCATGTGGTGTTATGGGAAGTGTTTGTTACTTAGCTCTTTGTTACAGGAACAGGAAGTCTGTGCTGCTGAGGAATTTCTGGGCTGATCACCTTCTTTTCCCACACAAGCAGACAGAGCATTTTTGTCTCTGAGCTTGAATGTTTTTCTCTTTCCTAACTCCGGGGCCGTTTTGAGTTTTGCAGAGACTTTCTTCAGCCTCCAAATGCATTTTAACTGCTGGACAGTTCTGTGATGAACGCACTGGTCCTTCAGATTGGTACTTGGGGAACTGTCCCTGGGCACGTACTCGGGTCCAAGCCTGTCCTTGGGGACCTGTCCCTGTGCACGTACTCGGGTCCAAGCCTGTCCTTGGGGACCTGTCTCTGGACGCGTACTCGGGTTCAAGCCTGTCCTTGGGGACCTGTCCCTGGGCACGTACTCGGGTCCAAGCCTGTCCTTGGGGACCTGTCTCTGGACACGTACTCGGGTTCAAGCCTGTCCTTGGGGACCTGTCCCTGACCACATGGTTTGCCAAAGGACAGGTCTAAAATATCTCATTCATACTCTCATTAGCCTGTTTCTTTGAAGGTTGTACATCCTTGTATTGGATAATGATGCTTCCCCCATCTCAGCCATATCCTCTGTGCTTCAGGTGTCTTTGGTCTTAGGCCCTTCGGTCCCAATGTGGTTTCATTATTAAACCCTACTAGAGGTTCAAAGGTGGGGCATTTTGGACCAGGTTGGGAGTCCAGGGGATTCATTCCATCAGGTCAGATGCCCAGCTGGATCCAGACCTAGCTTGGCTAGTGCTCGTTATCACCGACGCTAATGTCCACGTTGCCCGCCTTGCGGAGTGTGCACCAGCGGCCGCTGTAGGAGTGATCGCACGTTACGTGAGCGCCGGAGAGGGGATAGTGTTTTGAGCAGCCTTGTGTTCCCTCGTTGTTGCCAGGAAGCCTGTTCGGTTTTGTTTCAAATTCCTGGCTCAAGTGTCTTCCTCTTGTTCCAGCATAAAGGCCTGGAGTGTACTGCAGACTGTATCTAGAGCAAACACATCCTGTAATGGACGTCCACCACTTGGGATCGCACTGCCCCCGTTGCTTCAGCCTTTGAGAGGAGTCCTCTGCCTGCTGGGGTCTTCATTTTCCCGCGTCCTCTGTCCCTAAGTGACATGCAGATTAGTGGAGCTGCCGCCAGTGCAGTAATTAAGGGTGCAGTGCAGCCGGAAGATTGCAGCTGCGGTCTCTTGCTCTGGGTCTCGCCCTGGACTTGGGGAGCCTGTGCTTCTCCCAGCATACAGGTTAAGAATCCATGAGTCCTCAGCTGTGTTGGGTTCCTGTGCTCGAGTTTGTGTTACAGCTTCCCCTCATTAGCGCCCCTGCTCCCATCAGGTAGTACAGTACATCTCCTGCCCATGTATGCATCTCACAAAGCTGGCTCTTGCGTTTACAGACTTGTTACAGCCTTGGGGCCCCCGGTGCTTGTCTCTTATATTGCTTTTATCATAAGGATACTCCCTGCCCCTGCCCCCCCCCTTCCCCCCCGCATCCCAGGGGTGAGGGGTGGTATCTGTGCTCAGGTCTGTCAGCATGTCGGTGATGCTCACGCAGTCTTTGTGGGCCATGACCGTTATACGCAGTGGTTCCAGCATGGGTGTCATGTCGGCCATGAGAGGCCGCTCGCTAAGAAACGGTCATGTGACTGACTGGCCAAGAGGTGGGGGGTCGGGGAGTGGATACAGTGGGAAACTGTGGATATAATGGGATACTGTGGATACTGGGAGTGTATACAGTGGCGTGCATGAGTGCCGCGTGTGCGGGAGGGGAGGCTGAGGTGAGACGTGAGTGCCATCACTCTGAAATGGGATGGGTGGGCGGCAGGTCTGTGGTCCTGCTTGGTGCTGAGGCCCCAGTCCATTATGAGATGTCTTGCTCTCACCTTTGCTGGGCGCTTTCAGGATATGACTGATCCCAGCAAAGCCCAAAGCCGCCACTCAGGATAATGAGCCTGCAGGGTTGAGGTCACAGGTCTGCTTTAACTGGAGGAGGTGGTTACCGCTTGGGCTGGTCTAGGCTGAGGCTCCTTTCCTCTCAGGTCCCCTAGAAGTGGCGAGGACAGCGAATGCGTGCGATATGCAGGCTTGACTCAGATGGAGGGTGGGCAGGCTGGGCTGTGGAGCTCCTTCCCCCCCCCCCCCCCCCCCCAGCAGGAGGCTGGAGCTGGAAGCACTCGCCGCCCTCCGCTTCTGAAACCTGATCGCTTTCCATTGATTAGCTGAGAATAGTCGCAGTTCAGACGTGTGGCGGTAAGCCGATCCGAAAACGTCGTTAAGGCAGGATGTTTGGCAGCTCTGACGTTTCTGTCTCCAGTACAATAGCTGCGCAAGACGGCTTCTGTCTGCTTCTTCCTGCTGGGGAATTAAACGAAAATCCCTCCCTGCAGACATGCACACTGCATGCTTGCAGTGAATCCCACGTGAAAAACAGGGAGGTATTTTGCTTGTAGCCTCCGTGACACATGTCGGCGGGACAAGTGCTCTGTTATTGGTGGAAGGACCCGTCAATCTCCCAGGGGAGCTGTTACACAGCCTCCAGAAAGAGGTGGGCGTGCTGTTAATAACGTGTTAAATTATCCCAGCACTGTCGGGAAGAGACTGTTTGTTTATCTCAGTAAAAAGTGCGAAAACAGGTGGGGGTGTTTTGACACCTAAATGTACACAGTTGTCATGTGTGTTTATAAATGAATTTCTGGATGTAGTCGTCATGTGAAGCCTCCATTCAGGATAATATCAAACGCGTTGCTGACCCGGAACTGCAGTGTTTAATCACTCTTGATCTAGGGTGACGCAGTGACGTTCAGACGACATATGATACCTCTTCTCCTGTATGTTATTTATTAATTCGTATTGCTGTACACTATTTTTAATTGGGTGCTCTCAAACTCCTCTTATTATCCATGTTTTGTCAGGTATTTGTTCATAATTACACGCCGTGCCGCCGTCTGCTGTGGCTTCCCCACGGCTGAGGTAGACGCGACACGTAAGACTGAAAATTAAGCACCGTGATTACGGTCTGGCTTTGTGTATTTTGGTCATGTATGTTACAAATGTTGCCACAATGTGATTAAAAATAATGTGATTATTTTGATGTTATGGGAAACTTTTTTTTTTTTTTAGGAAAATAAAATTTGAAAATCTGTGACTGCAATCTGTGACTTTGCAACACCAAAGGTTTTGCATTTTGCTTGGTTACTTATGGTTCAGGTTAGGGCTGGGTGGGGCTTAAGGTTATAGGCAGAGAAATTAATGCAGAGTCCCCACAAAGATGTGTGTGTTCCCTGGTCGTGGTCATGCTGCTCTGAGTGCCGTCAGCATGGTTAGACGTCTACGTCGGTGTCCTGTCCCCCTCCTGCCAGTCACAACTGTCTGGGTTTATGGGTCCATTCCCATGCGCCTCCCTTTGCCTGTGACCCAGCTTTGATGACCCTTGACCCCTGCTGTTGCATGGCATACTCCAGGGCCACCATGGGGTGTCAGGCTGGCCAAAGCCCTGGCTCTCCAGGCTGCCGTCTATTTTGGGGCCTATCCAGGAAGCCACCGACCCCCCCCTCCCCCACTGTGGGAACAAGCACCTGTGGCAGGCCTATGGCTCCCTGCCCCCGTTTTCCATTCAGCCTTCACAAAGCCCACAGTTTTGCCCCCCCCCCAATCCATGGCCACCTGAGACGCTTAGCTATTACATGCACTCTATCTGTTTGCATGCAGCGCCCCCCCTTGGGCACGCTGGGAGTCGCGAGTTGCGCGTCTGAATCATGCTTTGCCTTGGGGCCTACAGCAGACGTCCAGCAGTAAATCTCCATGGAGCACAGACGCCGCCCCCAAGGGGAAGCATGGCTGTGGTGGGGGGGGGTATCGTGGCCCTGAGACTGCAGGGGGGTGTGTTTTGCACCCCCATCCCCCTCATGGGCAGCTGTTACTTAATCCCGCTAATCGGGCAGAGCGTGTGCGAATGAGAACCTGCCCCACCATGGAGAGCGACGTGCACAGCATCACGGGCACGCTGCCTACACGCGTGTGCTGCTCACACGCAAGGGCAGCGCCGTCACGCACAGCCTCACGTGCTTGGGCGCCTCCCCCTGGTTTAATCCTGTCCTTAAGCGACATCTTGGCCTCTCCAGAGATCGGCCCCCTCCCGCTCCTCGCCCTCGGCCTAATGGGGGGGGCACTGCTGCCATTAGCTCCTCCCATTTTGGCCTCCCTCCGGCACACATCTCTGCTCGACGCCATCCGTCAAACTCGGGCACTCTGCTTCACGACAGCGTGAGGCCCCGCCTCTTCCTGAAGGGCCCCTTTGATTATGCTGTCGCGGGTTTCCTGTGTTGCTGTCACGGTGTCTGCCTCGTCCTTTCCCGGGGGAAGCATCCGTGCTGCGGGGGCTGCGTGCTTCTCCTCTTTAGGGCTGACGTCCCCCTCCACGGCACAGGGTGAATTTCCACGGCCTCCTCGTCTGCATGTCCCATAGCTTTGGGTTACTTCAGGATGATCCTTCTTCTGTTGCTCCCCTTGTGTTTCCCAGCAGCATAAAGGTCCCTTGTCTTTAGCTGCTCTGGCTGTCTTACATCATGTGGGTCATGATCATGGCCCCTACCGGCTATCCTGCATTCACACGTCCCACCCCTCCTCAAGCTTCGGGTTTTCCCGTCGTGGCTGTGCTGTGGTCTACAAGCACGCAGACAGGCTGACGGGGGGGTCTCACATGCACCCACACGCCTGCACTCACGGTCTCCTCTGCTTCTCCTCCAGCGGACGTACACTGTCATCGTGGAGGCCTGGGACTGGGACAACGGCACACACTCTGGTGAGTACGATGGGGGCGTCTGGGAGACCCTGCCCCCCTCCCCCATTTGTGTTTGATATCTAGCTTTGCTTTTTGGTGGGGAGGCTGTGGGGAGTATAGCTTCCTGTGTTTTTTTTTTTTTTTTTTTAATGAATGGACACACCCTGCCTAGCAAGGTCATCTGTTAGGACTGTTCTGGACTTACCTAGATGAACCAGTGAGCGTGGAGTCCTCTGGGCCTTGGGTGGGTGAATGCTGGTGTTGGCTTGTAGTTCTCATACTCTTCAGACATAATAGTGCATTACATGGTATTTCGACAGTATTTTCCAAGGCAGCACTATTCCAGTGTTTTGAAATCTTGGCAATTTTAAAATTTGCTTCCCCCCCCAGCCCCCCCTCCCCAAATTTGTGTCGCCAAACAGCAGATTTCCTCGTGGGGACCACCTAGCCTTCCTACTCGGCTAACACCACATAACACCACCCAAGCCTCCACTGGCGGCGTGCCCTTGTGTTTGTACGTGTGTTTATGGAAGCTCTACAGTTACAGAGTGTATGTCATCCCACAGCATTCTGGGAATTTAAAGGCCAAGCAGACTTAGGGTAAAGCAGCCAAGGTGAGATGACGGGAAGTGCTGCTTGTTCTGGTTAGCGAGCTGTATCTCCATGGCCATTTGATGGTGTTTCTGAGGACCGTGACCAGCCCCCCCCCCCCCCCACCCCAATATGCATGGAGCTTTGATCTGATTGGATGGTCATCGTGGAGATTTGCTCTGATTGGTTGGTCATCAGGAGCTCGTCCCGGGCCTCGTTTTGGCCACAAAGTGCATGGCGGCTCCGAGTGTGGAGCCAGCGCGAGGTCAGCGCATCCTGTTTCCCGCTGGGCCCCCCCACCGTGGGCTCTTCGGCGCTGCTAGATTTAGGCTTTTGTTTTGCCATGACAGCGGGACACCTGAGGAATCGGAAGGTGTTTGTTTGAGAATGTGGGCCTGAAATATCCTCCAAGGCAGAGGTCCTGGGGATGTTATCATGGTGGAGTCTGGTCAAGTCACTGAGCAGATGACCAGCGACCGGAGGTTTAACTCGCCCTTTGTTGCAGGTCAATACACGTCGCAGATGCCTTGGTTACCAGTTCTCTGCTGAATCACTTGCACAAATCTCTGGTCACCAGATAGCGTCGAAGTGCTGTACGTTACTCAGAGCTCCTGTTAATTTCAGTTTAATTTTATATAGCGCCTTTCACAACAGTTACCCCAAGGCACTTTACATGGGCGTGTTGTGACACATCGCAACATTAAGATGAAATACTACAAAAACAAGGAAAATTGTTTGTAGTATCTTCTAATTGCATTTATAATTGGGAGATCAGAAGTAGACGGCTATTGAATGACTCTTACATGTAGTAGAGTTTCCGTACCATCTGCATGGGTGCAGATGGTGTTCGTCACCAAATCCAGTGACCCACTTGTGGGATCACGCTTCCAGAGTGAAAACGGCAGCAAGTTCCTACAGCCCTGGCATGACTCTGATTATAAGACGCTAACGTGTCGGATTGTAATGCGCCAGCTGATGGGGCTGTTCAGTGCTCCGACCGCTCTTCCTGTTTGTAGGGCTCCCTGTCTGGAGATGAACCTCACTGGGCCGTTTACCTGCCTCTGAGGCGGCTTGCTTTGTCACTGCCTCAAATGAGAAAACCCTAATATCTGCCACTATCGCCGCTGTAAATGACTCGCAGCTACACTACAGGTTATCGCTGTTCCAGTGTCTGTCCCAGTGGAATGTAATGTGTCTGACTTGATGCGTTTTGAGCCACATTGTTAAGCGGCAAGTCTCTCGGACTCGCACAGAGACGGACGTGGATCCTGTTTGCACGGAGGAAGGTGGGAATGAGTGCCTGAGCGTATAGGATGCATGGCGCTCTGTGGCTCGGGGTGTTTCCCCATTAATGGAGCAAAATATTTGTACTTTGCACGGGGTACGAGTCTCATAGCCGATCCCAGGGAAGAAGGGGGAAAAAACAGAACGACTCTCAGCCTCGTTAAACCGCTAATTAGCAGCCGCTCATAACGGCCCACTTCCCGAATCTGCCGGCGACGCTGCCCTGTCACATGACCGGCGGTTGGTCAGAACCCCCCTCCCTGGCCGGCGGGGACTCAGGAAGGAGGCTGTCGGGCCTTGTTTACTGGTCAGGAAGGCCCCGGGACGGGTTCCTGTTTAGACCCAGAATGGGGGATGGGGGCGCATTGTTCTTTATCAGGCAGCCACAGTCTATTTCTGTGGCCGCTTGGGGAGAGCGTGCACTTCAGGCTTCCCGAGCCGGGGGGGGGGCCCGGTCCACAGGGGCAGCTGGGAGATGGAGGACAGCGTTTTGCTGTTGCTAAGGCGCGGTACATCAAAGAACACGCTGCGTAGGACCTGCAAACAGCCCACTGTTGCCCGAAGTAGAACATCAGCTAAA
>JAODKF010000045.1:1246996-1266705 GCA_026779585.1 Mormyrus proboscirostris | reverse complement strand
TTTAAAGGAACCCAAGGATTCAGCTTGCACTACGTTATCAGGAAGACTATTCCATACTCTGACTACACGCTGTGTATAGAAGTGCTTCGTTTCAGAATCGTCTCTGAGATGCGCGCATGCACAATATTCACATTGCATTTGTCGGCACTGCTTTGTGTCTTGGCACATCTCACGGCAACAGTGCCAGCTTATTTGACACACACTGATGGTGGATAATAACTTTTTGGCTATAGTTTATTTATGGTAAATTTCATCTCCTTTTTAATACTAAAAATATAATATTTATTGCAGAAATCTCACATATTGCAATGTGATTTCACAATGTGATTTTGTGCAGCTCTGTTTAATACTCAGCTGTATAAATGTCATTGAATGTGTGCCTGTCTAGCAGGGTTACCCAGTTTCGGTCCTGCAGGGCCAGAATCCAACACAGTTTGCCGATTTTCCTGCTGAGACACACCTACTAAACCTGATACTTTGCTGATTAAGGTGTGTTTGCAAACTCTGTTGGATTCTGGTCTCCGGGACCAGAATTGGGCAACCCTGCTGTACAACCTTGCAAGTTCCTATTAAGCAGATCATCTGAATGCATTTCTTGGTGTCTAGCATGAGATGATGCAAAATGACGCCTCTGGCTTCGAACCCCACTGCTGGTGGTGCGAGGCATCAGTACTGCCCACAGAACCACAAGATCTCTCTTCACTGGTTACATATTCAAAAGATAAGCTAAATGCAGGATGGCTCAGTTTAGCTGTTAAATGGGCCGAAGTACCACAATCTTTACTTGTTCCTATGACATTTTAATCACCAGAGGTCACACTTTATGTACATCTTAGCCTTATAATTCAATGACTGTGAAACGCAGAGAGAAGAATATCATATATTAACACTATTAATATGAGAAGGTGGACGTAAGAGCAGTGTGTGAGGCAGGGTTTGAGCCACTTTGGCATTTCCACATTGATTGATCATTGGCTCCATACCTGCACCTCGATCAATAGAACGCAGCTGGCACAGAATGGACAGATTGATTGAGGGTTTTTAATAGGGTCAGATGTGTGAATTTCGAAGCCTGGGGGAGCCCGAAGTGTTGGCTTTAATTGGACGGCTGGGTTAAAATTGCAGGGCTTTGTGCTGCAGGTTAAGCCTTTTTAAAGGGGCCTTGACCCCTTTTGTGTTAGGGTCCCTCCCCCACATTTTGTTTTGTACAGGAATATGCTTTGTCAAGATCTGCATTAAGTGGACCAAGGGCCCGAGTTGGTGCACAGGACATGAAACTTCATGCGCTTGCCAGCTGTGGAAAAAGAAAGGTTGATCTACAAACCACATCTAATAATATATCTTAAACATATCACAGGCTGGAACTTCCACAAATCCCTCGTTCTCCATTACAGAAAATGGCTGATCATTCAATGCTGTCATTTCCCTTATTTCAGTAGTTGTCAGTAGCTCTGGTGCTGCCAGTTTTGAAGGTTTATAAAATATAAATATTGGCAGCATCAGTATGTTAACAGATCTGTTCTGGATCTCTAAATATTGTTGGTCCCATTTTTAAAAAGACAATATGCAATGCAAAATAATAATGAAGATATAAGTTGTTCAAGAATTGCAAGAGAAAATCTCGATTCATGGTGAGGTTGAAATGGTTCCTTTTTTACCCAGAATTGTGTAAATCCTCGTTTAATGTTTCTGTTGCAGGCATAAAGAGGCCCAGGCCGCGCACAGTGCTTACCGCCATGCACAGTGCGTATGGGCGCGCACAGCGCTTACAGGTGCACACAGCGCGTACGGGCACACAGCAGCAGGCGCTGATGTGTCATGCTCTGGGTCCTGAGAAGTCGGGCAAGGGGCAGCAGTCCATCAAGAGACCTTCTCTGCTCTTGCTAAGGTTTGCGGACCCGTGTGGAAAGACCTCCCAGGTAGGGGGATCACCGACATAGCGGCTCAGTGAAGATCCAGTAAAAACTGCCTGTTTTATATTGTAGCTTCTGCTAAACAAACAAATGAGTCAGTAGATGAATAATGATGGATCTGTGCCTGTTATCGCTGATGTTCTGTGAATGCATCCGTGTCCGCTTTGCAGCAGCTGCATCTCAGTATGTTTCCCTTCTTTAATCTCCTTCTTTGAATGTTAAAGTATGAACCCACACAACGTGATTAAAACATTCCGAGAAGCACAGATCTTTGAGTCGATTGGCAAACTCCGTGTGGCTGCAGACAGGGCGGAGTGGCAGACGGGGCTGTCTCCTGCCCACTGCCATCATGCCAAGTGCTGCCGCTCATTAGTGACTGGAACTCGCAGCCACACTTGGTGCGTCCATGTGCTAGAGGTGAATCACAGGCCCCTGCTCCAATCATGATGTGGCGACACCTGCCAACACGTACTCAGTGTCTCCTGTTGGAAGTAAACTGGCCTGTGGTAAGTTGGTCCCTGAACAGGAAGTCCCTCCCCCTAGTGGGCGAGTTCCTGGTAAACCCAATGAAACAACTGGGATCCTTCCAGACTTCTCCCTAATATTTTTCCACTAGCTGGATTGTCTTTTCTCTGTATCTTGTCAGGGCATTTAATGTGGTGATTATTTTTTGAAGTATATTTTCCTACCAGCTAAACTGCTTGCGAGACTGTCCAGACGTTTCCTTGTGTCATTGTGCAATGGCTTTCGTGGTTCATAAAACCAGATCATCACCCCCATGTCTCTATACATCATTGAGTAAGGGAGGAATCTGGGCACTGTTGCTTGTCTGGGTATATTCCTTTACAGTATGTTTCTGGATGTGTTTGATGTGTATCAGGTTATGTTTTGAAGCAAACAATTACTATTGCAGGTGGTGGAGAACCCAAAGGTTTAACTTCTTTGCTTGTTGCCTGCTGTTAAACAGTAATAGTCTTTAAGCCAGAATAGAAGTTTAGCACAATTTAGTGGGTGCTAATTGCCTTTGCACCCTCATAGAGAGTCACAGCAAACGAGGAGGTGTTAATCGTCTTTGAGGCCCAGAGGGCATTTGTGATGTGCATTCACTATGTGTGTGAGCACATATGTGTTCAGTATGAGCTGAGATTCTGCACAGCTGTTGATTGAAATAACCAAGGCCCTCAGGGGAAAATTGTGGTATATTTTACTCAGTGGTGGCCAGTCTCGTGAGAGAAAAATTAAACAATGAACCCTTAGAGTCACTGGCCCTGACTGAAAAAAACAGAGCTTAGTCGGTTCATTAGCCACGAATTTCAGGAGGATAAAAAAGTTAGCGTCTTTCTCTGAGAGCCATAGAATAAGATCATTGCCCTAGAAATCCACTTGCATAATCAGGCCGTAGGAAGTGAAATTAAGCCCAGCATCATAAATTGCGTCAGTAAAATTGAGCTGTAATGTTGCTAAACCTCCATTAAGTGTTTTGGGACAACGGCACCAGGATGGGAGGTAATGAATGTTAAAGTTAAATAGGTGCAAGGTAAAAAATAGTAAGCCATGTTACAATTTACATATCATTGTATATAAAGGTATAAGGTAATGAATTGTTTAAATGTTGTTCAGTATTGTTTTTTCAAGATTGAAAGGTTTATTGTCATTGTCCTTTCATCAGCGCACTGTGCAACATAAAGGAATTGAATGTGTTTCCTCCTGTCCTGGTGTGCAGGGCAAAGAAGTAGAAGACAGAGTATAAAACGTAAGTTAAAAGAATGGGATGAAAAATAATATAGATACATAAAAAATACAGGAAATATAAAATAGAAGAAATGTAGACCAGAAATTAAATGTGGGCTGGAAAGTGACAGTACAGTCTGAGACTTGTCGAATTAATGAAATATTAAAATGAATGAAACTTGTGCTTTTGTCAAAGGCTGTATTTGGTGTACTAAGGAATGCAGATAATTAAAAAAGAAATGTTCTGAATGCAGTAAAATGCACGTTTAGATGGAGTCAGATCGTCTCGACCCACGCAGAGATGGATGGATGTATAATAGTATGCAACGTATAAATATATATCTATATATTTATGAAATTAAAATATTAATGTAAAAAGAGTTCTTGTATAGGAATTTGTATCGGTATTGGCAGTTGTGTATCAGAATCTGATCGGAACTGAAAAAATGTGGATCAGCCCATCCCTATATATGTTTGAATGTGCTGCATTTCAGTGTTTGCACTTCTCCATTACAAAAGCCGCAGGTTATGTCCACAAATGGTACTTTTAGCTATGAAGAATGCCCTGCGTCAGGTGTTTGTGGGTGCCCTCATGTGTCAGGGCAGCTTTAAGAGGAGATCTTCCCCATCACCTCCACATGTCCTTGATGAGGAGTGATAATGAGTTATTGCTGAAGAATGTGCCGTTCGTGGTGCGGCAGGACATGAAATGAGGCCGGAGTGTCGGGCCGAGAGGCCGCTGTTAGATAGAATGTGCTGGCTCCCACACGCTCCGCTCAGGGCTGCATTAATGGCTGCGTGCCCTGCCAGGATGTCCGCGCTCCAAAATGCGTGCAGCTGCCTCCGTAATCCCCGCGGCTGCCTGTCACTCCTGGCCCGCTGGGTAAATGCTTGCTTGCAAGTTCGGGCAGACGTTAGTGAGCGGCAGGCCTGGAGCCGCCTTGACAGATTAAGAAGCCACAGGGGAGGTGGGGCGGGATACTGTCAGCTCGCTCGACCTTTTGGCAGGGCCCCGTCCTCAGTGCTGACCCCTCTTGACCTTCGTGTGCGGCAGTCTCTCCCTAATGGGCCTGATGGGGGAGATGAAGTGATACTGGGTGAGAAAGGGGGGCAGGGTGTGTTTTAGAGCCCCATCCATGTCATTGATGTGACAGCAAAGATGGCTAATCTGTTTCCTCTTGGAGGCTGCTGGGGTCTGGGGGGGGGGAGTTCAGGTTCAGCTTAACCAGCACCAGGGCCGTAGCTAGAAATTCTGGGCATCCTGTCTCAATGTCACCTTGGGGCCCCCACCTGGCCAACTTTTATGTATGTCCAGTGTTGGGCCCCCTGAATCTGCCAGTGAATCCATGCTGACCGTGATCAGCACAGAGTACGACCCGAGCCGTTCCGCCCTACACAGCTGTACTGTCATGTGTCACAGCGTAGTACTGCCTGTGCCTCAGGTGACATAGAAAAAGCCCCCTCTTGTCCGTCACTACCTAAACCAACTGATAAAACGAGGAAACACCTTCAGTTCAGGTCAGTCGAGTTGGATTTTTCAGTGTTGCTCATGTTTTTCTTGGTCCGTTTTTTCTGTCTGCTGTTCGCAGATAGCTGCACTGGGCAGGAAGCCAGTGTTTTCCATGTGCGATTAGAAAGGTAAAGAGTGGCCAAGGCAGGCAGCAGGTTCACACGGCAGAGTGAGGGCTTGGTGTTTCCGATGAGACTTGAGCGTGATTCCTCCTTACACCTGCATTCTTATCTTCACCCAGGAGATGAGGGTACTTGTGCAGGCATATGGCTGTGCGGGTATCTTAGTGTCAGAGCCGTTAGCTGGTTAGTCATGCTGGTACAGAGAATTTCAAATGAATTTCCATACTTTTTCCATGTAAAAGCTAAACTGTTTTCCTCCCTGAAGGTTCATGAGTGAATTGCAGAGGTGGGCGGATGTCACCCCTGGGGGGGGACGCCCTTTTCTATGGAGCTCTGCTCCTCCTCACCTCTCCGTTGCTCTTTTTACCCCTGCGGGGGCCTAATGTCGTGCCTTTGATGATCCATCCAGCGCCTCTGGGGGGTCACGCCAGGTGATGCGTTTAGCGTTAGCTAAACAAGCTGCAGGCTATAGATTTTTATGAGGGACCTTGGGGGGCAGGATCTTACCTGACATTACATCTGACTGCTGCCTTATGTCAAGCACGCTACGTGTGTGTGAGTGTGTAAGTGCATGCATGTAGGTCATGTATATTTTATATTGTGGGGACCAAATGTCCATACAATGTGATAAAAACCTGTTATTTTGACCTTGTAGGAACATTTTTTTAGTCCCCACAAGGACAACCTCAGTATTATAAAAATCCATTTTTTTTGATTGCTATAGTTAAGGGTAGGGCTGGGTAGAGGTAAAGGTTGGCATAATTTGGATTGGGTTATGCCATAGATGTGGTTCATTAAAGATAAACTACAGACACACACTCACACACAAACAGCACCATTTTACAGTAAGTCTCCCTTTTGCCACTTATAAATGGTATTTAGTCATAAAGCTGCCATTTCTTTGAGCCGTCGGAAAGAAACCCGCATCACTCTAATTAGTGTTCATGACTTTCTCTGAGAATGTGTTAAATTACAAATCACTTTTTATAAGCGTGACAATAAAGCGTTTGTCTTAGGGAAATTTTTCTTTCTGTGGTCCAGTGCAGATCTGCAGAGCCTAAGGACCTTTTCTGTCTGATTCAGGCCTCCTGCCATTAGATGCTGTAGCCTGGATTATCACTGCAATATGAAATACTTCAAAATTTCTGTCGCTCTGTGACAGATTGTTTCTCAGGTCTGCATTTTAATAATAGTTCATTTTAGTTACAGATGCATGAAATGAAACATCTGCTAAACAAAGTGAACACAAAGACTCATTTTAGATTTCATATATTAAGCTGAATGTGATGTATTTTACTTCATTTTTGAGCACAAATATGCTTTTGTCTTTTGTAAAAGAGCTTCACACTTTGAAAGTTGCCAGGAATAAACCAACTTTATCTTTTAACCCTAAACGTTCCTGTTTCTATGTTTTTTTTTTTTAGCTGGTACATTTTATCCAAGCAACTAACATGCAGTATAATATAACTCTTTATCTAGACATAGTATCTATTGATATAATTGACAGGCTTCCGGGTAATTTCTTCTCAGATCAATATGCACAGCACTCTAGATTCATAGCCACTACAGAACCTGCTGGCCATGGCTTGTAATAGCAGCTGTGGTGGCTGTTTCTTACAGTTGCTCAGCTAAGCCAATTGTTCTCAGCATCTCATTCTCACTTCTTACTAAATAGACGGAGCCTTTGACGCACCTGAGTGAGGTAGAGCACCAGACGGCCACCTACACGGCCACAGCCCTGGACGTGTGGCACTGCGCACGCTCACTGCACCGGCCTGGCACCGCTCTACTGCCACCATCATCTCTGCATGAGCAGCACGAGATCCGATGGCACTCGGCCATCGATAATACGTTCCCACATGAGCAAAGTTTTACAGCCAAATATAACACCCTGTGCTAAATGTTTATCTGTGGTTAATTCATGCTGAAATGCTGTGAAAATGATAAGGAAGAGATGAAATGATATATTACGCGTATCGTTACATTACGTAATGTGCTAATGCTTTGTTCTTTTTGCAGTGGCTTGGCCTGAGATATTATTATTATTATTTATTACCTGTCTCTGTGTGGGGGCATGGGCATGCGGGGGAGGGACGGTGTTAAAGATGCGCAATTCAAATAGGGACACATCCATTATTATTATTATGATGATTATTATTGTTATCATTGTTGTTAGTTACTTAGGCAATGCTTCTGTCCCAAACAGCATGATATTTGTAAAGGGGCATCTTTTACCGTAGTGACTTGCCCCTCACTGCATGGGATTAGACCTGATAAACCTAGTGGTTCCCTGCTGTGCTTTTACCCCACAGGTCATCAAGTCAGGCTCCAGCTGCTGTCATTCTGAGCTGAGCAGATAACTGACCCGGGCCGCTTCATTCGTATATCCAGTTGGCTGTTCCAGCATCATAGGAGTCACATGGTGTCCACATGGGTGGGCCTGAGGGTGGGCAGTGGGTCTGTTCCCGGTACTGTTTGGCAGGCCTGAAGGTGGGCAGTGGTTCTCTGCCTGGTACTGTTTGGCGGGCCTGAGGATGGGAAGTGGTTCTCTGCCCAGTACAGTTTTGTGGGCCTGAGGGTGGGCAGTGGGTCTCTTCCCGGTACTGTTTGGCAGGAGCAGTGGCAGACGGAAGCCTGAAAGAAGTCTCCTTGGGCAGGCTGTCTATGGCTTGCCAGGGCCCCTGGGAAGTCAGGCCTGTGGATGCTGCAGTGTGGAGGAGATGACACTGGTGCACAGCCTCTCCTCGTGTGCAGGGGCATTTCTCTGAGCGGGCGGAGCAGGATTTTGATGGTCAGGCTTTCTAGGCAGGGGGATGGTTCTTGGTGGGTGGGTCTCCTTGGTTCGAAGGATCTAACTCCTTGAGTGATCTTCTTTGCCAAGAAACAGCTCTATGGTCTGCATTCTTAACTGTGATTGCATTTCCAAGGTCCATGCACCAGGTTGAGAAGTGTTAGCTGAGGCTAAAGTGAAATTCAGGCAGCAAGTACTGAAAAATGTGCCGTTATTAATAAGAACATCAACGTCGGCAGAGCGATAACACAGCTGGTTACTGAGATGGGCTGGATTATACATATATATGGGGAACAGTGAACAAAATTGAAATGAGAGAGTGATCAAGGGAGAGGAAGTGGGCAGGGTACCATCTCTGAAAGGGCAGCACCACAGTGTGTTAATTATTAATGGTCAGTGGGCTTAAGGAATTACAGGATTAGGCCTCTTCCAGCAGATAGCATCTGGCCCTTATGGCCTGTAGAAGATGGGGCACGTGGGCTGCACACGCTGCCCCGAGACGGCCCCTGATTGGGCCTGAGGCTTAGGGCCCAATGATTTCTATGATTTCTGCGATGGGGAAATCACAGATGGAATCAGAGAATCAAGGCATGAAAATGGTGTTTACTTATAAATGCAAAATTGTGTGGAATTTGCAGATATTGTGTGCACAGTTTAAACCTATGATTTTTTTCACATTTTGAGATCGTCCTGATAGTGTAAAATACCCTGGCAGTAGGCATAGCCAGAGACTTTACAGGAAGGATTCTGCCGTAGCCAGATCTGGTCCAAATGAGTGCAGGATGTTGCACCTCAGGAACTCAGGGCGCTTCCCCGGCGGCTCGAACATTTACAGGAACGACCATCGTGGTGCAGGAACCAGTGATGCATGGGTCCATTCACAAGCGACCCAAACTCACCCAATGCTTTTATTGAACCTGACCTCAACTCAAAACGTTATAATTAATAAATGTTTTATGTTAATTCAACTATTAATAGACAAAATGATGTTCAACCTCCTATCCGACCTGCTGTATTTGCTTAAATTTTATTTTAACTGACCTGCCTGCAAATACTCTGATTATATCAGAATCCAGAACGAAGTTTTTATAATCTGCCGACCCAAAACAATCACCCTTTAAGGAAACAAAAGTGGATACAGGCAGTAGAGACAGCACATGTCGTACTCTGCAAACTACGAAATTGTTGTGTCCTTAAAGGCTAATTTTTTCGGTTAATTTTTTTGGTGAACTTAAAATCTGAAACAGATCAAAATATATTTTTTTTAGAAAATGGATTTCACAGGGCCCTGTGGGCAGCCCTGGGCTCTTACGGGCTGCTTTAGGGTGTGCTGCTCTACTCGCTGCTTTTTTGGGCAGGTCATGGGGGTGTTGTTCTGATCACCAAACTGGCCTTTATGGGCCTGCATGCAGATGCAGTCTGCTCCGCTGTGAGTCCCCACCCGTGCAGCCAGACGCTCCTTCACACGCACGTGTTTCCCAACAGATGGACTCCAGGGGCGCCGCTGCGTGACCCTTTTGTCATGTGACTTACCCGCTAGACCAGCATGCTGCTTAGGCTGGGTCCTGGAGTGTGTGATGTGTGTGTGTGTGTTTGTCCGTGTGTGATGTGTGTGAACGTCATACACACATATACACACATACACATGCATCACGTGCACATACACACATCATACTCACAGAGTCAATGTATTCTTGTTTTTATGGGGACTCTCCATTCAATTTTATGGGCATAACCCATACAGATTTTTACCATTGGGGATATCTGGTCCCCACAATGTAATAATTATAAAAACGCACGCACACAGACACACACATCACACACATCACACACACTTACGCATACTCACAAGCACAGGCAGTCACACTTTTTCATGACAGGGAAAAAAAAGGCTGAAAAAGGGAGGATAACGAGGGGGAGAGAATATGAGAAACAGTGAGAAACAGAGGGATGAAAGGAGGGAGAAACAGGGAGGGAGAGAGGGACTTCACTTACTGTGTGTTACTCGACATGATGGCACTAGTCTGTGGGGATTTTCGATATAGGTGCCAGTGATGCACTTTAAACTAAACTGAACAAATCAATGACCTGAACCGTAAATACTCTGCTATTAGCACCCATCTCTTTTTGAAGAAAAACCTCTATGTAATGCAAGAAGGATGGGAGAGATGATGTAAAAAGGAAAGTGGTGGATCAAACTGGGGTGATGATTACAGCCATTCATACACTGGACAAAAGTATTGGGGAGTAATTACAGGCATTGGCCATATAAGCCACATGCACTGCTGACCTACAGGTGTGTAAGATGGCAGCAGAATGGGGGTCATGCAGGAGAGGTTAGTCAGCCGAGGACCGGCATTGGACACCTTTACAATAAGTCAGTTCTCCACTTTTCTGTCCTAGAGCTTCGCTGGTCAAGTGAAGTGAAGCGGAAATGGAGGACAGGCTGAAAAGCTCCTTGGTCGTCATCTTAACACGACCGGTCTGTCGGCCCAAATCTGAGGGCGGAGGGCTGAGTGTGAATTTAGCAGACTGAAGTGTTGAGTGCTCTCTGGCTGGGAACTCTCCCGCTCTCAGACATGACATGCCATCCTATCCTCCTTCCCTGCGCCACAACAATATTACGCCCCAAAACAGTCACACCTTCAAATCTAGCTTTATTTGTAGTGCATCTTTTCAAGTCGAATGTCTCTAAGCATCAGACCGAATATATTTATCCCAAATATGTTAACACAGGAAAGAAAAGGCAACCTCAAATTGTGAAAAAATATAAAAGTACTCTGTTACCGCTGGAAAAACCTGGCACAAGAATAATAATGGAGCTGGGTAGTGGGCGGGCTGTAGTGGTCGAAAGAGTAAAGTGCTAGGATGCTTGCTGGGATATTTTTAGCCTCCATAAAAATAAAAAAATGAAATAATTTGGGGGGGAGGTGTCATGGTCAGTGCCGTGGTCGCTTCACACCTCTGGGCCCAGGGTTCGAGTCTCCAGCCCAGCCCTATTTGTGTGGAGTTGTTCTCCCTGTCTCATCCTGGGGTTTTCTCCAGTAAATATTTTAACGAAGGTCTCTATTCCCAGTCTGCTCTTTAACAAAGCCCCAGTTTGATCTAATTTTATGTTGCTATATTGACTGATAAAAGTTGCACAAAGGTTTGTGATGTTATTTCACTGTAATTGTCATTTGAAAATATAGCATCTTTTGTTCTGTAGGTTCTCCTGGGTAAACTTGTTACTTGGAGTAAAGAATTGATCTTATTTTTACAGACAGGATACTGATGAGTGACAAAAACTCTCATTTGACAGTTATATGGCATTTATTTTGTGCAAATTTAATCTTACAACAAAGATGTCGTTGCCCCTGATAGATTGCTTTAGCGTATTTTTGAATGGGTGGCACGGTGCCTTACTGAGTAACTCACTCGCTTCCAGGATTTTGATCTGGCCTCACCTCTGTGTGTCTGCGCAGTTTTGAGTGTTCTCTCTGTACCAAGTAGTCCCGGTTCCTCCTGCAGTCTGGGTACATGCAGGTAGTGTTCCCTGTGGTAGACTGGCATCCCATCCAGGGTGTGCCCCAGCCTTGTGCCCTGTGATGGATTGGCATTTCAACTTTGGTAGTACTTTATTGAGGGGCACAGATGACATAGTTGTACAGGCAAACTTAATGTATTATTTAACCAGAAATGAAGTCTTACGTACCAATCCCCTATTTGTTCATCATTAACCAGTCATGACGGTTCCTGTATTTTCATGCAGTTTCTATTTGTTCATGATTTGTACTTGAGTAGTGACTTAGTTAATAAGTTTTACCAGTGCTTCTTGTTCAGTCTTGGTGAGCTGGTCTGGTTTTTGTTCATTAGTCCATTTCTTATCTGGGTATTTTTGGCTTGAGTGACTCATGCAAGATCACAGGTGGTGGTGCCAACATATTAGATGACGCTGGTCCAGCCATAGGCAGCAAAGAAAGCCAGAATATAAACAGGCAGCTGCTGGGTCTCAGTGATGCAACATAAGACTGTAGACCGGATAACCAGGACTCCTGCTGGTTATACCTGCATATTACCACCCTGGTCTAGGGAAGGCAGCAAGTCCTGAGCATTTCAGTTAATAAAGCGGGTCCAGGGGTGGATGTAAGCAGATATGGCCACTCCACATCAAAATAATAAGAACAAAATATGCAGTATTTTATTTTCTAAGTGGCACCATAGGACAGTGCAGAGAAAGTGCAGATCGTCCACCCCCAAGAACATAAATGGCCCCTGATTGCCACCCCAGTTCAAATTTTCTGGAGACACCACTAGAGTTGTCCTGTCCCCAATTCCCAATGTACCACGTTAGTCAGTGGATATGAATAACAACAAAGGAGTTTGTTGCCAATAAGAGGATGCAGCACAAGTGACCCTGGGAGCGAGGCACTGCAAACATTGTAACCTATCCAACAACAGCAACATAAACAAAACCTCCCTAATTATCACAGAACAGGATAAAACACAAACTAAAAATGTATACCCACTCCCTACCCTGCTTCCTTAACATCAGTAACACAAGCAGATTAGTTATTAACCACAATAGGAATGACCACACTATTTACACTGTATACAAGGTTAATTACTCTAAGCACAGATACACAGATAGCACCAGGGCACCATGCCGCAATCAGTGCAATAGCCAATGAGAGCTTGGCTTGCTTTGGGCATCCACCAATCAGGTCTGGAGAGCAGTTGTCATGCCCGGTTGATGCAGGGCAGCAGCAAGGTGCAGTGCGGGGCACCAGAGCTGGAAACGGGAGACAGTGACATCCATACACACCACAACCCCCCCACAGACAATCGCAACAAAATAAATGTCTGCGGGCATAACACTCTATTTGTCTCATCCAAATGGACCCCGATGATCCTTCAACACCATGCCCTCTTTCGAGTATCCTGCTGTCATATGCTCAACCAGGCAGAGTAGTCTGGGGTGCAGACCAGCTGTCATATGCTCCCTGCACCAGCAGAGGGGGCTTTGGAGGACACATTGTGCGCCACACCTACAGAATTCTCCCGTTTCCCTTTAGAGCTCTTCCTCCAGTGTCACCAAAGAATAAGCCTGTGTTTCTAGCTGCATCATTGCCTGTGCATGAAAATTCACCAGTTCAGAGAGAATGCAGTTCAAAGACATGAATGGATTGATTCCCAAAGTTGTCTCCTTGAAGTACATATAACAGGTACACAGTGAGGGAGCAGTGAGCAAGTTTAATGAAGCAGGCTAATTACATTAATGAGATAAAGATCACCAAAAAACAAAAGTTATGCAGAGTATTTCTGTCGTCGCCACACAACATCTTGTTTTTGGTGCATCTTTGGAAACTTAGGCTAGAAGCATCGGTCTTGACAGTTGTATTCTTTTACATATTATCTGCCTCACGTATAATTCACTTTGGACAAATATGTCAGCAAAATGAATATAAATGCAAATAGAATGGGAAACAGCAGTATAAGCTGCCTTTTGGGGATCATGTCATTTGCTGAGGACGCATCTCTCTGCTGAGAGTCTTGGATGCTGCACTGACTAACATTTGCAAGTGACAGAAAGGCCCAATTATTGTTCACTTAGTCTGGGCCTTGTGCTGGAGTCACAGGTCGGCACGGCCTTAGCCATCAAGCAGCCGTTCGGCTGGATTCACATGGTCCGGCTGAACTGTGCAGCTCTTCCCAGTGGGGAGGCAGCAGCTGGTGGTCTGGGTCAGTCTGCCCAGCTCCTACTACCTCTTCATGCAGCTCACCAACAGTCTAAAAATAGACTCCCCGCTTTCGGCAGCATGCATGTGGAGAGGGAGGTGGCTCATCATCGGGGCTCCATGCTTAGGAATGTCCAACCTGCTAATTGCTGTAAAAAGCCGCCCCGAGCCACAGTTCCTCATATCGGGGCAGCATCTCGGTCATCCTCACTGATGCTAATCTTGTCCATTACGTCGGACCACCTGCCCGCTCACTGCAAGCTGGTTTACAGACCCTTCACCTTATGGGCAGCGAGTAGTTAAGCTAGCTAAGTCTCTGAGCCTGTGATAGGAAGATTGCTTGTTTGCTGTTCCGTACTGGGGGGGGAGGGGGGACATTCATCCATCCACATCATGTCGCTGATCGAGACTGAAGCGTTATCTATATCTAGCATTAAATAACCGACCCTTTGCATCCTAGCGACAAGTCTACAGAACACTCAGGACGGCAGCAGCAATTTCATTTGCATTACGTTTATTCATACTTCTCAAGATGAAAAAAGTAGTATAGACACTAACTTCAGAAGGGAAAATGCATGAAAACTTACTTTACAGCTTGACATTTTTCCAGATTTGTCTACAGGAAGGTTGGAGCAGCATAAATATAACCAGGATCAATGGATACTTTCTTAAATATTAGTTTTTTCCATTTCAGTTGTGTGATACAACAATTGAATATATTGAAGGCAGGAAGACAATAAATGCAACATCCAAAACAATGTACAACCTGGCATTTTGGTGGTGAAATTGCTGAGTGTCACAGATACATCAGCTCACACGCCAGCATAGGCCACTAGCGTAGGTCACGGTGTAGGTTCGACGCAGAGGTATAAACCAGCCTTAAGGTATAAGAGGCTCTTTGGTGAATTAGTTATGGCAGTAAAACATGCAACAAAAAAGACTTGTGATAAGGCAGTGGTATTTCTTCGAAGTTTGTTAGTGAAATCATGTTACCTTAATGGTGACAGCATTGGTCACATCATTATTATAATGAGATAGGTTGTAAATAAAATTGCTCCTTTGAAAACAAGAGTAGCCCGAACGTTTGTTTGTATACTCACTGTGCTTTAACGAGCAATTATCTCAAGCCGCAGTGCCACAGGCTGGAATGCAAATGGAAAACTATTGAAGGACTGGTCTTCCAGTGCATGAAATGACTATCACACAACAGAAAAGCTCTGCACAGTATTCTGATACCCATTACTTTAAGCTTAAGGGCAAAAGAAAAAGCTGTCTGTTCATCTTTCGTGTTTACTAAACACTGACAGGACTGGGATTACAACAGCCTGTGCTGCTTCAGTAACCTTCAGTGAGAATGAAAAAGCCATTAATTTTTCACAGCTATTCATCCATTGCAGGACCTCAGTAAATCAGTAAATCTGGAGCCATCCAGGGCAACACAGGGTGGCACAGGGCATGAGACGGGGGGCAGCAGCCTATCACAGGGCACACGCACTACATTATAAGCAATTTGGGGATTCCCCTGTTAACAGCATTGAGGCAGCTGGAGGAGCAAGTGCTCTGTGTACAATAAATATAACCAAGCTAAACTGTGGAATTATGGGTGGCAAGATGAAGCATGCATGTGGTGCAAGGTGGGGATTTGAACTCAGACCACCAGCTTCCTTCCTCGTCCCATCAGCCTCCTCTGCACACCTCTGCCTCAGCACTCCTGTCTGCAGTTCCACTGAACAACTTAAGTCATAATTGTTTCCCAACCGTCTGCATGTCTAACCCTAACCCCCCCCCCCACTGTCCTAATATTGCTCCTGCTACTGTTTCTCCAAAGTTAAACTCATTGCATATCCCTATAATTTTCACTATTTTGCAAAACACATTTATTCATTTATTTATTATTGTCATGTGTTACGTGTGTAGCCATTTTGAAAGTCTTTGACAAACTCTAATTTGTTTCGTTGTGTGCCTACATATTTTGAAATGGTGGTGAATTTTGACTGGACTGCTTGACGTGTGATGCATTTGCGTGTGTCCTGTTCCTCTCATATGTTACGTATGACAGGCGTGAGCTCGGCACCGTGGACATGTCCTGTTCCTCTCATATGTTACGTATGACAGGCGTGAGCTTGGCACCGTGGACATGTCCTGTTCCTCTCATATGTTACGTATGACAGGCGTGAGCTTGGCACCATGGACATGTCCTGTTCCTCTCATATGTTACGTATGACAGGCGTGAGCTCGGCACCGTGGACATGTCCTGTTCCTCTCACAGACGTGATTCTCCTATCAGCAGGACCTCGTGGGTGTACTTGACATGCAGAGGCTGAGCGAGCTATGGGGTTGGTCCTGGGCATCACGTGGATGAGTCATGAAAAGAGGCTTAGGGAGATGAACCACCTGAGGAAACACTTAAGCTCTAAAATCACACACAGTGGAGATCCAGCTAGGATTAGTAGAGGAGTTTAGACAGCTCTGTGTGTTCTCAGGCTCAGCACAGGCAAGTGAAATCATTTCTATAATCAAGCCATCTGCTTTCCTATTTTTCCTGTTATTGTATTTTTCAAGTTTCTCTCCTTTTCTTACAGCAGAGATTTGCAAGAAATTTCTAAGAATTCTCTGCATTTACTCATGAAATAAGCGAAAGCTACTATCAGGGTTTGACTGAAGCAGAGTTGGCCACAGCTTCAAGGGGGGCGCCAGGCATTGCTGTCATGTGTATGTCCCTCGACTCTGACTCGGGGAGAGATCCGTCTGCGGTCGTGTGTCCTGTCACCTGATGGACTTTTTGCTGTGGTCTCTACTGCTAACCCAGCTGGAACTGGAGTCAATGTAACCAACTGCTGGAACAATGTATATTCACTCTCTTAATTGAAAGCTTGAAAACTTGTACAGACTGTGGTGTTTGTAGATCTCAGTACGTTCTGCAAAGTCATGCTGACAAATCCCATAGACCCTATAAAGGACAGGAATCAATGGATTGTCTCTGCCTTCCGGTTAGCAAGAGCTACATTTACCATTGTAGGCTCTAGTTTTAACTCAGACCTGCATTTATGAAAATAACCATCCCCTTTCCATGCTCATCCATAAGGCACCTTGCTGGTGTGTTTGACTTAAGGGTCTCACTAGAGGAACCAACAGGAGTCTGTTCAGATATATCCAGCAAGGCGGCAGAACCTGGGGCCTGTACTACGAAGCGGGGATACTGGCTTATTGGGGTAACTTGTCAGATTTAAGGTAGTCTGGGCAAAATGTAAGTGAACAAATATGAAGTCCATTTAAACTGTGGTACCTTAAATCCGACAAGTTACCCCGATAAGTCAGTAACCCCGTTTTGTAGTAACCAGGCCCCTGGACTGGCTGCCATGGCATTATTATTGTTATACCTGTAGTTTATGTAAATGTCTCACAAGAAGCCATTGGTCTCGTGATGGCAAAGGCAATGCTGGTTGTCTTTGTCTGGATCTCCAGCCAGCAGACTTTTGCAGTTATTAGCTGAATTGTAACATCAACAGTTACTGCTCAGCATTCTTTCACTGTAATGAAAAATTGAACTGAAATTGAGCTCCATGCTCTGGGGATGCAGAGCTGCACTACTTAGATTTTATGTGATATGTCATTATATGTTTATACACACACACACACACATACACACACATATATATATATATATATAGTTAACTAAGAAAACAAGAAAACCTCATGTCTGCAAAATCATTGTTTTTTCAGATACAGAAAATTATTTTCCGACATATTTTATTGTCTAGCGCACCAGAAATCTGAAAATCAGCAAAATTACAGATATGAGGTTTTCTTAGTTAGCTGATTCACTCCGCTTAGTGCATATTATTTTATTTCCTGAAGTTTAGGAAATTGATTTTTTTCTGTGGTCCCAGGATGACACAGGAAACAGACTGTGACAGAATGACTTTGGAATGCGACAGACTGTGGTATCGTGTTTGAGTGCTGAATGAAGCCACAGAGTCAAGCTGTCACAGTCCCCATGAGTCGGTGACTTGCACCAGCTGGGAAGGCATGGATTAGGGCATCCCTCCAGATCGGGGCATCCCTAAACCTGCAGGCTGCTCAGCCCCGGACTGGTCGCTCCAGCCCACGGGCCCTGTGCTGGGGGTCGCCTACTGCCGCCCCCACCACACCAAACGATCCCAACGAGCCCACACAGAAAGTGGCTCTGTACGTAAAACGAGCCGCGTAGCTCACGCAGCGTGAGGATTTTCTCTGCAAAAGAACACTTGAGATGCTTCGCATTATGGGATGGAGGCACTGTGTTGCCTGGACGGGAAATATGATCCTGACCTGAATGGAGGCTTAATGTGGTCAAAGACATCATAAAAGGCATGTATAACTGGATTAGTCTCAATGGATTTAATGATAATAAATTACTGTTATGCAGGAGAGGATGCCTTGTCAGGCTGCTTAGAGCATCATGCCCCGTGTTCCGGGCCAAGCAAGAGGCAGTGGGAGAAGGGCCTTCCCCTAGCAGGTGACCGCAGGCCCAGCTGTCCAGCTCCCACCGATGGGGCCTGGCTGGGCTACCAGGCGCTTCGTGCCCCTCTTGGCCATTCTCTTCTTTTGCTTTTATGTGCAGGAGAGGTGGAGCCTTCGCAAGCAGTTTGCCCTAAATCAACATTTCGTAATGCCCAGTGTGCGGCGGCAGCAGAGCTGAGCGTTTCGCTCCCTCACCCTTCCATGTGGCTTTGCAGTGGCCTCAGGTCAGAAGCACATACTCACACACATTCCCTAGAATGATTATCTTGACACTTTGTCAAAATTAAAAAAAAAAAAAAAGAATACATCTAAAACCTTGCATGACTATGGAATTCTTATCTCGCTGTTGAAGAACAACAAGCCCTCGCAGCTAATTTCCTCTACATGTGCAGTGGTGGGAACAATCATATTTCCATTGTAGGAACTTGAGAGTTCCTGCTGATAAGAGAAAATTTCTCGAAACCTTGAAACAAGCATGCTGGGAGAAAAGATGGCGCCATTTCAGAGAATAGTGCTGCTGTGTCGATCATTTCAGGACCGCCGACATCAAAGGGCAGGATATCCTCTAGTCCGAACGTAGGCGATGTGAATGTCCCACAGAAATTAATACATCTGTGGCGTTATCAATCCTTTGCATTGAGTGTCACCTGAATAGATCTGCTGTAAAGACACATCCACAAATACACAGACACACGCAAACATACAAACAGCACCATTTTACAGTAAGTCTCCCTTTTGTCACTTATAAATGGTATTTAGTCATAAATAAATGTATAACTTATGATTGTCTGTTAATCATTTACAAAGGGTTACAACCTAATTATAACATGATTATAAACTATTCATAAACCCTTAATAAGGGTAGTCCTATTCTAAAGTGATACCTATATGCAGTATATATAAATATATATAAATATAAAAGGTGTGTTCAGATTTGTTAGAGCATTTGTGGCTTTAAGTTCTCCATAAAACATTGTAAAACTGTAGGGTGGTAGAATGCACCAATAAGTGTAATTACGCAGCTACCAAACTGAAACTAGCGTGTCACTTCAGCAGTTACAATGTCTAAATGGGCTAATGTAGGCTAATGTTGACCCGGTGAAGCGATACAGCAACTGCGTCCGAAGTGCTGCTGCAAATCTGAAAAGAATGACTCGACATTTTGTGTGATGTTCAAATGTGCAATCATTAGGTGTGTAAAAAGTCAAATATATTTAAATAAATACTCACTTCGTTGAAACCATTTCAGTATTTTAAGTGCTCTTCATACATGAAGAACACTTGTTATTTAGTTTGTTTAGTTTAGCTTATAGGGACTCTAGATCTAGCTCTAGCTAACTCCTCGCTCCCAGTTAGACCTATAGTGTGAGGTGTAGAGCTGGGTGGGGATCGGTGCCATTGGCTTTGGATAAACTGAATTGA
>JAODKF010000045.1:1213861-1229500 GCA_026779585.1 Mormyrus proboscirostris | reverse complement strand
GAGCACCTTGCATTTGTCTATGTTAAATTTCATCTGCCAGGTATCGGCCCAGTCACTAATTAAATTAAGATCCCGCTAATTGACTTAATCGAGTGAGAAAATGGTGAAAATCCAGAAAATTCACGGATGGACTTTGGCTTTGACCTTGACCACAGTTCACACCTTGCCCAATCTTTATTTGTCAATAATGTTAGAATGCCTGGGGAGGCCAGCCAGCTGAACTCGGACCCCCCAGAGGTTTTTTTCCTCCCTGCTTGGGAGTTTTTGGTTCTTCTCCCTTTGTCAGCTGACATTCTTTGTTTCATTTCTTTGTTTTCCCTTTTCCCTGAGCTTTAATTATTCTTTATACATGACATAGGAATGCATTACAACACACTCATGTAAAGTACTTTGGGACAGCACTGTTGTGAAAGTTGCTGCATAAAAAAATGGAATAATTGATAAATAAATTGAATTGAATATAGGGCTTCATGCTAAAGCAACAGTGATTGCATTGGGTCTTTGCTGAGTTTTACTATAATGCATGAATGCAGATTAAAATGGATGCTTCTTGGAGAGTCTGTGGGCTTCTCTGTGCCGTAGATGAGTCATGGTGGGCTAACAGAACCCCTTTCCCCTGAGAGAGAAAAACCTTCCTCTCCATCGTCCCTTATGGGTTTATGTAGGAACGCTGGAGAGTCTTACCTTTTCCATCACTGTTCAAATAGACTTTACAGCTGTGGTTCTCTGGCCAAATACAATAGACCAGTTAAGGGGAAAGTAGCTTGATCTCCTTTGTAAACACCCATCTGTTTGGCCACAAATGCTTAGTATCCAACCACTTACATAGTGCCAATGAAGCTCTGGCTCTTCTGAACACACAATCACACACAAGGACGAATTATTTTTTGCCTGTCCGTAAGTTCATTGTGTTAAACTTCTTGTGTTTGTGCAATAGTGTTAAACCTGTTTTTCTTTAGCTTTTCTTTCTCCGCCAGTAAATGCATACAAATGGCAGCTATCACTCACAGGTAATTGGTCATAATTGGTAGCATTGAATAAATTCTGATTAAATCGATGAGAGAGTCCCAGACAAATGAGACGGTAAGAAATAAAATCCAGACTGTATTAATGTGAGAGTGGCTTCCAGACAAATGCAAGTGCTGGCGACTGCAGCACCACAGTAAATCTGCAGCACTATCTAGCAGCTGCAAATGAAATACATACCCTCATAAGGCCTAAAAATCTACGAGTGATATATATATATTTTTTTTCCTGGATTAATTCCTGCCCCCTGTCATATCCTGATGCAGAGCTTGGGCCCAGACCATGACCATATATTCAAGGCTGCGCGGCCGATTGTGGGCCTCCTCAGCGACCTGTCGTCCCTCCAGCCCGCCCCAAAGGGCCAGCGCCTCAGCCCTGCTCTCCTCCTGCCAGGCGTCCTCTCATGACAGGATGGTAGCAGGAGACCGCATGGAGTCCGTAATACCGTTTCTATCCTGATCGGTAACAGCTGTGCATTCTCCTGTCATGTGACAACATCCTACCCTGCGTCCTGGCAGGCCGGCGCCATTCCAGCGCTTTGGTCCCTAACTGCACAATGGCCATTAACAAACCCCTTCTAACTCTCAGCTGGATATTAAAGGCTGCAGCCCACCTCTGCCTTTGTGAATGTCCAACTTAAAAAAGTCACATTTAGTTTGAGGAAGTGCTCATCTAGGATGGTGTCAATTTTTGAGAGAGCAGGGTCAGATAGTCCCTGGGGCAATTGGGGATTAAATTCTCAAGGATCCAACAGTGAAATCTGTTAAGGATTTGAACCCATGACCTTCTGATCACAGGCACAGAATACTAACCTGCCGAGTCACATAGCACCTCCTGTTCACAATATTGTCTTCTGGAATGAAATAGATTTTCCAGTTTACCTGGCTTCACCCAGCATGCAGCCTCCTCCACTGACCATCGATGCTTTTTCCTCTCTGGCTTCATGCGTTGACACTCAGATGGTGCAGCTGGAGAGTCTCGCTGTTTAAACTGCTCTGTGCCATATCGCCGTCGGTGAGGCTTCCCATGAAACCATGGGAGTGCTGGCGGCCGGGTTCCCGCGCACCTCACGGGGGCGGCGGAATGTTCCGGCTGTCCTTTCTTCCCTCGCCAGCAGTGACATCACCAGCCAACATCCATCTGCACATTTATGCTATAAGTTACGGCTGTTTGCTGCAGGAGGCCATTTTTCAAAGCCATCAAGTTCCAACGGTGGTGGTCTAGAACATTATTACCATTTTGATTTTTATGCAATGAATTATAATTAAATAGAAAAATATTCTGTCTGATTTATGCATATTTTTTTTTTTCACCATTGATCATGTTTCCCAACTGACGTTCAGAGAAACATCACTTTTAAAATTCTTTAATTTTTTTATTGCATGTAGTACTTTATTTTAATATTTTAATTGCATTTAGTATTTTATAAATATTTATATTTCACAGTGGCGCTTTTCCGGTGACTGGATCTTGCAGATTTCAGTGAAACGTGAGCTTCTGCGCACAGACGCTGCACAGACCGGGACGCCAGGCCGGTGCTGGCTCCCGCCACAACGCCGTAACTGTGTGAGAGGTTTTCTTGTCAGAGCGCCTGCGCTGCTGAACCCAGTCCAGTCGCGCGCTCTCACGGGCGAGCCGCACGAGTTTCCCAGCAGGGACATCCTGGGAGCGTGTGAGATGTCTTTGCGCAGCAGGCTGTGTGACTCAACAGCTACATCAGTGGCAGCTGCGGCCGACTGCGCAGGCATCCAAACTAACATTGCAGATACATCTCACATCAGCTGCTTCAGAGCGGCTCTGTCTGTCTCCTTGTTATTATTAGTGAACAACTCATTTAAAATGAAATGGGGGAAAACATGTAAGCGGTGCATGAAATGCTCATGGTGGGAATGCAGGGAGCCTGAGCACGCGACCTCTGTGCTCCTCGCAGCCGAGTGCTTTCCGTGTCACAAGCAGCCACGGCATCGGAAACAGCTTGCTGAAGAAAAGGGAAGTGGGGCTTATTATTAGCAGGTGAAAACAAGAGGTCTGTGAGAAGAGGGAATGAAAACTGAGCCTTCGATGAAGGAGCTGCCCGGGCACAGGTCACAACCCATGTCAGTCAGGTCACAACCGATGTCAATTAGGTCACAACCCATGTCAATTATGTTAAGGCAACTTTATAGAAGTGAGAAGAGGAAGCTGATTGTTTCTTTATTTAGTTTTTGTCCTGTCTGGCCAAACACTCGAAGGAAGTGGCAGCCATGGGCCGTTTGGACAGCGGCTGCGGCACCCGGATCCAGCCAGGGTGCTGGTTCATGTATAGATTTGCGATAACAGGACTGATTCTCGTTTTGAATACACCTCCGAGGATCATTTTTTTCCCCGTTAATTGTATCTATTTATAATTCCTGTTTCTATTATTCGATTTGTGATTCCTTAATGGGAGCTGCGGCAGTGTTAGTTACCTCAGTGACTCTTTCGGCCGTTACAGTAGTGACACATCGTGTTCTCTCTGTAGTATCGTATCTGCTCTCCAAATACACTGCTGTAACCTTCTCTCTGGGCAAAGCTCACATGTGCTATAAGATCGACGGAGGATCCATAGGGAGACATATAATGATCATAAAGAATTTTGAATAATTACACATGAGGGAGCTTCCGGTAGGCAGACGGGAACGAGAGCACTCTGGGACACACATGAGCAGCCCATACAGTCTCATCCAGATTTCCATGTCATCAGAGCTGGGGGCGGCGCTGATCTACCAGGTGGGAACAGACGGTTCTGGAGCTGCCCATGGCCCTCGGCCTGATCCGGGTTCTGTTTGTGGACCAGCCGGTCCTTTGTAATGTCAGAGCTGTGGGAATCCTTTGCTGTGGCATAAATGTTATGCCGATGAGACCAACAGCAACAGGGACTTCAAGGACATCATGCAAACTCTCATGCAAAGACTGTCTGAACGGCTGGACATGGGAACGGAGGTTGTGGCTTGGGGACGCTGCGCTCATCTGTAACGTCTGCGTCCTTATGCACCTCACGTTTCACGCCTCTGCTTTTCCCACCAAGTTACTTGCATGTGACTGTGCCGTTATGAGTCTCTGCTTCACCGCACAGCTGCATACCCTCCATGCCGGTCCAGCTCTGCGTCTTCATCGCAGCTCCAGTGCAGCATGTAACTGCATGCATTGCACCTCGGTGTTAATGGTCACGCGAGTTGCTCTAGATTAACATACCTTTAAAGTGAATAAATGTAAAGGTTTCGAAACAGACAGAGGTTTAATTATCTTTTTATCCCAGAGGCACAATTTGAAAGCTCCTAGGAATATACTCGGCTCTCAGTGGACTGTCTGACACTATGGTTTCCATTTTAAGATTTAACCCATATTGCAGAAATTACTTACCCTACATAAAACAACAAAGCTTTGCAGTCTCATTGTCTTGGCAAAATGTGTTTCTTATATATATATATATTTCTTGTCTTGTTTCCTCAGAGGCTTGTATCTGAAACCTGGTATTTTCTGCTCATATAGGTTTCCTTTACATGGAGAGGTGTAGCCAGGAAGTCTGGGCCCCTGAACCTGCAGAGATCTCCATGGTTCTCTGACGGCCCTGTTTCCACAGCTGCTTTTGCTGCAAAGTCTGCGAACCTGGCTCTACTGTAAGCGATTTCTCTTGAGAAATCCTATTTGGGGCTTGTATACTGTATCTCTGTATGTGATGATTGTGTGCCTAGTCTTTAGGCTTAAGTATAACAAGACATTTCCAGTCTGACCTCCATGCTGCCTAGTGAATGCAGAGGTCAGGCCTCCAATTACAGGACAGTCTGGACCTCAACACGAAGAGTAAAGGGTGTCCATGTGACCCATGGTAACCCAGCGGGTACCAGTGTGTGCATCCCCTTTATCGGAAGGTTAACCTGTAATGCCTGTCTGTAATGCCTCTCTCACGCGCAGAACTAGGTTTTTTTAGCAGAGAAGAAAAAGGCTGCCATCTGCTGGTTACTGGGTGGAAGGGCATCAAAAAGGCACATTCTAGAAAGTGAAGCATTACTTCAATAAACAATGCAGCATGTCAGTCTTAGCAGGTTAATAGATTGGTTTAAGGTACCTAGTCTGAATATATTAGGATCCTAATGTATAAAATTTACCGAGTACGAAAAAAGGCTTCCAGTAAGTGAGTGTGTATGTATACATATATATTTTCTCTAACCACCTGTCCAACACCGAATAAGACCGCCCCTATAATTGACAGCCGTTCATCCATCCTTTTTCCTGAAACCGCTCATCCGATTCAGGGTCGCGGGGGTCCGGAGCCTACGGGCACAAGGCGGGGAACAACCCAGGATGGGGCGCCAACCCATCGCAGGGCACACTTACCAGTCAGTCACACATGCATGCCAACGGGCAATTTGGTAACGCCAATTAGCCTCAGCATGGTTTTGGACTGGAGGGTGAAATCGGAGCGGGGAGAACATGTGAAGTCCACACACAGGGAACCGTGGCGGAGACTCGAACCCAGGTCGCACAAGTGCGATAGTGCTCACCCCGTTATGGACATTATGTTCGGCAATTTGGAAAACTCCCCTGTAGTTAAAAAAAAAAAAAAACATCATGGGCAAATGTTTGAGAAGGAAATTTTCAGAAAACGACATCATCCTGTACCAACAGGTTAAGAACAATATGATTGGTGGTAGTGTACAAGTATATTAGAATCAATGGCGAGCCCTAGCTTAATAACCTTATGAAAGTGCCGTGGCAGAAAAAGGTTTGGGAAACACTAGTTTTGACCATAATTTGTTTTAAGGCGGGGTGGTAACTATAGGTCGCCTGAATGATACAGAGATGAAGCCAGCATGAATGAACAAGGACCATAAAAGCGATATGTAAGTGACACAAACCGCACGAGGCAGAAACGTTTGTGAGTTCTTATAATGGGCTCGGGTGCCCGAGTGCAGAATGACGGTGGATTACTTAGTGTGAGAGGACCAACTTTCCCGGATGGGTAAGTTTGGAAAGGTTATAGCTGTTAGCGTTAATAACTGATCACATCGGAGTAATAATGTCACCGTTATGCGACACAACCAGGGACACACCGAACACCTGGTTAATGGCAATGAACAGCTGCCTCATTCGGGCTTCAGTGGCTCTTTCAGCAGACCAAAGCTGTCAAATGCTGTTGTTAGTGCATTAAAATAGCCACTTTCCGCATTAAGGTCCAAGTTCAAGGGATGGAGTGGGAGGATTGTGGCCGCGGATGTGGGCAGTGACGTCGGCTGCGGGATATTAAATATAAAGCAAAAGGAAGGAGCCGCCGCCAGTTTTCGGCTCGCCGAGTTTTGTTCGTTCGATTAAACCGAATTTAGGGAAGATAGCGTGTCGTTTTGGCTCCGTGCTCATAATATCATACATGAAGTTGTGGATGCGGAGCTGCTGCCGTCCGGCCAAGAGGCTGTAATCGCAAAGTCTGCAGCAACAGGTTGGTACCATCGTCAAAAGAATCATCCTCCAAGTGCGACCTCGGGCTGCACTTCTCGCATTCGGCTGTAAACTGCAGGTTTCGTTTTAATTCCAGGGAGCCAAAGCCATTTAAAACATTTTTTAAATAGTCTAGATATAACGCGTATTTGCGGCGAAGATTAACGTGGTAATAAGAAATGGGCTGCTGTTGGATTGCAAGAATAATGGAAATGCTTTTGCTGTTTAGTGTTTTGCAGATTTAAAAGTTGCCTTGGTCTATTCTTGACTTTAGCTCTCGGTTTTCCTTACTGCCGCAGTCCGCCGCTTTTTCCACGGTATTGACAAGCGGCGATATGGATCCGTCGGTGTCCGTATCTAAAACCCCCAAATAAAGGCGTTTCGCTTTTAAACAACTTCCAGTGTCTGCTGCTGTGCTCAAATAGTTTTCTCAATGTACTATTGCTTACAAATTGATTATGGAGATAAATATGAAGTATATGATAACTGACATGAGGTCAATGGGGTGAAATCTACAGTAATGACTTTATAAATGTGAAAATATCGAGGAAGATAAAGGTCTCGATGACTGTACGAATAACCGATAGATTTGTTGGTTCTGGAGTCTCCTTAGGTTTTACAGTAAGTCGTTCTCTGTGCATGGATGTCGAAGATAATGTTATGTGAACCTGTTCTTTCTGCAGCTCTTTGGGTTGAACTTTTTTTTTTACATATGTTTTATTGTAACTGTCCCGTGTGGAGTATGTGAAGAATACGGATATTTTAATCTGTCAACTAAAATATCCAACGGTGAGAATAAGCATCTTAATAATAATTCAACGTCATCTCTACATTTCCCGTAACAAGCTGACACCATGCTCATTTTAAGACCTTTCTCATTGTACACCCCACGCTGTTTGCTTTACCCCAAATCTTACAAAACCAAATATAATCGGCCAATTAGGCGTACGTTGTACTATTCTGTAAAACAGATGGTTAAATTGGTCTATCATTTATAGAAAACAAACAATCTGTACAATTACTTTAGAAATTGGTCATTTGAGATGGCCGTAACAAATCAAGCACTTTGCGGCAACAGAGACGTGGGGTTCTTAAAATGACCAGATTTAATCCTCAATTAAATTGCACCCAAATGCCGGTTGCGAGCCAGGGCCCCATCTTGGGGAAGGTCAGGGAGGCCCCCAACTTATAAATAAATATCTGAGGCAGATATATACATTCATTTGGGCAAAAGAGCTTCCTTTAATAACGGTGCTGTTAATGTAAGATATTATGGACGGCAACAAAGAAGTTACCTTTGTAATGCTGAGTGTAACATTTAAGATCTTTCCTGAACTATGTTTTTGAAGTGAACATCTGCTATCCCCAACGCTGTAATTATGTTATCATTGGGTTAAATTGTTTAGAAACTTGTGCCGAAGTAGACTTGCTTCTTTTTTGGGAGATACTGATTAATTTATCTTTGGTCATCAGTTTACTGTACCTGTAGAAAATCTAACACTACCCTCTGCTGTGGTGGAGGGGAAGTGCATTGCAATTCTGCATTCAGCAGTGGAAAGAAATTAAGGAAATGAAATTCCAAAACAATTAAAATAGCAGTATGATTAAAAGTGTCCCTTGTAAGCATTGACATTGCGTGTGGGTGTGAAGTTAGAATAGGAAAACTTTGTGGTCTATATTTGTCTCTAGATATACTGTTAATACTTTATCAATGTTTTTTTTTGTTGTGAAATTACACTTAAAGTTCAGGATTATTTCATTTTCTGATAATTATGAGATTTCTGTGTAGGGGCTTTGGTGTTTTTGAAATGTAACTGTGTCAGAGAGTGTGGATGGAGTCCAGACCCTAAAAAGGCTTTCAGTGAAGTATTTGTGGTTTGCACCAAAATACTTTCAAACATAATATTTCTTACAAGACTGAAACCTGGCTTCTCCCTACAGACATTCTACTTTTTGAATGTGGGTGGTTTTCATATTGAAATATTAGCCTGGGCTATCATTTACTTGTGTTTGCCTGGCCTTATTTACTAGGCAAATTTAATATGCCGTTTAGCATTTTAATTGAGCATATAATGCCTTGGTGTATGAATATACTTTCCGATTTTATAGTTGGGTGTCTTTGCTAAACCAGTGAATAAAGTTAATGTGATTTATTGTTTAACAATATTTAAGATGGCTGAATATCATTACTTTCGACAGTGTGAAATACTGCTTTTAAGGTCGACCAGAGAAAATAATGTGAAAATAGTGAATGGAATTGTCTAGTACTCATACTGTTTCCAAGCGCCGTTTAAGGGGAACATACCGGTCTCAGATGTGGCAGCTCTCGTGTGTTTTGACACGGTAAGCTGTTCCACTAGGGAAAGTGTTCTCTGATAGAGATGCATTGTATTCTTATGTGAATATCTGAGCAAGATGTGCTGTACATTTCGGTTTGCCAAAAACTAAACACTTCAACATCCATACACAGCCATCAGTGGGTCTTGTAGGGTTTCCTTTACTGAGGGACATTGTTCCCTAATTTAGCTGCATTGTGGCCAATGGCGTGGCTGGAAATTCTGGGGCCCCTGACAAGATTCCCCCCCATGGGGTCCTTAACCCCCTGAAATGCTCTGGGGGGCTGGATAAATGGCTGCCCCTGAGCTCGGATCCCGTTGTATGTGTGTCTTAGGAGAGCAAGATGGGGAATGTGAGCGGAAGGTTTTCATAGTCCCTCTTTGATTTTCCCTGGTAGCTCACAGACTGCAGGCCTGCACCTCATGCTGAGCTATAAATCCAGCAGTAAGATTTTATGAGGTTTCCTTTAGATACTTGTTGTATTTGTACTTGTGCATTTATTCAAATGAATGTGTATATAATCAATATAACTGCAACTGAGAGTGCGCGTGTGTGTGGGTGTGCGCGTGTGTGTGGGTGTGCGCGTGTGTGTGCGAGTGCGCGCGTGTGTGTGTGAGCGCGCGTGTGTGCGTACGTGCGCGTGTGTGTGGGTGTGCATGCGTGTGTATGTGTGTGTGCAAGTGCGTGTGTGTGCGTGCGCGCCGTGTGTCACGGCTCAAAGGCGGCCAAGGCTGTATACGTAAAATGGAGTGTTCCAGTGCACCTATATTCATACTTGTTCGCTGGCAAATGACCCTTCATTTCATTTAATTTCACTGACCTTCAGTTCTGTGACTGCAGGGAAGCGCTCTGTCCAGTGTTTAAGATGTTCTTGAGTAGTATGAGGGGGTGTAGTGGTTAGTATGGCGGCGCATTGTTAAGGCTAATTGGAGTTACCTGTGTGCCTGTGTGAGTGAATGGTGTGTGACTGTGCCCTGTGATTGGTTGGTGTCCCATCCTGGGTTGTGACTGTGCCCTGTGATTGGTTGATGTCCCATCCTGGGTTGTTTTCCGCCTTGTGCCCATAGGCTCCGGACTCCCCCGACCCTGAATAGGACAGACAGTTACAGAAAATGGCTGGATGGTTGAGTAGGTATTTTGAAAGAACTGTTGTCAGATGTTCCGATGATGGGCTTTTGTGCCATTTCTACAGTGCTGCCTAGAAGGTCCTAGTGACACCGTGAATGAGCAGCACTCTCCATGAGCATGTGGACCTTAGATGGTGGAAAAGAGCCGTCTGTCTCGGTCCCCCCGGTAAAGCATGACACCGGCAGGCGGCTTGGTGCCCCCTCGACCCCCCCTCTGTCCCGGGAGAAATAGATCTTATGTTTTTGATTCCAGGTTTCAGGCTCCTTCAGTGACTCATCCAGCTTCTAAGAAATGCATTTTTCTTTTTTGTTGACTCCTAATCTCTGAATAAATCATCATTAATTTCCCCTGTGAAATTCACAGAGTGGGTCGAGTGCGCCGCTCAGCTTGGAGCTCTACCTCATTTTTAGCTGTAAAACCGTCAGTCGGAGCTTTCGTGTTGCTTCCTTTAGATGTGTATGCATCTTTTTTTCTGATTTAAATTAGTTTTGTGTCCAAGTGTGGAGTTTTTTGGCTTTTAATTCTCAGTCTGTTCCTCATACCTGGGAGTAATGTTTCTATGGAGGTTATTGTGTCCTCATAATTGTATTATGATTTCATGGAAAATTAAACGGAGCGCAAATGAGGGTCATTCTGTTTTTGTCATACACACTAATGCCATTTTTGATCGAAATGTTGTGGAACAGTAACAATTGCCCATACAACATGTTACAGAGTAATTATTGCCAGTAAAATGCTTGAAATACTGATATGGTTATATAACATAACTGTAGCAATAATTACTATATACTTATTCAGTCACAGAGCCAGTACATTGGATTTTCTGTGCAACTATCATTATAATACTTTTACCAGAATCTAGCATTAAAAGCATAGTAGTACCATGGTACTATGAGTTCTCATAATTTAATCTAATCTAATACAAATATTCTACATTCAAGTTTGACTGATCTGAAAATCCCTTATTGCAATTTAAATGAATTTTGAAAACCACATAAATATTGTCGTTGAATTAATATTTTTTGAGATGTGCACTTTTAAAAAGCCCAACCACACCTCTGGAATAAAACCTCACAGCGGGATGGAATCCTGAGTGCTTTAAAAGGCTGAACTGTAAACACAAAGGCGAAGTGATTTGAGGTCCAGTGAGAAACACCAGCATGTTCATAAAATGTTTTAAAGTGACCTATTGTGCTGTGTGCTTTAACAGCTGTATTTAAGATCACAATTTAGTTTCTGAATCTCCATCCATCCATCCATTCATCCATCCACCTATCCATGCTGGCCTGGGTCACAGGGTTGTCTCAGTCCCTGCTGGGGTACACCCTGGGTGGGATGCCAGTGTGTTGTAGTGAAGTGCATTGTATTTACTGAATGATTTTTCATGGCTTTTGTCTGTTTATCCATCTAGGAAAGGTTCAGGGGTGAATCCGCAGGGCCCTTACTCGGGGCTGAGGTGCTGAGGTACAGTGTTTTATGTACACAAACTAGTGGAGACTGGACTGACCAATCAGATGTCTTGGCCCCGCCTCTTCTAGTTGATTGGACCCACTTCCTCTGCAATTTGATTGGTTATTTCTCCAAGTTAGTCATTTTTGCTCCTGCCCTCAGAACATTTTTGTGTAAGTAAAACCCCCATGAGTGGTGTGCAGGTTGCATTGCCACTTCTTTACCCACCAAGTAGTGTGCGCTTATCGTAAACAAGTTCATAGCATCCTCGATGGACCGCTTTCTTCCTGATCTTACATGTTTTCTGTGTGTTGTTTGAAATACTTCCTTAACTGTAAAACTACAGAATAAATTCAAATTATCACAAACATTTTAAATTGTAGATTAAAGCACAACAGATTGTCAACATTTTCCTCTGAATTTGATTTAAGAATCTTTTAAGACATTGTCTCTCTATAAATTTAATGTCATCCAAAGTGATGTGCAAAATTTTGTATGTTAACTGGCTTTTTTTTTTTTCTCATGCCTTTTGTAACATCCAATAATTTTGTGTTATTGTAGTTCTATCAAAAGAGCAGGAAATCAGTTTGAAACCTCTGAGTAAGGAGATGCTTAGTTTTTGTCCCTGGGGCAGCGGTTGCTAAGTAACAAGCCAGGCTGGTGTGTGGGCGGAACCCTAACTGACGGATGAAGCTCCCTGGTCTGTTTGACAGAGCAGACAGGAAGAAGCTCCGTTGTGGGTGGCAGATTCTCTCTGGGTGTTTCCAGAGAACATTTAGCAAAACCAAGAGTGAAAAATTTTCTACAGCTCAACAGATTTTAATGTTCCGAGTCACACGGATTTCTGGAGGCTTCTACTCGCAGCTCAGAGTGTTACCTGGACACTTTTTATGGTCGAAAGTCTATTTTAATAGCGTGGAACCTGCTGCCCCTGAATTCATTTTGAACTCAGTTTGAATTCAGTTTGGAACTAAGGACTATAAATTATACTCTGAAGGCTGACTGCAGGCGACAAGTCTGTCCCACTTCCAAGGAAGGCTGATGTACATGAAGATAGCTTTGTATGCTAATGAACGGAAAATTGACCGGGTGAAGGACAGACTTTCGACCTCAAAACTGAAGGGTTTTTTCTTGCCGTGACATTGGATGTAGAATTTGTTGCATAGCCAGTCGAGTTCAATGCAGGAAACAGGACTATGTGTTTTGCAAAATGTTATTAAGTAAATGACATAACTGTCAGTTAAAAAAATAATAATATACCAAAGTTTTATTGCAGAATGGTAGAATATATAGTACTGCATTCACAGTGTCACTAATACGGACTGTAGTGACCTCCCTCTCCCACCCTGCCCTGACTCTCTCTCTCCCACCCTGCCCTGACTCCCTTACACGGGTACCTTTTCAATGTGTTGAGGGCGTCTGAGGTTGGAAATACGTTTGTGAAGTGGGTAGAACTGTTGTCTGCTGGGGTGTCGGTGATCTTGAAGGCTGGATGTGGGCTCAGTGTTCTGGTGTGGAGGAGAACTAGACAAGGCTGTCCCATTCCGGTCCAGTTGTACAGCCTGATTATAGAGCCCCTGCTCTGTCAGCTGAGTTACGGGGTCTGTCGGTGTCGGCATCCCGGACTCTAGCACTTTCAGTGTATGCTGATGATGTCACGGTTCTTATTAGGGTGGAAGGGGGGATGATGTAAAGGCACTGAGTAAGACCCTGGCTGTTTCTGAGCAGGCTTCTTCTGCAAAGGTGAATTGGGCTAAACCAGAGGGGTTTCTTCTAGGGCAGTGGCATGATGGTGGCCCGCCAGGTTTGCCTGAAGGTCTGCAGTGGGACAGACTGGAATGAAGTGTCTGGGTGTTTATCTGGGTATTGCGGAATTCCAGGACAGGAATTGGGAGGTCATGGTGGGTAGAGTGTCGATAGGTTGTTTAAATGGACTTGGGGGAGCTGTCCTGTAGGGGGAGGGTCCTGCTTGCCAATAACCTGATTGCTTCTATGCTGTGGCATGTATTTATGGTCCTGGACCCACCACCAGTGCTAGTGGGAGTGTTTTTATGGTTCTGGACCCACCACCAGCGCTGGTAAGAGTGTTTTTATGGTCCTGGACTCGCAACCAGTGCTGGTGGGAGTGTTTTTATGGTCCTGGACCCGCCACCAGTGCTGGTTACAACTTTTTCTGGACTGGGAGCATTGGACTACAGCATCTGTCTTATATTTGCTGATGGAAGAAGGTGGGCAAGGTCTGATAGACTTATAGACTCAGCAGTATTACGGCCTTCCGTTTGCAGGCCGTACAGCGTTTTTTATGCAAAGAGGACTTGATGTGGACGGACACTGCATGTGCTCTCATGAGGTGAGTGGAGAATATGGGGGACAACAAGCATTTGTTTTTGCTTACCCTGGGAGTGATGCATTTTTCTGCAACGAAGCCTTTTTATTGATCAGTTTTATGGGCGTGGTCTTCCGTTTCTGAGGTAACCAGGAATGTTTGGCTGTATTTTGCTGTTGATGAAGAGGGATCTGTCTAAGAAAGCCGTGTACCACGCTTGTGTTAAAGTGCTGCATTTTCAGGCACTGAGTGGAATGGCGGTTTCTAGGTGGTCAGGTTTGTTGGGGCCTGGATCTTCCCCACGAGGATGTTGGAGGTTCCTGTACAAGCTCCCCATTGAGAAGCGCACGGCGGATCTTCAGTGGTGGTTTGTGCACGGGGCAGTGGCCACAAACAGACACGTGTCGCACATTTATTCCACAGTTGGGAGGGGTTGCCCTTTTTGTTCTGCGGAGGAAACGATTGAGCATCTGTTTCTGAGGTGCAGTCGGCTTCATGAATTGTTTGAGGTCCTGGGGCAGCGGTGTGTCGGTCTTGGGGCATTTTTTTCTGATCGGTTTTTTGTTTATGGACCGAAATACTGTGGTACCCAGATGGCTGAGGCATGTCTGCTAAACTTCGTGCTGGGTCAGGCAGAGAAGAGTATCTGGCTGACCCAGAGGAACAGGATGAAGGGGGCAGAATCGACGAATCCTGCCCTCATGATGAAGGACTTGGTGGCAGCCCGCAGCAAAATTGACCGTGCTTTTTTTGGGGTGACACAACCTCGTGACTTTTTCTGAGGTATGGGGCTGTGGTGGGGTTCAATATGACTTGACCCTTGAGTTAATCTTGAAGTTCTAATGAACTTGTCCTGAGGATGGCAATTGTTTCCTTGGCCGACGATGTTTTCTTGTGCCCATTGTATTGTTTTCTTTTCCTTTCTTTTTGTTTCTTGTTTTTTTTTATTGGATGTTTTTTTCGTTTTTTTCTGTTAGATTTCTCAACTGGCTTAACAAAGTCTCTCGCCCTCCTTCTCCTCGCACTATTATTACCTCGTTCCCTGCAGTGACTCCCCTGGCCGCCGTGCAGATGACGTGCTAGAGGTCACGCCGCAAATCTGAATGGCTGCATCTCCAGAGAGGAACCTGCCTGTGCTGTCCGTGCAGGACACAGCCCCCCCACGGGTGCCCTCCTCCGTCCGTATTGCCCCCCCGATCGGATCCCCTTGGATTTCATCCCCCTGCCTGGATGGGGGCTGGGACTCCGCTGTGCCGGGCCCCGCCCACGTCGGCTTCTCGGCCGCTCCCCAGCCGCTGTATTGGCTCCCCAGCCACCGTCTGCCCTCGGTGACGCTGAGTGAGCAGTGGCCTTATCCCTCTGCCATGGAGCCCAGATCCAGACCCCACAGCTCCCCAGAAAACAGGTAACCTGCTCAGGTGCCTCCATCTACTCTGGGTCATTGCTTGACTGGTAACAGCTGATGCTGCTTCTTGCCCACACCCAGCCCCCGAATCGCCCATCTGCCGTTTCTTGCCCCGCCCAGCCCCCGATTTGCCCGTCTGCTACGGCTGCTAGTTTCCAAATTTCAAACTTCATATGCATTTATTCTAAAAACAAGTTAAAACGCTCAAAAATAGAAAAAGCTGTTCCTGTAAATGTGATGACATCGCCAGCTGTCACTCAGCGTTTCAGCGTGTACACTGTGCATACACACGACTCACACCATTCAGAACGTGGCTCTTGGTCTTCTTACCATGAGCCTGCATACAGGCCAATGCGTTTGGTTATCGCTGAATGGCTATGCTTTCCAGGCCAATGTGTTTGGTTATCGCTGAATGGCTATGCTTTCCAGGCCAATGCGTTTGGTTATCGCTGAATGGCTATGCTTTCCAGGCCAATGCGTTTGGTTATCGCTGAATGGCTATGCTTTCCAGGCC
>JAODKF010000045.1:1202456-1213761 GCA_026779585.1 Mormyrus proboscirostris | reverse complement strand
AATGCGTTTGGTTATCGCTGAATGGCTATGCTTTCCAGCCAACTACCTCACAATACTGCGAGTACTGACCCTCCTTTTGACTTTTAAAACTTAATTCCGTTCTTGGCTTTTTTAAACTACAATTAAACACAGGTAGGGCACTTTTTGATACTTTTATTTGCTGTTTTCAAGATTGGGTAAACTGGAGCCGCTGTAGGAAAATCTGGTGACACGTTGCCATCGCCGAACCGATCGAGACTAGATTTATATTAATTCCTCCCAAGGGGCTGAGCGTTCAAATTATGTGTTTCACTGGGGACAGAAGTCTCCAAAAGCCTATAATGCCCAGGGAACCCCACATTGGTATGTCTGTGAGTGCAAGTTTGTTGATACTTTGAATTTGTTCATCCATTTAAGTATTAAATGGAAAACTTTTAGAAATCAATGTGTGCTTGGTTAGCATCTTGTGACTGTCAGGATTTAAACTAGAATATGTTTGGCCATGTTTGTGCAAGCTGGATTGGATGTTTTACGTGTTATTTTGGGAAGATCCGATCGCATGTGCTACTTTCAAACAGGGGGTGCAGACTAATGTGCCACAGCTACAGGATTAAATGCATGTTTCCGGAGGACTGCAGGTTCGGGCAGCTTTTCTCACCCAGCCTGTACAGATGTCCTTGATTTCTCCTCACTGCTGCCACAGATATTTGGGGCTTGGATTTTATTCCCTGTATTCTCTGTCTGCGTGTTGAGCTGGTATCATATTTGCTCAGTTAGGCTGTTATACCTTAACACACCTTCCTTTGCTTCACCCTGGTCCTCAGCAAAGAACTACAGAACAGGAGAGCAAACGGAGGGGGGTTGCTCAGGGCGTCGGGGACGTGCCTGGCAGCAGAGAGCGACGTGCACTTGTGCGCCGTGTGTCATGACTTCGCCTCTGGATATCACTATGGCGTGTGGTCCTGTGAAGGCTGCAAGGCCTTCTTCAAAAGGAGCATCCAAGGTACCGGACAGGGGGGGCTCGACCCGTCCAGCACCATAAAGTGGGTTCTTGGGGGGCTCGACCCGTCCAGCACCATAAAGTGGGTTCTTGGGGGGCTCGACCCGTCCAGCACCATAAAGTGGGTTCTTGACTGGCTGTCGTTACACCTGGAGATTTTCACTGAGTTTTGGGAATCGCTGATTCTGGTTGATGCAGGACGGGATTATTTACACAAAAGGGTATATTGTTCTTGGTCCACTGAAGTGAATCACACCCTATCATCTCTTACTACACCCTTTCATTAGTCAGAGACAGAAAGACAAAGATTGCAAGCTGTAATCATTTGGGATCAGAAATGTTCTTGAATCAATATATTTATTCTCTAAAGAGCCATGCTAGGTTTGGTTAGCATGGCTGAATATTCAACTGCAGTTGTTTTTTTTTTGCACTGTAGTCTCAGAATACATGTCTGTGTTAACAGTGTGTCGGTTACAGCATTAACCACTTTAACACTACAGTGTCTGTCTCCCACAGGACCGACGGATTACATCTGCCCAGCGACCAACCAGTGCACCATCGACAAGAATCGGCGCAAGAGCTGCCAGGCGTGTCGCCTGCGCAAGTGCTACGAAGCGGGCATGGTGAAGTGTGGTAGGTGCCCAACACAGGCAGCCGCTCAGGGTGCCATCTTCTGAGGGGATGCCAACTTGGCAAACCCACCCCGTCACCCGCTGGCACGCTTCGCGACCCGGCATGAGGAGCATGTAGAGCGCCTGCTGTACCCTACTGAAAGCGGGAAACGCTGGACTGGCTTTGACTGCCACTGCTAAGAGTCGCAGAACTAGTGCAATGCAGCACAGCAGATGGGGCAAAGCGTGCTGCAATACTTATTAAATAAATATACACAGAACATTTCTAGATGACGTTGAGAGGTTTTTTGCTTGCAAAACCACCCTCTTCAAATGAAACAGGTTTTTAATAGCAGTCAACATGGAGACTGGTGAAGATGGCTCTTGCAAAATGCTGATTTTGTGTCCCACAGCATTCTCTGTGTTAATATATGCATGGTTGGGGTCACTGTCATGTTGAAACGTCCATCTATGGTGCTTAGTTGAATATCCTGGTGCTTAGTTGAATTCATGGTGCCCTTCAGCTGAACAAGAGCCCCTGGATGAGTAGTTGAAACAGCCCAAAAGTGATCCACAACCAGACATTATCCTGGATGTAAGGAACTTTTCCTTGCATGTAGTTTTGACATCACTGATGATGTGCATTGTAGTTCTGCCTTGATTTGATCTCACCACAACACACCAGTTGTAGTCCAATGCAGTCTATTTGTAGTTCCTGTGACACGTCTCATCTTTTGCACATTGGAGGTGATATTTAAGGGTTCAGACACCTTATCAAGGGTTAATAAGCATGGGTTCCCACTCAGCTGTGCAGTTCCTGGTACCTGGGCCTCCCTTTCCCTTCCTCACTGTCCTCCTCATTATGAGCACATGACAAGCTATTCCTTACTTCTGAATTTTCTCATTTATCACTCTGACTTTTCAGCTATTTAATGTAGTTGTTTATACCCATAACATGGTCTGTGTAGGTGCACATACAGTGTCTCTGTGATTTTCATTTAAGAGGCCTTTGCTTCTTGCCATGGTGATGGTTGACAAAGGGATATGTTTTTGCAACCTTATACCACAGGGACCCAGAAACCGGAGGAGGGCATCAGGCCGGCTCCTGCAGTCTCAGGCCGGCTGGAAAGGGAATACTTTCATAACAGACGTCATATTATTTGTTTTTTTTTTTTAAATATTCTTTCTGGGGATCATTCAGAAAAAGATGCGGCTAAAGAAGTGAACACATTATGTATCACACACTGGTTCTCATTCTAGGATGTTATCATTGGCTATAATGTGGCTGATTTGTGGTTTCATTTATTAATCGTCATCTACATGTACAAGTAAAGAATGTAACCGTAACAAAAATTAATAATTGAATATAACCTGAGTTTGTGTAACCTTTTTTTTTTTTAAAAATCCAATCTTTTGATAAATCTCTCTGTCTTTTACTCCTGACACTGTGATTGTCGGGTATCTGTGGCTTTGACCTGCTCAAACCTGCGCTGGCGCTCAGCTGTATGGCAGCCAGGGACAGATTTTCCTTCAGTTTGCTGCCTGAAAGATGTGCCTCTTCTCCAAGAGATGATTTCCAGGCTTTTGCTGTCATGGGGCACTTTCACTTCAAATAGTGCTGGTCAGATATCCACGAATAAAAGGAAAATCTGAATTCTAACTAACTGTAAAATGAAATGCATGTTATTCTGTAAACCAGTCATTATTGGACACTGAGAATCAGCATGGCTTACTGTAACTCACCAAGACCATATGACTGGCGTGGGGGCGTCAGGCCTGTCCTTGGTGTCTGGTCCATCTGTATCCCACTGTAACCCAGTTTGACAGCAGGCGTTACCCCCATTCTGCCATTTCAGGAGTGCGGAGAGAGCGCAGCGGCTGCCGGGCCGTCCACTGCAAACATGTGAGCCGCCTGTGCTGCCTGGGGAGCAGTGGCACTGGTAACCCATGGCGATACAAGCCACACCCCCTTCCTGTGGAGGGGCCCCGCCCCCCAGGGCTCAGCCCGGAGCAGCTCATCTGCCGCATCATGGAGGCGGAGCCCCCAGACATCTACCTGATGGGGGAGCTGAAGAAGCCTTTCACTGAAGCCAGCATGATGAGGTCCCTCACCCACCTGGCCGACAAGGAGCTGGTCCACATGATTAGCTGGGCCAAGAAGATCCCAGGTGGGGCCTTTGGTATCTGCAGGCATCATGCCTGTGTCTCTCTGGGTGTCCCCATGTGGCAGCACCGCCGGTGACACTGCATCCATGCCCAGGATTCACGGAGCTCAGCCTGTCGGATCAGGTCCATCTGCTGGAGTGCTGCTGGCTGGAGGTGCTCATGCTGGGCCTGATGTGGAGGTCTGTGGACCACCCTGGGAAGCTGATCTTTTCTCCTGACTTCATCTTAAGCAGGTACCAATCTGCCGCTTTGTGCTGTTCTCGTGAGCAGTGATCTGCCATAATGGAGAGCGTGTGCAGTGAGGCAGACGTGAGCAGTGGTCCGTCATAATGGAAAGCGTGTGCAGTGAGGCAGACGTGAGCAGTGATCATCCATAACAGAGAGTGTGTGCAGTGAGGCAGACGTGTGCAGTGATCCACCGTAACAGAGAGTGTGTGCAGTGAGGCAGACGTGTGCAGTGATCCGCCATAACGGAAATGATGTTTTAATCAGGGGACTGTGACGGCCATTCCAAAACCTTCAGCTTGCGTCTCTTGAGGTAGTTCATGGTGGATTTCGAGGTATGTTTAGGACCATTGTCCTGTTGTAGAAGCCATCCTATTTTCAGCTTCGGCTTTTTACAGATGGTGTGATGTTTGCTTCCTGAATTTGCTGGTATTTAGTGGAATCCATTCTTCCCTCCACCCATGCAATGTTTCCTGTGCCACTGGCTGCAACACAACCCCAAAGCATGATAGATCCACCCCAAGCTTAATAGTTGGCAAGGTGTTCTTTTCATGAAATGCTGCTCCTTTTTTCTCCAAATATTCCTTTGCTGATTGTGGCCAAAGAGTTCTATTTTAACTTCATCAATCCACAGCACTTGCTTCCAAAACGCATCAGGCTTCAGTAGATGCTCTGTTGCATACTTCTGACGCTGGATTTTATGATGGGGTAAGGTTTTCTTCTGCTGACTCTTCCATGAAGGTCTTGTGGAACGGTGCACCACCACTCCTGAGTCTGTTAAATGTTCCTGCACGTTTTTTTGCAGTCAAGTGGAGGTTTTGATTTGTTTTTCTGACCAGCATACGAGCAGTTCTCTCCAAGAATTGTCTTGGTCTTCCAGATCTCATCTTGACCTCCGCAGTTCCCCTGAACTGCCATCTCTTAATTACATTTCTCACTGCGGAAACTGCAAGATGCCAACTCTTTGCTATCTTCTTGTAGCCTTCTCCTGCATTGTGGGCATCAAGAACTTTCATTTTCAGAGTCTTACACAGCTGCTTAGAGGAACCCATGGTTGTTGAGTGTCCACAAGTGTGTGCACAAGGTTTGAAGAGTCAGAGTATTTGTAAAGCTTTGAAATTGGCACCAGCTGACATTTACTAATGACAGCTGCTGTCATGCATCAGATCTAATGAGCTGATTAAGGTCTGAAACCTTGTAAAAAGAATCTGAGACTTTGGAACTCTTAGGGTGCCCAAACTTTTGCAGTGTGCCACAATAATGTTTTTATTTTTTATCTTTGTTCAATTTATAATATAAAAATATTGTGCATTTTTTCCATTTCTTACAGAGACTGTGTTTACATCTTTTCAATTAAAAAATGGTCAAAATATGTTATTTATCGAGGGGTGCCCAAACTTTTGCATATCACTGTAGATAATAATTATGGTAAATAAAAACGCCTGGATTCTTCTGGACCATGGTTCCCCACTAGATGCTTTCATTTTTCCTATAGAGATACGAGTACATGGTATTAGTCATCCATTCATCTTCTGTAACCATTTGTCTTGTTCTGGGACACAAGGGGTCTGGAATTTGTGCCAGAAGCTGTGGGCACAAGGTGGGGAACAACCCAGGATGGGGCGCCAACCCATGGCAGGGCACAAGCATCGCACACCAGTCACACCTATGGGCAACATGGGAGAACATGCAAACTCCACACACATGGAGCCATGGGGGGACCCTAATACCCTGGACCCAGAGGTGTGAGGCGACAGTGCTGACCACTGCAGCAGCATGCTGCCCCTTAGCAGATCCCTGTTCACGTTCATTTTGATTGCAGTAGAAGATTGGATTATATTTGTCTGAATTTCTTAGCAGAGGTGGATACTCATGTATAGCAAAGCTCTCAAAGTATGCCGTCTCCTCTGTACAGGTCGAATGATCAAAATCCATCATTCTGCACCCGCAAAACAAGCTACGTTGGCCGAGTATCATAAATCTGCCGCTAGATAGTGTCCCACTCACACCTCGCCAATTAGGGGCAAAGACTGTGTGTAAATATCAGCAGGCTTATAATGTCTCACATTTAATTTGATGATGTTAAAGTCATTTTTCTGCAGGAGAAGAAATCATTTGTCCAAGGGCTGTTTATAAATGTAACACCTAAAAGGTACAGATACAAATAGATGCTTTGCGGAGATCTTGTGGCTTAGCAACCCTTTCCTGTTCTGGCAAATAAAGGGCCATAAAACAACAAGCTATTTTGCCCTGAATTTGGTAAAATTACTGCGGATGAAAAGTACGTAACTTACCCTGGGAACCGCGTTCACGTTGGATTATATGACCCCAGGTGAGCTGTAAACATCACTAGTAACCTGTGGTACGTACACAAGGAATAAGGGTGAACAACCACCATTTCTCTGTTCACTAAATACAGCACTGTGATCCATCACTTTGCTGACGAAACTGCAATCAGCGAGAAAGACATTTAGACACCGAGGACGAGATAATAAGTGCTACCCCACATGGATTTCTTGTCTTCCCGAAAGCAGGAAACAGGGTTTCTAATTTAGATGTTGTTTCCTTCTCAGACAAGTGTCATTTTCACCTCCACCTGTTCTGTTGAAACGTTTGTCAGATTTGTGGTGACCTCAGTTTGAAATTCTGAGTGAGACATGTGACGTCTCCCTGCCCACCTTGCTAAAGGCGTCTAAGGGCTGGTGTTAGTTTGCACAATGCCTGAGTGTTGTACATCCTGTCTCGGGTAGATATTTTCCAAGGAGCGAGTACCAGCTATCTCTGATGGTTTAAAAGATTCCTAGGCTGGGAGAGAGTTAACACAGGGCCTTTAAAGCCAGGCCATTTTGCCTTCTATGTCCTGTGACCCCAAAGAAAGGGCCAGTTCTGTTTTCTCACACTGCCAGCATCAACATGTGATAAATTTCTGTGTCCTCCCTAAATTCCACTCCCTGAAAAACGTCTAAATCCCAAAGCGCTCAAAGTCCTGCTTCTCTTCAGGCTGTTTAGCCGCAGCCCCAGGTGCTAGAGAGCTTATTCCTGGTAGATGTGTTCATGCAAAAAGTGGCAGGAATGTTAACTAATGTGTCTTTCAGGGCTCAGATTCAGAATCAAATTTTCAATATTCCCAGTGAGGGTGGCCCCCCGGGGGGCCCCTGAGGGTGCGGCTGGGTTGTACAATGTGATTCCTAGTGGGGGTGGCCCCCAGGGGCCCCTGAGGGTGACTTGTTTAAGTGTATGCTCTAATCTAATGGCTTTTTTCAGGTCATATTACATATTTGGCTTGATAAATGTTATCTCAACAATGCAGTTTATTTTTCTATTGCATTGATGTTGGGTTTTGTATTCATTTTCTTTTCTGTATTCATTTGCTATTCCAGAGATAGCAGATAATTAATAATAATAACAGTCACTTTGGGTTTTGTTGCCGCCGCCGGAGTTTCTGTGACTCCATCTGGGTCGGCTGAGATTGTGGGCCTCGTCTGCTTTTCATTACAGCAGCAAATTCGTGTTTTTTTTTCCCTAGTTTAACACAAAGTGGGGACCTCTTGACACTAGGTTTACCTCTGAGGTTTTTAATTCAAAGTCTTTCACACTGGCGAGGAAAATCCAGTCATTTTGTGGGCTAATTGAAAACCGTTATTCTGAGGTAGAGGTAATTTTCCACTTTGCAGGCAATTTGTGTATTTTTCTCAGCGGCGAATGGTCTTGTTGTCCCGAGTTCTGGGGGCAGTAATTAGCCTCTGAATAAGAAAATGAAAGGAAGATTCAGTGTTGAGAGCAGCACAGCCTGTCTGTTCGCTTGCAGCTGTAATACGCTTCCAGGTAGCTAGTTAGCCGGCATCTGTCTCTGTGTCACACTCACTCCTCTGTACTCCAGCATGAAGTGCAGGAAAATTATTACCTTCTGTGGATCACAGGTGCCAGTAGCAGGCGATCACACCATTTTGCTTCAGTAGAATATGGGAATAAATGATAGGTTTATATAAGATTATAGCAGCAGCTATAAGGTGAGGAGTGAGGGTGAGATATCATGACCTTGAGTGATGATATGGTGATGCTCTGCAGGGACGAGGGCAGCTGCACTGAGGGCATCGTGGAGATCTTCGACATGCTGCTGGCCGCCACTGGCCGGTTCCGGGAGCTGAAGCTGCAGAGGGAGGAGTACGTCTGCCTGAAAGCCCTCATTCTCCTCAACTCCAGTAAGGCTCCTGCTCACTGACGCACCCGAAGTCCGACATCTCTCACGTAGCGATATTCCGTCAGCCTTGATCACCATCGCAGCCAGCTGGACCTGGACCGCCCTGGGGGCGCTGCGATGGATGTCCAGAGAAGCTGGGCAGTGTGTATAGCACAGGGGTTTGAAAAATCCACTGCCTCTGGTCGATAGATGTCTCGTCGTCAGCCGTCTGTCAGCTTTGTGGCTGGGAGCGGATCGACGAAGAGCCGGCAGGGGACACGAAACGCGGTCCGCGACTGTGCTCAGTGCGGAGACGGTGCTCAGTGCGGAGACGGTGCTCAGTGTTCGCAAAATGTACATGCAGTGCCTCATTTATACAGAGGGAACCATTGATCTGATATTTATATTCAAATGCATGTCATTCAAGGTGTCCGAGCTGCCTTCACATGGTACAGTGCAGTGAGTTTATGTAAGGAAACGGCAGCGTTCAGGTGCTGTATCAGTTTCATTTCTGCTTATTGTAGCCGTCATCACATATACATTACTCAGTGTGTACTGTAGTACAGGTGAGATATGGACAGTGGATTTACTCAATCGGTCATAAGTTGACGGGTGCCTTTATAAGCCAATGTATTTGTACTCGTAATTTTATTATCAGTATTTTATAAAGCAAGTGGTTTACATGTTTAAATACAGGCATGTAGCAGCTCATATGGTAATTATGGCCGTAGTAGGAGGGAAAGCACAGCCTTCCAGGATCAGCCATCTTCCCTTTCTCTTCATTTCCAAGTCACTGAGTTCGAAAGCATTAGACAGTGGCCATAACTCAGAGGAACTGCTTGTTCTAATTGCTGTAACCTTCAGGGAAATTTGGGCAATAGAGAGCAATGAGCTGTGAATGTTTGCCAGGAACGCAGCACCACAGATGATGAATAGCAGAATGGAAGACATATTATTTTTTTTTTGCCTTTCTTTAAAAATAATGGATTACAGGCTGTAAGACTTTCACAGTTTGCCATTAGCGTTTGGGCGATTTTGTAAAATGGTAAATGGACTGCATTTATGTAGCTCTTTTCTACTCCTACGAGCACTCAAAGCACTTTACAATTCATGCCTCACATTCACCCATCCACACACACATTCACACACCGGTGGCGGAAGCTGCCATTAGCAATTAGGGGTTCAGTGTCTTGCTCAAGGACACTTTGATGGGGTCAGGAGGAACCAGGGCTAGAACCTACAACCCTCTGGTTGCTGAATGATAGCACTACCTCCTGCAGCACCATCGGATGTAAGAACAGCCTGATTCCCGAGTAAAGCCGGGAATATTTTAGACCCCCCTCAGTCTCCTACATGCTAAATTCCTGCTCAGCATAATCCTGACTGTTGAAGGGCTTGTATAAGCATGGATTCCGTGTTTGTGGAGAATTGTTGTCATAACACCATGAATGCGCATAAAAGAAGCATTTACGCTGTTATGAGAAGTGATTGCGGTGCATGTGGCTTTATATGGCGAATGCATACTTGCGTAGCAGTTATGTCAGTCCTGATGTATCACTACGACGGGTATTTATGTTAATGCCCATTTAAATATATCTGCTGGTGTCTCCCGGTTCATGTCTTCATTTGCCGCCCAGTCTTTGCACAAACATGAGTGTTTGCGTTTGCCTATAAATGGTGTGTGTTGGTAGATGTTTGTGTGCATGTTTGTGTATTTATGTGTGTGTGTCACCTGCAGACATGTGCCTCGCTTCACCAGGTAGCGGGGATGAGCGGCACAGTAGGTCCAAGCTGCAGAAACTTCTAGATGCCGTGACGGAAGCTCTCATCTGGACCATTGGCAAGATGGGCCTGAGCTTCCAGCAGCAGTCTGCCAGGCTGGCGCATCTCATCATGCTGCTGTCACACATCCGCCATCTTAGGTACAGCACAACATAGTGCCCCCCTGTGGTCCCTGTTCGCTATAGCATGTCTAGCTCCTTGTGTGGCTGAAAAATGGAAAATCTCTTCAGCATTAATGACTCATATTTGCATGTAATTATCTAGCTTCTTTATAGCTTTACAGTTGTCTGAATTTAGCAGCTGAAATACAATCCTATTTGGTACCAAATTAAAAACAAACCTTGGAGTTGACAGTAGTCAAGACTGGACATCCCTTTACTCAGAGTTCTTCATAGTCGCTTGTCTTGTTCAGGACTTGGGGAGGCATTGAGGAACTGGAGCACCTAGACTCATATACTTCTTGGCCTTTATCTGCAGTAACAAAGGCATGGATCATCTGTACTGCATGAAGATGAAGAAGATGGTTCCTCTGTATGACCTTCTCCTGGAGATGCTGGACGCCCACATCATGCACAGCACCTGCATCCCCTACCCGAACCCGGCCCCGCCCCGGCCCGAGGCAGGTTCCCCACTGTAACCCCGCCCATGCAGGTTTGAGTTCCATATCTGGCTGAATGATTTCGTCACTGAACCTTGGGCAAGGGCTCAAACCCAAACTGCAGCAGGGAGGTTGTCTGATGCTCACCAGTGTGTGGCTCCATTCACCGAACCACAAACAGCTACTGTCCTAATTCGTATTTTTAGCTGAATATTGCATCTCCCATGGTTAATGGTTAAACTATGCAAACAATAAGTCAGATTTCATTACGTTTTAGTGACCAAGGCACAACAGAAAAACCCCAAAACATCTATATCAGGAAAATAGAAAATTATTTCTTGTCCCCTTAAAAAATACTCAGGGAAAACAGCATTTATTGTAATGATGACATCAAGGGATGAGAGGCGATGGGGGTGAGAGCATGCAAACGCTTCCAGCATCGTCTAAATCAGCGTCTCCCAATCCGGGCCTCGGGGACCCCCAGACGGTCCGTCTTTTTGCTCTCTCCAAGCTCCCTGCCAGACAGCCCACAGCAAAGAGCTGGGATTTAGCAAAAACATGGACCGTCTGGGAATCCCACCAGACCGAGTTGAGAAACACTGCTCTAAGCACTGTTGCAACATTGATAAATAGGTAGACTGCAGAATTTATGCAGAGTTATCCCCATATGAAATGGAAGATCAGGTAAGAGGCAGAGGACTTGCATAATCACGAGGATAGCAGATGCAGAGTTATCCCCATGTGAAATGGAAGATCAGGTGAGA
>JAODKF010000045.1:1170275-1193526 GCA_026779585.1 Mormyrus proboscirostris | reverse complement strand
CCCCCCCCCCCCCCCCCCCCCCCCCCCCCCCCCGCGAGCTACATCAGGTTTTACAAACAACCTTAACTGAAAAGGCTCCTGCACTTGGCTAATTAGTTCAGCTCTTCTTGTGCTTTCACTGGTCTGTACAATGTGGAAGCTCATTAAGCACTAAGTCTTTTCACTGCTTTTACCTAACAAATAAATGTAAATAGATATCAATGTCAGATATCAATGTCAGATATCAATGTCAGAATGCCGATGAAGGTGCTCTGGGGGGGGACACACAGCCCCAGAGCAGAGACCGGCGGTGGCGGGATGTCTGTACCTCTCCTGGGACAACATCAGCTGTCGATTCAAGGGGAGGACAGGAGACCTGCAGGGAAACAATGTCGCTGAGAGCTTCCAGTGACCGAGGACCAGGGGTGTGTACAGGGAGGGGCCATAGGGGCGGAGCCCCCTCCCCTGTCACTCAGTGATTCAAAACATATCATTGGCTAATGATAAGGCTGCCCCCACTTTACGAGTTATCGCCCCTCCCGCCGCTGCTCCTGTCTCGGACATGCATATCTGCTCAGGTCTGGAAGCCCTCTAATGCCTTCAGACCTCCTTTGCATATGGAATAAGCAGCATGCAGATGTTACATGCGGAGGGATACGCACCAGGCGCTCCTGCAGTACGTGCAGGTCCCCATCCACATGCTGCAGCAGAGCGTGCAGCTTCCTGCTCACGATGTGCACCTTCTCCCGGGCTTCTGCGTACTCCTCCTCAGCCATGGCCGCCTCCGGCAGCAGCTGGGAGGAGATCTCCTGCAGGGACTCCACCTGCTGCCGCCGGCTGAGAAGCTCCCCCTCCAAGCCCTGCCACAAGGGGGTGTGGCACCTCCGTTAGCATGGGCAGGCATTGTGCTATACCATACACACCTAACCCTACTAAGATATGACATCGATGTATGTGGTATAATCAGAAGTATTGCTAGAAAATAATACAAGTCCACTTTGTATATCCATAATTATAAAAAGGCTAAAGTGAAATTTTCTTTAATCAACATAAGTGGTTATTCTAAAAATCAAAGTTTTGGATACCATTTTATCGAAGCCCAAAGCAGCGCCGTTGAATGACTTATTAAGACGGATCAGAATGAGGTGAAAAATCCAGATACTGAGGAACTGAGAAGCACCAGAGAAATTGGTGAAATCTGTGCCATATTGCGGGAAAATGAGGGCCAGTAAGAATGTTCTGCATACGAAGAGCCCATGAGCCGCACTGGGGAGTAAAGTATCGAATCACAAAGGAAAATCTGAAGCCCCTCCCCAGTCACTCCAGAACCTGTCCCCTCCCGAAGTGAACGGACCCACGCACCCCCCCCCACCGGAGCCCCTGCCCCGTACCCTGAGATTGGCCTGCTGCTCCAAAAGGGCTGTCTGGCTCAGGTCTGGGTCCTGGATGTCTACTGCGAAACGCCGGCTCTCGGCGTGAGCCAGCCACAGCAGCAGGGAGTGCAGTGCCGTGTGGAATTCCTGGGGGGGGGGGGGGGGCATCAGCATTAGCACTTTGGCATATTACTAAAACAAAAACTATTGCACATAAAATGTGAAACTTTCTACACATGTTCAAAATGTTTCGGGGTGGATAGATGGACTTTTCATCGTCTGAGGCATGAGTTTTATTAAGTGTCGTCTGTCAGGGTTCATTAAAATGTGCATGTTGGCACTTGTACCACTAGGGGGCAAACTGGTTAAAAAAGGTTAAAGGATGGCTCTACTGGTGAACCATCAAAGAGGTGATGGCTCCCTTATATGATCAAGCTGTAGAAGTAGTTCGATATTTATTGAATTTTTTCAGTCAGATGATATATATAATATTACAATGAAAACCATGAGGTCCTCAAATCTCCTTTCACGAAAACACAGCAGAGAAGCAGTGCACCCCCCAGTAGACAGTGAGTGCACGCGGCGCCCCCTACCTGACACCACAGCAGAGCACTGCGCAGATCCTCCTCCCAGGCCTCCAGGCTGGCGCAGGCCTCCTTCCAGCCCTGGTTCACGTTACACAGCGCCCCCTGCAGGCCATGGGCCGCCACAGTCTCGCTCTGCTGGAGCTCCCGCGCTCTCAGGTTGCCCGAAATAATCATTGTTTTGTAGTTGGCAAAGCTTCTCTGCATTTCCTGGATGGAGAGGGGGGGGTGTAAGTCTATATACTGACTGAACATCAGAGGACATCTACCTGGCTCCTCACATATCAAATATAGATCTGTCCTCATAGATAAACTACACACCACAGAAATGTGGATTTCACCCTCTAGGATTCATTATATAGATCTGGACTGTCATCCTTCTTAGTGCAGTGCAGTAATAGTCCAGTTAAACGTTCTGGGTCAGAACCCTCAGAACAAAAATATAAGGACAGATGCTGTAAACATAAATGACCCAATAAACAAAAATAATAAATAATACAATAACACAAACAGCACATTACAAACAAACGGCTGCTGAGGAGGCGGCTGGCCGTAAGTGCAGCTAGGCTGAGCTTCCAGTGAACGTCCAGGTACGAGTGTAAGCAGGACTGGAACAGGAGCTACACAACATTTACCAGCAAAGCAAGAATCTAATGAGGAAAAACTACTCAAGTGTTCGACTATTCAAATCAAAAGGCAAAGGGCAGTGGTATGATCCTTAAGGAACATGGAGATGTTACTGGAACAAAGAGGTCAGGTGGGATTGCTGTTCTCAGCTCACACACAGGCATAGCCTCTGAAGCCAACAGCACGCAGACATGCATGCACACGGCCCCGGTGGAGAACATGTGTCACCTTCAGCTGCCTGACGTGGGCTTCCATGTCCTGCACGCTGGCGGATGGCTTGTTCCTCTTCAGCCGCTCCAGCTCGGACTGCACCTGGCCAAGCCATGCGGCCACACTCTCCAGGTCAGAGGTCAGCTGCTGCTGCCCCCTCAGGTCGTGGCCAGCCTCTAATTCGACGCCCCTTGCCTGCGCCTGCAGCAGCTCCCAACGTTTGATCACTCCTGTGCAGACACTAGGGCTCAGCTCTAATTGGTCAAGGCCAGTGTCAATGAGTGTTGAGCAGCCAATGAGGAAGGCGAGGCGGGCCTTACCCGAGTGCTTGTCTGCAGCAGCTATGCCAGTGAGCCCCACGTCATCTGGATGCTCAGGGCTGTTCAGGATCAGCGATACCCTTTCCACGCTTGCCACAGTTCCACTGCACTCTGACATCAAGTCCACCTATGGCCCAGGGCCAGACATCTACCATTAGGGAAGACTGGACTCTACTGAAGACTGACACAATGGGCACCACAGTCCACTGCATAAAATTTACTGTCTTTCCAAGGTATAATATGTCAGAAGCGTAATTCTAGTCTGTTCTGTTTTGGTCAGTCTCACGCCAGCAGAATCCTTCCTATGGTGATCTGCATGTAGATGTTCTATCTGTTAGAATCTAACTTCTGCAATGACTTGGTGAAAATATTTCTCCAAAAAATAAATGTGACTGCATGTCAAATTGCCAGCTTTGTTTTCAAGAAGTGTGAGATGTGTCCTCCAAGCCACCAGGGGCAGCAGACTTACATAGCCTTCTTTAAAGGGTATACTGGTATCCAAGGGCCCAGAGGCCTGAGTGTGGCTGACGTCTGGATATGGTCCGCCCGTCTCTGTGTGTTCTGAGCCGTGCCAGCTGGCTTCTGCCACAGACCTCCCTGGAAACCACAAAGGTACCATGAGAGCTCTACAGCGCACTGTCCATCACAAGCTGGTCCATTCAAAGATATCGAAGTGGTAGGTAGGGGAGCCATTATTACAAGTTAATTATTATTCTTTCCATATTAATCACTATGCTGAAAAAATAAAAATAACAATTTCCAAGGTTTCTCTCAGAGTTTACTTATCTCAGAATTAAATTTTATGGTTAATGTTCTCCAACAACCAAGATATGAAGATGAAAACTCAGAGAGCAATAAATTACTAGAAGGAAACATCAGCCAAATGAGTAAGACTGTCAGCACTTGTACTTGTACTGTGCTGAATAAGGTCGGAGCCCCCAGCACACAGGCTGGGTATGTCGCAGGAGATGTGTGCTGTGAATGCAACCTGAAATAGGTGATGTGTGCTGTGAATGCAACCTGAAATAGGTGATGTGTGCTGTGCATGCAGTCTGACATAGGAGATGTGTTCTGTGAATGCAGTCTGACATAGGAGATGTGTGCTGTGAATGCAGCCTAACATTGGAAATGTATGCTGTGAATGCAGTCTGACATAGGAGATGTGTGCTGTGAATGCAGTCTGACATAGGAGATGTATGCTGTGAATGCAGTCTGACATGACTTGTAAACATACACTACCAGTCAAAAGTTTTTGCATGCCACAAGTTTTTACCACTTTTCCATTTATTTCATTTCATTTCATTTTTTAAAATTCTTTTTAAGCACTGGACAGTTAAGTGAACTATAAATAAGTAAAACAAGTTTCCTTGATAACACAGAAAGAGTATGTGATAGTGTGGTGATGGCATAAATTGTAGGCTGTCCTTTAACTTTAAATGCACTAGCTATCTGTTTCATCCCCTGAAACACAGCAGTATTTAATGTCCCCTGTAGAAAGAATGCCTCACATTTCCTCTGCTGTTAGAACTGCTAGAGGAGGTTACTTTGATGAAACAAAGATATGACATGTTCTTGCTAATAAAGGCACTCAAATGGTGAACATACTGTAAATGCATTTGTTAGCACAGATTATTGAGTGTATTTTTGAGTAACATGTAAATGTAGAAAATGTCAGTGTGCTTTTCACTGGTAGTGTGCTGTGCTGAAACATGGGATTCAGCATGTCAGTCACCTGCACCATCACAATCTCATTTCTCTAGCAGCACGTTCCACTGTAAGCTTTCGCACTGCATAATATTAATAGATTAAACAATCATGAAAGTCACTGGTTGTCCCTTTCATTTGTTCATGATGCTGCCAGTGTCCTTAATATAGGACTCTGAACAGTGTAACAGGAACAGCGGTCCGCTGGTCACATGGCTGCAAGCCAGGAGGTGTGGCTAACGCAATCCCCACCAGTTACTGAACCATTTAATCCACTCATCGCTGCTTATTGTATTGGCTCCCATTATATTAAGCTTGGTGGTTGTTGACACATGGCACTGTGAAACATCTATCGCTGTCACTAGTGAACGTGTGTCTATGTGTCTGTGCTGTATTTCTGTGCTGGCTGTGCCCGTGTCTGTGCTGTATTTCTGTGCTGGCTGTGTCTGTGCTGTATTCCTGTACTGGCTGTGTCTGTGTCTGTGCTGTATCCCTGTACTGGCTGTGTCTGTGCTCTATGTGTGTGCTGGCTGTGTCTGTGTCTGTGCTGCATTTCTGTGCTGACTGTGTCTGTGTGCTGCATTTCTGTGCTGACTGTGTCTGTGTCTGTGCTGTATTTCTGTGCTGACTGTGTCTGTGCTGCATTTCTGTGCTGACTGTGTCTGTGTGCTGCATTTCTGTGCTGACTGTGTCTGTGTGCTGCATTTCTGTGCTGACTGTGTCTGCGCACACATTTGCAGCTCACCTGACAGAGCGCTATAGAAGGTCGTCTCCTCTTCTTCCTCCTCCTCCTCGTCCTCCCTTTTCCTCTGATGTGGCCCCACATCAACAGCGTGATCCCACTCCAGGGGGATGGATTCCACGCTAACTGGTGTGTCCCTGTCTGAGCGCTCCTGGGATATGGAGAGCAGACCCCCCCCCCGGGCAGGCCGCGTCTCCTCCTCCAGGTCCTCCTGCTGACGCTGCTCCTGTACCACCTAGGGGCATGGAACAGGGTTAGACCACCGTGTGAACCGATCATCCTACCAGACCTGTCTTCACATTAACTGCAGTAGAGACACTGGAGATCACATTAACTGCAGTAGAGACACTGGAGAGAGTGTCAGCCCCATAGCCTGGGTGCAGCTCGGTGGGTCGGGACACCGTGCTGGTGATCGGAAGGTCGCTGGTTCACACCCCAGTGTTGTGGCTCGGTGGGTCAGGACACCGTGCCGGTGATCGGAAGGTCGCTGGTTCACAGCCCAGTGTTGACAGAGTGATGTCACAGCTGGGTTCCTGAACATGACCCTTAACAACCGCTCCATGGACTCTGACCCCACGTTCACAAAAATATATGTTGCTATGGATAAAAGCGTCTGCTAGAAAAAACAGATATCTATAAAGTGACTCAGCATCCATCCATCCACAACCGCTCCCAATACTGCACAGGTAAAACTCCCACTCTGTGGATGGACCCACTTCTTGTTTGAAATGTTTACCTGAACACAATCCCACCACCATGCCCATGAAGGTATGACCCCAGTCTGTAATTACACCCTGGACATGCAGTTCCACTGCTGACCTGCTGGGGGCTAGTGAGACGCTGATGGAAGCGGCCCACTCGACCGAACACCTGCTGGCAGTAGGAATGCAGCTCCTCCAGCTCGTCCTCGATAGCCACGGCATCTGGAGCAGCGCTCTTCTGGATCAGGCTCTCTCCGAACACGATCAGCTGGTCGATCTTAGAGGTGTTCAGGGTGATCTCCTGCTGGAAGTCCTAGTCAGGGAGGCACAGGGATATCACAGAGTGGCCAAAGTAAACAGGAGAGAGTAACACTGTACAGTGTTAATGAGGGCCAATCTGTGTACTGTTCAGTGTTAGTGAAGGCTGTTTACTGTACAATGCCAGTGAGGGCCCTGCTGTGTACTGTACAGTGTTAGTGAGAACCCAGTTGTGTACTGTACAGTGTCAGTGAGGGCCCTGCTGTGTACTGTACAGTGTTAGTGAGACCCCAGTTGTGTACTGTACAGTGTTAGTGAGACCCCAGTTGTGTACTGTACAGTGTCAGTGAGGGCCCTGCTGTGTACTGTACAGTGTTAGTGAGGCCCCAGCTGTGTACTGTACAGTGTCAGTGAGGGCCCTGCTGTGTACTGTACAGTGTTAGTGAGGCCCAGATGTACTGTACAGTGTCATTAAGGGCCCAGCCAGGGTGAAGGACTCACGTTGAGCTGCCTCATCTTCTCCTGGGCATCACTCTCACTGAAGTGCTCCACGGTTGTCAGCTGCAGGTCCATCTCGGTAAGCCACACCAGAAGCCCCTCCCGCATGCCCTCAAACTCCTCCCGCTGGGACGTAAAGTGCTGAGGGGAAGCGGGGGTGGGCGGTTGGGATCAGAGAGCCTGTTTTAGCGACATCGTTATTTAAGTCTTCCGCGATGTGGGAATTCTGAGAACCAGAGTTTTATTCACAAAGACAAACAGCAGGAAGGGCGGACTGGCAATGGGGGGGGGGGGGAGATGTTTATGACCCTGTATATCAATATGCACAAAAGCACACAGGAAAGGAAGGACAGATGCAAACAAAAACAATATTAGTCACCCAATCCCACCCCCCCCAAAGAAAAATGGCTGCTTATCATAATCTTCTAATAAGTGTCTGCATAAAACTCACAGTTAATGCATCTACGTATTGAGTATTCAGACTCTTCACTCAGTACTACAGTACTACTACAATACTACTACTACTGTACAATAATTTCTGAATGTATATGAAAAGAACATCACTACCTCACACTGGTCAATCTTGCTTTTGTAGCATGGGGTTGACGCTTTCCCTAAAACCACTGATAACCTTTCTTGTTTTCCCCAAACCATATAACTCAAATAGTATTGTTTTAGCATTACAACCCTGAGAAACTAAACAAAAATGTACGTATAGAAAATGTGTAGAAGTTCAAAGAAAACTTGAGTAAAACCTGCCATACGGTGTTGTGGCTTTAATGTTATTAACCCAATCACCTCAGTCAGTGATAGGTTGGTTGGAATTACCCAGGCTGCAAGTGATTGGTCAGATCAGTCTCACCCTCAGCCTGCGCAGGATGGCTACCACACGGCTCTCCAGCTCGTCCCAGCGCCGGTTCACCTCCCAGGCTGCGCGTCTCAGCCGGCCCGCTGAATCAGTGCGCTGCTCTCGGGCCAGCTGACGGTACTGCGTATTGAGCCTCTCCAGCTGGGCCAGTGTTTCCTGGACCTGTCTCTGGAAGGCCTGGAGGAGAAGGTGACCCATGAGGGAACCCAACCCTGCTTCATGCCAGGATCAGTGAGGCCCTGATTTGGGTAGGCAAAGGCTGATCCAGGATCAGTCTCATACTACACACAGGTACCTCATTGATAATCACTTCTGCTACAATATGGTTAAGCCTCAAACCAGGAAGAAGCTCAACCCACGTATCTGTAGACATAACAATTCACAGAGCTGACTCCGCCTGGCTAATTTCAAAAGCTCTTCCTTGCAGCAAAACATGAGTATCTCTAGCCCTGGCACTTCACTTCTCTGACCTCGAACTTCTTGAGGTCCTCCTTGGCGTCTGCGTAGGGGACGTTGGCGGACTCGGGGCTGGCGACAGTGAGCTCAGCGGCCTTCAGCCACTTGTCAAAGTGCGAATGGTCGTCAAGGAAGCTGCACCAGAGCTTCCACGTGTCGTCAATCCTGCAACAGGAGTTATAATCACATTGTATTTTTAGCTGGTCTTATCCAGAAACTCTTCCAGAATAACTACTCATGTACATATTGCAAGAATGTATGCAAAGTGTGGGCAAGATCGCCAAGTTTGGTGAGATTGCTGGAGTGGGAATTTCAATTTGAGAAAAGTCTGCACACACATGCACACGCATCTACATGTATGTCGCAATTTTATTACCTTGTAAATAATCTGCATGGTTTGCAAACTACCCCTTTTGATGTAGCTAGTTTTAGGTTTATAATGGTATATATAGATTTGCCGTGAGATTTCTTGTGTTAGTGTGAGCGTCCGAAAGCGTGTCACGTCGGATTTCGTGAGCGTCCGAAAGTACGAGTGTCACGCCGGATGCGTGGAAGCTGGTGTCCCTGCTCAGGAAGAAGGAAAACCTGTTATTAACCAGCATGACAGATGAGCTTCTTCCTGGTCCTCATTCATCTGAATGAGGCCGTGAATAACACTGGTCCTCTGGGTCTCCATTAAGCAGGAACAACAGAACAGATTCATTAGAGTCTGAGTGAGATATGTACATCCCAGAAGAGCAGTGCTGAGCCCAGTGCTGAGGATCACTGCCCACAGGCAGGATCTCTATCTACAGGCCTCTGTAACTGTCTCCACACCTTGGGGATGCAACATTAAGGAGATTCCATCAGCTGTCTGGTAGAGATGACTCACTTGTTGTTTTCAGATCTCAGAATATTTTTTATTAGCAATAATTATCTGCCTTTGCAGATAAAGTGGGAAAATCTCTACCTCTCGCCATTATTTGGTGTCCGGAGACCTGCATAACTAACTAAACCTGTGTGTAAAAGCCTGTGACAAAAAGGGGCGCCTTTCTTAAGGGGGTGGCCTGAATATTCTTGTGATTCATACTTTGCATATATACAGCATTAGTAATTTATTTACAATGATTTAATGTCGCTTCTCTGAGGTATCATGCTGAGTGTTTCCCTTAAGTTTGGGTAACTTAAACCATTGTGTACTGAAAAAGGGTCTAAAAAGCTTCATATCTTCGTGGAAGCCGGGCCTTAGGCTGTGCTGCAGAACTCACCTTGCCCTCCTCTCCAGGCACAGGGTGCGGATGTTCCTCCAGCGCTGCTCCAGACAGCGTGCCGCCTCCTGGAGCGACTTGCGCTCTGTCTCGGTGCCGCAGCCTTCGCTGTCTCCAAGCAGGCCCTCGCATGCCGTCAGCATGGAGGCCACGCCCTCGGCATGCTGCTCTACGTCCCGCTGAAGGTCCTGCACCCACCCGAGACGCAGGCGTGGACACACACATGGACACAGCAGTGAAGAGGGAGGCAAAGACAGAGGCACACAAACGGACAAAGAGACAGCGAAACGATAAGTAACAGAGTAGGAATCACTTAGGGGCTTGAAATGTCCAATAGAATGTCCAAAGTTTTGGATGAAAGCTAAAGTTGATGTCATCTCCTGTACATATTCCCAGAGTAAGAACACGTGGAACAGACAAGGCAAGCACCTGCTGCTCAGCCAGCTTCCCCTGGATCTCGTCTTGGTGGCAGATGCTGTAAGTCACAGGTGTGGCCAGTGTGGCCTCCGTGTGGGAGAGCCAGACTCGCAGGCGATTCATGTCCCTGTCCAGCTGCCGCACTGTGCTCAGCGTCTCCTTCAGCTTCCTCACCCTGCATGCACATGGGGGGGCAAGTAACATGGAACCGGGTCATACATGGAGGAAAATGTCATGTGAAACCAGGTGATAAATGGCGAGGGAGGGAAGGGTGTGGCATGGAACTGGGAACACTGCGAGATGCAGGTAAACACAGATGTCACACACTCATGGGATCTGCATGTAAATCAAATAATCTGCAGGTAAACACACAGGCCACACACACATTACATTGTAAACAGAAAAACACACAGGCTCTACCTATCAAACAGTTTGTCAGTGACTGCTGTAGTGTTACTGACTCTCTGACTCACAGAGTAACAATTTCATTGCTCCATTAAATGCCAAAAACCTTCTTAGCTTGATGTCATACCAAAGAACCTGCAAAACCATACGTGGTTCTCCACTGCCACTTTCCTGAAACCTTCCACAAGCTGCCGGTTATGTTCTGCAAAACACCAGCACATCTGAAAATTCTGAATAGTATCAGGCACAAACTCGCTAGTGTCCCCTTCCCCGTTTGGGAAAGAGTCCCAGGTGGGTCTCACCAGTCACTAACCCTCCCCCGCCAGGGCTGTACCCTCGTGTCTCAGGTGACCTGCTCCCGTGCTTAAGGTCGCCGTAGTAACCAGGCTGGAAATAAAGAAGCTGACACGGTCTGCTGACAATGGGTGGCTGAGGTTTCCATGGTTACATGAACAACAGTATTATAAAAAGCACAGCAGTAGGCCGTTAGGTTAAAGCTGGACCTTTTCAAACCTCAAGACAAGAGCTTAACACTACATAGGCTGCACTCCAATAATAGCACCCGAAGCGCTCCTCGAATCCGTAGCACAACAGGAATCTGTCCGTGTGGGTAGGAAAGGGTGAGGTCAGAGAAGGAGGCTCTGTCTGCTCGAGAAGCGGCCTTTTCCAGGCAGCGCAGGCTGCGGGGGAGTTAGCATCGGCAGGTAGCTTAGCAGGGACCGCAGGCGGCGGGGGAGTTAGCTTCAGCAGGTAGCTTAGCAGGGACCGCAGGCTGCGGGGGAGTTAGCATCGGCAGGTAGCTTAGCAGGCAGCACAGGCGGCGGGGGAGTTAGCATCGGCAGGTAGCTTAGCAGGGACCGCAGGCTGCGGGGGAGTTAGCATCGGCAGGTAGCTTAGCAGGGACCGCAGGCTGCGGGGGAGTTTGCATCGGCAGGTAGCTACCTATTATAAATTAATATCAAATATAATTGTAATATTAATTATATTATTAATATCAAAATCATGTCATACTGAGGCTTCTTAAGAATCGTGTCATCTGCCAGCAGCTTATTGATTTATCAGATTACATAGATTAAGCTATATTCATAATTTTAATGCAGATCTAAGTGTAAAACAGAGACTCGATGTACATGAAATACTCCTCAATGACAGGTCAGACAGGAAGTGAAGTTTCAAGTCTGTTCTCAGTCTGGCCTGGAACGGGGCCACCATCGCCATGGCCCAGTTTGGGGCAGAGTTTATCTCCTCCTCATTGGCTAACACGATTACGAAGGGGCACCCTAATCTGATCATGGTGCACCCTCAAAACCAGGGATGTCCAAGCGCAGTCGTAGCTGATTGGTTAATCATGACTAATGCTGCACCATGAGACCAATCACGGGTGACCCAGCTACGCAGACACAGTCGTAGCTGATTGGTTAATCATGACTAATGCTGCACCATGAGACCAATCACGAGTGACCCAGCCACACAGGCATACTGCCAGCCTTGGCCAGATGGCTAATCTGAAGCTGTTTACAGTGGGCAGAGCAGGCCTTTAACCTCAATGCCCAGCTTCCAGCACAGCTTGCTCCGTCTGGCTGAGGTCAGGGAGCAGTCGCTAAGAACCGTGGCCGGGAACTGGTCACGGTCAGCAGCTCGCATGGCCGTGGAACCTTCTGCCAGTGATCAGGGACCCAGGGCAGGGTAAGTTGCAGGGTGACGGGATGACTTAGTGTGACAGGGCTAGACTCGGTCAAATGGTTTGTTCTGTAGCATTTCTACTCTCTTATCAATTTCTAAACTATATTACAGGTATTAAATACCAAATAAGCTGAACCTCCTCACGGTCACTGACACTGTCAGAGTAAAACCTGTCTCATAAACTGCATTACAAGCTCTGAAGGAAAAATCAAGGACAAATTCTCCATACAAACGTCAATGGATAAGTGATAACTGATAGAGGGGCAGCAGAGGGCTGAACAAATGACCAAATAATTAACTCACATGAGAATATCTGCACCAATAAACCAGTCAATTACCTCAAATGTGTACAGAATAACTGGCTGGAAGCATCATCATCCATTAACAGAGCCGCACCACTATACATCAATGAAGTTCGAGGCCAGTAGTTTCAGGATGTTAGTTTATAGGTGGGAACAGAGCAGACGAAATGATAGCCGAATACACAGTGTTTGATTAATGATGCCAATCAAGGTTAAAGAAAAAAAAAACTGAAGTTGGATGTATCTCAATGGAAAGGACATCATTTTAGCTGCCAGAACTACCAGAACATTCCCATAGTTTAGAATACAGAGCAGTATCAGCCTTCAGTACCACCATCGCAAGCAATGGTCCTGTAGAACCACCAGCAGAGCTGTCAGGTGACAGTGGCGCCCTCACCTGGCCTCGATGTGGTCAAACAGGCGCTGCCAGCGTGCATTCACATCGGCCATTTTGTGGCTGACCTCAGCACCCCGGGCCTGGTCACTCGCGCTGAGAAGCTGCTCACCCAGCCGGTTCAGATGGGCCTTGTTCTCACTGAAAAGGTTGATCTCCTCCATGAAGTCCTGGTCGGGAAGAGACAGGAGTTTCCCCAGACACATACTACAGTAACAGCAACTACAGTAGCTACAGCAATTAGGAGTGCATTTTGGTTATCAGGTAGACAACAGAGGCAGAGAGCGAGGCCTTTGCTGTTCATCCTCAGATACTCCAGTGTATCTGGCTTCCAATCTGTACATTCAGGTCTGATTGGGACCCCCCCACGCCCAGGTCTGATTGGGACCCCCCCACGCCCAGTTCTGAGTAGGACCCCAGACCCTACCTTCTTCAGCTTCTCCATCATGTCATCCATACTAATGTCGGCCCTGTGTGTCACTTTGTTCTCCATTTGCGCCAGCCACTCACAGAGCTCCCTGTTCTTCTTGTTGAAGATCACCCAGGCGCTCAGACGTTCTGCAATCTCTTGCTTGCGAAGAGAAACCTGCAAAGTGTCAGAGCAACATGTCCAAAACTGCTTCTAATGTTCAAAGTTCAGATATGATCTATCACAAAACTGGGCAGTATCAACCACAGGGTGTACGGAAGTGAGAAGATTGTTGGAGATTAAAATGCCATATCACAAACCTCATCCATCCATCCATATTCCAACCACTAAATCTGCATCAGGTCATTGGGCCTGGAAGCCTATCCAGAGAGAACTTGAGAGCTCCGTGAGCCCCCCCCCCCCCCATTCTCAGGGCCAGATTGCAGAAGAGAACAGTTTTATAATGAAGTGTATCCCATTACTATTCATTTAAGTGCTACTGAATATAGAGTGTGCCATTGTGATCTCCCAGCAGGCACTGGGGCACCTAGAAGCCCCCGCAATCAGCCAGATGGAACAGTCCACCTGTGACTCATTCATGCACCCTATCTGCTCCGCCTTTGCCTGCCTCCACTCACTGGATCTTAATCTCTAGTTACGCACAGCAGGGTGAACAAAACGACAGAACTCAAGACTGAAGAGTTTTTTTATGCTCAATACATTCATGTGCACAATGTAGTAAAACATTGTTTCCCTTTGGCCCCATTGACTCTACACACAAATACAGATATAAAAAATAAATGAAACAACATACATAAAAAAAAAACATACCTTCGCATAAAGCTCCTCCCACTGGAGCTGTAGGTCCTCGTCTGCCTTGCCTGGGGGGCCACCGTCTTTGGCCATCACGTACTGGGACAGCTCTGTCTTCATGGCCGCCAGCTCCGTCAGGCCGTGGGCCCAGTGCTGCAGAGCTTCCTCCTGCTCCTGCATCGTTGGGCAGAGCCACCTCAGTCCCACACGGCCACCGGGCTCACATGCACACACTCCCTCCCCCCTTTCTTTCATCTCCCGCCAGATTAGGGGACCGGGCAACAGACCGCGACAGGGCTTGGGATAGGGTGAGGAGATGGAAGAGGGAGGGGCAAGGGAAGAGCAGCCAGCCAATAGCGACCCAGAAGGCACAACAATGACTGTCCGGCTAGCGCTGACTACACTGCCGGCTTCCCAGCGGTGCTCATGAGTGCCAGTTAGGAACACTGTGCAGCTGCAGTACGCGAGCTGCACAGTGTATGCAGTGTATGCAGCCAGTCAGGAGGAAAGCAAGAGTGCCAACTGCTCTGGTCGGCTACAGGCACACACAAGAGAATTACAGGAGCACCATCCAACACTCTATATTACACTCATACATATTTTACTACCTTTTCTTTTTTAGTGATCTATTTTATCATTTATCTTAACTTCTTCCCTTATAGTTTATATATTTATATATTTACGCACAGTAACAGAGCTCTTTTGCCACAATAATATTTCACTGCCATTGTACTGGACAATTGTGCACGTAACAAATAAAAATCTTCAATCTTATTAAATGTCACTTATAAGTCCTCCACTTAACTCAAGGAGAGCTAGACACTATAACTGAGAATAAGGGCAAGTACATGTCTGATAGGCACCTTGGTGATCTTCTCTGTGACCCGGATCTCCTCCAGACATTCGGGCAGCGGCTGTTTCAGTCCGTTCCTCACCTCCTCCAGCCGCTCTCTGCTATCGGCTAGCCTGGCCTTGTAGCGTTCCCAGTTCTGGGGAGAGAATTCATAAAATGCATGAGAACAGGCAGGCTTTCCGGCTGAGCAAAGCACACAGGAATCTCTCCTCCTGAACCGCTGGCTTAGTGAGTCAAAATTCTTCGTTACTGACACAGGGGGTCAGATCCAGGATATACGGAGAACACACACAGCGTACTACAGAGATCTCCTTTAGAGATGCAGGATTGCTTCACATTTGCCATGTCACTGCTGAGATGATCCGATGTAGGTCAGTGGGTCAGTGTGATCGAAGCTGGATTCCCTACCCGAATCCCTCAGCTGTGTGTGGGCATCTCAGCATGACTGTATATAGGCACGGAGGCGCATGCATGTGTGTTTATGTGTCTGTGTTTGGACCTGAGGGTTCTGACTGAAAAGCAGGATCCATGACTAAAATAACGGTAAAGGCTGTTGAACCTATCAGAGCAAATAGGCATTTTGTTACCAAAGAGTCAATGAGGTCCCTTTGAGCTGTTAGTCTGCCCTCATGACCTTTTCATGATCTTTGCCATGTACCTGCAGGATGGCCTCTGTGAGAGCCCTGCGCTCTCCCAGCAGGCTCTCTGTGCGCTCCCAGTCCTCCTGCAGCAGCCGCAGCTCCGCCTGCAGCTTCGCCTGGGACTGTGCATCGGATGCAGAGCATAGCTGCCAGCCAATCTGCGTGGTCTGCCGGTAGACAGCATGGCAGCGGCCCACCTGGTCCGCAGCATGCTGGACATGATGGGGACAGGGCATGAGTGCGGAGGGAGGGAGGGGGGGACGAAGAGACAGACAGACAGGCAAACCCTACCTTTAGGTCATGCAGGGACCATCGGAGCTCGCGCACACTGCAGTGGGTGGGGCCAGCAGGGGGCAGGAGCGTGTCAGTCTGGCTTAGCAGTGTCCTCAGTTCACTTGTGCCGTGTACGTAGAGCTGCCAGTACCTGACTAGCGCCCTCAGCAGGGCCCCGTGCTGCTGCATCCTTACCAACACAGAGTGCCAGCGCTCCCTCATATGGGTCAGCTGGAGAGTGAGGTCACGCCTGTGGAACGATGGGTCATATGACTCACGCTCACTTAGGTCATGTGACTCACGCCCCACTCTCAGGTACCCTATGGTCTCCCAGCAAATGGTACAGACCCACAGAAACCATCACATCACCACACAGACCTCTGAAACCATCCTCTGGAAACGTATTTATCTACCATGACACGTCAATTAACACAAATGGGCACAAGGCGACACGGCCATTAAATACATGGTTATCATTTGAGATACAAACCTTCTCACAAAAGGTTCCATCACCGATCACTCAATAATGAACTGAGCTTCAGTTACAATCACAGTAACACCAAAACTTAAACTTAAAAACACCAAAAAGCAGACGAGTTCGTTATTTGTTCCCTTGATGACATCATATACAGTTTATTCTGCTCAGATCTTACTATGAAAGTGCTGCTGAAATTGGGACCTACGTAACAGCAGTTTTGGTAATCATGTTCCTATACTGATACACCATCTGCTGCCAAGAAAATCATCCCTGAAGTGCCACAGTACTGAAAGCCTCCCGTTGGGTGCGGGAGCAGCTCCAGCAGGTGCTTGTCGATGTCTTACCTCGGCTCGCCCTCCAGGCTCCCCAGCAGACACTGTCCCTCCTGAAGGATGGACCACAGAAGCTGGTCTCCCCTGGGAAGCTCCACCCGCAGCTTCTGCGGGGGACTCTGATTATTACAGATACGGGAACTAGAGTTTCCACCCATCGTGTAGAAAAGGGATCTGCCCCACACTGAAAAGTAAAATGCTGTGTCCCGTTTTGAAACAATATGGGACATGATTTTGTCCAGTATTAAACCAAACAGGCGCAGCAGAAACCTGGGCCACGCCAAGCCGATGCGGGGCCTTTGGAAGCCGTCGAGCCGTCGCTGAGAGTCAGTGGCTGCTTCTCGGGACAGTGTGTGTGGCACAGTCATACAGTACACGGTCGGTCGCCATCCGCACTGTTTTGCTGATTTGGCATGTTGATTCAGTACTGAAGCTAGCTGGTGAAATTCAGCTCACTGATTGGGCTGCATGTCAATCTTCACCTCCAGTGGTGTCACTGTGTTCCAGCTCAATTTTTAAAAATCAACGTGAACTGACTGTTTGTTAGCCTTGGTTGGTGCTAGCCTGCGATGGGCTGCCCCCCCGTCCCGGGTTGTCACCCGCCTCATGCCCGTAGCTTCTGGGATAGGCTCCGGACCCCTCATGACCCAGAAAGGATACGTTTTTTCTGTTGGCTTGGTGCCTGCCCAGCTTAATTAATTAACATGACGACGACTTAAAAAGTTACCAGGCAACAAACAATATGTTCTGAAAGAGGCAAGGAATACATACATAGGCTCGTCAGCTGGGACCAGGAGTGCGGTAAGAGTGAGGTGAAAGAAAAAGAGCGGGCAGAGTGTCAGGGGCTGGGAGCTACCTGGAGCACGGCGAGATGCTCTCGCAGGGTGGGGGAGCAGAGGGTCTCCTCCCTGGTCAGACTGTCCTCCATGCTCTGCAGGAAGGTTGCCCAGCCCTGGCAGAGCAACTGGAAGCTCTGCTGACCCACGGTGCCCTGCTGCAGCTCACTGAGAGACATGGGCAGACACACGCATGAGAGATACACGCATGACAACAGCCACAGGCAAATGCATGGCGAGAGGCACAGGCATGAAGACACACACGCGTGACATCAGCCACACATACGCATGAGAGACACGCCATGAGAGACACACGCATGAGAGACACGCGCATGACAACAGACACACACACGCATGAGAGACACGTGCATGACAACAGACACACACATTCATGCACGTGTCTCTCATGCAAGACACACGCATTAGAGACACGCCATGAGAGACACGCACATGACAGACACACGCATGGTGACAGAATGCTGTCAGTTTATCCGGAGCATCATGAGTTTTGCCACAGAACCATATTACCATGGTCTTGACTCACCACACTCCAAAATACTCCAAAAGGCTTTTTAACTTTTTTGAAATATCTTAAGGTTCAGGAGAGCAAACTCCAGAAGCTGTTACCCAGGTTCACTCATGCCCAGTAACAAATAACAGGACCTGCAGTCTGCAGCACTGTGGAAAAGGGCGAACAGACATGTGAGATGTAGCAGTGTAGAGAGTGCTGCTCCCCCACCTGTACGCCTGTGCCGCCTGAGAGAAGGTCACAGCCCACTGCCTGTTGAGAGCTTGAAGTCTGTCACCAGCAGGGTCCCCCTGGGGCAGCATGTCACCCCTCCAGTTCAGGGCTTCCAGCTCAGGTCCTAGGGAGCCCAGGTCCTGCAGGACGCTCTGGAGATGCACAGGAGCATCCATTCACCACCACTGCCAAACCCTAAGCGTGACCCACAGTAAACCAGCGGCAATAAAGCGGGCCACCTTCGGGCTGCCATTTAAGTGCTTCTAGCGGATATTTTTCTGCTGCTGAATAGCGGAATGACACTGGGTCATGTTTAAATTCCCATGGACGGCTTTCTGGGACACTGCACATGGTCCGTGGGCGGTCGGGGGCTGCTGTCAGTTTGCGGGACGCTCCCACTAATGATCCCGGGGGGTCTCCAGCCTGAAGGGTGTCACGCCAACGGAACATGCATGAAGCCACTGCTCACCTGGGGAGCGGAGTCCATGCCGCGGGCCAGGCTGCTCTGGCAGGAGCGGAGTTGCAGCTCCAGGGAGGCCAGGCTGCTGGTGAACTTCTGCAGCTCCTCCAGCTCCTCCTGCACGTGCACACACACACACACACACACACACACACACATACACACAGGATTGTAATTATATCTTTGTGGGGACTCTCCATTCATTTCTATGGGGTAAAGTCTAATCCCAACATGACGACCTTAACCCCGACACAGAACTAACCTTAACCATAAGTTACCAAACGAAACGAGAGCCTGGCTATTATACAGCTTCTGATGGATGTCTTCCTATAGCCTGCTGTTTAATAGCCCCAGAAAGTTCTATACTTGCAGTGCAGTCCAGCAATTTAAACTCCCTACATGTACGCAAAACAAGCCACGATTGGGCCTTCAGAACACTAACAAAACCAGCCATTGATAGATATTCTGAAATAAATATACAAATAATCAGATTACACAACTAGTCATGGATAATGTTATTTTTAACATTTGGTGAAATAGGATCCCAAGCTTTTATTTTTATTTCATATCATTTTCTTTATTCCTAGACTTTTCCTCCTATTTTCAATATGCAAATCATTAAACCACTATTGAAATGTATGACATATTCTGGATATTTTTAGGCTTGTAACAATGTCCATTGCAATGGTGAATTCTGAATGATAACACAATCGATCAGGCAATAACACATTGCCAGTAAACCACAATACAAAATGTACAGCAATGTTCTCCACACATGAGGAACCAGGTTGTTTGACAAATTCATTAGTTTGACTGGGCTGTTATTAGTATCATTGGGATTTTACCTGCATAGTTAATTACTTCTTACTAATGATCAGTCCTTACATTGTGCTATTATTCCAAATCCCCCAAAAAACATTTCTTTTAAACTACTGTAAAAATAGACACCTAAAACTGTCAAAACAATTCAGAAATGTCAGCATCATAACCAAAATTTACTTGGGTTGAATATCACCAATCACAATTCAAAGATCAGCATAAGAACATGCCTGACCGCCAATTACAGCTCAAAGATCAGCATAAGAACATGCCTGACCGCCAATTACAGCTCAAAGATCAGCATAAGAACATGCCTGACCGCCAATTACAGCTAAAAGATCAGCATACTGTATGGACATGCCTGCATTGACCTCCTACCTGTAGGTGTCCCTCTCTCCTTGCGAGTGCCTCCCTTAGCTTGAGGAGTTCACATGACAACATCCAGCCCTCTGATTGGATAAAGATGGCTGCTGGGACATTCATGTGGCCAGTGAGATGTTTGCTAGCTTCCAGCACTTCCTCCATGCTTTTCTGCAAGACCTGCAGACTCTGCTGCTGCATCTGTCCAACATTTAGGTAATGAAGCAAGGCCACTTTAAAAACAATCCTTTTTAAAAACAGGTTTGTGTTCTAATACATCCATCTGATACCATGTCAGAGAGATTTTAACACTTTAACATTCTGGGAAATGAGTTTGAATGTCTTGTAGATATCAGTTTGGTACATTCTGGCAGATGTAAAAGTATAATAAATGACTTATTAGTATGGTTATTGAAATGTAGCTATACGAGGTGCCGCTGCGCGTTAGCATGTAGCCCCTCGCAACCTCCTTGGCGCAGGGCCTCGGCCTTCGCAGTGGACTCACCCTACTGGCTTCCAGTTGTTTTATGACTTGTTCAGCAGTGTGCCGCCTTCCAGGCCAGGCTGCCAGCAGGAGGCTGCACTGTTCCTGGTGGACCTGCAGACTCTGCGAGCAGCTCATGAAGGCCCTGCTGTACCTTCTCCAGAGGCCCAAAAGCTCCTGGGCTCGAGGCAGAGCGCCGGCCAACTCCTGGCTGACTGCAGCCCACCTAAAGCCGGGAAGCGAACAGAAACAGGCACCAGTGCTGCAGATCAGCTCATGAAGTTCAGCTGCAGACATACAGTGTCACACAACTGCCCAAACAGAAAGGGACAGACACTTTTTAAATTTGGTTATTATATTGTTTTTTATATTTGGTTATTATGTCATGTGATGGGGGAGTCTCCTGCCCGGTGCGTCTCACTGTGGCCATGTTATGGATAAGCATCTATGATGGATGGATGGTTTGTTGTTCATGCAGGTAATGTTTAATTGTGGTTGTACTGAACTTTCACACCAGCCTACGAGGAGAGAGCAGTCCTGTCTACTCGGGTACTGACCGAGTTTCCTGCTTCTCTATCTGCTCCGATAAAAGCTTAGCTGCAGCAGGACTGATAATGTCCCTCAGGTTGGAGAAGTTCTGGTTTAAAGCCTCCCACTTCTCTTCAGCGCCCCCTGCCTCGACCTGCAGGAGCTACAGGCAGAAATACACGGTCTAGTTCAGGGGCATTACAGTTTATATCCATATCACCAGCTTCAATACGGATGGCAGCCATTCACCAAACGTCCATAGCCCAGACAGTCCCCATAAAGGGACTCAGCCTGCTCAGTTCATAAAAGTCAGTAGTGGCACAAACTTTGCAGATTTTAGTACACACCAGCTCACAGATCTGAAAGAGATTAAAATTGACAGCACTATCCAATGAAATAAAACAATGAATTTAAAGACATCAGAAAATTGCATGTGTCTGGTCATTTTGTATATTGGTGCTTGGCACTCAAGCCGGAACCTTCCCGGAACTGATCGGAACCTGGCCGACAGCACAGATACCTGTAGCTCATCCACGTGGTCCTGCAGTGCATGCTGGGAGAACTGGGCGTGAGAGCCCTGCTCCAGAGTGTACTGGCTCTTGGTGGTGTGGAGTGCTACCTCTGCTAGCCCCTTCGTTACCAGGCCCCAGAGATCCAGGGCGCACTGCAGCCTTGGGCGGAGTGCAGTGACCTGCAGAGACAGGAAGTGACAGCGGTAAACTATACACAAACTAAACACAGTAACTGCACTATACTAAGAAACTTTATCGTGGGATAAAACAGAGACTAAGAGACCCGATTTGAGTCACAACTCAATTTTGAAAAATGTGGTTACGGGGTTTTGCTTTTGTACAGCAATCTGGTCTAGTATCATAATAGTATAATGAACTGCATTTTATAGTAGCCATTTATTGCCATTATACATTGTACTATGCTACTGATCTACTATAGTATATTCATAGTTAATATGTATAACGCATTGTGCTATAATATAACACAGTGTACTAAAGAAACATGATGTACGGGACAGAGTACGATGCACTTTGTCTTCTGATCATGCTCAGATAATACAATAAATCCGTGACAGAACATTACGGGTGCAGTGAGCAATCAGAGCCAAGCCCCCGGGGCATGTGAAGCACCTGCTGACGCAGATCTGCGCAGTCCCTGCCGAGTGTGTCCAGCTGCACGTTGCATGTGCAGTCGGGATGCAGCTCTCCGTTGGTATCGCTGAGGTAGCCTTCTCTCAGCTCCTGAAGCTGGGTGTCCGTATCTTTCAGCTTCTCCTCTGTGTCCTGTGCCATGTTCACAGGCCAACATTTATGCGCGTCGCAATGCGAACAGACCCGCAATAGCCAAGGTGGTGTATGTCAGACAGGGGTGTGAGTGTGGATGCATACCTCGCACTCCTGCAGCGCCTGCCTGGCCTGCCAGCGACTGGCAGGCCTCTCCGTCTGGCTCAGCTTCTCCTTCTGCCTGGACAGCCCTCCGGCCAGGACCCGCAGCCTCTTGTCTCTGGCCAGGCAGGTCTGGAGGTCCTGCCCCAGAAGCTGGGCCTGAGGAGCACCAGAGCATTTTCACGCTCGCTGTCACATCGCTGAATGAACCTGAACTCAAAAGCCAAGCTACATTTATACCTAAATTGTCATGCCTGCATCATGTGCTCAAGACTAAAACGTCTGCTAAATAAATAGATTACATGTTAATGCAGACCCAGTGAAACAAAAAAGTGTCTAAAACTAAGCTGAATTAGCACCAGTGAAGCATGCCCTGGGATGGACTGAATTAGCATTAGTGAAGCGTGCCCTGGGATGGGCTGAATTAGCATTAGTGAAGAGTGCCCTGGGATGGGCTGAATTAGCATTAGTGAAGCGTGCCATGGGATGGGCTGAATTAGCATTAGTGAAGCGTGCCCTGGGATGGGCTGAATTAGCATTAGTGAAGCGTGCCCTGGGATGGGCTGAATTAGCATTAGTGAAGCGTGCCATGGGATGGGCTGAATTAGCATTAGTGAAGCGTGCCCTGGGATGGGCTGAATTAGCATTAGTGAAGCGTGCCCTGGGATGGGCTGAATTAGCATTAGTGAAGCGTGCCCTGGGTTGGGCTGAATTAGCATTAGTGAAGCGTGCCCTGGGTTGGGCTGAATTAGCATTAGTGAAGCGTGCCCTGGGATGGGCGGAAAGAGGACAGGTGGGCAGGGGACACTTTTCATGAAGCTCTCAGGAAACACATTTGTAGGTAAGCAGTACCCAGCTCATAATCAAACAGAGGAATGGGCTGCAGCCCCCGCCCCCCTTGTTAAGTCTCACAGGACATCGTTCTGAGAGCATTAGCGTGTAGCTAGCTGACTCTCATCCAGTCCCTGTATTATGCAGATTCATGCAGGGATTTGGCCCTTGTTACCTGGCTCTGTAGCAGAAGTGCCTGGTGTGTGTGTGTGTGTGTGTGTATATAT
>JAODKF010000045.1:1136351-1154025 GCA_026779585.1 Mormyrus proboscirostris | reverse complement strand
TGCTCATCATGCATTACTGATTTAGTTTCTGCAGGTGCTGACACATCCTTCTGGCAAACTGACACAGTCTCCTGTGTTACTAATGTAGTCTCTTTGTGAGCTGACACATCCTTTCGTGGAACTGACAACATTTCTTTTTGTGCAGATACAGTCTGTTTGGGAGCTGACACATCCCTCTTGGGAACTGACAGAGCATCAGGTGCTATTGACATAGGTTCTGCAGGAGCTGACACATACTTATGGTAAACTAACACAGTCTCCTGTGTTACTGATGTAGTCTCTTTGGGAGCTGACATATCCCTCTGGGAAACTGACAGAGCAACATGCGACACTGATTTAGTTTCTGCAGGTGCTGACACATCCTTATGATGAACTGACACAGTCTCCTGTGTTAATGATGTAGTCTTTTTGGGAGCTGACACATCCCTCGTGTGAACAGACACAGTCTCCTGTGTTACTGATGTTGTCTTTTTGGGAGCTGACACATCCCTCGTGTGAACAGACATAGTCTCCTGTGCTACAGATGTAATCTCTTTGGGAGCTGACACATCCTTCTGAAGAACTGACAGACTCTCTTGTGTTACTGATGTAATTTGTTTGGGAGATGACACATCCTTCTGGAGAACTGGTACTGTGTCCAGTGCTAGTGGCATAGGTTCTGCAGGAGCTGACACATCCCTCTTTGGAACTGACACAGTCTTCTGTGTAGGTGATATAGTCTTTTTGGGAACTGACAAATCTCTCTTGGGAAATGACAATGTTTCATTTGTTACTATTAAAGTCTCTGCATGAGCTCCTTCCTTCAGGTGAACTGACACAGTCTCCTGTGTTACTGAAATAGACTTTGCAGGTGCTGACACATCCTTCTGGCGAACTGACAAAGTATCCTGTGCAACTGATGTAGTCTCTTTGGAAGCTGACATATCTGTCTTGGAAACTGACACAGTCTCCTGTATTGCTGAAATAGTCTCTTTGGGAGCGGACACATCCCGTTTTGAAATGGACACAGTGTCCAGTGTTACAGATGTAGTCTCTTTGGGAGCTGACATATCCGTCTTGGAAACTGACAGAGCATCATGCGTCACTGATTTAGTTTCTATAGGTGCTGACACATCCTTCTGATGAACTAACACAGTCTCTTGTGTTACTGATATTGTCTTTTTGGCAGCTGACACATCCCTCTTGGGAATTGACATTGTCTCCTCTGTTACAGATATAGTTTCTTTGGGAGCTGACACATCCTTCTGGAGAACTGGCATGGTGTCCCATGTCACTGATGTAGTCTCTTTGGGAGATGACACATCCCTCTTGGGAACTGACATAGTGTCCTGTGTTATTGATACAGTCTCTGCAGGAGCTGACACATCCTTCTGCAGATGTGACACTGTGTCCTGTGGTACTAATATAGTCTTTTCAGGAGTTGACACATCCATCTGGGGAACTGACACAGTCTCCTGTATTACTGATAAAGTCTCTTCAGAAGTTGACACAACACAAAGTGGAAGTGACATAGTGTCCTGTGTTACTGATTTAGTCTCTTCAGGCAGAGATAAGTTTGTCTTGCACATCGCGTCTCGAAACACAGAGACATTCTCCTGTGGAATGGTTGCACTCAGTTGTGAATCATAGTCAGTTCCCAGTGCCACCGACAATGACAATGGGGGAACAGGAACATCTCCCCCGACATCAGCCTGATGGTCACCCTTCAGTGTCTCTAAACTGGGAGTGCTGATTCTGAGCATGTCCTTGTCATGTGGATCAAAGATCTGCTTTCTTATTGGCTCTGGAAGTGTGTCCCCCTCTTGCCAACCAGTTGCACTCTGTCCCAATGGCCCAGGCACAGTGTAAGAAGGAGGACAAAGATGAAGAGAGGAGGGAGGAGGGATATGATATTAATACACATATATACATAATATCCATCCACTCAGTTTTCTTTTCCACAGTAACTGACAACTAAAGTTCTTAGTATGTCATACATATATTAATCAGCAATATATAAAGGAATACACAGTGACCATGTAATATATACACAGTTATGAAAGGCCGATGAATAATAATAATAATAATAATAATAATAATAATAAAAGCTACTTGAAATACAAACAGTTTACTTAGAGCACTGTGCGCTTAGCCTCATGCAGAGAGTTTTACCTTGGTGGCAGGTATTAGATGGGGTTCAGGGGTTTCCAGGACCCCCACATTAAGGTCGTCTCCAAAGGCAACTCCACCGCGAGCTGCCCCTATAGCCAAGCCCCCGTGCAGGGCCCCACCTCCCACCACAGCTCCCACGGCACCCTCTGCAGGGAAGGCGGGCTCTTCAGTTGTGTCATCGGGACCCTAACCAATGGGCCGCGGATGAGAGAAAAACAATCCCGTCACCTTTGCTCCTAGATCATTTGCAGGGCCTTCACATTAACTGCAGACCCCGGCAGCAAAGACTTTGACTATGAGGCGATGATCACTGAACTGGGAACCGAAGGTTCCAGGGTATAGTCCGCAGTTGTTATGGCCTTACGTATTTTATTCAGCCAGTCTGTCTTAACAGTGCCTTACTTGGGTGTGAAAAGCACAGTAATAGACTTCAGCAAAAACAACTGAACCATTCAGAAACAATGGACAATGGAAGAAGAATGTTACCCACTTTTTATGACTTTATAAGCCACCTTGCTGCAGGCCAGTAAGGTATGGTGTCCTAAATGAATGATGCTAATGACTAATACCCATTCAATTAAAGTGGCATACAGGCCAAGGCGAGTAGCAATAAGTGTCCCACAAAAGAAAAGGAAAATACCACAATGAGTGAAAGAGTAAACAAGGCAGAAGGAAGATAAGAAAAAGAAATGAACAAGAGAATAGCTTAAGTAAGGAGAAAGGGAACAAGATTGTATTCTGGCCCCAAGAGGAAGAAAGGCGGAAATCCAGGAATCCAGGCAGAAAACCAAGAAGAGGGAATAAGAAGTGGAATTTCTGCATGGCAAGGCTAGAAGATGCTGCGGCAACAGTGAGAGAGCAGAGCCGCTGCCTTTACCTCAGACACGCTCTCTATGAGTGTGTCAGAGGAGGACGAGTGGGAGCTGCTCTCCTCTTCCTCCTCAGTTAGAGATGTCTCCCACACCTTCTCCTACACAGGCAATGGACAAAGGGAGACCAGCCTTATTGCCAAGATGGTCAGCAAACATTCTCACGTATATTGGTAAAGCCTGTGGAATGCTAACCCACCTAAGCAATTGTACTGTGGTGCTAAATGAGACAGAGAAAGGCTCTCAGTCACAACACAAAGAGCATTAAAGGAGCAACCAAAGCACCACCGGCAACTCAGACTGCCGCCTCCCCGTTCTGCTCTGGTGCAGTAGATTATACTTTATCACACCCCAGACACACCCCAGAGTTAATCTTCCTCAGAGGCTCATTTCTCAGTGGTGACCACATGGTCTATGTTTGCAGAGAACAGATGTCTTTCAGTCTCAGACCTTTATTGTTGCAATCTGTGCAACGGTCTCTTGCTCCAGGTCTTGTATAGCTGGCAGAAGGTCCTGAGCTCTCTGGAAGACATCCAGGGTCTCCTCTGCTTCCCTGGGCAGGCCCAGGCTAGGTTTGCAGTTTTGGATCTCAGTTATTGTCCTCTTCATTGCCTGAATGTTGTCCAGAATCACCTGTAAGGAATACTAGAGTAATTACGCAATGGACACGTATGCAAGAATGCAGGCAAAGGCATGCAGAGTAAACACCTGTTAGACAGCCAATCACGCGAGACGAAACGCCAACCTGGAGTGAGAAAAGCCAGCTCACCTGCCAGTCTAGCAGGTGCTCCTCTGGAGACAGAGACTCAGAATCCAGGGATGACAGGATGGCCCTGATTTTGGTTACATTTTTTTCCATAACCTTCACTTCTGTTTCAATGGCATCCACTTCCTATAGGCAAATGTCATATAACATATTCCTAAAATGGCTTTTTAAATAATTAAGCTATAATTTCAGTCTAATCCAATAATAAAAACACTGGTGCTAGTCAAGGCTTTAGCAGAAATTTCAAAAGTCCAAATTGTAGCTTTCACACTAAAATCAGAGCAGAAGAGCTTACTGCAGCAGTGTTCTGGAGCTGGGTCAGCGGACCCACAATGCTTTGCTGCATGGAAGCAACGTGCTCATCAGCCTGGCTCAGTCGTTCCTCCAGGGTCAGCGTGTTGCACACAGTGGAGATCTCCTTTAGACACGGCGTAAATCCCTGTAAGGTCGCCCTCATCTGCTCCGAGTCTTCCAGAAGCACCTGTCGGTTTGGACACAAAGGTGTTTAGACCATCTTTACCTTAAGACACTTGTGTGTCCCACCCACCAAATGAAGATCAACGTCCACCTAGATGACCCACATGCACCATAACCACACGTGACACTTTAATGAATACATTTCATGCCAAGTTTCAGATGTGCAACACCAGAAACTTGGGCTTTTACAGGCTTTTGCCCCACTTGGAGAGCAGGACATAGACCTGGAGAGCATGAAGGTGGCTGCTGAGGGTTCTGGCAGAGGTGTAGGTGCAGGGGGTATTCAGCCAGCCTCTGGCCTCCCTCAACCAGGAGTTGGAGCTGGTCATGATCTCCTCATACTCCTGTAGGCAAGCTGGAATCTGCAGGCCAGAGGAAAGGAGAGTCTTGCAGCAGCAGGTCACATGCAGTGGTGGAAAGTTACGAAGTACAATGACTTTGAAACTGTACTTAAGTACATTTTTCACATAAACATACTTTTCTTAGATTTAGCTACTCCAAGCATGGAGCCGGTGTGAGAGGTTTCAAATTCTGCTTTTGTGGTTGGAGAGATTGGTTTCTATGGTTTGTACTGCATACCATTTGATTCATTATGGGATGGCAGGAGATCCTCAGCTCTTTGTGGTCAGGCTGACTTATTGGTGAGTTGTGAATGTACGTGATGTCATGACAAAAGTGTTAGAATTTGCATCCTGTGACCATTAAATAAGTGTTATTTAATAACACACACATATATGGCTTTGTGATATTACCAAAATATCCCAACAGCAAAATGTATCATGATATAGCACATTTTTTTAATAATTTATGATTTACTCAACAAATAAAAGTTATTTACTTGCATTTATTTATTTTTTTCGATTTCGAAATCACAGTACTGTGAAATGCTGTGCGGTGTTTGTATAGGGAACTTCATCTTTTACTAGAGTACATTTTTGCCTGTTTATTTGTTACTTTTACTTGAGTAAATTGCATACTTCCTCCCCACACACCAACAGACACGCACCATGGCCGCTCCTTCCAAGATGCTTTTAAAGAAGCAATGAGGCAATTACTTTATTTTTATTTACCTATAAGTTCAAGGGCTTCTTTCTCACAATAAGTAACAAGCCAAAATCCTGTTGGGTGATGTGGCATCTGCCATCGAAGTCTCTTCACCAACCTTGCTGAGGAATGCCGTCCTCTGCTCTGCCTGCTTGGCCACTTTCTGGTACAGCTGCAGAGGGTCCATCAGCTGGTCCATCAGATTGTGGGCCTGTTCTGGCTCATCCTGACTCATGTCGGCCACCTCGGACTCCAGAGCTGCCAGCTGAGTATGCCAGCGGTCCAACTCGTCCCACACGCGCTGTCAGGACACACGTACACACACAGACACACACAGTCACATGCACATGTACACACACATACACACACACACACCTGGATCTTCAATGGCATTCTCCATTACAATGAGAGCCAGTTAGCTTAATCACACATGTGCACGCAGCCTTTAAAACCCTGGCCAGAGTAAGTGGTTAGAAAATGTTCGCATGGGCAGATGGGTAGCAGTTCTTGCACCGTTTAAAAATATGACGTATTAAAAATAAACTAAATATAATAGCAAGATCCAGACCAAAATGGCATTATATTATAGAAAACATCCAAAGAGCACAGTGATATAAATAATTCACATGATGGGGGGGATGGTTTGGGACAGAGAGCTGGTGGACATCAAACCTACCTTCTGAAGGTACTCTGCCTCCACCACCGTGGAACTCTTCTGCTCCAGCAGGGACATGACCAGCTGCAAGCCGCCCGTCACCTGTGTTACTCCGACACCCAGCCGCCGCACAGGGCTCATCTTCTCCGCTGTCTCTGCCAGCTGCAAGACAGCTCACCGGTTACCTTAAAGCCACCAGTGACCTTTGACCTTTGTCATGGGGTCGTGAAACACCTCGCAATTGGACGGTGTGATATGAGCCATTTTAACCTACAGACAGCAAGTAAATCTGGACCTGCACAAAAAATATCTGAAATGCATGGAGTTTACAGATAAACAGACCTAATTCACAGAACTTGTTCGCTAGTGCATGTACCTTCTCCTCCAGCTCCTCCAGCTGGTGAGTGACCTCTTGCAGGGGCTTCTGCACATCCACGGGCACCAAAGGGAAGCTGCTGGGATACTTCACCCTGAGACCCTCCATGATACCCTGAAGCACAGCCCTCTGGGAGCTGAGCTCGAGACGCACCTCCTGATTGGGGAGACAGACCCAGGGGGCGGACGGGTTTACAAAACCATAACCCCAAATAGCGTCACCACGCACACACAGAGCTCACTGCATATTCAGTCTGCTGACTGGCAGTACTATCTAACACTCACATGCTCCTTTGTTTGGAGATGAGATGTCAGCCCTGAGAAAGAAGCATGAGGTCAGTATTCTGTAGAGGGAAAGCGTGCTGTCAGAGACTACACGAGACAGGAGGAAGAGGAGACCTCACTGAACGGGCTGTCAGAGACCACGTGAGGCAGGAGGAAGAGGAAACCTCACTGAACAGGCTGTCAGAGACTGCAGGAGGAAGAGCAGACCTCATTGGACGGGCTGTCAGAGACCACGTGAGGCAGGAGGAAGAGGAGACCTCACTGAACGGGCTGTCAGAGACCACATGAGGCAGGAGGAAGAAAAGACCTCACTGAACGGGCTGTCAGAGACTGCAGGAGGAAGAGCAGACCTCACTGATCGGGCTGTCAGAGACCACGTGAGGCAGGAGGAAGAGGAGACTTCACTGAACGAGCTGTCAGAGACCACGTGAGGCAGGAGGAAGAGGAGACCTCACTGAACGGGCTGTCAGAGACTGCAGGAGGAAGAGGAGACCTCACTGAACGGGCTGTCAGAGTCCACATGAGGCAGAAGGAAGAGAAGACCTCACTGAACAGGCTGTCAGAGACTGCAGGAGGAAGAGGAGACCTCACTGAACGGGCTGTAAGATGACCGCGTGAGGCAAGAGGAAGAGGAGACCTCACTGAACGGGCTGTAAGATGACCACGTGAGGCAGGAGGAAGAGGATCATTCTTTACTTCACGAGAAAAAGTGAGGCACTGCTGCCCTGGGCTTGTTGCTATAGCATTATAGCATTTTCGTTTGTGTGAGCGCTGGAAGCAGGAGACCCGCTATGTAACAGCGACTGTGCCTCTCGGGGCCCGACAGCTGGGTAGCAGTTGCTGTTATCTAGTTAACCCATTTTATCGTGATCTAAATAGGTAGCAAAAACTTATTGACATCAACATATTGATTGAAAAATCCAAAAGTAGCAGAAAATGGAGGTCAGTTGCCTTCTTGGTGTCAGTGTGGGACGTGCCGCTCAGGGTTACCCACCTGCAGACGGCTCTGACATGCGAAATGCTCCAGGCCAGACAAACGACAGGAGGCAACTCTCAGTCGCTCCCGCACGCCATAGATCTCCTCCCGGACCTGCTCCCGGTCGTGCAGCTCCATGGATGCGGTCTGCCTTCCCAGCATGCTCTTCTCCGTCAGCCTACGAATACGACCAGTGACTGATTCGTGTCAGAAGACCCCAGACACAGGAGTATTCAAGGACTGTCCTAATGTAGGTAAGCTCCACTTACAAACAAAATTCACAGTATATATCAGAGAAAGAGAAAAAAGTTTACTATCTAAAATATAAAACTGCACAATTACAAATGCAGTGTAGCTGTACATAAACCTAAGTGTGTGTTGTGCGTACGACTGGGGGGAGTGCGTCTGGATGCAAGTGGTACAATGTAGGGCACCCAGATTGGTGCCAGCTCACAGCAGCTTTGCAAGGAGAGAAGCAGCAAAGGATACTGGGAAATGGAGTCCCTGACAGCTTGCCCACAAGCTCTGCATTATGACGTGTCAGACAGTTTATGGTCCACGCTAAACGGACACACACCATTTGGGCAAGCTCTAATTAATCAGTAGTTCTGGCAAGTCATTGGAATGTTTTTGTATATTTATGTGACATGCAACCAGAAAATACTCACCCAACCCAACAAACTAAACATGTTTGTGCAGTAACAGGGAGAAAAGCAACCTTTTCAGTGTCAACACTATGACCAAACCTCCAGATACCAAGACGCCAATACCCTTACTTTCTGTAGCATTCCCCGATGGCCTGCAGGTCCTGAGAGAATTGGCTGGGTGCGGCCTGCTCCTTTTCGGCAGGTTGACCCAGAGTTCGGGGAAGCCGCATCTCTATGGAGGTGAGGACACACAGCTCGTTGTTAAGGTGCTCCAGGAACGTCTCTGTGTCAGGCAGCAGGTTCTGCAGCTCCTCCTGAAGAGCGCCCTCTCTGGGGCTGGCCGGTATCTCATCCTCAAGCTGCTCTAGCACTTTTCGGGCTGTTTCCATCTGTCACCACAAAAGCAATAACAGCAGATAAGCCCGTCCGTCAAAAAGACTCAGTTTAAGCAGTTTTATGTCAAGCAGGAGTGTGTAGAATCTAAGCTGGGGTTCATCAGTCCTGATCACAACGGCTACAATATTCTTGCTTTACAAATTTACAGCAGAACTCAGCTTATATGTCCTGCTAGTCAAATGAATCAGACACAATCAGGTCAAACTATGCACTGGCTGGAAACGTTTGATCATTCTCTTTTGAGTTTTGAGCTTCATATACTGAGAAAAAGAATACATCACTAAACTACAGCCTTACATATTAATGTTATATTAATATCCAAATGAAGCTTAATACACTTCTGTTTATTTTATAAATTGTCAAAAATAAGTAACAAAGGTTTGAATATTATGCCACATAAGCTGAAGGCACTTGATAAATAGTCTTCATGCATTTTTTCATTGAATTTTATTATGCATGAAATCATTATCTCAAGAAAGTGAGATGAGTTCAGACATGGCTTCCAGGATCAGGACTGGAAACCCTCATTGCCCCCAAGTGTGGGGAAGACACAACGTTTTTTTCCGTCTCTATTGGCAACAAGCTTGACATTCCCTCGCTTCCCTGGAATTCACAGAGATCTTTCTTCTCTGATAATCTTTGAATTCACACTTGCTATTTTGGACATTTTCAACAGCAACTTTCTGTATGTTTACAGTTTGACTTCTTAAGTCAGCTATGTTTAAAATTAAACGCATTGTAATCTTCTGATTCTTTGCTCGCCCTCTTGTCGATCCGCCCGTCATGCCGCTCACACTCAGAGCCACGTCTTTCCACTCCTCCGCTCTTCGCTCCCAGCAGCCTCTGAGGTCACGAGCAGAGCGGTGGAGCCCGGCCAAGCGCCTCCAGATAGGGACTGGTTCTGCCTCGTCCTTCGAGCCACAGCCCGGTTTGGGACAATGCACCCACAGGTCTGCCAGCTGGCTCACGTGAGACCCCGCCTCCCGCTCCAGGGCCTGCACATGGTAAATAAGCAACCATATTCTTCAGTCCTTAAAAGTAATACAATTGATTATTTCAAACATTAAATGTCCACTTAATCCTTCTAAATACTTGAAGAATTATGCAAGAAAATGGTCAAGCACATATTTTGGCAGACAACTTGCAGTTAGAAAGCTGACGATGAAGACGAATTTCACCTTCCAACACAATAATGTCCCAAAGTTTTGCAATGGCCCAGTCAGAGGTCAGACCTAGGTCCTACTGAAAATGTGTGGGATGACTTGAAGAGGACAGTAAGACGGAGATCACAGTCTAATACGATGGATCTGCAACTTCTTTTGCAAGGAATATTGGAATAGAACTGCCAAATCATAATGTGCTATGCTGTGGTGAGTAATGAATTACAAGCAGGATGTACTTTGACAAAGGATGACCCAAGGGGCGTGGACACAAACGCAACCAGGCAAGTTTAATTTTTATTCTGTTTTCTCATAAAGCTTCCTTTTGTTTTTCAATGGAACGTTGTTCGTTGCAATATCATATTAAAGATGGGAAAAGATCCGATATGATTTATCTTGACTTCTTTGTTTTACAAAACAAAAAAACTGCCATTTTAACTGGGCTGTGTAGGCTTTTATGTGCACTGTATAAGTGATGTATAAACTATTTTTGTACAAAGCCAAGTACAGGGTTGGAAGGCACTTGTTTGAACAAATCTCAACATGCCATTCTTCCGTCTCACAAAAGATATCAGAGGAATGTCACTGACAGAAGCTTAATGTACCAGAGCCCATTAAAAAAGTGACAGGAGAGTGGCTAATTTAAATAAGCCGTCAAGTCATATCAGATAATAAGTGTGAAATACAAAAGCGGGTTATTCAATCGTATGATGTGTCTTTCAGACCTAATGCTTACCTTTAGTTTTTCCTGTAGGTCTGAATATTCCTGGAGAGCTGTGACTTTATGAGACACACAGTCTGAGAGGCTCGTCTCAAGGTGTTGAACACGGTAGCAGATATCGTTTAGTGACTTTCTGTAGAACTTCTGCCTCTTTGCACAGCTATAATGGGTGAAACAGCACAACATGGATCTAGCTCAAATCACTTAGGTAAACAACCTGTGTATGAGATGCTAGGAGGATGTCCTAAAGATGTCCTACTACCACAACAGCAAAAAATAAACACTTTTCTGTTAGAACAGAATTGAGAGCCCTTCATGTCCGCTCTGCTGATGACTGTTTGAATGGTCATAATAATTACCAGGACACAGAAGTGGATAGTTCAGGTCCAGATGTGGCCAGAAAGTGAAAATTCAGACCCAAATTTTGATTCAACCAACCAGCTGAGTATAGTTACAGAGAACTCAACTGGTCGGTTAAAACTAAATCTGGGTGTCGATTTTTACTTTCTGGACCTGGAACTTTCCACCTCTGCCTCTATTATATATTCTATATTATAAAATATAGAATAGTCATATTTTACAGAAAACAACTGTTTAATGTGACCATGGATGAACTTTTATACAGCAAATACTGGGTGACCTGACAGTGGAGAAGAAGGGGCTACCTCTGCAGGGCTTCATGGTGGAGCTGAGCCCGTGCCTGGTGGGTGGCCATTGTGACCAGCAGGTGGCTCAGAACGCACTTATGCATCTGCTCCACCTGAGGGACGGACAAGCACGTCCGAAGAGGTAGAAGCTCCTGCAGCCGGCTGAGGTGATGGCTGAAGCCCTGAGTCAGGGAGGCCAAGGCTGCTGTAAGGGACTGCAGCTCCTCTGCACAGCCAGAGGCCTCACTCAGAATGGGCAGGAGCTTAGATTCAGCATCCTGAAAAAAGTCAGCAGCCGCACACACGGCTGTGCAGTAATCCCTCAAGGCCTCCTTTGCCTGGTGCAGGCTCTCCTAAACAAGAAAGATGTGTCTTAGCCATCCATGCGTTTCAGGGTATACCCATTAAGACATTCCACCACGCAATAGAGGAGTGAGTTTGGAGGAACAGAACGTCACTTACTGTGCGCAAGTGGGATTCTTTCAGGACCTTCTCGATTAAGTCCATCAGCCCGCTATGCTTGCTCTCCAGCTCCTTCTGCCTGGTTCCTATTCTGTATTTCAGAGCCTCCAGTACTCGCTTTCCAGACTCTGCCCTCTTCTCAATGCTCAAACACCACAGAAGCTCCCTGTCAATAGCTTGCTCATCTGGGCTCACTGGCAAAGCATGATCTAGCTTATTTTGGGTACCTGTGACAAAGTCCAACATGGCATGGAGCTCAGCAACATAGCATTTTCCTTCAAGCAGGGCACTCTCCAGAATCTTCAAGTCATTGTGGATGGTCATTTCCCATGACTCTAGGCCCTGCATTGCATGCCGGATCTTCTGCCGCTCTGAGTTCAGCTGGGATGGGTACAGGTCTTGAGAGATGTTGTTCAGTTGATTAGTCACCTCCTGACAGATGTTCTTAGTCAGGGGAAATTGCACTGAGAGGATGTGGCAGCTTCTAAACCTTTCCACCTTGTTGATTTTTTCATCCTTCACTTGGAGTGCCTGTTTCTCCAGGTTCTGCCGCAAGTCTTCCAACTGTTTCCTGGAGCTCAAATACTTGCTGTGTGCTTCAGCCTGAAGACCAAGACTGTTCATTTTCTTCTGCAAATCCACCATCACATGATGCAGCCGCCCCCTCTCATCCCTCTTGCAGTGATGCAGCCGGTCCACTTGCCATCTGTGCTTTAGCAGTAAGTATCTGTAATTCTCCAAAATAGTGAGAGAATCTTTAGTTACAGGAAATTTGTGCTTAGTTAAGTCTAAGTTTATCTGTCTTAGTCCCGCCTCAATGGATGCCAATGTCTCCAGTGAGGAAACCCTTGCTTGGCGCAGGTCTTCCAGCTCCCGACAACCTTTCCTCTCCGAGGTGATGATTCCATGAATGGCAGCCTGGTAGTCTATGAGTAGGTCGTGTAACTTGCATCTATCAGCAAGGCTGAGATGTGGTGTCATTTCTCCAGCCTTATTTAGCAGAGTCATGATGACGGCTGAATGTTTCTCAGCCTCTTTCAGTTCTGCCATCTGATGCCGGAGTCGACTGGCTATGCCAGGTTCGCTGTCTGGTTGGCTGCCCCAACTGGTCATTTCTTTTTCTACATGCTTTGCAACCCAGGCATCTACATTAGTAATTTGCGCAAATAACTTCTCTTTCATCTGTAAACTCAGCTTTGCATCCAGTAAAGCTCGAGCTGAATTATCCACCGCTGACTTCGTCAAGTCTTTCAAGGTGTCCAATAAGGAAAGCAATGGGGGAAGTTCCTGCTTATCCAGGACAGGGATCAGCTCCTTCACCTCTTCCACCAGAGATTCAAGCTGGATCTGTTTACTTTGGATCTCACACTTTAGCTTCTTTAGCTCAAAAATCTGACGGTGAACTTTCTCCGGGAAAAGATCCAACTTGCTCTTTTTCTCTGTGATTATGATCTCCACTTGCTTTACCCATGTGAGGTGGTCCTGCATCACCTTCATAATCTTACTTAAAGCATCAGGGACAACATTGATGGATATCTCTAACAATTGTGTTTTAACAAGATCCAATTCCTCCTTCAAGCTCTGGAGGGTCAGTCTAATATCCCTCCTCTCCGTCTCTCCAGCTAAATTCTGGTTGAGAGCCTCAAAGAGCTGATTCAGCTTCTCATACTGATAGTCAGTGGCTGCTAAAGTGGCACCAAATAACACGAGTTGTACTGCAGCACAGCTTCCACTCTGAGATTGGAAGAGCTCAGATGTTTGCAGAGCTTTCAGCTGCTTGTGAAGGTCCTGGGCATCCTGGAGCACAGTGGCATACTCCTGGACGCAGGCTGTGGTGTGGAACAAGGCCTTCTCAGCTACCCTCTGTAGTGCCCACCAATGTCCCTGCAGGTCCTCCAGCTGAATGAGGGTCCCTGTCCGGTCAGCCTCATCGAGGATGGGTGATACCTCAGAAAACACCTGCAGCACGGCTCCCATCGTGGTGCTCTCCTGCTGCAGGTTCTGCAGAAAGCCTCGGAGCCGTTCCTCCTGCAGTGTCATGCTTTCTGTAGTGTCACTATTTCCAGAGAAACAGAAGAATATTAGATGGGAAAAATACAGAGCAATACAGTACATAGGCAAAATATTATCTAGAAAAAATACAGAGAAAATAATGGAAAGGGCTTTAAAATTCTTCTCAAGAAGGGTAACATTTGGTAGATCACATACCCTTTATAAATACATTTTTAATTATTCATTTGTACACAGCCTTGTTGCCCTGCATGCATTTTCCTCACACTTTGTCTTGAGTCTGCACTCAATGTTTTTTGTTGTTGTATACAAACAATTTCCCTTTGGAATTGATAAAGTACATACATTTAACATACATACATACATACATGCATACATGCATGCATACATACATACATACATACATACATGCATACATGCATACATGCATCCATGCATCCATACATACATACATACATACATACATACATACATGCATGCATACATACATACATACATACATCCATCCGCTGGGTTACACTGCAGTGCATCCATCCATAATTCATTTGGCCAGCTCACCTGCACGCAGCCGTCAGCTCCACCTTCAGCTTGGCCAGTGCTGCTTCAGAAGTCTGCCTCTTCTCTTCATATTGGCTTACGAGCTGCATCTGGGCCTCCTTCATCTGCACAACAGCACCGGCATCTTGCAGGACGGCTTTCCACTGCCTTTCTGTGGGATGCACCGTCTCGAGGGCGACGGCTGCACTAGGCAGAGCGTCAAGCTTCTCCAGCACCCACTGCCGACAGGCCTGTAATGCAGCCCAAAGACTCATCAGGCTGGGTCTGCAGCGCAGCCCAAAGACTCATCAGGCTGGGTCTGCAGCGCAGCCCAAAGACTCATCACGCTGCGCTTGCAACCAAATGCAAAACACTTTGGCAAAGTACCAGCATATCGTTAAAAAAAAATGCAGGAACAAAGAAAGTTATAAACAAGTAAACAAGTAGTTATGCAATATTTATACCTGCCAAAAAAAACAGTGCGAGGTGTGGGCTTTTACAGGATAAGGATTCTACAGCAGGGTTTCCTAGTCCACTCCTCAGGGACCCCAGACAGTCCACATTTTTATCCCTCCCAGCCCCCAGCAGATCTGTACCAAGTATTCCGTGTTCCTCACTTCTTGGTTAAGGAGTGCCGGGAGCACAGAGGGAGCAAGACCGCGGACTGGGCAGTTAGGAAACATTACTGTAGGGGGCGCTCTCCTACCTTAGCCTCATCCACTTGTTGGACCATAGCTGCAGTGCTGATGCGGACAGGTTGGTTCTGACAGCACAACATCCTGAATGCCACACGGCTCAGGTTTAGGTGGTTTTCCTGGTTCCTGGGTGACGTATCCATGCAGACCATAGTGTTCCACAGCGGGCTTCTCTGCAATTCAACACAGCTCGTCACATCTCTCAGGAGCAGAAGTCACATGTGCTTCCCCAGCCCATGGACACATGTGACGACTGTCCCATATGTGCCACGTGTCCCATGTCCACTGGGGACTCTATTGGCTTACACCTATTTCCAGTGTCACTTCCCCACCATCTCATATCAAAAGAGAATATGATTATCTAGCTATTGATTTTTACCACTGTTGTCCCTAAAAAAAACATTTTTTGGAAAAATGACATAATGGTCAGTCAGTGTCCACTGCATTTTTCAAAGTGGGACTGTCACGCAAATTAAAGACTAGTAAGACAACAGGTTCAGAGTTTGCAGCAGAGATAGTCAGACATGAATTTTCTCACCCCTGTCATGCTGCTGGGCTCCTGCCTCTCAAGTTGCGAGCAGGACCTCAGCAGATCCGTCATGGTGGGCTGACTGGCCGACTCCGCCCCCGACTCCACCTCCGACTCCACCTCTGCTGGCCCTGTTACCAGGTCACCCCCACGTCGCTCCCATCGCTGCCCAGGAAACAGAAGCACTCTCATTCGCCTGCAACATCTAGCAGCCCCACATGAGTTGTGGCGTGCAGCTCTTCAGCAGTTAGGATAGAATTCAGTAGGCAGGGCCTATAATGGGGGTGTGTCTCCCCGCCTTAAACCGGTTTAAGGGTGGTGCAGCAGGAGCCAAAACCAAAGTGTGAGTCATACTCAGTGCTGTCATGCTACCAGCATGTGTACTGCACGTCTCACCAATAAGCTAAGGACTAGCAATCTATTCCAGAGAAGAGTCAGTGCAATGCTAATGACAGGTACATAGGAGGGACAGTCATACTCCTTCAGTACAAGCGGGACGGTCTTCACTGCTACAGTCTGTGAGAGGGGGAAAAACTCTTTACACACGAGATCCTTAATGCACCATATAGCCCTCTTCACTGCCATTTGTTTAGTAGCAAAAGATTCTAAAAATGCAAAATCAACGCAGGCAAACATTTTGTAAGATCATTTAAATTAAATTGTATTATGCAGTTTTTCCTTGGATCACTGATTCTGCCACCAGAAAGGCCAAATTTCCTTGAAAGAGATTTTTTCCATGATCCAGGCCTGGTTCTATGTCCGCGGGGCAGCACCTTTCCTGAGCATTGTGGTCGCCCTTGTTGGTTAACCTATTCAACATGTCATCAGCTAAACTGAGAAGGAACATGAACCTTCACCTCTAACAAAACAGTTCCTGTACGCGGCACTTCCTACTGCGTTTCTGCCATTAACTTTCATATCATGGTTACATTTCAGGAGAATATGACCTTCATAGGGGTACAGAAAAATCATGTGCACAATGTATGCAGACCATAATACAGGGAGATCAAATAATCTAAACACTATAAAGAGAGAATTAGGGTGCAGAAACATGTGGTTAAACCTCAAATGGAAGGTAGTAGGTCAGGGAATCTAACCAGCCTTCATTATGCAGGTTCAACCTGCCACCATGCTGCAGGCAAATGACTGACGTCACCACGACTCTGCAGGGGGACCTTGTTCCATCTGTGGTTTTTACCCAAGAAAATAAGAGTGAAGAAAAGTGGGATTCGAAGCCAGTAATCTGCAGAAGCTACTGAAGTAGTTACATGCGATCTGCACTCTTACACTCTGCCTGTGCATGCTGCATGCAAATAGTGTGAGTGACAAAGGAGAAAAACCACAGAAGTTACATGAAATCAAAATTTACCCCCGTGCAGACTCAACTGTTTAAAATAACTTTCGATATTTATGGTACTCGTGTATGGCTGCGGTTACAGGATTTCAAACATTCACCTGCTGGATGAGGCAGTGTTTACATTACACTGTACTGGAATGCAGGGATCAGGGCTTCAGTACATTGACATGATTCTGATCACACTTATTGGTTTATCATGGCTGCACATAAACAGCGCCAATTCTGGTCAAATGCTGTCAATATCTACAGCAATCATATGTAAGCCGGCTCCACAATGGTCATACTTGTACAAGGTCCGTATGTGACATACACTATATAGACAAAAGTACTGGAACACTTGGCCATTATACCTACAAGAACGTCTATGACATCCCATTCCAAACCCATAGGTATCAGTATGGAGCCGGTTCCGCCTTTGCAGCTATAACAGCTGCCACCCTTCGGGGGAATGATTTCCACAAGATTTTGGAGTGTGTCTGTGGCAATTTTTGCCCCTTCATCCAGAAGAGCAGTGAGGTCAGGTGAGGTCAGGCGAGGTCAGGCACAAGGACGTGAAAGTTCGGCCATCTCCATTTTTTTAAAAAAGGTTCTTGTTTTTGCCCCATCTTCATGATATGTAACCTTAAAAAAAATAATTGTGAGGAAACCAAGCTTTCCAGCTAAGCAACCCTATTTCAGCCTCGCAGGAACATTCCTCACAGCCGCCGGCCTACGCATAACCTGTACTTCTGTATTTACACGCTGCAGGAAGTGACCTGTGAAGCTGAGACAAGTCGAGGCAGCGTACTCCCTGAGGCTCTGTCAGAGCTCCTTAGGCCGCGTCGCCATGACAGCGGCAAAGTCGAGGCAGCGTACTCCCTGAGGCTCTGTCAGAGCTCCTTAGGCCGCGTCGCCATGACAGCGGCAAAGTCGAGG
>JAODKF010000045.1:1121384-1133016 GCA_026779585.1 Mormyrus proboscirostris | reverse complement strand
ATGTTACCCAATGACGGTGCTCAGCATCATGCTTATAATAATGATTTATGTTACCCAATGACGGTGCTCAGCATCATGCTTATAATAATGATTTATGTTAGCCAATGACGGTGCTCAACATCATGCTTATTAAACACTAAATGGAGCAACAGCTCGTGGTCCTGGTGCTGACTAACCTGCTCACTGGAGGTGCAGACAGCCCATGTCAGCTGCTCCTGCAGTCGCTCCTGCTTCAGGGCTGTAGTCTGCTGGCAGACCTGCAGGGCACACAGGCGTTATTTAAGCTTCCTACCATCTGCCATGAGGGCAGCCCCTAACACTACATAGCCTCCACTCTCCCTCCTTACTGACTAACACAGGCTACGCTCTCCCACCTAACTGGCTGACACAGTACTAACACGCATTGCTAATTCTTACAGACATGGTGAGATGCATTATCACACACATGTGGAGACTTTTGGGGACTTGAGGTGACCACCACCCCCCCCCCCCCCCAGGCAATGGGTGGTCATCGACATGACTCACAAACAGTTGTCCCTTTGTTGCATCACGGTAGTCTTGGCGGTAGTCTTGGCGGTAGTCTTGGAGATGCATGTGAAATGTCTGATCTGATGAGAGAGATACAGGCGATAATGAGTACAGATATAAGGCTAGTCATCTTATTTCTGTGGGTCACATGATTCTGCTTCATATGTAGTTGTGCCCTTCTAAATGATTTCAGACATATAAGACATAGATAAGGTATAAAGTGCTTGGGGTGACCGTGGCGTCTCAGGATGTGGAGTCCAGTGACTGGGATTCCTGCAGTCCTGAAACTGTACATGCAGTAGATCTATATTCTGTAGGTTTCTTTGTCGTCCTAAATAAATAATAGCATCCTTTAGTGCCACTTAGGTGACCTGAGTGCCTTCAGCTCTTTCATGCGCACGTCCATTGCCCCTAAAATGGGCTCTAAGTTCTCCTAAATTAAGATCCTACTCCCAGAATAATCTTGTGTGGTATAGTTCAGTTTGCTGTCTCAATCTGTCAAAGTGTCTTAGAATGATATTAATATCTTTAAGAAAAGTGACATCTACTGAGAATATTCCCTTAAAAGAAAAATAACTGCAAAACCTCGTAGCGTGTTGAACTAACATCTCTGAAGATGGCGCAGACTGAAATGTAAACTACTGTTTGGAGCAGTAAACCATCCAGAATAATGGGATCCTTGCTTTGAATCTCGCCTTCTTATCAGAGGGCATCGGTGCTGGCTGTCTTACCTTCGACTGTTTCCAGAAGACCTCCCTCGACCTGCTCCCTCTTCTGACCAATCAGCTCGTGCGTGGCACAAACACGGTCACTGAGCTGCAGTCCTTCGGCTTTAGGTCCCTCCGGAGCATGACAGTGAGTGGTGCTGGCAGTGAGGGTGACCTCCTGCAGAGGGACGTCAGTCTGCCCTTCCGGCAGCTGCAGCAGTGAGCACACAGGGATCAGCCTTGCACTGCTATGGTGGCCCACTGCAGAGATGCATTCACACTTTGCCATGGTACCAACATATAAAGCAATCTTGACATTGTCATAGTCATTTTAAAAAGAAAAACTTAAAGCGTCTTTTAGACTACATAAGTCAGGCAAAGTGACTTTTTGTCCGTGCTCAAATAGTGATTTGATTTCAGTGACTGGTTGTATTTGCTGTTCACAAATATGTAATTTATGACAGTGGATCCATGTATAACCACAGTGAATAAACTTGTTTGGGCTGATCCTCCCTCCTACTCATTTAATCTTTATAAACGTGCGAATCGCTGCCACATTGTATGTGTGCTTTAAATTATTATCTCACGTTCAGGAATCTGACTGGGTCTCAGTCTTTATATTCCGGCTGAAGGCCTGTAAGTTTAGCTTAGCCCACATCTTACCGTATATCACACCCTAACCATGACTCCTGGTGCCACTACACACGCCATTTTTATCTATTTCCTGTCCATTAATGTGTCAGTGCATGTTCTGACCACCCACGCTCTCTGCCTTGTTGCCACATGTCCGCGTGGCGCCTGGGGTGTGCACCATCTGAGCTGGAGTCCTGCTCCGGTCCCACGGAGGGGCGACATCGTGGATGAGCCTTAGGAGCCGTGGCGTTGTGAGTGCAGCCTTCAGTGCCACTGTACACAGGCCGGTGTGGAGACCTGACTCACTGATGCACTTTGGCTTTGCCCTTGACCACAATTCACACCTTGCTTTGAGCAACAAGCCCAATCTTTTTTTTTTTTTCGATAGTGTTACCATGCCCTGTTTCTGTATTATTCTGTTTTAATGTTGTAATGTACTACAAAAGCACCGTGGGGCGTTTCTGTCATGAAAGGTGCTGTTTAATTTAATTGAAATGTTATCTAGAGTGGCTTACAGACATATAGAACCCCCTTAAAATGATCAGATTTACTTGAATTACAAATGATTACAAAGATTTGCTGAAAAATAATTGGTTATGACTTAAACGTCGCAAATGTACAGTGACAGTAAATTATGTCCAATAAAAATACTGAGAGGAAGAATATTTGTATGAGTGATTAGTCATTCAGGGTAATCTGATCATTTTAAGCATACTGCTTTAGAGCAGTGGTTCTCAACCTGCGGCCCGTCACAAATGTAAATGCGGCCCTCGATGCTGACCAAAAAAAATAAAAATAAATTAAAAATAAATAAAATAATAATAAATGTATCCCATTAATGGTAAGTAGAATTATACTCTCTAATGATAATAATACATGTAATTGTAATAATTTAAGATGCATAATATCTGGTTGTTGAGCGTTGATGACGTCATATGTTAATAATATGCGGCCCGTGAGACTTGAACTTGGACATAGTGCGGCCCACTGCTTTAGAGTAACACTACTGCTTTGCACATTTGCAAGTATTTACTGTACATCCAGTCAGTGCAGTTGATATGCAATCCACATGTTTACTTTGCAGCCTTAAATTGGCAAATAATTTAAATTTGTTTCATATTTACAGGCTTAACTATAAAACACAAATGTGTTGAAGGTAGATGCCAAACATGGTTCTCAGAAACCCACATGAAATACCAGGCTGAACAGAGCCCTGTGTCTTCTGGGACAGAGCATTTGTAATATGGTGCAAGTACCTGGATCTGCGGGGCCACGCTGAGCACATGCAGAGGAGACCGGACCGTGAGAGAGGGAGTGTGACACCCCACCAGCCTGACGGCTGCACCCTGCAGAGTATCGCAGCTAGAGATGAAGAGCTCCTTCACCTGCGTCATCCTCTTCCTCAGCTGGGTCTCCAGAACCTGAGGGCAGATTCAGGATCATTTCCATAGAAGACATCGTGTGTTGGGGGGGCTTTCTCATACCCCACTGTGCACTCCATCAGATCATAAACATGCAGGTGGGGGCAGAGCTGGCGGTACAGAGCACAATTAGGGTTAAGGGGCATGTTCAAGGAACAAGTGGTGATGTGATTACCCTGCTGGTCACGAGATTCGAACCCATGACCTTCCAGCTGCAGGTGCACATCTCCAACCTGCTGAGCTACATACCCCTTTGAAACTGGAAGCCGTGTCCAAACTAACTGTCCCCCACAGGGCGGGTGCTCACCTCCCCTGAACGTCAGTGTTCCTGCTATCATACCCCAGTTCTCACATGTCACCGGGTGATTTGTCACACTTACCTTTCCCACCTCACCTGCTTCCACCGTCGCCGGGCTCCACACTAACCCACCCCCACACGCAATAATTCACACATTTCCCTCCACTTCCACGCGCTCTCACCTGCAGCTCTAGGGGCGTCTCTGAACTCTGCAGGAGCTCCATTATCTCAAAGGATCTCCTGTGGAGGTGCTCGAGCTTCTCCTCCTGGACCTGGATTTCCTCCTTAATGGGGCAGCAGAGAGGAAAGCACCAAAAAAGGCTGTCAACTATGCTCACACCAATCAAAAGCAATCACCTTAGCTTTCCTAGAAAACCTCCCAGCAGGCCGTGGTCCAGCCGCTGGCAGTTACTTCGATAAAAAAAAAAAACATCATACCCCACCAGACACAAGAGCTGCTCTTCTGGGTTAAAATCAAATTCTAGAAATTCAAGAAATCAGTGATAATACCTCCAATTCATAAAAGGTAAAGTTCAGAGATAATCAGAATACTTGATAGGCTGCATTGATGGAGAGGACAGCATAGGAGTTCACAGGAGGAGAGGAGAGGACAGGAGGAGAGAGGACAGGAGGAGAGGAGAGGACAGGAGGAGAGAAGACAGGAGGAGAGGACAGGACAGGAGGAGAGAAGACAGGAGGAGAGGAGAGGACAGGAGGAGAGAGGACAGGAGAAGAGGAGAGGAGGAGAGAGGACAGGAGGAGAGGAGAGGACAGGAGGAGAGGACAGGAGGAGAGGAGAGGACAGGAGGAGAGGACAGGAGGAGAGGAGAGGACTTTATTGATCTCCCAAGGGGGAAATTTCCCTATATTATTGATCTTATAAGTATTATATTTGTGGAATACTTGCTGCCCGTGTACCATTTCCCTTTAGATAATGAGTATTAAAGATGAGAAAGTGTGAGACGTGACATAACTAGATACAGTTTTCTTTAAATGGAACAGGGGCACATGTACGATAATTGGACATTACATGCATATCCACAGTGCCCCAATCAAATAAGAGACACAGATGGACAGGCAGCCAGTCACCAGAGGTGAGACCCTCACCAGCAGGGCGGCGACCTCCTGCTGGCTCTGGAAGCGGCTCCCCCCGGTGAACGTGGCCAATTGACTCTCAGTCCAGCTATGAACTTCCCCGCCCAGCTCCTGCAGCTTCTGCCACAGCACCAGCCCTGTCTGTAGGCCGTCCAAGTGGACGTCCGTCTTCTCCGTCACCTGAGTGAAGGGACAGAATAACCAACGACACATTACCACAGAACTGAGCCATAGAACACAGAACCAAGTGTCTGTGTCGCCAGAACACCAGCTTACACAGGCAGCAGGGTCCAGCTCAACAATAGGATCATGGGAAAAAGCCAATTATACCTACCCATAGCACCACAAGGGACCTGTCAGAGCCTGAACTCAACACACCATAGCTATTAGATACTCACTTCACACCCAATTTCCTTATAGAGCTGTAGTCGTGTCAAACATGAAAGCCCCAGTTTTCTTTAACTGACAGGAGGCCAAGGAATACATTATACTGGGAGAAACTGGTGGAGCAGCAGAAACTGAGCACTGAGCAGGTGACCTCCGCGCTTACAAATGCTTGTCAGAAACACTGTACCCGGAGCTGACATCCCGGATCAGGCAGCTTGGTCTGTGAAAGGCCCCAAACTCACGTCCAGCCAGCGGTCCACCAGCATGTCCGCTTCAGCCTCGAAGGGTGCCTCTGTGCATGCTGGGATCGTCCGCAGCTGAGACTGCAGCTGTCTGCACAGCCCCCGTAACTCCTGGACCAACTCGCTGAGCCCACTCAGTGTCTGCTGCATCCCCTGGAGCTGAGTAAGTACGTGTACGTGGTCAGTCAGACGAACACGCATTCCTACACCCAAAGACAGTCATACTTCAGCACGATGAGTAACCTGCCCACCGGCTTTATGCAGATTACTCATCCACAAACTGATCTGCATATTAATTACACTGCTATTTAGGGCTGGGACGATTATTCGACTTAATCGACTATGTCGATGATAAAAATGATGTGTCGAATTTTAGTGAAGATAGGTTGTGTGAAGGTATGTAAATGTATTTGTAACTGCAAGTGACAAGCTAAACATTGTAAGTGAAAGTACCTGATCCCCATGGGAGCATGTTAATGCTGTCCTTTTAAGAATCGCGCAATGAAACAGTCTGCTAATAACTGAACTTTACTATCCACCTCATGATCTCTTCGCCACTGGAGAGCTACAATATTTTATTTATTGGACCTGCGGCATGGTTTTCATTTAAAATACAAAGTTATTCTAATAATAAGCTGGCTGGTTGTTTCACTGCTGGCACCGCTAAAACTATATCAATTATAGACTGAATTCCGATATAGTTTTGTCTAATATTGCCAGCGCCAGCAGTGTCACACTGTTTTGCAAGGCATGCATTGGCCAATCATGTAGCACTTGTCTCATAAATATTAATGAGAGATCTCCTACCACCCTGCAAAAAGGAAATACTAGCAATAGAAAGGAACTCCGGAGTCTCAGGAGAAACATGCAGTAAGAAGGGGGGCAGCATGTGGCTCAGTGGGCTAAGCCTGTGTGCCGTAATCACAAGGTTGCAGGTTCAAACCCAGCCTCAGCATGTCTGCGGGTCCTTAAGCAAGGCCCTTAACCCCCAGCTCCCTGGGCGCCTTCATGGACAATATCTTAAGATTTGCCTGTTTTGTTGATAATGCTCTAATGTTTCAGAAATGTTTTAATGAGAATTAATGTTAATTTAATAACTTAATGTTAATGAGAATTTCAGATTTGTGTGTGTGGGGCAGAGGGTGAATTGTTGTATTAAATGACTAACTTGAAAATAATTGCTTATCAATAAATTTATCATCAGATCAATCGAAAAAATTAGTTGTTAGATTAGTTGAATAATTGAAAAAATAATCGCCTGAATAATCACTTGGGACAGCACTACTGCTATTGCATTTAAGAGGCCTGGTTGAAATGAACAAGGAAACACTGTTGTCCTTACACATGCTGGCACATTATGCCTGGGAACGTAATGCAGTGGTTGCTCCCTAGTGGAGTTTCGTGAAAAAAGCTGCAGAGCTGCAAGCGTGTGATTGTGTTTCCGGGATGCCGTACCCTGGCGATGCAGCGTTGCAGGTTCTCCTTGCCCATGTAGGACACACGCTCACTCACAGCCTGCTCAGCTCTCTGCAGGGCACCATCAAGCCGACTGCGACAGCTCTGCAATTTCTTCATCAGCTGAGAAAGCGTCTGACAGTGGACTTTGCTGTGAAGGATACAGTGGACATTGCAGTGAGCTGCAGGACGGTGCAGATTCCCAGGCTACTTCCCAGTCTCTCATCAAAGTTATTAGATGCTGCTGGACATTTACTGGAACTATTCTGGTTAAACGCCTAATATCAAGGATCACTTCCTTTGTCCACATGACCAGTTCCCAGACTATCAAACCACCCACTATACTCCCCCAAGGCATCCAATGGCCCCAGTTAGCCCTCCCACCCCAGCCGCCTGGCTCACTGGTCAGCCACAGCTCGGTGTGCCTCCTTCCAGTGCTTCTCCAGCTCCTCCACTGCACTGCCCCCATCTTCAGGGCTCAGCTGTGAGAACATGACCTGCAGGCTGTGGATATCTAGCCGGTGCTTATACAGTTGGATCTCCAGGTTGGTCAGTGCACGCATCCTGCCAACAGGGGGCAGAGTGAAGTCAGGGGGACAAATGGATATCATTTATGTGCATTTTTTTTTTTTTTTTTTACATATTTAGCAGATGCCACTGTTCCAGTTGCCAAACAGGACATTATAAGCATGCATGCGGTTGAGCAGGGGGGCCAGGCATAAGTGCTGCTAGTTTTCCAACGAATGAACCAGTATGAGAGAAAGCAGGATTGGAGTAGGAGCTACACAACAACTATGAATAAAATAAGAACCTGATAATACAATTCAAGCTCCAAAAGTCCAACATAAGAACATTCAGGGAATGAGAAGAGGCATCAGGCTATTCTTTGATGTTAAATAAAAACCGGGCTGGCGAAGCTAAACTGTGATGTCAGTGGGGGGCGATGCCCGCCATCCGTATCACAGCCATGTACACAATGTCAGGCTTTAACATCACGTCAGACCCAAACATCTGTAATATCTGCTAAGGCAAATACCTCTGCTGCACAGCAGGCAGGGTGAGCTCTGTCAGGGGCTCCCTTCCTGCTGCCTGCCGGATGTCCAGCAGCATGCCCCGCAGGGCTGTCTTCCCGGGCTGCAGAGCATGGCTCTCCCACTCCCCCTGGGGGGCACGCAGCTCCTGGGCCGAGTGAGCGTCGGCCTCCTCCAGCTTCTGCACCACGGCCTCCACCAGCTCCTCGCAGGACAGCGGCACACCGTTCTGGGCCAGCGACACCCGAGCCCCCTCCAGGGCGCAGTCCACCTCCGACGCCTCGTCCCCGATGCTGCGCACACTGTGGCGGACCCCCGCCAGCCGAGAGCGACATTCATGGGGCGAGGCTGCACCCTGTGCCTCCAGGATCTGGCGGTCTGAGCTCTGCAGGGACTGGAGAAAGCGGTGCAGGGCCTGGCCGGCTAAATCCAGCCGGCCCAGCTGCCCTCTCAGCCGGCCCAATCCCTGCCTGCACTCCTCAGACAAGTGGCTTAGAGCTCGCCGGTCAGTCGGGTCCAGCTGGCCCAGAACCGGACCCTCCTCATTGTCCAGGTTCAGCAGGCGGTCCATCTGGTGTCGAATATTTTCCTCTAGTTCCTTTTCAGGGTTTCAAAAGAGTCTCGATAAGGAAACTCGGCAGTGGCGCACATTTTGTAGCAAGAAGTTTATCAGCAACCCACAGAATTCTGACTGCTAGAAATCCAACATCAAATTTGGTCAATACTATTAAATGCTGGGTGCATCCTTAGTAGGGGTGTAAGGGCACATGGTATATTATCGCATTGTTCGGTACAGCCCCAGCGGTTCATTACGCACATGTGAACCATGGTATTACGATATGAGTCTGTTATTTTTACGATATGTCTGTTATTTTTACGATATCTCTGTTGTTTTTACGATATGTCTGTTATTTTCCTATACATTTTAGTGTGAATATAAGACGGTGTTTGTTCCAAAAAAGATAGATCTAAAAAACTGGGCTTTAAATATTATACGACAGCAGATACCATAAATTATCCGCCTCCTTACTAAAGGCGGTCGCAGATTTCAAATGTAATCGACGTCGTTTCAGCAATACGATGTTATGTGAGCGATAATCCCACCCGCTGCCAACAGTTGGCTGACATAATGTGACGACCTGGGGTTGGTCAGCTGCCGTTTGTGTTAATTAGAAATATCATGTTTGCATTTTGTTAGAATGTAACCTTTATGTAAACTGTTGGTTTCCTTGTCTGTGCTATTATCAGAATTTGGTGATCAGTGCTGACACAAAACAGCACACAATGAAATGTGTCCTCTGCATTTAACTCATATGTGACGTCGTGACATAGCAGGGAGCAGCTAATTCAGCGCCCGGGGAGCAGTGCTTGGGGGCGATACCTTGCTAATTCAGCGCCCGGGGAGCAGTGCTTGGGGTACCTGGGTACTCTGGGTACCTCAGTGGTGCCTTGCTGGTTGGGGATCTGAACCTGCAATCTTACAAGTACAAGTGCGCATCCCTAACCATCAAGCCATCACTGCCCACAAGCAGCGGGAATGTTTCATTTGTAAAAGCGCCGTCATCTTCTTTATTTAAATGACGTTAATCGCCACATGTTTTTGCCCCCTTTATATGGATCAGCTGCATCAGAAACATTCTGCGCTCTCTTGGCCTGTGGAGTTTGTAACATTGATTATCTAGTTACACTTACTGTGCTGCGATTGCCTGTGGTTACTCTTTAACAGTGAAATGCTTAACTTCATACATATTCTTGTCAAATAAAATAATAACATTTTATTTTAATGTATTTCTCTCCTTCATACAGTAGAGACATAAACTAGGCCCTAGTTATTCCTGTTGCCATTTTTCTGAATGGACAGTAGTTATATAGAAAAATAAAGAGTTCATTTAATGGAGATGCGTTGTTTTTATTTTGTTCTTAAATATAACGGTACCAAAATCGTGCTGTTACCGTGGCGACACAAACCGCACTTTGGATCAGCTATACCATTACACCCCTAATCCTTAGTCGGGCAGCAGCAGAAGGGCGATTAGCTGACTGATATGGGACATATTTCACCAGTAATGATAATAACTAAGAGTGGAGTGCTTTGCAGGGCATTCCTGATTCCTGATGGTACCTTAATCTCCTTCTGTAGGTCCATCCAGGTGAAAGAGGACATTTCCCAGGGTTCCCCCACGAAGACGTCAAGTCGCTCAGAGATCAGGGCCATCTGCTTTTCCGTGGGCTCGATCAGCCCGGCAGCCAAGCTCAGTGACTCCATCCTGAATGGCAATGGGCAGATCCCAGTGGGATGTAAGCTTTCCCTGTCTGATTATAGCTGCCCAAAGTCAGGCCGATACGCTCTACAGGCAGAATGAGGATAGGACTCCCCCTGCTGGTTGCTATAAGGACTGACACCTGACACTTGCCTGATAATACCCCCCATCACTGGCATTTGCTGATAATCGTACCTCCTCTGGATTTTGATCTGCTGTTCTCTCCACTGCTGAATAGGCTCAGTCCAATCCGCCTCCACACTGCACTTCGCTGTATTAAGCTGGGAGCACTGGAGTTCATACTCGAACCACAAGGCCGCTGTGTCCTGTTTCAGAGCCTGCAGTGAAAGTATTCAGAACTTCTGAGGTGACACACACAGAGGAACATTATATTACAGGCCTTTAAATCCAGCTCAGTAGGCAACTGTTAAAAACAAGTAAGGAAAAAAAACTTACTAAAATAAATCCAGTAAGAAAAAATAACAAAATCACAGGAAAAGTCATAAGGCAAATGTCAGATAAAGGAATTAAAGAATTAACATGCGGATTGAGGCATTAACATGCGGATTGAGGCATTAACATGTGGATTGAGGCATTAACATGAGGATTGAGGCATTAACATGAGGATTGAGGCATTAACATGCGGATTGAGGCATTAACATGAGGATTGAGGCATTAACATGCGGATTCCTTAAAGAAACACATGAGAACACTGATGTCGCTAAACGTACGGTGGAACCTGTAAAGGGACGTAATCATCTTTATGTTACTTTGTTTCCTTTTGTTGGAAGCAGGTGAAAAGGCATTTCACTGCACAGATGTACAGTGTATATTTGTGCATGTGACAAATGAAACTTGAAAACCACATTAATAACCTTAATAAGCCGTATTTTCCCAGCAGAGTAATAGGGCACTGGATGATAACCAGGCTATAAAGCAGGTAGTTTGAGTTCATGGGACGTAAAGACATATTTTTGTTTTTAAATCAAATAGTTTTGTGGCTAAGAAATCAGACTCAAAACAAGAGAACAAATGATATTTTATTTTATATATCTCGTTATGTCCTGGTGGAGAAAGCATACAGATTTTCATTGTTTATGGGCGATTCTACATAACGACATGATGATGAATCATCCAATAAATATATCTACGAGAAACAGGAGTACAGCAGACAGGGCCGACAATGCACCTGGAGCTGGAGGAGGAGGCTCTGTCGGCCGGCGCTGGTCACAGGGCTGCTGAGGAACAGACCTCGGAGCCTCTGGTCATTGAAGTCCAGCTGGGTCCGGAAGGTGCTCCTGGACCTTTGGTACCTGACCAGAAGAACCGAGATGGGTCTGTGTGTCAGGCATCTCCGTGCTCCCCAGCAGCCTTAGGGGAACCTACCCATATTAACAAAAATCTCATACAAACACCATTAACCCTCATTATAATCAACAACACAGAAGGCAGGACGCTCAGTGTCTCCTTTACAGATATCAGCACACTTATCAGAACTCATCAGAATACACGTCCTCATTATCTATCTCACTGCTATTCATCAGAATACACGTCCTCATTATCTATCTCACTGC
>JAODKF010000045.1:1082236-1100607 GCA_026779585.1 Mormyrus proboscirostris | reverse complement strand
CACACACACACACACACACACACACACACACACACACACACACACACACACACACACACACACACACACAAAAAAAACCCAGCTGACTTAAGGGTGGCACAGTGGTTAGCACTGCGGTATCACACCTCCAGGCCGTGGGTTCGAGTCCCTGCCAGGGTTCTGTGTATGGGGAGTGCATGTTCTCCCTGTGTTGTGTGAGGTTTCTGTGTGGTTCCCTGGTTACCCCCATAGTCCAAACACATGCTGAGGTTCATTGGAGCTGCCCGTGAGTGTGTCCTGTGACAGATTGGCTGCCCCCCAGGGTTGTTCCCTCCCCAATGGGTTAGGCTGCATGACCCTGAATAAGATAAGTGGGCAAATAAAATGGATGGATTAGACTGAATGCTGGTAGGGGGTGTTTCCTTGTTTACGGACCTAATGTCGTTTCTATTTCTATTAAGATGGAAAAAGTAACTAAATTACCCTTGCGTAACATTTCAGTGCCCCCAAGGCTTTCCAGTCCTTCTCATTTTCTTTGGCCTCAGTACAGCCCAAGAGCCTCAGGTCCCACTTACAGGTAATTACTACTGTATGTGTAATTATACTTTAATTGCTTTGAGCAATAAATAATCAACAAGTCACTCTGAACATGTTTATGTTGGGTTCTGCTTGTTGTACCAAAATTAACCAATACAGCAACAACACATGAAAACAGAAAAAGAGCAAACAGTCAAGATGATTTATCACAAACCCATTGCAACACTCCTACAGGCCTTAAGTGCAGTACACTGCACACTGCACCCTCCGCGCAGAAGCCAGGAATCTGTTTCAATAGATCTATTAGCTAAAGGAATTTTAAAAACTGTAGGGAAACACAGACTATAGTAGCGGCCGGTCTGCCATCGGCCAGTCACTGAGCAACGAGATGTTTCTTCAGAGATTGTCCTGGGCGTCACGGCGGCCTCATGGGACACACGGCTGCACCCTGCCGGTCGCTCACCGCCGTCACACTGGACACGGCCAGCTGTCTCGGTAACACCCAGCTTCCATGCTCAGGACGGGCTGCATGAGACTGGCCTGAAGCGGATCGCCGCCGTCTTCCTGCGGGCTTCACAGCCTGCAGCTCAGGTCGCAGTTTAACGGGGTAAAGCAGGATGAGCTCCGAGTGTCTGCTGACTCATCTGGACCAAGGAGACAGCAGTGGAACTGCAGTAATACCTTAGGAATATGGTCCCCCACACATTTAGCTATGCAGTGCTGATCCCAAATGCTCACCATGTCTCCAGAACACATCCAACCGTATCACAAGACTAGCCAGCCTTGGTTCTGGGGGATACCCTGTCCTGAGAGCCGGTCTAAGCTTGTCCTGAAGGAAACTCACTCACAGCAACTGTAAGGCATCAGAGGCACGATGTGCCCTGACTCAGCCAAACAGCCCAGAGTGAAAGTTTTATGAGCAGGGTGGTATCAGGAGAGCTGCTGGGCTTTGGCAGCTGCGCTGACACAAAACGCCAAGACTCAAAGGAGCTACAAGTCTGAATCTGCTAGTGTTACTCATCGGGGAGACATGAATGGTTTACACAGCAAGACAAGCGAGCAACAAAAGTAAATCTCAGGTATGGGGTGTGCCTGAATGTGTGTGTGTGTGTGTGTGTGTGTGTGTGTGTGTGTGTGTCTACGTGTTTGCGTGTGTCTGTGGGTTTTGATTTATCTTTCTCCAACACAATGCACTTACTGTTAAACGGGTAACTCCAGAGAGTCATTCCAGTACCTTTAATATTACCTGCAGGGGAATCCCTGCTATAGCGTCAGGCAGAAGGCACCAGGGGGGTAACGGGATGGTGTGAGCATGCTCAGACAGGAGCCAATCGCGCAGTGTGACTCCGCATTAAAGCACCAACCTCACCAGCAAGTTCTGGCCCTTATTGGGACTTTATTCTACTGCCAGTAAGACACTCTGGAGAGAGTGGTGCATAAATGACTGAAAGGAAAATGTGAATGCAGAGTGCGACTGCGGCAGCGATGACAGTCGGAATCGCTGGACTGCTATCAAGGCACCTGGCAGTCAGAGAAATGGGCTTTAGGCGCTTCAGCCTGGGGTGACTGTGAAAGTTAACGCGCGACGCAAATGGCTGAACCCATGAGTCACGCGAAGGCAGCGCAGAACAGCACTGGGAGCAGCTGGACCTCAAGGAAAACAGCCATTAATAAAACCAGCCATGAATTCTGAGGGACTTTTCCGGAACTCATTCACATGACAAAGCAGCTGCTATGAAGTGTGGCTTGGCAGGCAAAGGTCGACCCAAACTAGCATGAAACCTGAAACCCCAGGTTTGGGCGGGGGTGCAGGGTCAGCCTCGGTCTGTCAGGGACAAAACAGCCCGGGGACAACAATGGCATTGTCATTTAAGGGATAACAAGCTACAATTCTGAGCAAAGCACTGCGTACCCGTCATCGATGAAGCTAGAGGCGTGACACACAGAGACCTGAAAGATTTCAGTAAACAGGCATCTCTTTGCCGATGGCTAAAGTTAAAGTTTCCGATGGAAGAATCGTGCAGAACTCCATGTTAAAAGTGTGCGCTAAGCTCTCAGCAGACTTTGCTGGAATTACTCCCTTTCCCTGCCTTCATGTGGCTTTTAACTTTGACACCCCGCTCTCAGCACTGACGTATGTCATCGGATAAGATCCCCTCGGCTTTTCCTGGCCAGAGATGAGGAAAAGCACCCCCCTTACCACTGACATTCTTCATTACTCTTGAGTTGGCACTAAGAAATTAATTGACACTCTTAAACATGGAGAACTGATCTCTGACTGCGACTGTGCTGTTTATTGAATGATAATGGTCTGTGCAGGTGAGATTACGCATCATGGTGGGATGACTTCACTGGGCTTCTTTATGGGTAGCAAACATGCTCATTTAAAGCAAAAATTACAGGGTCTGAGAGAACTAATGCGATTACTCATGCACTAACCAGGGACAGACGCGTACGGCCCTGCCTGCATGCATGCATGCATGTCTCACTACCTGCAGAAGAGTGTGGAATGTCAGGGTGTGACAGAACAATACGCTGGAGGCCGATGCTGTATAGATCAGAACCTGAAATGTAACCTCTAAGAGCAGGTCACACCAGTATGTATTTCATCGTAGGACGGGGAGATGGTGTCAATGAATACAAGAGACCAACCCCATCATTATCTGGGGGGAATCGCACCCTTCATCCTCTGGGGGGGGGGGTGGAATCACACCCTTCATCCTCCAGTCATAAAAAAAAAAATTCAGTGCCTGTTTTGTATCCCTGTCATTTAGTGCTATTTTAAAAGCCTCTCCAGTTATCTCTGTATTCTATTTCAGTGTGACTCAAAGTTCCAGAACTCAAATAAAATCCCTGTTCCGTCCTTTTCCTCTCGTGTCATCTGGATCTCTATCTGGATCTCTATCTGGATCTCTATCTGGATCTCTTCAGCGTCTCGTCAGGGGAGAACGATAATCAGCCATGCAGGGTTTCGATAAAAACCAAAAGGAACAAAGTAAGAGTGTCAGTTTCCTGTCATGCAAAGCTGACCGATCCGGAAGGGATCCGTGTAGCTCTAGGAGGATCTGACTGCAGGCAACTGCGTCTTTCTGCAGAGCTCCTGGGGGACCTGCTCAGTATCACTGTGCTTTGCGCCATGTTTTGGTCAAGATGCGCAGACAGTCATGGGTGGGAAACACAGATATAGGGCAGCAAACGCAGACATGGGCAGCAAATGCAGGCATGGCCTGCAAATGGAGATGCGAGTGGCAAACGCAGCCGTGACTGGCAATCGCAGGCACAGGTGGCAAACGCAGCCGTGACTGGCAATCGCAGACAGAGGTGGCAAACGCAGACAGTGCCCTAATAAGTTGCTGAGCTTGTCGCCCCAGTGGGCTGGCATCCGCACCAAGCTGCGATGTAGCAGGAAACAGTATCCATCTCTATGCACCTCTCACACACCACGGCGACCTGCTCCACCCCGGCGCAGGAAACACGCACAAGGTCAGGAACCTGGCGTGTTACCTTAGCAGTCATCAGCAGGCCCCCACCTCAGGTACCATTCACATTCTCAGCCTGAGCAGGTGTCTGGTTCTGAACCTCAGTCCCCTTTCTGCATGAGCTGCACAATGCTGACGAGAAAGCAGGAGCTGCGCATGATCTCATAGCGGCTGCAGACATGCCAAGCCGTCACAGTACTAGTTAAAGCCGCATGAAGCAGCTCCCGTGCCGCCAGCTGGACTGGAATGTGGTGTTCAGGCAGGTGTGGCAGCCAAGTTCGGCGTGCAGTGCTGAGTGTCCACCTTAACGCTACACGCCACTGTCAACTCTGCAGCCGTATCTATTGACACTGCATCGTGTACAGAGAAGCACTTAGGCACTGATACTGCCCATGCAAGCCACACCCCACACTGATGCACCCCTAAGCTAGCAGTATGACGGTACACGTATTCGTACCATAAACTTCCGGTACGGGTCTTTCGGTTCGGTATGCATCTCTGTGTTTGCGTGCTTCCCCTGAGCGACACTCAGAAGGGGTGGATTCAGCCGCACCACTGCGCATGTAGGGCTGCAAGATTCTGGGGGAAAATGTGAATCGCAATTCTTTTGCCTAGAATTGATGTTACGATTCTCTGTAACTATTTTTTTTCTTCTTCTTCGCCTCAATGTTTATTGCACTAATTAAACTGCAAAAGGAAACGCGACTGTGCCAGACATGTCACTGATCCGGGACCAGTATGTCAACTTCTGACAACAAACAGGAAACGTTTAATTGCCCATTCAATTACTGCAACCAAAACAGCCGCACCAGAAGTGCCAGGGGGGGTTCTCTTTTGGTGCTTTGGTACTTTGGGTGGGACTTGAAAGGCTTTCTTTGTCAAACAGTTATGCAGATAGCATCCTTTGAAATTGAAACTCCGTGCATATGTCCTAATGTGAAGCTGGACGTTGGTCATGTGCACATTTTGTAACGCTCCACCAAAATAGATGTTTATTTTGTTATGCTTTCTGTATTTTATGAGGCAATATTTTTGTTGCACAGCTGTAATATGAAGCTGAAAGATGCCAATGTGAATACAGTACAGATCAGGTACAGTTAAACCTCTAAATGTGCACCTTAATGGATATTTATTTTATTTACTTAGTAAAAGTACTAGGGTTCAGCAGAATTGACAGAGACTTTTAGAAAGATGGTAATACTTAGTTCAGGAAACCATTGAATAAAGAAAAATAGAAGCAATTTACGTTTCGTCTCTTTGACCTCCGCTGTACTGAAAATATCCCGATGTGATTTCTGTGCACTTACACCCCCAACCTAAATGCGCGTGTTTCAGCCGCACCCTTCAGTGACATCATCACACATCTCTCTGCTGTGCCTTTTAGTCACGTCTTTATGGCTCACATGATTGGGAGTAAAAAATGGCGTGAAAGAGATACTGAGAACTACAGTGCGGAGAAGTTTCCGGAGGATAGTATGACATTTTGTGCCTCCTGATGGTGTTTGAGGTCCAGAAGAACCTGGGCTGCTCGTGGCGTCAGGACCGTGGAGGATCACAGATCAAAGGTTAAACAAGCTCTTTTAAGCTAGATCTTTACCTTCTTGGTCACCTTCACTCACTTCACACGTCAAGCATTTACTGACTCGCATGACACGACACGTCCTGCTTAATCTGCTCGGCCGGGCCCAGAGCTGACCAGATCACTCATCTGGCACATGCACGGTTTCTGGTGCTGTTTTTCAGTTATGGACAGAGAGCGGAAGTATGTGCTCCGCCTCGGCGAGGCTCCCTATGGCCAGGCAGCAAACGGGGATCAGGCACCGGGGAGGGCTGCTGGCCAGTAAGGGGATGTCAGACCGGCCCCAGCCACGCCCCTCTGCCTGGGGCACAACCAAAGGCTGCCGGCATGGTCAGTGCGTCACACCTCCTGCGGCTGACATCCCAAACACAGACAGAAGCAGGCTGGTAGATGCTGATCAGCAGAGAGTGGCCACTGCACGAAGGCAATGCTGCCTTACTTAAAGGAAAAAGTATAAACGGTCCAAATGAAGCAAGTCAAAACCAGATAGTCTGACTTCCCCGCAAGTCCCAGTAAACAATACATGACATTTAACAGCAAACTCTCAGGCATCACAACTCACAGAGAAGACAAAGGAGCAAAGACCGGAACCTGCAGGACAACCTCTGACTCACGAAAGAGGGCAAGACAGAAGACGGCGGCGTTCACGAGAATCACGATGCTAAACGCTAACTTCACAAAGTGTAATGTAAGGCGATAGTGCTGGCGGTGAATGCACAGGGACACACTGTCCTCGGCAGCCGTTAGATGGCAGGCAGTCACACAGGCAGGCAGACGGGAGTCACTGACTCTGCAGGAGCGTGTGGGCATCATCGGTGTCCGGCGGAATGAAAGTCGGCTCCTCCTGGGACTCCCTCGGGCCGCTGCCCGAGGCCATGCTGCCTGGGAGGGGGGCTTACACAGGGCACAGCGACATGGCTGATCTGTCGGGGTGGGGGGGAGAGGGCGACAATGGGTCACATGGCATTTTCAAAAACACTCAACACATCGGCCGTTTAATGGTATAGCATCTCCCTGTTTTACACACACACACACACACACACACAAGCACAGATACCAACTTACCAGGGACAGTTCTAGAATTTTTAAGGCAGTGGCACATGAGGGGCAATAACTGATACAAAACATATCTGTATCAGCGAGTAACCAGGGAGGGGCCAGTTCCCCTGAGCCCCCGCCCTAAAAACGCCCCTCACACGTATTCATACTGACAATCACATACAGTACATTTGCTTCCAGTGAGCAGCCAAAGCTCCCGTTCTGCTGACATTTCGCCCTCTGTACACTACAGAAGAGGCTGGGGGACAGTTTCTCCTGAGAAGCTCAGCATTCGTCGTCACAGGAGGTTAAAGGCTCACCATTCAGATTTCCTCATATTTCAGTCCTTGAATCAATCAGCATTTAAAATGGGTTTTATATTCACACTCTGCATCATGGTGGTTATATAGAGGTATAGAGACTGATACTCACACCGGTACTTAAATTAGACACAAACGAAACAGGTTATAAATCAACCAGAACTCAATCCAGGTAACCTAGATAAGCCGTAGAGAAAGCAGAGTGAAGTGCAGTGGTGGGATTCACTGCAAGCTGAGCTCACTGCTTAATGTCACGTTGGACTTCGCTGGGAAGCTCCGCAGATCGGCTCACTTACTTTTTGGATGATGGGAGGAATGAGTCAAAGTCCACAGTGCACAGCCTGGGAAAACTGACCGTACATTAACGATTATATTCAGCACTATGCTCAGACAATGCAGTGACTGACAGCTCAACCTAATCCCACCCACCAGGGATCTCTTACAATATAACACAACTATCCAGAATAATGACTAAACACAAAATAGTCCACTTGCTACAAACTGATATCAGATCCATTGCAGTCGTTCTCCTTCTGCAGATCAACGAGAAAGCAGGTCTGACCAAGGCGCGATTGAGGTCACATCAAGGGGACAGACAGTACAGGAGGGCCAACGCGGGAGCAGGAGGGCCAACGCGGGAGCAGGAGGGCCAATGAAACATGTAGCCGGACCTGCTGTGGAATCAGCATAAATCAGCCTCCTGCTGCCCGACCTTCACAAATCAGTTTAATCGCCTAATAACAGAACATTGGTCTTGCACGCTGGTCAGAGGCTGAAAGCAGGACAGCTTGAGCTGGGAGGGGTATCACATAATGGCGTACCATGAATGACGGGGTAAATTAAAGTCATCATTAATAAGTCGTCTATATTGATTTTGGCCATTTAAGTACCGTGTAAGGAGGAGTACCTGGTGATAAAATACATCAAGCGCCTCGCCTGGACAAATAAACGCAAAACACTGGAAAATGGCTGCCACCATCCAGACAGTACAGCGGAGGTTCAGCTCGAGTTTTCACCCTTTTCACCAAGAACCTGAAATGAGATCAGAGCTAAGAACCCAAACCACGTAAGTTACTATAAGCTTAACGCCCAACGCCAGCTCCGACAGATTCAGCAGCGGCCAATCACAGCCTAGGAGCTTTTGGTGGGCGGGGTGGCCTGTAGAAATGCAACCTGTGCAAGCAGGACACAGGACCTCGCACACACCGGGGGGGGTCGCCGCCAACAGGACGCAGGACCTCGCACACACCGGGGGGGGGGGTGAGCAGGAGAAAACCACTGAATAAACTTGTTATTGATTCTAGGCAGGTGCTCCGGCCAAGAGTAACTTATCTGCGTAATTAGCCTGGGCATGAAGAGACACAGACTCAGAAACCTGAGGAATTAATCTCAGCTATTACATGATGCTACAAGAGTCCGCCCATCATCTTAGGCTTTTGTGCCAGAAACCTGAATCCTCAATCACCTGAAAATGCACTCAGGAAACCACAGCTGTAATTGAAAAGGCTCCAGCTTATCCACACTTTACATTTTAATGTCCATTTCATTTACATGTGTCCATTTAATATTAATACAAACTGAATAACTCACATAATTATTACTATATAAAACATAAAAACAATTTGGTGCAATGGGCAGCACAGATATTTGATGCCCTTCTCCCTGCCCCCTTCCCTGGCACCACTTCCTCCTCACAGTGGAACAATCCAAGCCCGGAATTTCATTACTCACCGCGCACACAAACAGACACACACCTGTTAGCCTGACCTTCTGCGCCTGTGCAGCCGCAGACGCTTAACTTTTAACAGGTATCTTGAACATTAACTACCGCACCTACTATGGGGATATTCCCGCGCACCTTCACTGCGTCCATAATGACCGCAGCTTAATTGTACTTAAATCTATACATCAATCAATCTTGTGCAGTATTCTCGAGTGCTGCAATGTCTAACACCGTGATTATAGGTTTATCCATTGAAGCACCATCAATCGCTGTCAGACCGCAGCTACCCACGTGTTACAGAGTCCAGGGAGCAAAACGCCCGGCGAACTGAGAAGATGCCTGACATTGACCGTCTACTTTAGTTACATTCATTTTATAAAGATATAACCACTTTTATCATTATGTTTGTTAAAAGCAACCGACTGAAGTTTGAAATTATTTCAATCAAGCTTTGATTTGCCTTTTGAAAATAAAGTATCACGTTAAACATGGGAACATATTAGGTTTGTTCTCAAGCAAAATAGCTGCGTATTTCAATTCATCGTTCTTTTATTTTAAATTATGCATGTCGGATCAAGCCCCGAGATAACTAAAGTTTGCAAAGTACGACTGAGTCGGAATCAGATTTGTTACGCACACTGTGTACTTACAGAAAACACAGATCCGTGCTTCTCTTTGCCTGCTACTTCTTGTGCGAAGATTTGCGAACAACAACAAACAGAAATGTGAGGGAGCCGCGTCCGTGAGCTCCGTGCAGTTACACGGTAATCTCCACCCACCGGCCGGAGTGGCGGATCTGCGCCTCAGGGCAAAACCAGCAAGAGAACGGGGTGTGCAGACCGACACTGGCTCGGGTTTAGAGCGAATGTAACTTTAATGTAAACATGTTTACTAACAGACCATATGCAGTGAAATCGGCGCTGCTCCGATGAGTAATATAAAGCACATTACAAACCCAGAGGCGCCACATTATGGACTGCACGTGATATTTATTTATATGCATTGTTAACAAGCGCTACATAAGCTGTTGCAATACCGATACAATTGCAACACTTTAACCGACAATTTTACCTCATCAAAGCGTGAAATTGCCATAACACGTATAACGCAAGTATTATGTTAAAGAGCCGTCAGTAATAGTGCGTAAATCCTTATAAACTATGTTGCCGCTGGGGTCGCTTTAAGGCAGTGGGTTCTATTACTGGGAATAAGGGGGACATTTGCGTGGACTCGATAATATGTTTCATTTAGATTTAACTTAATTCTAGGTCTAACAATTTAGTCGTTTCTAAAATAAAGAAAATCAAAAGTTGATTCAACACCGTGAACAACAGTTGCCACATTTTAAAGAAGCTAGTGTAGATAAAAAGCACACGGATGTTTCCCGACACCCACTGCAGACAATGTGTGTACATGCACCGATTAGCCAGGTTAGTTGATACACCTGCTAGTTATTGGAGATAAAATCTCCTCCACACAGCTAATCAGCTGAATATATACAGACAGGGTCAAGAGGTTCGGATACTGTGCTGTATAACCGGGGTCTGACATGGTGCTATGTAGATATACCTATAAAATACCCATTTCTGAAGGGCTGTAAGATGTGTTGTTTATTTGACACTGCTCAGGTTTTTTTACAGTAACTAATCTGACCACCTATTTTCTGTATCTGCTTATTCAGGTAGTGCAACAGATCTCAGGACGCAGGATCAGTTTGTCCCAGTGAATTCACTTTAGTTACTTAAACAGTGTATTCAGCCTGTTGGGCTGTGGTGTGTGCATATTTTTTTGACAACCTGAGCACTTAAACACTCAAATAAAATTACTCTTGCAAAAATAATTATCACTCGGAGCAAAAATACCCATTTAAAGGGATCCGGCAAAGCCGGCTTCACTGAGGCTGGGACAGTATGCGTGAGCAAAGCTTCCCCTGAAACAGGGCTGTGCACCTCAGGACATGCGCTCTCGGGTCTGTAAGCCCCCATCTCAGCTGCCAGTGATACTGCAGGGTTCTCAGGTCCTGTGGTGAAATATCGAATTCCTTAAGTGCATCGCCTTGCGCCTTAAGCGGTGGTCACATGCTTGTTCTCCACATGCTTTTCATAAACAAACACTTGCATGTCAGGCCTTTGTCTATTGTTCAGTGTGACACGGTTGCCTTTGATTTTGGGTTAATCATCTCGCTACTTGGTCCCTCCTCCGTCGACATGACTCAGGGTGACATGTGACCTAAGCGGAGCCTCGGGCAGCCAGCTCGTCTCTCAGCGGTGCTGCACTATAAACACAGAGCACTGTTACCCATAGTAACACCCCCCTGCTCCCAACCGCCTGTTTCTAGATTGTTCTGGCTGGTTAAATGTTAGGAGGGCTTTTTAGTGAGGCACTGTGCACGAACAGCTCTTGGCTTCCGCCGCTGTTATGCTTTACATGACTGTATGAGGTCGTGGTGCTTTTGTGGGAATCCACACACACATTCCCCCTGCATCACCGTCTCATAGATCCTTCCGGATCTGTGCACCATTAAAGTTGGCCTAACGCATGATGCCGGCAGGCCTAAGACCCTTTCGGGAAACGTGACCCGTGTCCTGCATCATTTGTGGAATGAACTCCTGATCCACAGAGAAACTTAAGAATGAACTTCATTTTGAAACATGAAAACTCATTTAGATTCTTAGGCTCGCTGAATCAAAACAAATGAAATCTTTCCATATCTGCCGTTTTAAGCACAACAAAGGTAAGCTTTACTCTTGGTCGATTGTAATTGCATATTGTAGCTTTTTGAGTATTATGTAATAGAAAAGCTCTACCATTGATTGATTACGTCTAAGTATCGCTTATGCTTTACTTACTTTCAATAACGCATTTTTTTTTAACTTCTCTCATCTGTACATGCAGACCTCCATCTTGGCACTAGAGGTCGCTGTTGCACTGTGGAACTAGTTTGGTGTCTCGCAGTTGATCTTTTCAGTTCTGGCGCTAAACAGGTGCTATAAATAATATTTTTTTTATTGCGCTGTCTATTTAAAATATTTTCAGACTTCTATGCTTTGCAAGTCCTGAACTGTGACAGATCCTGAGGTACTGAGCTCCTGAGCTACTCCGGACAGTATATAACTCCAAATGTACAGGTCTGCAATCCTCAGCGAAAGCGGAATCTGGATCAGCACGCAGACACGAGCACAGTGAAGCGCTTAAACAGAAATGTTAGTCTCTGTGAAGCGTTAAACAGTACAGTACAGGCTGCAGTACTGGAGATGTATGGAGGTAGAGACAAGGTTCTGAGGAAGTACAGAGAGTTTTAGCTGAACAGAGCAAAAACTCAGCAAAACTTACACCCTGGGGACCAGGAGTTATGGGAGAGAATCACTGCGGTAAAATCACGGTCTCACTGCAGCAGCGCTACTCACAAACACATAGAAGTATGGCTGCTCTCACACGTAGGCTCCACACTGGAGCCGTCACTCACAGATCACTTACAGATACTTTCTCACAGCAGCCGTAGTACTACTATGCGACTCAGTGATACAGAAATGCTGTTATGTTATTCATGATGTTTGTGACTGAGCAGAACTATAAAGACGTCTATAGATCCTGTGGGCATTTTAACCTATCTGGCAGACATTTGTATCCAAAGTCGTGTTCATTTTTAGAGAAAGCTGGGTCAGATAATATCCAGAGCGACTGAGGTTTAAGGGAGCAGCAAGCTTCTGGTCTCAGGTGCATCGTGAGCCATAGAAAGCTGCCCAGAGCAGAGTCAGTCAAAGCGCAGAGGAGAGCTGACGATCTTAAAGGAAGAGAGCAAACTGACATCTCTGAGCACTTTCGAAATATTACTGACAGGTTACTTTTACAGAAGTACAGTCAGGTAGTCATCTTCCAGTTATCTAATTAAGGTTCTTAAAATACTAAATTAGCTACATCCCAAATCTTCTTTCTATGCATATAGACAATGTACTGGCAAGTAGCATCTGTGCTCCCTAAAACTAAATCCTGGTGCTTTATGTGAAAAGTGAGTCTTACTGGGTGATTTGTGATCAAGGAGACCCTGCCCACACATGATTAATTCCCAAAAAAGCCTTTTCTTCACCTACCCTGCAGCCAAGTCCCTCTGTACTGACCTCCCAGTTAGCAGACAGGTCATCTCCACAACCACCCTCCCAGTTCAAAAAAGACCAGTATTTTTCTTCCAGCATCATTAAACTCTTACAGCCACATGTGTGAACACAAAGAGCAACGGTCACCAACAAAACATTAAATGTTTAATTGCTCTTATCTATTTATGCAACAGGGGATTCCAGGCTGTGAATTCATCTCAGATCATCAGTGCCCCAAATTGTACAGCGTACACAGGGGAAGGAATTGCATCGGCATATTAAACAAACCTAGATTACACTTGTTACATTCGAGTCGAATTGGGCTTGACAGCAGGGTTGAATCTGGAACAATGAAGTATCGTGCATTAGCATATAAAACACAGGCCACGCCTATGAGTGCAGAGGACACTGAGGAAGAAGCGTCTCGTCCAGATGAGGCAGGAGACCAGCTAAGCTGCTCTGAGGAGGGGGATGCTTTCCTCTTCCTGGAAGCTCAGAACATGAGGCTGCTGCACACACAGGATGCTCTTGATTTCACTGTAAAACTGTTCATCCACCCTTCACATCCTGTGGGCAGAGCAGGATTCCTTTCATGGCCAACATGCTACATATAGACCAATGAGAGCACAGGAACCAATGCAAACAAGAAGACAGATAAGAGAAGGAGAGTCACTCAGAGCTGGGGTGAAGCTCCGAGGGTGGGAACGTTTCTGTGAGCTCTGGGGCGCTGAAGGACCTTGGGGCAGGATAGCTGACTCCTCAGAGCCTGCAGACAGGCCCGAAGTGGCCTGTCTGTAGGAGCGACGGCGCACCCTAATCGAGCACACGATAGAGGTGACGAAAGTGCCACGCAGAAATAAGCGGAGCTCTTTTCAGGGGTCGCCAGCAAGTCATCTGCCCAAGCTGGTGTCCATGTACCCACCAGAAAATACATGCCAGACGATCTTGACTATTTTTGTGTTGAATATGTCATTCAAAGCATGATTGACACAAAACTCCGAAGAAGAGTCCATCTGCATCAAAGAATTCAGGTGGCAGGACTTTGTATGTAAAATAAATCTCTGCGACTGATCCCACACAGCCAAACCTTTCAGAAAATAACAATCATTGACATTTTCACTTTCATTATAATACAATGTTCACATTATTTCAATGAACCTCATTAAGAAATACCATTAAGTTAATAATAATACAATTGTCTGACAACTGCAGAAACTAGCATGGTGGCACAAGCCTATAAGAGAACAAAAGGCGGTCTGGTTGGAGATGGCACTGATGAACACAAGGACTATGTGACATTCCTGTGAGCTCTGCAGCCCTAAGCTGGGCCGGCACTTGGCATTAGGATGAACGGCACTCATTCGCCATGGCTAATTAAGGCACTCTTTGGTAGGTCCATCACTCTTTGCAGCTTATCACGCGTATGAACTCCTCAGTCTTGCCATGGGAGGTCCTTAAGTTCCCGGAAGAGGGGAGGACAGGGGTGAAGGTTCAGAGTCCCGGGCTCATTCCTGTGCTTACAGGACTGGCATCACTGCAGAGGTGCAGAAAGAGCCAAAGAGTTAGCACTTAGCCTTCCAGGCTAATTCCAGTGATGAGTCCCCAGTGTGTCAGGCAGGCAGTTCTGACTGAAGGCAGCCCTGAGTTTCCGTCCCGCCCCTGGGAAGCAAAGCTGCGGCTCATGAGTGAACAGGACTGAGAGGAATCGAGTCTGAAGTGTTAAGCGCAGCTGTGTGAGCTGTTGACCCGAAGGCTGACGGCTCCCATTCCAAGAGGGAATTGCTGCCGTGACTTTGAATGAGGTACTTAGCGCTCCAGTCACAACAGATCACAACCAACTGCTTTTAAGTCACTTGAGATATTCCTGCTTCCGAAGCAGCTGAATAAAAAAGAACTTAGACAAACTGCAACATACAGTCCAGTGTTATGTACTTTGGCCTGAAAGGGTGTGTAGGTCACACCAAAAATAAACTAGTGGAATAAATGTAAAAGCGCTTAACACAGAGAAACTGGTCTGTCTACTGAAGTCTTCAGAGAGTTCTGGAGGGTTTATCTGCAGCACCCACCCAAGGAGCGTTTTTGTATGACATGATCTATCATGTGGACAATGTGGACACAGAGTTACACTGGCAAGAACAGCAGCAGGCTGAGCTGTCTGACAAGACCTCAGTAGGTTGCCTCTAACCCACATGTTCCTGTCTGTTTGGTGACATCAAAGCGCAGGCTGAATCAGCCGTCCGTCAGCTGTGGCATTCCTCTTTAATAATGAATGTCTCGCCCCTTTGAGCACAGATAATTGACCAATCGAGCAGGTCCACTTCATTGGAGAGCTTTTCCCTGTAATCATTTGCCAGCACTCTGGATGTGGGATTCAGTGAAATTTCAAAGGTGTTCAAAACATAAAAAGAACATTAAAAACAAATCACACATTCTAGCACTGTGGCAGATATTTGTACTACATCACTGGCAAAACTGAAAATGTGACATTCTCATTTTGCTGTCCGCTGGGACTCATTCTGCGCTCCGCTGGGACTCATTCTGCGCTCCGCTGGGACTCATTCTGCGGTCTGCTGGGACTCATTCTGCGCTCCGCTGGGACTCATTCTGCGGTCTGCTGGTACTCATTCTGTGCTCCGCTGGCACTCATTCTGCGCTCCGCTGGGACTCATTCTGCAGTCTGCTGGGACTCATTCTGCACTCCGCTGGGACTCATTCTGCGCTCCGCTGGGACTCATTATGTGCTCCGCTGGGACTCATTCTGCGGTCTGCTGGGACTCCTTCCAGTGCTTAACTGACATGTCCACAGTAGCTCTGGTCACTGTCTGGCTGTTCCATGGACTGTAGTGACAGACTAGTCAACTGGATCTCAGCTCTGGCTCTGAGGTAGTGACTGGGGGTCTGTTTCCCACTGACTGGAGTTCCTGTATTTGAATTCAAATAACTAAACTAAGGCCAAATGACTACAGAGCTTAGTATTCATCCAAAACAGGAATCCCCCTAAGGATAATTTACTCATATGAGAGAATGTAAATTAAAACCTATCTGCTTAATGACTATCATTTTCATGAACCTCTTTATGGCGTAAGGTCATGAGGTCATTGACCAGTGATTGAAGGAGAGAGTCACGTTTGGACGGAGGCCCCACAGTCACACGAAAACAGAGATTAAGCCACAGCAGAAACAAGGCCACATAGTTTCACTGGAGTCTTTGGCTCACTGTCTTTGGTGCGGGGGAGGGAGAGGGTCCGTTCAGACAATCCCGAATGAGGCACCCTCTGTTTCACTTTTCTTGGGCTGGAAACAAGGGGGAGGGTGTTTGTAGGTCAGTGTTTCTGTCTGCATGTATGTCTGCTGGGGAATATCAGAATATCTGTTACGTTTTTGGGTAGTTTTGATGTCTGTAGCGGAGTGAGCTTTTGTCTGAGTAACGGTGTGTATTCATGAGCGTGTCCATGTGCAACTTATTGTGTCTTTTACTGTGCCGTCAGTGTGGCGCTGTCAGTATGTCAGTCTTTCTCTCTGTGCGTGGGAGTGTCTGGGACTGTGAGTGAGACAGTGTACTTTAGTGTGCATGTAGCCCAGTGTGGAAGTAAGGAACAGTCCCAGAGGCGTGCACCCAGCACCCTGAAACAGCCGCGGAAAAGGCCGCCCGTCAGGACCGGGTCCTTATGAAACAGTACAGCAGCTCAAGCAGCCCCTCTTCTGCTTCTTGGGGCTGAATATGGTCAGGATAGCCTCATCAAACACTGTCTTCAGGCCCTTCTGGGTCAGCGCCGAACACTCCAGGTAGCACTGGGCTCCGATCTGCGCACGGAGAAATAGGGGTCAACAGGGAAGGAGCCATCAGGGTGAAGAGGAAATGCTGACAGACAACAGGATGTCGGGCAGGAAGGGCAGAGGTGATTTCCTTCCAGCTTACCGCTCTTGCCAGCTTGAGGCCCTGTTCATATGTCAAAGGTCTCTCTTTCATATGGAGCAGACGCGAAAGTGTCTTGGGATCATCGCGTAGGTCAATCTAAGGCACAGGAAGCATGTTACTGATGCACCAAAGCCATGTGTTTGCAGAGTTACAGAGTTACCCTTTAATGTTTAATAAGGGCAGAAGATAAATGGTGCTTCCACAGCTGCCATGGCTGGTGTCACCACCATCTCCAACACAACAGCCAACTGTTCAGAACCATAAAAACTGTTAAAAAGCTGCCTGTAGACACCTGGGTTCCAATGAGTATGTAGGGCACGTGAGGCATGCACGCCTTCAGCTCAGGCACCCACTCCTCCTGAACGTTGTGGTAGGAAGCAGGGTTGACCACTGAGAAGCAGATGAGGAACACGTCCGTATTGGGGTAGGAGAGTGGCCGGAGTTGGTTGTAATCCTCCTGAGGAAGACAACAGGGACCAGAGGATGAATCAAATCCAGCAATCCTAGGAGGCGGCAAGGCCTGCCATTATCCAGCATACCCTGCAAATGTCAAGGCCTGCTATTACCCAGCTAACATTGCAAGCACCAAGGCCTGCCATTACCCAGCCAACACTGCAAGCACCAAGGCCTGCCATTACCCAGCTAACACTGCAAGCACCAAGGCCTGCCATTACCCAGCTAACACTGCAAGCACCAAGGCCTGCTATTACCCAGCTAACACTGCAAGCACCAAGGCCTGCCATTACCCAAAAGACCCAGCATTAAACATTGCCTGGTGGCCTGTCAATGTTTTATAAGGTTATAGCATATTCTGTCATGGTTAACCAACAAATAATTCATTTTGTACTTCTTAATTATTAGACCTATGTTTTTTGTGCCACAGGTTGTAATTTTATTATATCCCTGTTAAAGCAAATAAAGAGTACATTTTCAGTTTTAGTGTATAGAGACAGAAACATCTGGTAACAATTCTATGTTATGCTGAACTATACCTTGAGGATTTCATGGGGACTTAAAATAATCCTAAACATAAGATAATGTTCAAATTTTAAAACCTGGTCATCTGTAGATCGCTGAAGGACAACATTGAAGGAGAAGTAAAACTGAGATATGAAATTTGGTCATAACTTTCAAGAGAAGCCATCTTCTCAGACACACACACCCACACACACACAGTTATATCTTTGTGGGGACTCTCTAATCAACTCTAATCCTATCATAACTTAACACCTACCCAGCCCTAACCTTAACAATATGTATTGAGACATTTCCGTTTTTTTGTTTGCATTCACAAATCTTTGTGGGGACCTGAAAAATAACAGGTTTTTATCAAATTTGATCCCCACAAAAGTAGTATAAAGCTAATCCACACACACACACACACACACACACACACACACACACGTTTATAGGTTAGCCTGTTGTCTTCCACCCTAGACAATGGAGAAACACGATCCATCCCTTACAAAGGCTCCCTCCACACCCAGGAAAGCGGCCTGGAGCTCTGGAATCACGTTTGGGAGTGACTTCGGCCTGCTGCACGCCCAGGAAAGCCGTCTGGAGCACTGGAATCACGTGTGGGAGTGACTTCGGCCTGCTGCACGCCCAGGAAAGCAGCCTGGAGCACTGGAATCACGTTTGGGAGTGACTTCGGCCTGCTGCACGCCCAGGAAAGCCGTCTGGAGCACTGGAATCACGTGTGG
>JAODKF010000045.1:1055512-1065761 GCA_026779585.1 Mormyrus proboscirostris | reverse complement strand
TATATATAATCTTAAGCATTTACTGCTGTATATCGCTCTTTGTCAAATAATAGTGCACCTTGTTGAACAGATTTTGTATGCAGTCACCTAATGTACAAGGTATTAGCTAAGGACCGGGTTCAAAGACACCGGAGACCCGTGAAGTTATCAGTAGCTGCGTTACAGCTCAGATGATCGCTTTCAAGATGACCACTTATTTGTAGAAAAATCAATTGATTAAATTGGGCTTAGTATCTTGTTCTAGAACTAAGAGACCTTTGGTATATAGGCTATAAAAACGGGCTGGATTGGTTCGCAAGTCTGTTTTCTACATTAACAATTAAAAAACGATAATTTATAACCAAATTTGTGGCTATATACAAAATACACGTGTGTACAATGTAGAATATGGAACATTCATCTATATAATATTAGGAAGTATTGTGTTTTTTTTTATTCTTTATTTGGAGCCATATGATTTGCTGCTTTTATGCAACATAGTGCTGGAAGCTAAGTCATCAGCATTTACGTAAACGAAAGCTTTTGTTGATTTAACGTGGGTTTTTTTAAGCTTGATAGTTTCTTATTTTAAGTTATAATACAGACGAATGGTTTGAAATGGGTGGTTTTTTAACTATGTACCGGAAAATTAAAGTTTTCCTTAATTACAGAAATGTTGAAATAAGACAAACGAATTAGGCTGCATGGTGAATGAGTTTGAAGGCGTAATTTGCTCTTCATAAAACTTCATTTTCAGAAATCTGAAAAAATTAATTGAGATGTGTCACGCAGTTTGTTTATTGCTCCTTTAAAAGCACGGGCTCTTGAAATAGATTAATTGCATTCTCTTTAACAATTGAATTACATTCACATTTGGTGAGTTCATGGCTAATTTGCTCACTGGTATATTATTTAATTGTAATAAAGAGTTGCTGTGATACAGATAGATGGAATACTTTATTTCAGATTTAGAGATTTCTGGAGTTTGCAGTTACAACTTATGACGCACGTACACTGGAAAGAATTCAAATTCTGCATCATTACAATAAGTACCTGGATTATACCGATAACTTCAAATGTCTGAATTCCTAAAGATCAATACCGTGGTTTGACTGCTGGCATTAAAGTGATAAGTAATGTTGCAGACCTTTGACAATTTTTTGCTGTATGGTTAAGTATTAATACCTTCAAATGTTAAGGTACACTGACGTCTACACGAACGAAACAAAAAGAATATTACCCCTCTTACTGTACTGTAGCCCAATGGACCGCCTATTTGATTTCTTCAGTAAAAAGCAGCTAATTTCCAGACGCGATACAATTCGAAATAATTGGTTACCAAATGCAGTCGGTGTACCACATCGTCGGTTTTGTTTATAAATGCAGGTCTTCGATCACTTTATTCCCGGGGATATCTATAGGATTATATAATCACAAAATATAGCATCCACGAGTGCAGCGAAAACCGTTTAGCTAATCTTACTTGCGAGTTTCATTTGGATCCCTCAGTTTTTAGGAAGCAAATTTGGTGGATAATTATTTGGGGAAATGCTGGGAATTCACCAGTAGGGGTCAGATTTGGACACATGGACAACCAGCGCTTTTCTAAAACCTAGACCGCGTTTGCCGTTCATGATATAATGCTTCTTCCCGACTTGCTCACAGGCGAATTGCTTTTCAATACGCGCACGCGTTCCTGAGAGTGCGCGCTACATAACCCGACGTTACTGGGTTTCATAACGCATTGATACAAATATATTTGGTATTTAGTGAATAACTAACAGAAACATATTATATGAACTGAAAATGTTTTCACAGACAGAGATCTGCAGACTCCCAAATTGGAAAAGAGTCCACATTTCAGGCATAGTCGATACAGGACGGGGACAATAGTAAATCCGATGCAACTCAATTGTGTGCGTGTGTGTCAGTATATGCCTTGATATTATTAATAATGTGAGAATTTCGAGTTCTTGTCAAAAACTCAACATCTTGATAAGCCAATTAATGTGTCACACTGATTAGTGGCTTTTGTATTTACAGAACATCATCTTTTTTTTAGTGGTTTAAGTAAAGCGGCATTTATGACGTATAAATTATGACTAAATTTCTGGCGCCGGTTTTAACATTGATCTATACAGTTAAATGGGCAAATCAAAATGGCAGAAGGGCACTAGGTTTAACAGGGCGCAGGGGGACGAAAGTGCGAGAGAGACTTGGATGTTCTTGTACAGGACACCTTGGAACTTTTGAATGGTCTTTGCACTTGATGTACTTCCGCTGCGTGAATGTCACTGTTCCTAGTGATGCACGGGCGCTCAGCATATGCCCTTACACATCTCCTGGTGGCACTGGCGCTCAGTACGTACCCTTACACATCTCCCAGTGGAACTGGCAATCAGCACGCATCCTGGTGGCTTACAGACTTGCGCTAACTAGTGTGGGTTATCATTACTCACAATGGACGGAAACACCACGCCTAGAGCCATGTTAAGGACAAATGGCGGGCTGATCTGTCCGTAAAATATTATGCATGTGCATGGAATAGGCCATATGTTTAACTATTTTTAACACTGACGAGCATGTAAACACAGGAATCCAAAGGTTACCTTCTAGAAAGCCATAGCTGATCATGTGTTTATACAATAAAAGGGGCCAACCAGTGTCTATGTGAGATAAAATATTACATATCCTTAAACTAAGATTGTTGAATTTCCATTAAAAAACAGAAGTTATTTGTGCTTTGTGTCAGTACTGACGGTGTTAGCGCTCTCGCTAAACGAAGAATTGCCGCAGAGTGAAACATGGATATAGTTGGGATATGTGACACCAGTAAAGGAAAAGACGATGTGAAAGGGAGATGTGATGTGGCAAAGGAAAGAGGTCTATATAGACTTCCGTCTGAGTACACGCTTCTCGCGTAAGGCGAGTGGCCAGTTGGAATTCCAAGTACCTTCCTGTAAGAAAGCGAATATAACAACGGGGAAAATAACAAGAGATGAACGTGTGACAATTAAAGTCACTTCATAGACAGAATACTGTACACGTAAAAAAAAAAAAAATCCTGTTGGAAAAATTTTAATCAACGCATTTTTGCGCGTACAAATACATGCAATATATTTTCTTTTTCCCCAAAGCTGAAAAATTATGTCTGAAATACATTTTGATAGCTGAAAATGTCTTTTAGCCTCTGTTACTGCCATTTCTTTGCTGACGAAAGATTTTCTCTCGTCAGATCAGCTACTATAAAGTACGAAAAGCCAGTTTCCAGAGAGCCGCAGAAGTGCACAATATTGTCTTAAGTACAAATGAAACGATTTTCCACTGATGGGATAATGATCGCCTGTTGCCTGTTGGTGCACAGACAACTCCCTCCTTAAGGTCCCCCTGTGTACAGTAATGCCACCCTTGGTTTTATAAGCGTTTGCGTTCAGACCGCCGATGGAAACCTGTGTTTGCTTCACTGACCATTCCTCTCCCGGAGCTCCTCGCCGTTTTAAGGCTTATATAACACCGACAGTCAAAGCCTCAGGCTGATTTTAGCAAGATTAAAAATCAGCCATTGAGTTCCAGCACAGAGAATAATGATGTAACGGGGAGATGTGATGCATCGGATACCGCGTTGAAGGGGCTTCCTGATGGAGGGCTTTGAAGTTCCTTTCCTTATGGTGCATAACTGAAATCGGAGATGTGTATTACTGTACAAAGACGCGTATGGTGTATGAATATGATTTTGATTCTTTAAATAATATACCTATAATGTAAGGAATTAGAATACATGTATTCCGATTTTGAGCTTAATTGCCTCATTTTAAAATAGCGGGGCTCACTCTGAAAGTAGACGTTTACATAACATCCTACTCATTAATACACAGCAAGGCGCAGAGTGCTAACTCACACAACACAAGTGCTTTCTCTTTGCTGAACCCAATATGGAAAATAGCAGTACAGCTACTGTGACTTTTTTATTGCATTTTATAGCTACTCCTTGAGCTTCTCGCCGTACCGCTACAGACGCATTATTATAGCAACGCGCGGTGCTGGGTTCCCGGACCCGATCATCTGGGGTTGAAATGACACACTTTTGGGCAGCCCTCTCTCTCTATGGCTCGTGCATGGGCTGTCTCTGCAGGTGCCAACCCATCGTAAATTAGTGAGTTTCTAAAGAGGGTAAAACCTGCTGTGGTGTTCTGGCATAAGGCTGGCGAACGCGGCTTGGCTTACTTATAGATTAATGGATTTTAATGCTGACACAGACCGAGGTGCTCTGCTGCTTTGTAATTGTGAGGGGGACTGGGGGGGGGGTCACTATCACACGGACAGCTGACACACAGTGTTCACTGGCCCACCTGGTTTTGCCCCGGTTCTTCCGAAGCCTTGAGCCATGGAGCCCTGGCAGATCACCAACTCCTGTCACCAGACCACAATCGGTCCGCGCAGCGGCTCCGGGAAAACGAAACCGCTGACAGCTGCTCGGCGTTACCTGCGAGTCCGCTCGATGCCAGACAATGGCTGTCTGACGGATCTTTCAATGATTTTATAACAAGCCTTTGTTAGTTTTTTATTTGATGCACACTAATACGTTGAGTGAGCGCCTTTGTGGCAAAGCGGTGCCACACGCAAATCTGACAAGGTCGATGCTGCCTTTAGCGTCGCACATCGCGCGCTACGGCGATCTGCTAGTGTTCATGCGCAGCTGAGACCCAGCGTCCCAAATCATTCATCTGATCTGATATTAACATAGATAAAATATCCACTGGTATATTAAGCAAAGAAAGAGCGATAAAACTCACATACACCAAAACAGCTGTGTCAATTTTTGATCCTCAGCAAAAACACAAGTTGCCTTTTACCTCCTGGACATTTCACAGCAGCATCTAAGTAGCTCAGATTCACCTGGAACGTAAACCAGCTAACTTCAGGTCACTCATCCATATCCTTTCCACAATACCTAAATCAAAAGCATCGATTTTGTTGGTAAAAATGTTTAAACCAAACGTTATCCATGCTTGTACAATTGGTACTGGTCACAAAACTTTGTGGGTAGGTAAATACTGCAACCTAAAATGCACATTGGTAACAATGCTCTATTAAGGTTTTCTCCACAAAACAAATTCTGCATCTATCACTTACATTTACGCAATAAAGAAATGTAAATGTTTTCCCTTCAAAATTCCATTTGAAAGCGCAGCGCGAGATGGCTTCCTTTTAGCGTGACTGTTTATCTGCATATTCTCTGTGTTTACGTACGTAGGGTACTCTAAGAAAATCAGTACCTTTGGGACTTCATTATTAGCAAGCCCACATAAATATTGCATGAGTTTGACTTAGTGAGCAATTACCTGCTTATTGTTGGTCAGATGTCAGTCAATGGGGAAAAAACAGGAGGAGGAAGGGGCTTTCGGCCGGAGGTGAGATGGAGCCCAGTGCGCGAGCTGTGTTCCCATACAGGTGGCTTCTAGTGGTAGTCAGTCCCTGGATGACTGAGCTGTGCTTGGCACTTTTGGGGGCAGTGTAATGAGTGGTGTAGCTGTCTGAACTTCAGTGAGATATTGGTTCTGCCTCTGGTCATGGGGCCTGTGGTCCGAGTGACCGGAATGTCCTTTTTCCACCTGTGCTGGGTGCCCAGGTGCCTATAATCGAAATGCGTGGATACAGCACACAAGGCAGGGGACACCCTGCGTGACATGTCAGTCCATCACAGGACACATGGAAAGCGTGTCATGTTCATGTGCAGGTCTGGGGAGCAGCCGGATGTGTAACTGCAAGGGTGTGAGGCATCTCAAATATGACGGCAGTCCCTGTGGTACAAGCTAAGGGGGCCTGGAGTCTGTCGCACAAAGCAAGCCCAGACTAGCAGGGAGCTCGATTTGATGCATTTAAAATAGGATAAGGTGGGGAATCAGCATTAATTGTATGATAATGAAATGGTTACATTCTGGAAAAGTTCTACTTGTGGGCGTGGGTGTAGTTATGAAGGATCTGTCTCATGGTGCGACAGGGTCCACATTGTGGGCGTGGGTATAGCTATGAAGGATCTGTCTCATGGTGCGACAGGGTCCACAATGGATGTGGGTGTAATTGCTGTGAGTCCTTAGATGGCCTGACCTATTCAGGCACTGCATAACCTGAAATTGCACAATGACACACCCAACTATATAATCTATCAAGTATTTTGGACAATAAAGGTCATAGTGTCTTATAATGTAAGGATTAGAAACTAGATTTGTTTACCAGAATATTCCATACTGCTACAGTTGCATTCATGAAACCATCTTTTTCGGCCATTTCTGTGTGCGGACAGTGAGAGGGGGTACAGTAGATTCCGCAAAATAAATATTAAGTTTTGGTCTCTAGAATGGCCACAGAAATGAACGTGAGATCAGGGCCATTCGTGATATTTCACAGCCTATATAACAGGCCTTTTATGGGGACATCACAGCTGCTTAGTTACAGCACAGTTGACATTAGGGACATTAGTGGTTAGCACTGTCACCTCTGGGTTTTGGGTTCGAGTCTCCACCGTGCTTCCATGTGTGTGCAGTTTGCAGGTTCTCCCCATGTCATTGTGGGGTTTCCTTCAGGTACTCTGGTCCCCCCCACAGTCCAGAAACATATTGAATTTTATTGGAGTTTCCAAATTGTGCACGTGGGGCCTTTGAAGGGTCGGGACCCCATCCTGGGTTGTTGTCTGCCTTGAGCCTATACGCTCCCCCCGCAGAACCCTGAATAGGGCAAGTGGATGGACGGATAGATTTTTATATGAACGTGCTTGTGTATTGAAATCCATATTAATCATGTAACACGGGATTTTGTAATTAATGCGTCACGGTTTCTTAATTATATCAGAGTTCACATCTTCACACTCCATATGTTTGTATGTTGACAGACATAAGCTTGACTGTGAATACAGATTTTTCAGAAGACTGAGCATATCCATGTGGTAATAAGGGACCCAGACGTCCCTTTAAAATGGTTTAGCTTTTCTGTACTGTGAGCAATACTTGTCTCTATCTGGGAGCAGGAGGTAGGGCTTGTATGTGTAGATACTGAAAATGGTTCATGTCACATCTGAGCTCAGACAAAGGTGACAACATGGGCTTGGATTTGCATGTAGAGCTAAGCTAGAAAGAGGCACGAGTCAGCAGGCCTGCGTCTCTCACGAGGGTTTCATTGCACCTTCGTCATTTTCTGCTTGTTTTGTGGCGCAGAAACCAGCTTCCTCCTCGGGAACGCCCAGATCGTGGAGTGGCCCGTGGTGTACAGTAATGACGGGTTCTGCAAGCTGTCTGGGTACCACAGGGCACAAGTGATGCAGAAGAGCAGCACGTGCAGGTAAGCCGCCTCCTCAGCCTCCACCTGGAGGCGGATAAAAGCTCCCTGTCATTATTACGCGGAGAACGAGAAGGAGAAGGAGAACGAGAAGGAGAAGGAGAAGGAGAAGGAGAACGAGAAGGAGAAGCATTGGTGCTGCTGAAGGCTCAGTGTCCTCCCCGCTCGGGCTCGTTATGTGTGCAGTGAGATCATATCCTGAAATGACCTAATTACTCACAGGGTTTATGAACTACTGCTTATTAATAAACTGTAGAACAAGAGTTAAAAATACCCTGGCTTAATTTCCAGTAGACATAAGATGCATTGTTATTGCTATTGTTATTGTTGAAATGGTTACTTTGTTTCTTAGCAGATGCCTGCATTGAAGTTGAAATTTTAGCCCTTAATACAGAAAATGTATTATAGAAGCTCGCTGAGATGGATGCCTTCTGCAGGAGCCCCACGGCGGACGGCCCGTGTCCTCGGCGACTTTCCTGCCTACCGTCCTTGATCCGGAAGGATCCGGACAATCGGCAGAAGCCGCATTTTATCATATTTATCTCCATGTCTGCTGCTTCATTGTTATCCGAGCAATTTAACCTCACGGCTTTCTGCTCTCCTAATGGCCTCTGGTGTTTTCACTCTCATCCTTCTACTTCGCGTGGTGAGAAGCTGACGCTTAACATGCAAAGAGCCCAGAGATCATATCTCACTAAGAGACGTGAGCCCGGGCGTTCCGCTCCCGGACATGTCCGTTGCCATGGCGCCTCATGCAGGGTGGCATGGCACCCCCCGGTGAAGCTGTGTGCCCCTGTCCACTCAGACATCCTGTCTCCCTCAGGATGTTTAATACGGGGTTTGTGCCTGTTAGAGGGCTGACCGGTATGACATCGCTGTTGCCATGGGGATCTCCTCCTGTTTACCAGAGTGGCTCTTCGAGGATAAAGCAGAAGCAGATGCCTGTGGATGCTTAGACATGACCCATGCAGTCTTTTTCCTAAAGCAGTATCATGTCATGCCATGATATTAAAATATGTTATTAACTGTGGAAGTGGACAGACAGCTGATCCATGATAAGCGTTAATAACTGCATTAATAGCCTTTGGGTTTGATATGCCGCATTATGCCAGTGACTGTAGCAATGGACACCTGTATTAGTAAAAGCAGAATGCATTTCAAATGCTGCTCCGATTGCATATTAATTAACTGCACAGAGAATTCACTAAATGGCAGTGATTGCGACTCCAGCCATTGCACAGTACATATAGAGCTGGACGTTTTTGCAAGTTTTAGTTGCTGGTTTGTTCCCTGGATGGAACTGTGAAGTGTCTGCAGTGTCACGCAGCGGCTTGCTGCTCTGCAGGCCCCTGTTAGCTTAGGCGTGTCATGTTAAAGGTCAGGACCAAAACATTTACCTGAGGAGTATAAGGAAACCAAGACAACCAAGACAACTGAGAAATCGCTAAAAAGCCTCACTTAGCGATACTGTCTCTGGCGAAGATGCTTCTGTAAAGCTTTTTTAGATGTGGTGCTCTCTGCTGTACAGAACAGTGAAAGCTAGTGATGCTTTCTTTTCTGACCTCTTATTGGTGGATGTGCACCGTAGGCCCCCACTTTAGAATTACAGTGCTGATGTGTTTGTGGTGTTGGATTAAAAATGACCATGCCGTGTCAGAGTTTGGTCTGTTTTTTTTAAGTGACTCATTGTCATTGTTGACAAACCACAATGAAATGTGTTCTCTGCATTTAACCCATATGTGACGTTGTGACATAGCAGGGGGCAGCTAATTCAGCGCCTGGGGAGCAGTGCTTGGGGGTGGTACCTTGCTAATTCAGCGCCCGGGGAGCAGTGCTTGGGGGCGGTACCTTGCTAATTCAGCGCCCGGGGAGCAGTGCTTGGGGGCGGTACCTTGCTAATTCAGCGACCGGGGAGCAGTGCTTGGGGGCGGTACCTTGCTAATTCAGCACCTGGGGAGCAGTGCTTGGGGGTGCTATCTTGCTCAGGAAACCTCAGCGGCACCTTGTTGGTCGGGGATTCAAACCTGCAATCTTTCAATTACAGGTGCGCTTCCCTAACAATCAAACCACCGCTGCCCACATTAGATTGGATTGGATTGGATTTGATTGTCTGCTTCTTGTTCTGCCTCTTGGCTCAATTCAATCATGCAGAGTATGTAGGTTATGTGGCAGTTGCCAGGACCAATCAGAATAGCCAATGGCTAGTGGTAGGTGGGACACCATTGTTTTCAGTGCAGCCACACGTCAGTGTTGCTCCATTGCACTGTTCCTTCCTATCAGCATAACTGCACTGATTCCACCTCATCATCTCTCTGCCTCTTTTGCACCCCTCCCTTCTTCTGTTCCTCTATTTTAACAGTTTTATGTACGGAGAACTGACTGACAAGAAGACAATAGAGAAGGTCCGACAGACCTTTGATAACTATGAGTCCAACTGCTTTGAAGTGCTTCTGTACAAGAAGAACAGTGAGTACTGCAGAGGCTGCCACCAATCACTGCAGATGAAAGGCCATTCAGGGTCCCTTCGGCACCTCGCTGCCCTTTAAACAGCCTTATGTTTTCTGTCTGTAGATGCTATCACCTTATAAACACGAGTGTGATATTCTGTGTTTAAAGCTGCTTGCAGTGAAGTTCAGAGAAGCCTCACTGAATTCAAAAAATTTTTCACAATATTTCTTTCCACGAAGTCGCCAAGCCATTTGACCATTCCCAGGACCATTATCATTCACTGGACTGCGCTGCATCAGAGAGCCATTTTAATTTTCACTCTGAACATTTAGCTGTAATGTTTCCATTGTGCTGTTTTTTTTTGGCCTCCCCCTAGTGGTGACTGCCAGAGTTGCATGCTCGTGTGTGTAAGGGCTCTGTCTCTTCCCTGTCTTTCCCAATGTACCAGGGACACCAGTATGGCTCTATATGCAGATTGCACCAATCAGGA
>JAODKF010000045.1:1036219-1053557 GCA_026779585.1 Mormyrus proboscirostris | reverse complement strand
CTCCCATCCCCTCCAGCTGTGGAGACCTGCAGTCTCCCATCTCCTCCAGTTGTGGAGACCAGCAGCCTCCCATCTCCTCCAGTTGTGGAGACCAGCAGCCTCCCATCCCTCCAGCTGTGGAGACCTGCAGTCTCCCATCTCCTCCAGCTGTGGAGACCTGCAGTCTCCCATCCCCTCCAGCTGTGGAGATCTGCAGTTTCCCATCTCCTCCAGTTGTGGAGACCAGCAGCCTCCCATCCCTCCAGCTGTGGAGACCTGCAGCTTCCCATCCCTCCAGCTGTGGAGACCTGCAGCCTCCATTGCCCTCCAGCTGTGAAGACCTGCAGCCTCCCATCCCTCCAGCTGTGGAGACCAGCAGCCTCCAATGCCCTCCAGCTGTTTTTAAAGAGCAGACTCTATAAGCCAGCTGGGAGTTAATTGGGACATAGTCTGCCAGATAATCACTGCATACCACCACATTCTACACTACAGCTATAATGCATTTAAGAAACAGAACTGGGAAAAGCAAGTGAGTAGTGGGGACTGGAGTAATCTAGAGGAATGTAGAATAATTTGACAAGACAAGCCAGCGCTGGTCTGTGAGAGCTGGAGTTCTGCCAAGATTACAAAAGACCCATGAATTCTTTTCCACTGAATGTCCTTCTGTACAGTTAATACAATTTATTTAATGTTGATTGACATCTGAAGGAGGAGACGGCCTGATTTACTATCTAAATAAGTACTTCAATAAAGCATTTAAGAGTGTAAGGAGTATTAGACAATCACGGTTGAGTAGCTTTATCTATAACGTTGAGCTCTGCTGGAAAAACAAGGGAAAGTGCAAAACAACAAATGTTTGTTACTGCCATTTTTATGGAGACAACAGTGTTAGTGAGTGGCCTACACTGAGCTATAACATTTTTTGTTGGTCTTCAGGAGGCTCCATCACATTGAGGAAGGTGGCATTGAAGCAGCCCATCGGCCAGATTGGTCTGGTTGATTTGTATATGATGTCCTCATGGCCTGGAATGCGAGGAGGTCATTTGGGGGCTGAGTATGGTGTCCGTGATAGACCCCACATTGGTGGCCGTGAAGGAGCTTTAGCTGAATCTATGAAGGAGGCTGTGGAACCTGTGATGGAGGCCTGGACTGGGCCAGGGGTGGAGCTCATGAGTATTTTGTAAAGGTCCATGATGTAGGCTGTGATGGAAGCTCATGAGGGGAACTGTGAACAGTGTAGCCCAGACATACAGCGAAGGGCAGGCAGATGGTAGGAAGGAATATAAAGGCCTAACCTCACATTACAGGGAGAAACACACAGTCCTCTGTAGGAAGCCTGTAGTATAAGCCAAGCAGTGCCAAAAGCCTTATGTTCTGTGGAGGGAGCAAGAGAGGGAAGAGAGACGGGGCCTAAACCCCTTTGCTCTGGGGATACAGAGGGAAGCCTATTGGGAACACTGTAATAAAACAGAACCCCAGGGCAGGGTGCCGGGAAAGGGTGTGCTTGAACACGCTTTTTTAACCAGATCAAGATGTTACTTGATTGGCTCTCAACAGACTAGGGCCAGTTAGTGAATCAGTTCTCCCTCAGTGTCCCACTGGACGGCTAACTGGCTTTTGCTTGTGGATTATGTCAGGCCAGGCAGGATGACAGGCACTCTGCTGATCGTCTATCTGTGTGCACTGCTGAAAGGCTCACTGCTGCCTCTTCTCTTCATACTTATTCTCATGCATATGGTGTTACACATACTTACATATGGTGTTACACATACTTACATATGGTGTTACACATACTTATATGGTGTTACACATACTTGGGGTTGCCACATGCATGATGATGGGATTCAACGGTTACTCATGTTTTTTCAAAGCATTATGATAAATAAGCTGTATTCTCTCCCTCTATCAGTGATCCAGTGAGTTTGGTCGAGACTTTCATTATTACCATGATAATCCCCAGCTGATTCCTTAGGAAACAAGGAATAAGCCAGGAAAAGGGGTAATTAAAGTATCCATCAGTGGTGTACGATAAAGTAGCATCTCTGGATACTTCTCAGGCATATATGTAGAAGACAAGTGTACCTCTAATTTGGCAGCATGTAGAACAGATCTGTGTTTATTAGGTCAGTTGAGATTTGGTATTTTCTACCAACTTGGAAAAAAAAGGTGTCTGTTGTGAAGAGACTTAGGCAGCTCAGCAGAAACTTAAGGAAAGTGAATGGTGATGAATGTGATTCAGGTTTACTTACAGCTGAGCTTACAGTGATGAAATGATTCGATTGGTTAGTCTCATCTTTCACTGGCTGCCCACTTGAGAGGTGACTGCGCTTGGTTAATCGCACCCACAGGATGGACCAAGTTCGCGAGGCTGACGCGGGCACTCACCAACAGCCGCAGCACCATGCAGCAGCTGACGCCCATGAACAAGACCGAGGTCAGCCACAAGCACTCGCGATTGGCTGAGGTGAGCAGCCCCACCGTGCAGCGCAATGCGCTATCACGCTCAGTACCCGCTCTGTTCCGCGATCTGCACTGATGTGCTCGTGTGACAGTTCTAGTATATCTAGTAACACTAAAGAACCATCTGTCCATCCGTTCTTTTATGCACTTATCGAGCAGAGGGTTGGCACAGACCCACCGACATTGTGTGAAACAGGATATCAAAGCAGGGACGTTTGTCTGCAGAGAGGTGAGGAAGGCAGGGTAGTGGATTCTGAAAGCTTCGCTTATGCCCTGATGGTTTATTCACTCAGCATCACGCAGCTGAGTAAATCTGGGTAAGACACAGACTAGTGCTGAGGTAAACTGAGGATATAAGGAGGCTCCACAAAGGGACACAGTACAGCTAATGTGTTTCTTTATTGTCACATCGTGTTACATCATTCTACATGTAGAGTGCTTCAGTGGTGATGCAATGCTCTTGTCTTGAACTTTCGGCACCTTACTCTTGTGGAATATGAAATCCCTTCATGCCTGATCCTGGAGGATCCTTTAACAATGTGACCTCCTCACGGATTTCAGGCACTACAGCTGGGCTCGGACATCCTCCCCCAGTACAAGCAGGAGGCACCCAAGACCCCACCCCACATTATTCTGCACTACTGCACCTTCAAGACTACATGGGACTGGATCATCCTCATCCTCACCTTCTACACAGCCATCATGGTGCCCTACAATGTCTCTTTCAAGACCAAGCAGAACAACATCGCTTGGCTGGTAGTGGACAGCGTGGTGGATGTCATCTTCCTGGTGGACATTGTGCTGAACTTTCACACCACCTTTGTGGGTCCTGGTGGTGAGGTCATCTCGGATCCAAAGCTTATACGAATGAACTACCTGAAGACATGGTTCGTCATTGACTTGCTTTCCTGCCTGCCCTATGACATCATCAATGCCTTTGAAAACGTGGATGAGGTAAGCCATGGCCAATTTCAGCATTTCTTCTGAACTCCTAATAACCTTCAGCCTAGACTATGTGTCGACTTCCCATTGTTCACGGTCTTTGAAACCAGAGTTGTATTAAGTCCAACCTTATAGATGAAAGGGGAGATTATCACTTTCCAGAACAGTGTTTTGTATCAGTTTTTACAAAATCCCGCTTGGTCCCGCTTGCATTTCAGTTTAAAGCGATTTTTGATTGTACCATCATAGTGTCACGTTTGATTTTGGGGGAAAGTTTTTACAGAAAAATAAACATATCTAAGTAAATGTTGCAGACTCGGGGCATAGTGCAGGTGGGAAAAAGGTGATGAGCCACTTGCAACTCCAAGACAAAGAAGGGTTTATTAAAGTAACAGACCACACGGTGGTAAACTGCAAAACAAAAGGACCTCAAGGGGTCAAAACAAAAAAACAGGAAAACGAGGATTAACAAAATAAACAAAGCATAACTTAACACAACCAGGAAGCAGGACTAGGGGGAACCAAGTAGTCTGACATACACACAGTAGCACAAGCACAATGACCACTTAAATACACACAACAACCAGGCTAATGAAAGGGCAGGTGGAGAACATAAGACAATTATCCAATCACAACGAGCAACAGATGGAACAATTAGCAAGCACAGAACTAGGAACTCTAACACTGAAACTAGAAAACCCAAACCATAAATCAGCATGACTACACTAAAACAATAAAAAGGATTTAAAAAATACAAACAGGACTAGAAGTGAATTAGACACAAGCATGAGAAAACCTAAGACAGGAAAATAAATAGCAAATAATCAGCAGGGAACCAGAAAATAAGTAAATACACAATAACAGAGGAAGCTGGCCTTGAACCCACAAGTGCAGGGTCTGTGCCATGCACTCAAATCATTGAGCCATGCAAAAATAGGGAAAACACACAAGGGTCTAGTATGAAGACAGAGGACAGAACAGGATGGCCATCACCACCTGCTGGCCAAGCGAGGAAGTGGCATGAAGGGCAGTCGTGCACCGACCCTAACAGTAAAACAAAAAAATGTACTGGAGATAGGAATACGGTCAAAGTTATAGTTTTATCCCGTGATGGCTGGATAAAACCCTTTAGTGGTGAAATGATGAGGACATTAAATATAGGTAGAAATATGAGTATATACTCTGTTCTGCTATTACAAAAGTTTCCAAAGCATGGAGTGGATAATACGGGATTGGTAATTAGGGTAAAGCTGTCTGTATAATGAATTATAAAATTATAAAATTTGGGAAAGGCTTGGTTGGCCATTTGTCAGGTTTTGAATGGCAAACCGCTGTTCCTGCTTTTTCCATAAGCCCCGTTACTCCTGTTGTGTGAGTTTGCATTTTGCAAAGTTTTTTTTTGCATTACTGATGAGCTTTCAGTTCTTGCCGGGCAGCGGGGACCTGAAGTGCTACAAACCCTAAACTTCTGCCTGCCAGGGCTGTTAGTCAGCTAGGGAGACATCTCCGGGGTCAGAGGTGCCCCCCGTCCGTGAAGCTGGTACCTGACGGAGGAGCCGTTTTGTCTCTTTAGCACTGTCTGGCACACAGCTCTCGAAAGTGAGCGCAGCAGAACAGGTTTCCTTACGCTTCTGTCCTCGTGGTGCAGTTGCGGCTTTATTGTGTTCCTGTACTTTTCTCAAGAGTTTCATTCCGCTAAATCTTGAACACATCAATATATTGAATGTCAGTTTACATCAGTGTATACCTTTTTCTTATGCTGAGATTAGTCATATAAGGAAGGAGTTACTTTATAAGCCACCAGTCCAGTCCCAAGGGCGGCACTGCTCCGGCCCCCGTGCTACAGCCATGAGGATTAGGCAGCCATTCCTCCATAATATTGATGTGTGAGGAGCTGCCTGGTCAGATAAGAAATGCACTGATGCAGAGAAGCAAGCTGGTTATTTTCACTTTTCTGCACTAACAATAATATGGTCCTAATGCGACTCCTTTGATCATAACAAACCATAACTGCTACTTTGCTCTGGCCCAGCAAGATTTAAGATAGACAAGAGTCTAAAATATTTCTTTCACACATATCCTTATGGTCAACAATAAAACAACATTTCCGCCAATAAAGCTTTCATTTTATCATGTGGTTGCAAAGCCAGCTGCAGAGGTGTATAATGGATGGTTTTGAGTATGTGGAACTTCCTGAGCTTAAGGTTTATGCTGTAGTGCACCTCCATTACTGTCTGAGAGTAGAGGGAGTATGTGGAAAATAACTGGGCAAAGACTCTGCAAGTGTCCTGCTTTTTCCCGGAGCTTTATGTTTTTGTATGTAATTGCATGGCATTGTTGCAGATACTGTAGGTGGTGGAGAAAGAGACCATTTGGGTTATTTTGTTTTTTGGGTGTTAATTTCTGGGGAGACGTCACTGGTATCACCCACGTACAGTGTATTGTTTTATAATTCCACTTTTCATTCCTTTTGCAAAAGGCGTAATGTAATCCCGCCATCGGCGTCGGTCAGGAGAAGCGTCTTCCCCACCACGCCGACACTTTAATGTGATTTTCAGGAGTTTACCTTGGCTGTGCTTCCCGGGTTTTTCCGCCCAAGTCAGTGATTTGCCATCATCCTGCTGCTTTTATCTGAGCATCTAAGCTGAGTGTGTTTCCTCTGTGGACAGTTATACGCTTTCATGGCGCTTTATGCCTGCTGACTCAAAAAGCAGCGCGAATGAGGAGCAGACGATCAAAGCTCTTTATAGTCTGCTGGATCAATTAAACACGAAAGGCCTGAGCCATCAGTGATGTCACACAAGCCCACTCACCTAAAATGAGGCGTTCGGCAGAATTCGCTAAAGGTCAGCATTACCGCTATCTCCAGTGGCGGTGGCTTTCTTTGTGTCAGCGTGGTGTTTATTGTTTAATCTCCGGTTCATGCTGCATGACTGAAATGAGATTTAGTGTGATGACAGGCGAGAAACGGCTTTGGCATGCAGGTGCCTGGCCAGGGGGGTTTACTCACCAGTGACAAACGAGCCATCGAGAAACAGAAACAAATCCATGTGGCTCCATGACAATAGTCAGGGAGGTCAGTGTTTGTCCAGTGATACTTTTCTCTATAGAACCTTCTGGCTCTGCTGCATTTTACAGCTGGGTATTTTACTCCAAGCAGTTAAACTTAGGGATGTCACTGCCTAACCCAACCTCCATGAATGAATGAATGGATGGATGAATGGATGAATGAATGAATGGATGAATGGATGAATGGATGAACCGTATCAGTTGTAGGGAAGGGAGTATAAACCAACAACTTTCAGGGTACCAGAAAATATCATCAATCATGATGCTACCTGCTACCATTAAAGATAACTGTCATTCATTCATTCATTCATTCATTCGTCTTCTATAGCATTTGTCCTACACTGGGTGACGACGGTCTATCCCAGAAACAACAAGGGCACAACAACCCAGGATGGGGCGCCATCCCATCGTAGAGAGAATTCAAGATTGAATTTTCTGCTTGTCTTTGACTCCGGCAGACACAGACAGAGAACATATTCGCCGTACTCGATCCGACGGGCACAGCGGCAGTACATCTCCGTGTGGCATGAAAGTGCCCATCACATGCTCATTATCTGAGCTCCAATTGACTGCAGAATATGAGCTAAAGAACCTTAATAATATGGACTCCCCCTTATGTGTTTTGCGGCTCACGTTTGAGTTTCCATGGTCACAGGCGTCCGCCTCGCTGCCCATGCTCCAGCCCTAGCCGCTGCGGAAATCCAATAAGATAGTAAAATCACATCGGGCAGAGATCTCAATACTGCGGCACTTCTGGCCGAATTGAGCCTCGGGCATTACTCCATCAATCCCAGCGTGCTTAAACTGCAATATGGGGAGCCTTTAGTCACACAAACCGCAAGCAGTAACTTGATTTGTTGTGACTGTGCTGAAAATAGTTCCCTCCCGATGGGAAGAGGAGGGGAAGCGGGATTGTGCCCGTGAGCTTTTCCTCCCACTGCAGCCTGCACTGAGCTTTAGCATGAGCCTTAGCAGTAGGCGTGTGTCTCCGTAAGCCGAACGTTCATGGTTACCTGAGCAAGAGGGAAGGGAAGGGGCAATAAACAGGCGGGATTCAGTTACAACTGTTCTTACAGCTAGGAAGTGATACTTTCTCAAAGGCATTATAATTAGATGTAACAGTAAGTTACACTTACAGAGTTCTAGATGTTTTTGGGAGGGTGCAGAATATAATGGAAGAATAAAAGAAATTTACAAAATGCCTCTGGGAATCCATGGAGCGCAAGCTGGCCAACCTGCTGCGCGCTTTGTAGAGAAAGGTGCTCACATGTGCTGTTGGAGGATCTCGGCTCTGTTTACACCTGGTTTTAAAATGCATCATGGGCGATCAGATCTCAAATGGACAGCGCTAGATACAAGTGTGAACAACCACCAAGACGCATTGTGATCCACTCAATAAAACCACTTACAGCGGTGGGCTGGGACACATTTGAACGCATATTTTTTATAGTGTAAATGCTAATAAATAGAGGCTGCTTTAAAGCCGAAAGGCTCCTGTGCTTGGCTAAATCGTTGATTTCTTCTTGTTCTTTTACTCATCCAGCTGTTTCACATTAACATGTGTGACACGTGATGATTACAGGAGACTGACCAATCAGCACACAGCAAGAACTCAGTGCTTACGAGAATTCCAGGTCCTTTTAATTTAAATGATTGTTTACTGTCTTAACTGAATGTGTCCTCCCTGACTTGGATTATCTGGTCACCCTACTTTACAGTAACTGTACGTGAGGCAGTAATGAAATCTGAACACAGGTGGTCCACTGGACACTGGAGATGCAGGAGAGACACAGGTGTGAACAGCGATGTGTCTCGGATATCTACTTATGATCCGATTGGCCAAGATGCATTTTAAAACCAAGTGTAAACAGGGCCTTAGAACTCACTAATAATTAGCACACGATCGGCTAAAGTAAGATCAAATGTGAATGCAGGTATTTTACAGGTATTTTGCAGGTGTTTTGCATGACTGTTTAATATGTTATGCGTTGCGGCTTAGACTCAGCACTATCACATGAATGTATTTGATAGATGTCTCATATGTGCTTGTGCTGTTGTAAGTTTTCTTCCATTCATACAGTGGAATATTTGGTTTTGGAATAAAATGTGTCCTTAATTGAGTCCTGGTTGAGTTCAAAGTGGTTCACCATTAAAATCTGCTGAAGTCAGATATGGCAGGTTGGTGACTGCTTTGGATGCATGTATGTTGTGATCTAACAACCAAGGTAGTCTTGGGTTCACCTGATGTCGCATGACCTGAGTCTTTGTAGCACTGTGGTCCCTGACTGCACAGAAGGTCCATCCTGGTTAAGATCCTGAGAGCTATGGTGTAAGAAAAGCCAGGAAGTCAGCTGGGCTCAGGCAGGGCCTATATATACATGTACAGGGTCATATTCTGTGTCCAGAAGGTTGTGGGTTTGAATACTTTTACTGGCAATCATCATCGCACTACTGGGTTCTTAAGCGAGACTCTTAACGCTGGCCGTGTGGGGCACTGGGTGCTGGCTGACCCTGATCTCTTTATAATACAGTGAATTAAGGGTCACTTGGGGGCGTGGTTTAGCTCAATGAAGCACTCGTGCCATTTCTCAGATACCTATGAAGTCCTCTGGCAATCGGCTGCTGTTTCTGGGTGTTAACAGAGACCACATCAATGTAGCCATAGTGGCCCTTATCTCACTGCATGACGAGGTTCAAGTTCCTCTATTAAACATGGTGTACCATTAATTCACTTTGATATGGCCGTAAGTGCTCTTTGTGTCTTTGAAGGACCCCATTTCAGACCCTTCGTCTGTCAGGCATCTCCGAGAGACGGCGCACCCGCGGGGGAACGCCACGCGGGCAGAGGACTCAGTGCTGCCGGTAACGTGACCCCCCCCACCCCCTGCCTGTTACTGCTCCTGTCTTTCTCCGCAGAGCATGCGGAATGAAAAGCCAGTATTTACTCAGAGGTGATCTTGTGACAGTTAATGCTCTATCAAAGGAATCGTCATTCGTAGTCATGTTGCAAATAGCAATCTGTGTAAAAAATAGCACCCACATGGAGCAGCAGACACAACCCAGCTACGTAATGGGAGCTCGTCAAAACCACACCTACCCAGAGAAGCAGGGACAGCTATTCTCGTTAATGCGGTTAATTTTTCTCGATTCAGACCATATGGGTGAAATTACTGTAGTTCGAGTGAGTGTGAGTTGCCAGGAAGCCTAACCGCATGTGTCACCAGCAAATGTCTGTCAGTTCTGCCTGAGAGCTCATGGCCTTGGGTGCATCTTTGTCCCTAAGCCACTGAGCCACAAACCAGCCATACACACACAGCCATGGAAAAAAACGCTCTGTATAGCAAATCTGCATTTTTAAATCCTGGTTTAATCCTGGTTCTGCTCTCAGAGGCTACCCTGGGCGGCAGGTTGCTTCAAAATATCTAAGACAGCAGTACACAAGAATAGCGACTTCCTAATGCCACAGATGACCATTAACTTTTACGACAGTTTCTCAGGAATCGGAAGATGACATCAAGTGACCTTAAAAAAGAATGGGAATTCTTAAGGTCAGGTGTGAAGTGCACTGGTAGGACAGATCATATCAGGCTCCTAGAAGCAGGACTGAGGTCCCATAAAGCAAGGAAGAAGCCCTTCATCAATGAGAAACAGGGAACAGCCAATCTGGAGTTTGCAAAAAATGTATAGTTTACTCATAAATTCAGAAGTGTGACAAAAAATCAGTGTTGTGCTCTCAATTATTTTTCCATGGCTGTATGTACCTGTATCCCCTGCCTGTGCCCAGCTACCTCCTGACTGTGAGCTTAGAAGCTGTCAGTTACACCAAAATGGAAGCCAATGTGAAGTCATAAAGATTACAGGCGTCTCTGTGTGTCTCTCTGTTTGCCTGTCTGTATCTATCTGTCTGTATGAGTGTTTGCCTGTCTATGTACCTGTCTGTATGTGTCTTGTGTTTGCCTGTGTGACTGTTTGCCTGTCTATGTGCCTGTCTGTATGTGTTTGTGTGTTTGCCTGTCACTGTGCCTGTCTGTATCTGTGTCTGTCTGTGTGTTTGCATGTGTGACTGTTTGCCTGTATGTCTGCCTGTCTGTATGTGCTTGTCTGTCAGTATGTTTGCCTGTCTGTGTGTCTGGCTGTGTGACTGCCTGTCTATGTGTCTGTCTCTGTGCCTGTCTGTATCTGTCTGTCTGTTTGCCTGTCTGCCTGCCTGTCTGTATGTCTCTGTCTGTCTGTGTGTTTGCTTGCTTGCCTGTATGTTGGTCTGTCTGTGTGTTTGTCTGTCTGTCTGTATGTGTCTATCTGTCTATGTGTTTGCCTGCCTGTGTGACTGCCTGTCTATGTGTCTGTGTGTTTGCCTGCTTGCCTGTCTGTCTGTATGTTTGTGTCTGTTTGTCTATGTTGGTCTGTCTGTATGCCTGTTTGTATGTTTGTCTATCTGAGTTTGCCAGTCTGTGTGTCTGTCTGTGTATTTGCCTGCCTGTCTGTCTGTCTGCCTGTATGTATAATTATTCACTTCCTGTCTCCCATAGGGCCTCAGCAGCCTATTCAGCTCCCTTAAGGTGGTCCGGCTTCTGCGTCTGGGCCGCGTGGCCCGTAAGCTGGATCACTATCTGGAGTACGGCGCTGCGGTGCTGGTGCTGCTGGTGTGTGTCTTCGGCTTGGTAGCCCACTGGCTAGCCTGCATCTGGTACAGCATCGGTGACTATGAGGTCATTGATGAGCTCACCAACACCATCAAGACGGACAGTTGGCTGTACCAGCTAGCCACCAACATCGGGTCTCCGTACCGCTTCAACGCCAGTGGCTCAGGCCAGTGGGAGGGTGGCCCCAGCAAGGACACCCTCTACATCTCTTCCCTCTACTTCACCATGACCAGCCTCACTACTATTGGCTTTGGAAACATTGCTCCAACCACAGACGGCGAGAAGATCTTCTCCGTGGCCATGATGATGGTGGGCTGTGAGTATCCATGGCTCTTCCTTGTCTTTGGAGGGTGAATTTGTGATCTTTACTTTTGGGGCTTTTAGCTTTGTGTTTGTTAGTTCATATGAACGGGACAAACATCAGCCATCTCCATGGTCTCTTCAGGCAGTGGTTTCCTTGCTGTCTTTAGGGTTCCTGTAGCATTCTGCAGCTTGATTTGATGAAAGCAAGGCTGTCTTGTGAAGAAGCGGGAGAGGAGCCTGAATGCTGGGTGTTATGGTCATCATGCCAGGTGTGGTGGTGGGCAGCCTCTTGTCTCTGTAAGCTTCTAAGAGCTCCTTGGAGGAAGAAAGGTCACACTGGGGCCCCGTGGTGGCGAAGCAGCGGCATCTCCCTCCCAATCAATGTGGAGAAAGGTTGGCTGAGGTGGCTCTGGGTCTCATCCTGATGGGAAGAGGGGTAATTAAAAGGTTCCCTGCTGTTTCCAGGAAGAGTCCGTCCTCCTGCATTCTGGCTGGCTGCCATTTGATCACAGAGGGAGTCAGAGCAGAGTAGTTAAGTACTTCTATTTTGGATCTACAGATGCAGTAAGAGAAGCAGTTCTTTTGTCTCTTTTGAGATGTGCGAGCTGCTTTGTGAAAATACCCTGTGAAAAGTGGATGTGATTGGTTGGGTTTCTTGAAAAAGTATTGGTCTGCCTCAGGGGTCAGTGATGCTAGTGGGTTTGGACCTGTCACTATTACATAATTGCCTGATCGCGATTATTTGAGTTGACCGTGATTATTTTTTGCATAATTGCTAGAATTAGCTCCTTTCATCTGTATAAAAATAGGTCTTGGAAAACCACTTTTGTCAAATACTGTAATGTGTAAATAATGTGTAATGGATTAAATGTCAAGCATGCTTTGTTACATAGCATTTTTTGACTGTGCACATTCCATCCATCCCAGCAGACAACAGTGGGTCGCAGACACTGGGCAATGGTTTCAGGTGGAGAGTCACCTAATGATATGAGTGTCCCCAGAATGTGATGAAAACCTGTTTTTTTGACTTTGTGGGGACCATTTTTTTTCAGTCTTCAGAAGGGAAACTCAATTTTACAAAAATCCCTGATTGCAATCAAAAAAACAAAAATGCAAAGTCTTACGGCTTTTCCCATAGAAATTAATGGACAGTTCCCATAAAGATATGAATACAAACGTGTGTGTGTGTGTGTGTGCATGTGTGTGTGTGTGTGTGTGTGTGTGTGTGCACACGGGTTCACTTTGTGTGCATGTAGCTTTTGATTCTCTGTCTGTGGTGTGTTGGTAAGACTCAGAAAGAAAGTTAATGCCTTCCTCCCAGACACATTCACTGCAGGAGCAGACCCCCAGATATACATACTGTCCAGCAGAACTCTGTGGCACATTGACAGGGTCTGACTTCATTCTGAACCAAAGGAACGCTTTGAGGAACTTTCCTTTGAGGAAGAGCAAACGAGCAGATGAAGACAGAGGTGCCCCATCAAGATTTCTTCCAGTAGATGAAAGAGTAGGCAGCATAATGAAGGCTGCCAGTGTGAATAGGACAGACCTGCAGTGAGCATGCACAGGTGTGGCGTTCAGCAGGTGTCTCGAATGCCACTCTGGGACTGAGCTTAAGATTTCTTAGCTTCAGGAAGTTGATTTCCTCTGTTCCCGAAAGTGTCGGGTTATCTGGCCGATTCCTCTGTAGGCCCAATAACCTAAAGTAAAGCTCTGCTTCACTATTAAACTTGTCTGGTGTAGCTGAGTTTGTTGAGCTGCCAAAGCTTTCGCAATCTCTTATATCATTACCTTAGCACAGCTTTCTATTCAGTTTTCTCTTGTAGCTTTTCTTAACCATTTTCAGGTCCCAGTGCCGCTGTATCCCTGATCTGGAGCCACTGCTCACAGATCGAGGGTCTGCTCAGACACCTGCACATGTCTCACTGCTTCCACACCAACCACCTGCTGCATCGTTTTTCATCACATCAAAAATGTTCTTTTTCTTTCATCATTGTTCTCCCTGCAATTCCAGTTCAATGCCCTTGTTTCCCTTTCCCTGTCGGTGCAGTAGGGCCTCACATTCAGATGTGATGGTCATTAGTCAGCAGGTACTGAGGCTCTGTTGACGGTGCAGTAGGGCCTCGCATTCACATGTGATGGTCATTAGTTAGGTACTGAGGCTCTGTTGATGGTGCAGTAGGGCCTCACATTCAGATGTGATGGTCATTAGTCAGCAGGTACTGAGGCTCTGTTGACGGTGCAGTAGGGCCTCGCATTCACATGTGATGGTCATTAGTTAGGTACTGAGGCTCTGTTGACGTTGCAGTAGGGCCTGACATTCACATGTGATGGTCATTAGTTAGCAGGTATTGAGGCTCTGTTGACGGTGCAGTAGGGCCTCGCATTCACATGTGATGGTCATTAGTTAGCAGGACTGCAGCTGCTTGGCTCCCTGCAGCCTGGCCATTGGTGCACTGCAGGGCTCCCTCTGAGAGGAGCGCCAGAGCTGAGCAGTCTAATTAGCACCCACTTTCCCAAATGGCAGACGGACCGGCTAATAAAGCCTCTTGGTTTTTATCATCAGCATGCATGTCTTAATCTCCAGGGAGAAGTGAGATGGTCCAGACATGAATTGTTACAAAGTAACATGGATGATCTCACTTTGCTGTGCTCGCTCAGAAAAACAAGTGTCATTCACCACCTTCCAGACCTGACCCAGATTGGCGATTCTGTGCATTTCCTCCTGTCGCTGATGAGAATTCGAGTCGCCGGAGGTTGCGGCCGCCTCACTGTGCGCTGTCGATGCTGCTGTCAGTCGTCCTTTGATGTAGAGGAGTTGGCACCGTCGGCTGAGAAGGAGGAAGAGCGTACTTCTGGATTCAGACTTTGCAAAGCATGTTTAATGATGCAGTAATGAGGGTGGCTCCGTGAAGCTGCTTATGAAACTCACACTGCATTTTGTCGCTCTGCCTGCTGAATCGTTATGTAAACCAGACGCAGGTTATTGTGCCGTGCTCTGTTTTCGCCTGTGCTGCTTTCTGATGGCTGGCCTGCCTTTCCTCTCTGCATAGCCGTGATCCCTTCTGGCTTTCAATGGACCTCCACGTTGGGGCTGCTCGTGCCAGCCTGCACTGGGAGTCGATGCCCAGTCGCACCCACGCTTGGTCTTTGCTGTCAGAGCTGGTCGTGTTTCCCCAGTGGCCTCCCAGACAGTGACACCTCCATACAGACTCCCTTGTTTTCTGGACAGTGGTACCTCCATACAGACCCCCCTGTTATCTGGATAGTGGCACCTCCGTACAGACCTTCTTATCTGGACATTGGCACCTCCATACAGACCCCCCTCTTATCTAGACAGTGGCACCCACCATATAGACCCCTCTCTTATCTGGTCAGTGGCACCCACCATACAGACCCTCTCTTAACATTGCTCCTTACTGATTTCAGTTATTGCACACTTCAGTGCCGCACACTTTGGAAGTCTGTCTGCTTGTTTGATCTCTATGGTGTTACAGTGACACTGCAGTGTGTTCAAATAACAGTATAATAATCATCAATCAAGTAAGTGTAAAATTCAGTGTTTTCCAAGAGTAACATTAATTTATCCCAAAAATTCAACTATCTGGCAGTACCTCATTTCCAATTGATAAAAAAGGTTTTACTGTATATGATAATTTACTGTATATGAAAACTCTAATGAACAAATGACCGATGCAATTTGTGGTTGCTCTAATTAAAGAAAGTACCATGTTGTTCATGTGAGTACAGTCAGTCAATCTGTAGTGTCAGCCACCCCAACATTCTCTATGACATCATTGGATTACTCATCTGTCACAGCTGCTGTATTCTGATATCAGTGTCTGCTTCTCCTTTTATCACCCCTGAAACATAACAGAACTGAGCTCTGGCCTTTTATGCTGAATACCCAGGCTGATGCCAACGCTGATGCTCTGCATGATCAGATGAGACTGATGTCTGTTTCATTCCCATGAAGTCCCTTATATTTACATGTTTATTTACATATTCAGCAGACGCTCTTCCTGACAGTGACGTGTGACTGATGGAGCTGCATCAGCTTCTCCCTGAAAAAATGTCCCTTTACTCAAGGACCCGATGGTATAATCCCGCGTCTGAGCACAGGCCTTCCGCTGATGGGCACAGGCCTTTTGCTGACGGGCACAGGCATTTCGCTGATGGGCACAGGCGTTCCGCTGATGGGCACAGCGCCACGCGCGGCCCCAGTTACACACCTCCAGTGAGGGGCTCCATCTGGACTCCGCAGCACAGTGGGTTCCTTGTGACTCATCTGGGTCATTTTCACGCCTCTCCTGGGGGACCAGCCGTCTCTATCAGACACAGCATTATTGGGCCATTTTTAACTGTCGTGGGTGTAATTAGACCGCATGCTTAACGGGTTTTATTGAAAATTGCCGCGCTTAGTGGCTGGTCGTAGCTGACTGTGTTTCTCCGATGACTGGCATGAGGCGGCTGATTCTCCAAGCCGTCGAAATAAGCAGTGTCCTTCCACCGCCATTTGGATTTCACCATCTCCCTGGTGTTCCATTCTCCAGAAGAGGAAATTAAAAGAAACCCATCTATTGCCCATCTTTTTCTGTTTTTAATTTGCTTATTTGACACTCATTCAGTCACTTGTGTTGTTCATATTGTCACTCATTTAGAGAGTTGTCGAATGACTAAAGAACCTTGGATGGTTTACAGTTATCCCGTTGAAATTTGACCTGGACACCGCACAGGCTGACAGCTAGACTACCTGCGCTTCCCAGCACAGTGTCCTTGTCCAAACCTGTGTCCTGTACTCACCAATCTCACTCCTATGATCATTCTGCAACTCCTGTCCTTTTTCCAGGGCTGGTTCTGTCTTTATTACAGAATCTTGTATTTTTTTTGTTTCAGTTGCGGGACTAATTAGGGGTTTCAGGCAGATAATTAATTGTACTACATTTCATGTGATTTTATTTCATTCATTTCATTGTTTAGCATACTAAAGCTGTGCTGGTTTATGTGATTTTATTTCATGGTGATTTATTTTAATTTTATTTTATATTACATTATTTATCCTGTTTTACCCATAACTTCAGGGACAGGCTCTGGACCCCCTGAGACCCTGAATAAGACAAGCGGTTGCAGAAAATGTATGCATTATTTACCCTGCTCCTGCTGTTAAGCTATTATCTCAGGCACTTAGGGCAGCTAAGGGGTCCTGACATTCAGACAGGCGATTCTGTGAGGCTCCTACAGGGAGGCACTGCATGAGTGTGCACTGTGCAGTAGACTTGTAGTTAAGACTGTGTAAACCAAGACCAAGACACTACCAAGACCAGAGGGTATCAAGACCAAGACAAAGTCGAGACAAGAACGAGAAAAAGACTCCCTTAACTTTTGTGTGCTGTTGAGGACTGACATGACGGGTACTGACTGGTGCCAAAGTCACCTGACAAAACAGCTAACACCTCCAACAACTGTCTTAAAAATGGGAAATATGTAACTGATTTCAATTATACTTAATTTGTAGATGAAATTGTTACATCAAATTGAAGATACATAATTATAAACTTGAAATTGCATCATGTCCCATTGTAGTAGTACTAGCCAAATGATACTGTATGATATCAACTTTCCTGAAATGGATTAGGCCTGTTAAGTCAACACAACGTGATATGCAAATGTTATTTAAAAGTCAATGGTCACATTTATTTAGTCAACACCATCTTAAGTAAAATAGTGTAATAAAACAATATGAAGACATGCGCACACATCACATGAATCAAATGCAAACTACAAAGACTATATTCCAATACAAACTGCACATCAAATTGTGCATTAATAAGAATAAGGACAAGTGCTTAAAAGATCCTGACATCTTGATGTCTGCAGTGGCATGTGATTACAACACACTGCCAATGATATCAAGCCTGTTGTTCAGTAGGGAAAGAACAATA
>JAODKF010000045.1:937384-949219 GCA_026779585.1 Mormyrus proboscirostris | reverse complement strand
AGGTCCGTACCTTTCAGCAGGGGCAGCGGAGTGAGCTCAATGGGTTTGCCCTGAGATCGGAACTGAGAGGAACTCTGTGAGCGCTTCTGCTTGGCCTTCCTGACAGACTTCCGAGAAAATCCATCCACTTTGTCCACCGATGGAGGCGTGGTGGCTGCTGAGGACATAGCCCTGCTGGAGGGGGAAGACCAGAAAGGGGGGGGAGGTGTAAGAGGTGTGACAGACTTTAGCATTTCCAACCGGCACGCTCAAACACAGAGCGGCAATGATGAGGGTAGGATAAGCAAGCTGAAGGCTCAGCACCTACTCCCTCAGTACTCTGGGGGAAAAGAGCGTATGCAACACAATCAATACTGTGGGATACTCAGCAAAACAGCATTTATTAGGGGCTACATCCAAAGTACTCAAGTACTTTAACTAAAGTTGCAGTATTTAGATTGCCAACATGCTCATGCTAACTTTCAAAAGTAACTCCATAATATAAGATAATGTAAAGACATGGAAAATGCTGCATTCTGGAGAATTCATATTATGCACATTTAAAAATATATACACGTACCACAAATGCACACAACAATGCAGGCATATGAGCAGCATAAAACGGCAAAGACCATTGACCATTGCTTACTTTTCAAAATTCTAGTGCGTTTAGTATTCAAACAAACGGATTTACAAAGAGCTTTATCAGAGCAACACGCAGGACTACAGGCAGGGGGCTGGGGGCTGGGGGCTGGGGGCTGGGTGGGAGGCCGGGTCTGCTGCGTGTCGAGGGCAAGGCCGGGAAGCAGGGCGTGTAAACACTGTGGGCCAAGCCAACCGTCTCGAGCACAAACTGAGATCCTGACAAAGCGAGAGAGGAAGAGGGCAAGGACACCCACAGAGAGGACCTCCTGATCGGACACGACAGGAAGGGGAGAGAGGGGAGTCAGAGACGGGCACGTGGCCCCCCCGTCCCGTCCCGTCCCAAAAGCCCACAGTTGCGGTCACAAGGGGGTAGGTACTTAATACACACACAAGATGTTTGACTAGTGCTTGCAACAATCTCACAGCAGTAAACAAGCTTAAACCAAAGAAAATGCAGAATTCATCAGGCTGGATTTCAAAATGAGTTACGCGGCAGTCAGCCACCCATTTTCCGCATTTACCCCCAATGGACGCCTTCTTAGGCCGGAACTTCCAGGGTCCTGCTGACGATCGCGTTCTCCGAGCCGCAGAGGGCAGCAAGAAACCCTCAATTCCCACCAACGTCCCACCAAGACACATGGATCGACTGTACGCAACATTTTCACAGCTTTTAGCTGAAAACCACCTTAATTTACCAATGAATGGGGAAACGGCACAGAGGACAGCCTATATAGTGCTACATAATTCAGCCTTCGGTTTACCCAGAGTATAGATGACATCATGAGACTGAACAAACTGTGGTGCCGCAAGCTGTTTTGGAGCACCTCGATTAGCCCACACACTTAGCGAGGTGACACCATCGGGCAGGACCTGCTACAGCTGCCATACAAGCTGGAACAACGGCCCCCCCAATAATAAAAAGACCTGTTATAAGTGTCAACAGAGACGTGACGTCTTTCGCAACGCCTGGTTCCTCTCTGTGGTATGGAAGGTCCACTGCGCCTCAGTGTGCGCTCAAGCCGACCGGCCGTGAGTCACCGCCACCACTCAGAGCCCAAACACAGCACACATGGCCGCTCAACACAGCTCAGGGGGAGTGCAGCTAATCCAGGTGAGATGGAGACCAACTACTGAATCAAACATCCACTGGGGGACTGGGGGAGATCTCACAGCATACTCTGGTTCCTCTGCACCTCCCAAACGACTAAGGCACACGTCTACCTGCTCCTGTAGGGTTTCAATCAGCTGCAGAACACTGTCCCACACTGCAATTCCAATCTGATGAAGCCATCCGAAGCTCACTACTTTGAAGGATTCTGAAAAGAAACCAAGAACAACAGCTGAGCAGTGAGTGCGGCGTGTTCCCAAAGGCTGGGGGTGTGGCGGCATGGGCAGGGAGATGGAGCCCGTCAGTGCAGCCGGAGGACGGCTTCCGAGGGAGACGAGGTCAGAGCGAGCTTCTCATGCTTCTCCACTCCTCACTCCCCAAAGCGCTGCGAAAAGCCCCCCCACAGTACACAGAACCGCTTCGGTTAAGCCACTCGCCAACACCGCGACTGAGCAAACTACTCAGCTCGAGTGAGTTTTCGAACAACATCCGGGAATACAAACCTCCCAGGATTACAGACAATGGGGGTCTGATTTACGGCTGCAAGTGACCATTCTTTGATAATTATAACAGGCCACTTAAACAATTCTGATTTTGAAGAGAAGTCTATCTAAATGCATCTTCAATTACAGAAAATAAGGCTGGGCTGAATAGCTGACACGGATTTAAAATTCTCTAAATGTTAACCTCTGACCCTCATAATCACCATATGACTGTCAATGTCACAGCCAATGTGTAAATAAATCAATTAAAGCAGAAATGTAGAGAGTGGATGCTACTGTACTGGTGAATTTAAATAGCAGCTAAAAATCGTAAGTCAACAGAACTAACTGGGGTTAGCAGACATCATGTTTTCCTGTATAATTTAACATAACTGAAGCGTGAACTGAAGCCTCACACTGGCTCAACACACCTGAAGCACTCTGGAGCTCATCGGAAAGCATGTGGAGAAGCAGAGAATAACGGCGACGCTCCGTGTGCTGAGCAGACCTACAGGTGTCCATCACTCCTAACTGAGCCGTAACTCTGGCAGCGAAAGCAGCTCCCTTTAGTGAAAGCAAAGAGCCCCTCAGAAAGGTGGCTTACAACCTTATCTGACAGCGACAGACATTGCAAAAGTCTTGCAGAAACATTCATGGATACTCCACCTCATCAACTGCCTCCTTCCCTTTCAGCGGCGATGCTGATATAACTGCAGATCACGATTCCTAACCTGCTTTCTAAGCAGGCCTCCCCTGCATAGACATTTACGCTTCCTTTGAGGTTCAGCTCCACAGCACCTTCTGTTTCTCAGAACACCTATAAATCCTCTCAAAAAACTGACCCCTGTAACACAACTGGCATTATAATGAAGATGTTTGCTGAAGCCTTTAACTTTTCTTTTGTTTTCGTTCTGTTATACTTCATTCCCATATTCCAGTGTTGATTCACTGACTTGAAGGCTTACTTTGATAGTCAGGCTTCAATGGGGTTTATGGCGTTGAGACAGCAGAAGACACTGCTGACATTAACCACCCGGACACCACAATGGGCCATGACACCCAATCACCAAAGTCAGGTGATTCATCCTGGTCACTAAAGCTGCCCACCTTAAATTAGACGACTTTAGCCACGCCGATGTCACAGCAGCAGCCCTATCATACATCACCCAGCCTGTTACGCATCACATTTCAGTACATCAATAAAAAAAGCCGATAAAAGAAGAGCGAACAGGAGAACGTGGCAACATTTCAGCACGGCGTAAACTTAAGAACATTCATAACTACACCCAGGTTGCAAGTTCTTCCTGTGTCTGCAGGTCTTTCCAATGGTACGAAAAGCATGAAGTGTCAGAAGTTGCCCTTAAACTGTGTTACTGCGTACCCTGCGATGGACTGGCATCCCATACAAGGGAGATCTTCGCTGATTTGTGCTCTACGCTTCCTGGGAATGGCTCCCTGATAACCATAGCATTGTTCTACATAACAGATTATGGAAGACAGATGGAACTGCATCCACCATTAAAAATGAAGAAGTTACCAGAGACCACATTTAAAATAACACAAAAGGTCTCCTACGTCAGTCTACGTGGGTAAAAAAAAAAAAAAAACTTCTACATTCCTTGCAGAAAAGTAAAGAAGCTGGAGGCACAAACCTCTGTCCCACCAACTTACGGAGGTTCGCAGTCAGTTGGAGAACCACCCCGTCCATGACTTCTACTGAGGAGCCACTGACTAAGGAAGACTAGGAAAGGCCAAGTTTCCAAGAAAAGGAATGTATTCATGAGCACAGATCTGTTCCCTGAATTCATCAGGAGACCAAGCAACACAGTGATGAAAGATCGATACCAAAGTATAGCAGCCAGGAACTATCTCGCGGTTGGAACCCTCAAGAGTCCAAGCTTTTTGTGGGCTCACCTGGAAGGCAAAACCCATGTCTATATCTGCCAAAAACAACCTCAGAGTGCTTTCCTTCGGGTCTTACAGAGGCCCCTACCCCAAACCCAACACAAACATATCCCAACTGGGTGCATAATTTTTGTAAGCACTACATAAAAGCACCAACGAAATGGCAACTGTCCTTCATGGACACACGAGGAGCACTGAACTGTGTGTGGAAGATGTGGATAACCAACATGAATATTATGCAATATTGAAAATTTCAGGAATAGAAAAAGCACCGATTATCATTAATAGTTCCAAAAAGGTTTTATCTTGAATGATATGGCGATTCCAGGTAAATAAGTACCAGCAGAGGCAGAGATCCATATACTTCAGCTATGTGATAACTCCCACAGGCAGCGCATTCTGAACAAATGCAGAAACACCAAAGCTGGTGTGTAATATCAATTTGAGGGATTAATTCATCTGGGCCAGTAAATTAGAAGCTGTCGAGATAGGGCCGCATACTTTCCGGTCCCTGCCCAATCTACAACAGCATTCACAGGTCAACAGGCAAACCCAGGCGGTCACCGAGGTAATGAGTTAGGCGCGGTTCACTATGGTATATATTTAACCACACAGGTAAGTGACAACCTGAGCTGAAATACCATAGTTGTGAATACGGTCTCTATTTTAAAAGAGGGCTTGGTTTCAACACGACATCTCAATCGGAAACAGCATTCATTGCTCGTTACATCAAATTAAAATAAAAATCTAAGCACATATGAATGTCTTTAAATATAATAAAGTCTACTATAAACACACACACACACACACTTTCCAGTACGCTTACACTATTACGCTGCCGCATTAGTTACCGACCAGCGCTCCGACTAACCGTTGCCAATAGCTACCATATAACTAAACTATGCATAGGCGAAGCTGCGACATAGCCCCCAAATCATACCCCTAATTCGGCGTACTTTCTTATCGCGTTGGTATTCTTAACCTATGGAAAATGATGTTTTTAGGCGTTTAAAATGACGAGGCGTCGGCACCCGCTGCTGTGGTTCGCGGTTCGGGGCGAGTGGCGGAGCGGCGGCCGGAGCGCACGGCGTGCCGCTGGCAGGGCAGCACTTTACCTTCTTCCTCTATGTTTCGCAGAGGATACGGCGGTAAGGAGTGATCCTGTTATACAGTATCTGCACGCTGGCGCTTTCCGTCCTTCTCCGACGAGCCGCTACGGCCGGGCAGTGCGCAGGTAACACCGGCGAGGTACTCCGGCCTTCCTCAGACAGACGGACCCCGAGCACCCTTTAGCTTGCTTGCTAATGAAATAATCCTTCGAGTCCCATAGATCATAATACACTCATACACAGCGATAGGCCGAAACGGATTGCATTTCCCGTCTTGTCGCGGATTGTGCTACTTGCAGGGCGTCCCCGTCTTTTCCGCTTTTCTCTCCTTTCTCAGTCTTTGCGATTTCGGCCGATCGCTTTCCTCCCTATTGTCAATATTAACTGGGCTGACTTCATGAACACATAACATCAGGGCATACAAAATGCTGACGGGCTCCTGCAGGCGAACGGCGGCGATTGGTGGGTTTGAAGGAGACCGGGAAGGTGATTGGTCCTTGGCGACGTCGGTCACTCGGCGCCGTGACGCTGGTGAGAATGATGAGCAGTAAGATGGGTTGGCGAGCGGCTGTTTTGGCCGGAGATTGGGCAGCGGCAGGGGTGAGACAATACCCCGTATGGAATGAGGCCGGACCGGTCTGCGGCTCTTCCTGTCTCCGACGGGATGGCCGTGCGTGCGGCAGCGGTAGGATGCGTCTGTTGGATTTCGCTTAATACGACAATGCCGTGTATCTCGCTGGATCACACGCACACACACACACGCACTTGACACATTAATTACTCACACCCAGCTAGTACCGGGTAGGACCCACTTTTTCCTCCACGCTACTGTTATGCTGAGCTGTTATTTTTGCACTTACCCGTTAGGTTTCTTAAAAATTGTATTTCTAGGTATACAGTGTATTGATTATAGGACTGTCGCATATCAGAACACTACATATAATTACAATATCTATCTGTCTATATGTCTGACTGTCTCTGTGAGTGTAAAATACAAAGAAATGTAATGCAGGGCTACCAACTCTCAGGCATCTGGCGTGACACTCACGCATGAAATATTATGACAAATTTGTATTATTCCATTATAATACAAAAAATAGCTCTATTAGAAGCGTTGGGGTAGTTTGCAAAGTCTAAAAACTATTTACAAGGCAATAAAACTGTTACATACATGTAAATGCGTGTGCAGACTTGTCTCGAATAGAAAGGCTCACTCCAGCCAGCGGACCAAAGCTGGCAGCCCTGCTAATGTGTAAATTTACTGTGTGGATGGCTGTCATATATACCAATGTGTCATTCATAATTTAATGACAATAAAATGGAATCATGTATTAGTGAGTGAATTGTTTTATTATACACTTGCTGCTTTGACAGCGTTTATTCACAGTATTAATAACCAGTGTTAACTGTGTAAAATGTTCCATTCATGCATTCTTAGTTTGGCTTCTATCATCTTTCGAGCATATCTCTCTGGTAAGTATAAGCTATGACTTTACACAGGTATGGCAACTATCCAGGCAAAGGATGAATTAAATACAAACATTGTTGCTTAGAAGGTTTGGTCAGTTTCATTTTTATTTTTTATGTGTAAGCCTTTTGTCTGAAATCCACACCCCACTTGCATGGAGTGAAAAATATGGCAAAAATGTTTCACTATGACCTGCCTGCCTGAATGGCCAGAGAGAGCGAGTGGGCGGGGCCTCGATCTCCTGCCCCGCTATGGAGACACGTGCTGCCTGCTGAGCTTCATAACCTGCATTCCTTCTGCATACCTGCCAAGTTGTGGTAATTAATTGAAATCTTGTGAGGACTAAGGATGGTCTGTTTACATGGCTGGGTAGTTTTGTCCTTGCGCTGCTTCATCACACAGTAGCATGCAAACGTGTTCTGGGAAATTTATATGAGAGTCTTAAACTGTCCCTGGACTTCATCCACAAAGGGCAGGGGCTGGAATACAAAAGTATATAAATGCATAAAATACAAATTAGAGACACTCCTGTATAGAACCTGTGAGAGTCTCCTCAACTCTCAGGCTTCAGAATAAGAAACTTTCAATCTGTTAATGTCTGTTATCAGCCATTTTAACTGAAGAATGTACTGTTCTATCACTGCTGGGGCCCCTTGTTGCTGACCCCACTTTGGGTTAGCACATCTGCTAAATAAATAAATTGTAACGTACAGCAATTAAGACAAATATTGAAGAAAGAATTTTGGGCAGACTCAGGAGCTCTAAAGAACCAGCCCATTCCCAGGATCCAGTCCTGTCTAGTGCAGGCCGATCCTGAGGGAAGCAGTCTCCCATGCAGCACACACACACTGCCTCTGTTCTCACATGCAACACACACACACTGCCTCCGTTCTCCCATGCAGCACACACACACTGCCTCTGTTCTCACATGCAGCACACACACACTGCCTCTGTTCTCACATGCAGCACACACACACTGCCTCCGTTCTCACATGCAGCACACACACACTGCCTCCGTTCTCCCATGCAGCACACACACACTGCCTCCGTTCTCACATGCAACACACACACACTGCCTCCGTTCTCACATGCAGCACACACACACTGCCTCTGTTCTCACATGCAGCACACACACACTGCCGCCGTTTTCACATGCAGTGCACACACACACTGCCTCTGTTCTCACATGCAGCACACACACTGCCTCTGTTCTCACATGCAGCACACACACTGCCTCTGTTCTCACATGCAGCACACACACTGCCTCCGTTCTCCATGCAACACACACACACTGCCTCTGTTCTCACATGCAACACACACACACACTGCCTCCGTTCTCACATGCAGCACACACACACATTGCCTCCGTTCTCCATGCAGCACACACACACTGCCTCCCTTCTCACATGCAGCACACACACACTGCCTCCGTTCTTCATGCAGCACACACACACACATTGCCTCCGTTCTCCATGCAGCACACACACATTGCCTCCGTTCTCCATGCAGCACACACACACACACTGCCTCCGTTCTTCATGCAGCACACACACACATTGCCTCCGTTCTCCATGCAGCACACAGCGGTGTAGCATGTAACTGGACATGAGCACAGCTAGCTGCTGCCGTCCCTCTCACAGGCCATATGAAGTGCACGTTTTGTCACGTTTCCATTATTAATTCAGATATTACAATTATATTACCTTTCATAACTGTTAACCAAGTAGGGTTCCTCATATCACTCGTGGGACTTTGGCCAGCAGGGACTGACACTCGACGCTGACGCTCACGAGCTACTTAAAGTAACAGCTCATGTTAAAGACACCTCATCCTCATCAGCCCGTCCGCTTCCTCCAAAAAGGAGCTGGTAGGACTGTAAAGCCAGCCAGCTCATGTTCTGCCACATGATATCGACACGGGTGTGTCACTGCTCAGCGTCACCCAGCTGTTTAAATCCGGTCGAAGGAACAAGTCTGGGGGCAGTCATGGAAACTTCCTAGAATCTTCTGGAAATTCTTTTTCATGAATATGCAACATTGGTGTCCACTTCAGGTAAGCAATGGGATATTTATTTGTCACATTGACTGCTAAACTTATCAAAACGGCGAGAAAATTTAGTGAGTCTGCATTCTCCAAACGTATCACCCCCCCTTGGGGCGTCTGAGCCGTACTTTCTCATTTTGTCACCAGTGCCTGAGTGCCAGCACTTAACTCATACGGCAAAACCACGTCAGTATCTACAATAATAATAACTGCAAGATCTCTCACATAAAAATGCATTTCAATATTTGTTGTTTAAGAACTATAAATAAAAATAAAAACTAATAAACTATAAATAAAAAGCACTCTGTGCAACTAATTTCCACAGCCATCGTCATAGTAACTATTGGGCTATAACAGAGATGGTAAATGTCGCACAGTGAAATATGAGCCGGTGCTGATTATTGTAGTCAGAATATGAAACTGTAAGGTCTCTGAAAACGTTTGCAGGGACTCATTTTTTTATTTGTGTGTTATAAATACCAAACTGAGAAAAACTGTATAATATTCTTCAGAAAAGACTGATTCCAATTAAGAAGCACGGAAAACTCATCGCACTGAAGTGTGTTTAGCATAGATTTCAGCATCATTAGCTCACCAGTATTTAAACAGGGTCTTTCTTGGACACTGAAACAGAGAAGGTGCGTCTGCGGCAGAGGAAACCAAGCACGGCATCTCCTTGAAAGTGAATAACTTCACACATGGTAGAGACAGACACAAGAACGTGGATTAAACTGGGTATAAATAATGATTCAGGCCAATATTATAGACATGAAATAATGAATTAGCTGTGTGCCCTATAAAGACGGCCTTTTTTTTGATGCCGCTGTATTATCATAATCTCTCCTGGCACCACGGTAAATGGTCACTGAAAAAATGGTATTTGCTGTATGTATTGATTGTTTGTTTGTTTTTATAACAGTGGAAAAAGATGTGTAATATGGGTAAAATCCTTTTGGTTTATGATTTATGTTTCAATGTGACATCGCAGAAGGTCACTACAGGGACACGTGTCTTATTTACAGATTGACAGTGCATGCAGATACAAAGTAACCTGACACCTCTCAAAAACAACTTATATACTTGCTAGCACCAACACAGGCATGTCTGTTTACTATTGGTTGTTGGTAAACAGTACAATGACATTGTAATATAATTATTGAAATAGCTTAGTCACAATGTGACTCACAGTCTGAGGACAGCTGGTCAACTCCCCCTGACTTGGCCGGTCATGAACTCCTTCTGTTGGTTGATGTTTTGTCATTGTGATAATATCATTGTCATTTTAAGATCATTTTAAGCCACTGATGTAACAATAATATAATACCATCGTAATGCAAATACTCCCTTTGAAATAAACTTTTTATTCTTAACAATAATAAGACATTGGAATTTGAATGTCAAAACCACATACAGGTAACCAAAAAAAGATTAAAATGTACTCTCAGGTGCTAAGAAAAGCTGCATTATACATATATAAATATAAATATGTATTTTTGTGGAAATATTTTATACAACACAAATAAAGATACATATTTGTGGATAATGATGTAGTTCTGATTTTTTTTCTATAGATTAGCTGTGGTACAAATTAGACAAAAATCCGCAAATAAATAGGAGTCACAAATAGACAGGATGTGATCCACAAATGTGCAAAATATGTTTCATGTGTACAAATCCCTCCACATTTCTCTCGGTTTGATTTTACAAGACACGAATTTAGAAAACACATATTTGTGGATTATAGAACAAATTTGTGGATTGTCATCTGCGGGCTACAAATAACACAATATGTGCCTCCGTAGCTCATGTCCTGCTTGGGCCCCAAGGCCGCTGCCCCCTCATTTCTCCAGGGAACCTCAAAAATTCACATTACTCTGGGTAAAAGCATCTCCCCAACAGGATGAATGTAACTCTCCTCAGCAGAGAAGGATGGAGTGTCTGGGTCAGTATCTTAGATACAAAAGGGAGAATGTGACAGGTACTGCATCATTGAGCTTCTCGCATTTCCAGTTCACCTCTTCAATGACTATGTCTGTCATGGCAGACTGGCCCCATGATTTTAGCATGTGACCTGTTGGCGATAATAACAGTCGCTAGCTGTGGCGTCTGCAGGCTGAAGCTTCTTTTGAGCACTTGGTGACATCATCTGCAAACACCCATTTCCACCACAACGTGGGGCTATTGGTCCGGCTACCATCTGCCCAGAAGGCTGCGTTGGGTGTCACTAGCAGCAGGCCATGCATCCAAATAAACATGTTTGCATGAATCTTGGGTAAGAAATGAGGCCCTGATTCCTGAATTCTCTCTGAATTCCCCTAGTAGAGACAATGTTGGGCAGGACATGGACTGATGATTATGAATAATGATTTCCCATTGATCTAATGATCTAATGTATTGTGTGAAATATACTTTCCACATCAACAATGAAATTTATATGACAGTTTATAGGCATATGAGCAGGAAATACTTTATTGTAACTATTGAATAATAATTAGAAATACATTATGAAACTATTAATAAAATATAAAAATTATATATTTTTTTATTCTTCCTATTGCAGTTACCTTAATGGTTTTAACACAGTTTTTTTTGCGTCTGCTTACACAAATTATCATATTTGACTCATCACGTCCAAACCCTACACACAAGCCCAATAAAGCGGAGATAAACATCTTGCTTCTACAGTATGTCAAAAGGTTTCAGAACCTAACAATCCTTTTTCAATGAGGCATTTTTGAAACAAACTGAGACATGCACCATTGAATTACTCTTTCAAAGTGCCAACATACAGATTTTATAAAAAAAAAAAACACTGCTGTGTTTAAGATTGTGCATACCTTTTTAATTTTCCCCAACAGTCTTCTGTGAAAGATTGTTTCAGTAGAATACATATACTCACCTTTCAGTGAGCACAAAAACTGAAAAGCTATGTTCTGAAGTTTATTTTCCATTGCAGAGTTTTGCAAAAAGAAAAAAGAAAAGCAAAGTAGAAATATTATACAATATGTCACAGAAACAAAATACACTCACCTAAAGGATTATTAGGAACACCTGTTCAATTTCTCATTAATGCAATTATCTAATCAACCAATCACA
>JAODKF010000045.1:914680-929844 GCA_026779585.1 Mormyrus proboscirostris | reverse complement strand
TTAAATATCAAAAAAAAAAAAAAAAAAACTACAAGAACACCAATATTTTGCTGTCAGTAATATAGGTGTGCACTTAATGTCTGCTTGGAAGAGTGGCTTGTGGTAATATTTTGATAAATTATATTATTGAGTTGTACAGCTTATGTCCCATAACTGAATACAAACAGAACCACTAATAAATCTGACCCGTGTTCACATAAGGAGGGGGGGGCATCAAGAAAATTATATCAGCCTCACTGCGCCAAAGGCAGCACATGCAGGGCACACACACATCTTTGTGGGGACCATCCATTCATTACCATGGCCATAACCCTAATCCCAACAAGGACACCCTTAACCCCTACCCAGCCCTAACCTTAACCATAAGTAACCAACCAAAATACAAGACTTTTTGTATTTTTACCTTTTTGATTACATTCACAGATTTTTATAAAACTGACGTTATCCAAATGGGGACTGAAAGGAAGGAAGTTTCAGGTTTTACTACACTTTGGGGTCATTTTGGTCCCTAAATGTGATCTATCCAAACCCACAGATACCCTGGAGGGGTACAAGCTGCTCTGCTACAGACAAGACCCACGCCAACCTTGTTAACACACGTTCTATTGGATGATTCTATGGCTGCCTGACAGTTCAAAGCATGACAAGAGTTTAAAAACCCGAGAAAATACTAATTAAGACCAGAGTGTAACAATAATGCAACTTGACTGAATCACAAGCAGTGTACTTAATTGCGATGTTTAGCAATCACTGCCAGCACAAAACAGCAGTCTGAAAATCCACTGGAAAATGCTGCTGGAATTTCCTTGGGTGTCAATCGTTTGCCTGCGGACCGCTTCACAGGGAAAGAGCTGCAGATGCGTCACGGGAATTTCCGTTTGACAGCCACATGGATGTGAGTCAGCTATGAGACAGACCTTTCGCTGGATTTCACGCACCACCGTTTCTTTAGCTGAATTCGAAACAAGTGAAAACCTGCATCTTGACTTAACTTTCCAGACTGGGCAGAGCCATGAACGTCCTTCCCAGTGTGGATGTGATCCATGGGTGACTTTCTTAATAGAACAATAACATGTTATTCATTATACTTGGAAACTGGTTCGTTTTTGCACGTCCCATCTTGCTCCCCATGAAACGCAAAGAGAGGTTCAGGCGTGAGCAAGTTCTGGGACTGCAGGATTTGACCTGGCGACACTCTGTCCGCATGCCCACTCGCCACATGATCTGCTTTGTCTCTAGCGTGGGTATATTGATGTTGTGTGATGGACTAGGGCACTAAAACACTGCCTCCTGCCACACACCCCACATAGTATGGAAATAGGCTCTTGATCACAACTGATAAGAACTAATCGGCAATTGACAAACAAATGGATTTGTTAGCTACCTCACCTGAACTGCGGTAATTGACATACGACGGCACCAGCCGGAATCCCACTGGTGTCGTATGGGAGTGTTTCTACAGAAGTCGTCCAATCACTGAAGTCACCTGACCAGCAAGGGGAGAATCACTTTAGGTTTAGCCCTGCTCTGGCATGCACTGCCCTGTTACCGTGAAGAAGCCATGTGTCCTTTCTCACCTTCTGGTTCAAATCGGGGTGGTTCAGCTCCAAACATTCCTGCCAGCTCTATCTCAGGAGGCGGCGTCTTGTGATCCAAACCTGTGGACCAAATTATGCATTACAGTTCTGACCAAATGCTCCCGTTTTTAAAACATTAAACACAAGGTGCCTCTTACACAGGTGTCTCCAACTCCGGTCCTGGAGAGCTACTATCCAGTAGGTTTTCTATCCTACTTGGCTTCCAATGAGCCACATCTGTTTTTGGGTAAATACCAGGAGCAGGTGTGGCTCATCATAAGCCAGGTAGGATAGAAAACCTACTGGACAGTAGCTATCCAGGACCGGAGTTGGAGACCCCTGATCTAACGCTTATTTATAACGGCTGTATCAACCGAACATGACACCTTCCTCCATTTCGACCTCAAGTCATATGGTACAAAATACATAGTGAAAGATGACGTCCGTTATAACACGATTTAGAAAATCGCATCAATAACATCGGTTATATTGACTATAATGTTCTCAGTGAATTCATTTACGGATAAGCACAAATGACAGTGATAACTCTCACGAAAGAAATCTTACGGAAAATCTATATTATTCCATTATAAACCTAAAATGAGCTAGGCCTATATCTGAAGCGTCGGGGCAGTTTGCAAACCCTACAGACGGTTTACAAAATAATAAAACTGACATGCATGTAAATACGTGTGGATGGTGTGCAGACTCGTCTCGAAGTGAAAATCTCATTCATGCAGCCAGCTGAACGTGTCTGAGGGTTGCGATCGCAGTACCGAAAGGGGACGGGTTCTTCAGCAAGTTGCGTCCCAGGGGTTTCTTTTCATAGACGGATTTCCAGTCCACCGTGTCCGGCATCGGCAACTTGTTCTCCTCCAGTTTCAACTCATTTCCGCATTTCTGCTTCCAGTCGTTCGCAGCCATTATGCAGCTCAAAGAATTTAGCGCAACAGAGAAACACAGTGAGTTCCTTAAGACTTAACGGATACCAATCGTTATATTTGTAATTACAACATGGAACCACTCCACCCAGAACTGGGCAGCAATGGCGAAACATCCGCGCGGCTCTTAAAGACACAGCGGCGCTCCCCGCAGCACGCGATGATTAGGCAATCTAGCTGTATTTAATGGTAAGATCAGTCAAATTCTGTTAGCTATTTATTAATAAATTATATGAGTATCGTCAATTCAAGCGTTATACAGTTTTATTCTATAGACGTGAAAATGTCAATTTATTGTAATAGCACAGAAATCTTTATTTAACAATTAATTATCTTTGTTAAAATGCGTAAATTGGGACATAATATGTAAACTGGGGAACTTCCATAACATGCGTGTACAATCCTAGTGCGCATTGTACTTGGATAGCTGTCTGCATACCCCCCTCAAAAATGACCGTGCGTTCAGTATGGAGGGAGTTTATTTGGCAGGTACTTTAGATGTTACAGGGTAAGCGATTCATTTCTGTAGTAATATAAAGCAAGAGAGGTTGCTAATGTGTGTTTTTAAGTGAGTACTGGTTGTGTACCAACCAGGAACTGCAGTCTTTCCCAAGCAGGAAGTATGGGGCTTGCCATCCTGGTTGGGAGGGGGTGGGGGCCACCACTTTAAGGTAATAAGATAGTACCAGCTTTATCATGCCAACCAGTATTCTTCTAAAGTTATTGATAATCATAATACAGTGTTGATTTTCTTTTACTATTTACAAGATAATTTTCTTTAAGAAATGTTTTCTTTCTAGAAATAGACGATAGCGTTGCGCAAGGGCAGAGCTACACGCGCCTGATGAGGAAGTTGGGTATGATGTTGATTTTTTGCTCGTTTTTTGTTCCCTTTTCGTTGACCATATATGTGCAGGACTGCACAGTTATGTATTCTGGGTTTTTTTTTTGTTGTTTTGTGTGTTTGTTAGAAGTTTAGTTGTTAGAAAGTATTATTTTTCACTTATTTTTTAGTATTTTGTTGTGTGAAAATAAATCATTGGTTGTCCTTTGAAACGTTGACTAACCAGACCACATGCACAGCATCCATATACCGTCTGAGTCATTTCTTACAGTACGCTTTTTACCGGCTTCACGTCGGTCTGCTGCACCGGCAACATTCTGCACCCCCAAGGGCTGTGCAGTTTTAATGTTCATTATCTGACCCCCCCTCCTCAAATAATACATTTCTTTTTTGGGACGTTTGCTGTTTAATACACTTATGTAATCCGACTGTCTGTGGCTGCTGGTTAATTTAAGATATGTTCTTGCCAAATAAAATTAGTTTTCTTTATAAACATAAGATCTGGTATTCCAAAAACTTTTTTTTCTAGAAATAGTTGGCAAAAAGTGTGGGGGGAGGGGGTCTTGTAATCAGGGTCGTCTTAAATTCGGGCCAATACGGCACTGAAAAAATGGAGGAGGGTCCAACTGCAGACGCCTGTAGAGTGGAGCTCCACCAGAAACATATGTGACCACAACTCTGTGTTACAGCGAGTAAACACTAACCTTAACCCTAACCGGAGCTCCACCTTACGCCCTTAAAGATACAGCGAGTAAACACTAACCTTAACCCTAACCGGAGCTCCACCTTACGCCCTTAAAGACCACGTATTTCCTGTGGAGCTCCACTCTACAGGCATCTGCAGCTAGACCCTCTTGAAAAAATGTGCTCGCTGAAACGCACATTAGCTAAAAGGAACGTGATCATTTAATTCTTGTCTTAAATCATCGTCTCGCTGACGTATGTGTGCTGTAGGTATGTATCCGGACGGATTTGGCAGCTGGCCGAGGCAGGATGTGGGCAGAGAGATAGGTGTACGATCCACGGCTCACCAGACAAAACAGGGTTTATTAGAACAGAAAAAAGACAACAATCACAAAACAAAGGAATACGAGGGGTCAAATGTAAATGGAGATAAACAAAGACTAATTATTTTAAAATAATAATAATAAAAAAATGGGCCAGTAAGCAATATCCATACAAACTTCACTAACAATCAACAAAGAACCACTAGGGAACTGAACAGATGCAGGGACTTAAATACTTAAATAAAAACAAGCCTAACAAAGGGCAGGTGAGATCAATCAAGAAGGTTTGAGAAAACAGGACACAGGTGACACTGATAATTAACTCAAGGAACTAATCAGGGAAACTAAGAACTAATCAAGAAACAGGGAAAACAGAGTCTAACACTGGGAATAACAAAAACTGATAAAACACAACTAAGGCTCAAAGCAAGAAACCAAAACTGACACAAAATCACAGGACTAAACTGATACAAAAGACACCCTAGGAACAAAATACAAAAACAGAGGAAGCGGGATTCAAACACATGACAGATGGGTTCATAAACAAACACATGTTCAATGAGCTGAGCCATGCGGCCACCAGAGGGCAGTGGAAACACAAAGCCTGACAACAGGAGGGACAGGATGATCAGCAACACCTGCTGGCCAAATGGGGAAGGGACACAGAGTGGAACAGGAGCCGACCCTGACAATGTGTGCATGTTTAAGATATTACATCATACTAGGCTGTGGAGTGGATGCCTAATGGTTAGGTAAGTGCTCTGATGGAAAGGGTGCAAGTTTGAATCCTCCACCAACAAGGCACCGCCCCCAAGCACTGCTTCCCAGGCAGTGAATTAGCTGCCCCCTGCTATGTCACATATGGAATTGGTGCAGAGTTGTGCACTGTGGTGTGTTCAGTGGTAGCCCTGCTGTTCACACCTATACCTTCAGTTGTGCCCTACTTGAATTAATCCACCTCTTAATGCAATGGAAATTGCTTAGAGTGATCACATCTATCTGGGTGAAATCGATCACTATAAGCAGAAGACCATTTTTTCCCTTCTTTCTGTCTCAGGCAGATTACCATCTAATTGACATTTGTATATTTATTACATAAATATTAGAGACAATAAAACAGAGCATTGCTATTTACTGAATTGTGGGTCAGAGACAGTTATTAAAGCTACATGAATATATTTTATCTTGAGCAGGTTGCTACATATGCGGTTTGCTAGCTCTGACCGGCTCTCTCTGACCATCCAATCACAGGGCATGAAAATGCTGACGTTATCGTATGCCCAGTGTCCCCAACTCAAAATCTAATTGGTTAAAGCAACAGTTTCACTATTACAGGCCATTGGAACCTATTTAATACATATTCTTGGAAAAATATATTCATAAATAATAATAATAAAATAAAACATAAGTCAGTAATTTTTGACTTGCTGAGACGGCCTTGCTGGCTTTGACGGCTAACCACTGCTGTCTTCATTTCCCAGTTGAAATAATGCTTAGTTACTTTCCCTAGAAACTACTTTTATATGCAGAAATTGCATTACTCTTGCACGAAGTAACTAGTAACTGCAACTAATTGCTAATTTTTAGTTACTTACACAACACTGGTCAAATGTCAAGCTGATTCTAAACAATATGAAATTCTTTATGGGATGATTCATGGTTAGAAAATGCACAATAGAGCCTAACTGAATGCGCTCGGAATCAACAAATACAAAAAAAAAATCTGAATGACTGATTAATAGTTTGGATACAAACAGCTGTAAAGCAATATGTCCAGAACCATTTAATGAGTATATTGAATTGACTGTGTAAATGCGAATTTGAGTAAATGAACGACATTTGCCAGCAGAGGGCATAATAGCACAATAAAGGGTGAACTGTAGAAAACGGTACAGTACAATGAAATGTACTCACCAAAAAAAAAAAATTCGACTTGTTTTTTGTATCTTGTGTTCTGTTCTTATTATACCGCAGTAGAGTGTAAAAATATTTATTCAGATGTCTAAAATAAACCTACTCAAAATAAAGTTGCCAAAATGCCTCAAGCAATTCTCTGGTTTTTATCATCTAAACTCGTAAACGATCTTTTAAAAGAGAACATACTGTCAAATGCCTGACAGACAGCAGCTTTTGAATAAGTTAAAATAGGCGTGAACAGAGAAACAAAACAGTCCTCAACTGCAGGACTCAATTGAAATCTTCAGGCCCTTGGGAAGGGAAACAATGTGATCTGTAAATTTCGCCATTTTTGGGGAGGGGGGGGGCTTCCTCTTGGGTTTATAACACTCCCAATAAGTATGTCTCCCCCTAAATGGGTAAAGACTTCAACCCCCCCCAATATTCAAACCAAAGTTATGCCCCCCTCATTTTCATAATGATGGATGGTTCCTCAAGAACCCGTCAAGCACACTGCACTGGGCTAATGTTGTAATTAGTTTAGGCAAAGCGTTTGTTGAATATGTCAGTCAACATACAGAATATATATTCACTACGCTTTCTATCTAAAAATCGTGTGTTATTTAACAGTAATTGTATTTTAATTACAGTTTAGTTCCTATTAGTATCTGGACTGAGGAACATTATGCTTATAGTTCCATATCCTTAACCACTCAACTTCTGCTTTTACTTAAGAGCGTCTTTGTCATCTGCTTACGCAGACATTGCAGACCAAACGACATTCACTGCTATTCAAACGTCAAGGGGAGGCCAATCCAACGGCAGACTGATGGGATTTTCCCCACGACAAGAAATAAGTAGCATCATACGTGTATGTTTCGATTTATTGGCCATTTACAAGTAGGAGTACAGATGACTGAAATGAACAGCCCTGTCAGCAGGCTTCATCAGACAGCGCAACTAGCCAGTAAAGAAGACCAGCTCTCAACACAGGGTCCTAACAGGGCAGTATTGTAGTTACTCAAGGGCCTGATGAGTGGGAAACTAAGGCACTGCACCACTGCAGTTCCTGCGGAGGGCACTGTTGAGTAACCCACTACTTCGTAAGTTATTGCTCCATGCTATCTAGGAACGCTCAAAAGACAAAGTCCGATGAAATAAATCACATAAGCGGATAATTCAGGTTCAGACGGTAAAAATCCCGACCAATTTTTTGTTTCAACCAACCAGCTGAGCATAAAAAGTCGCAGTCACAGAGAAATCATCCGGTTGGTTGAAACAAAAGCCTTGGTCTGGATATTTACTTTCTGGACCTGAACTAACCAGCTCTAACTAATTGTATGGTGTAGAACTTTGAGCAGTGTTCACTATAGATGCCAAGATGGAGCTCTGAGAGATAGCCAGCCAGCACGGGCAAGTCAGAGACCCTGGGTTTGTGGTCAGGCTTTTAGACATGAGGTCATCTAAAGATATAAAATAGATTGGTTCAAATTAGAATGACTTTTTCTTCCTTTTGCCCTGTGAGACATCATAATGTGCAAAATTTTTATTCATATTGGTAAATAATCCTGTAACGAATACAAACATTATTATGAAATAAAGACAAACATTTTCAAATGTGGTTTGAAGCACAATGGCTACTGAACAAATATTTTCTTTCATATAATAAATGTGCAGAAATGTTTTAGCTGGAGCACGTAACGGATGGCATTTACACTCTTTCACCTGACATCATAATGCAGCTCACTGCAGAATTTCATGGCCAGGACCAAGAAAGGCACAAAGGTATGTAGAATAATGAGGTACAATTGAAACCAACACAGTAAGAATTTCGGCTCTTCTTCCACGTCACATCGGTACTGACCTCCATCTCGCCGTCAAGACGCCTCTGTTTGAGAGATAAACACTGGCTGAACATACACTGAGTTGTCCACAAAGGGCAGAAGGCTTAAAGTGGTCACCAGATATATCAACAAGTCAAACACACAATTACAAACAGATTGTTTTCCTTTTAGCACTAAAACATTGCATGTGAACCAACACTTTGAGGCTCTTCTGGAGCTAATAAAGGTCTTAGCATGCAGCTAAGCTACATCAGCTTTCCTGTCATAACAGGTTAAAACACAATTTGAGGCAAAGTCTACGGTTTGACGTCATTTTCAGCCACAGATGTTTAAAATAACACACTACATACACTTTACAGTTTTGAACAGTTATTTGGGGGGAGCTGTTTAAAATAGGAGCACAGAAGAAAAATTGATGAAGCAAAAGTCAATAAATTAATTTTGACGAGACTGTCTACTAACAATAAGACTTTTGTGCCTGGACTTTTATAGGACAAAAAGTCTGGGTCTGGTCCAGGGTGACCACATGAACCCCCATGTGAGCTTCACACTTTTCATCTTTTCAGGCTGATCACTGAATATACCAAGGTCACGTAGGGTCTCCCTGAAGTCACACAGTACTTGTCCCTTCTTTGGATACCCTTTGCAAGAAACTGTCAGACACCTCCACCTTCCCATAATGATCTACAGCAGCCACACCACCTGCAGTTCAGACCTGGTAAACTGCCTGAAGCTAAGCAGGTTTGGGCCTAGCCTGCACTTTGATGGGAGACCAGCTGGGTTGCTGCTGGAAGAGGTGTTGGTGTGGCCAGCAGGGGGACCCCATCCTGCGGTCTGTGTGGATCCCAGTGCAGTGATAGGGACACTGTGGCTGACAGGTTAGCCCATCATGTGGTCTCTGTGGATCCCAATGCCCCAGTGCAGTGATGGGGGCACTGGTTGACAGGTTAGCCCATCATGTGGTCTGTGTGGATCCCAGTGCAGTGATGGGGACACTGGTTGACAGGTTAGCCCATCCTGTGGTCTCTGTGGATCCCAATGCCCCAGTGCAGTGATGGGGGCACTGGTTGACAGGTTAGCCCATCCTGTGGTCTCTGTGGATCCCAATGCCCCAGTGCAGTGACGGGGGCACTGGCTGACAGGTTAGCCCATCCTGTGGTCTCTGTGGATCCCAGTGCAGTGACGGGGGCACTGGCTGACAGGTTAGCCCATCCTGTGGTCTCTGTGGATCCCAGTGCAGTGATGGGGACACTGGCTGACAGATTAGCCCATCCTGTGGTCTCTGTGGATCCCAATGCCCCAGTGTAGTGACGGGGGCACTGGCTGACAGGTTAGCCCATCCTGTGGTCTCTGTGGATCCCAATGCCCCAGTGCAGTGATGGGGGCACTGGCTGACAGGTTAGCCCATCCTGTGGTCTCTGTGGATCCCAATGCCCCAGTGCAGTGACAGGGGCACTGGCTGACAGGTCAGCCCATCCTGTGGTCTCTGTGGATCCCAATGCCCCAGTGCAGTGACAGGGGCACTGGCTGACAGGTTAGCCCATCCTGTGGTCTCTGTGGATCCCAATGCCCCAGTGCAGTGATGGAGACACTGGCTGACAGGTTAACCCATCCTGTGGTCTCTGTGGATGCCAAGAGGGGGACACTGTGCTGTAAAAATGGTGCTGTCCTTTGAATGAGACATGAAACTGAGATCCTGACTCTGAGGTCATAAAAGGTCCCTGGGCATCTTCCGAAAGTGTAAAGGAGGGACCCCGATGTCCCGGCTAAACTGCCCACAGCGGCCCTTTCAAATCTGGCCTCCTAATCCTCCCCTATATCTAATTGGTGAATTCTCTCCTGCCCCTTCACCACCTTAGCTACTATGGGGTGAGCGTACTGGTGCAGAATGGCTGCCATCGCATCATTCAGGTGGGGGTTAAATGTTCCTTCATTCATTCTCTCTTCATTGACTCTGCTTTCATAGTGAAGACTGGTGCAAGAATATTCCTTAAGTCAATATGTTTATGGTCCCAGACAGACCTGCCAAACTTCTAAGCTCACACAACTACAGCAGACTGATTCTGGAAGGGTCGCCCAGCCGCCCAGCCGCCCAGCCGCCCCTCATATCAACCAGAGGAAAATGACCTGAGCTGAAGAGGGAGGGGGGTCTAGGTCCAGAATAAGGATCTCAGAGTGGAGTACAGGAGCCGTAAAGAGCACAGTTCACAATAACACTATACTGTTCATCTCAACGTGTAACAAAGTAAGCAAAGTACGAGAGAGAGACACCCCAGGCGTGTCAGTGCGCCGGGACCCAGGACCTGTGAGCGAAAGGTGGCCTCTTCAAATCGCATGGTCAGCTAAGCAATTCAGTAATTTCCCCCTGGGACTGATCACAGTTTATCCTATCGTACCAGGGGGAGGTCGTCCATGCATCATCAGAAAGCAGCCATGGGTGTCCATGGTAGGTCCTGTTTGGCATAGTAGGTTTGGGTTTGACCTAATTGGGGTAAAATATGAAATGGTGGAACAACTAAGCTGCGTGGGTCAAACACTGGAAGGGCAGCACATCTTGAGCAGCAAAGCCCTGCCCCCCCCCCACCCCACCCCTATGAACCACCATGTCAGCAGTACAGGGAGAAATCACTAGAAACTCAATTGTGGTTGACCGCAAACATATTTGTCATTAGAGCAAACCAACAAGAATCAGCAGAACTTCAGAAGAATTCACGACTAAAAGGAAGTCAGATGTGACTTGTTCGATTTTGTGTGCAATAGCCCCATCTTGTAGGGAACGGGCGGAGACCGCGGCATGACATCAGGACAAGTTCAGGCAGCTGAACAAGACAGGCACCAGGAAGACGCAGCTGAAGCCCAAAGTGCCGCACACCATGTAGCGGTAAGTCAGCTCCACTGGCGCATGCCGGCGGGCCTTGCGGACGTCGTCGGCGGGAATCCCGAAAATGCGGCAGGCCAGCGGGATGGCGGCGGCCTTCATTACCGCCTTTATAGCCAGCAGCACCAGAACACCCAGAACGAGGCGCAGGAATGACTTGGCCAGCAGGGCAGCGTTGAGGGGTGGGGTAGATAGAGGCAGCTGCGACGGGACTGGGTCGGGCATCAGGCCCAGCAGGTGGTTGAGGCGGGAAGCCAGCGCTGCACCCAGCCCCGAGCCCAAGGCTTGAGCGGTGTCACTGCGGGACGTGCTCCAGGTGTCCAGGCTGAAGGCCAGGAGGCCCAGGCCCACGTGCGAGGTGACGATGATGAGGGGGGCGTAGCGGTGCGTCAGGTAGAAGTGGTCGATGGCGTTCAGCAGCGGCTGGAACACAGCCAGGATCAGAAGGCTGTACAGGAAGCCAGTGATGACCTCCTGCAAGACAACATCCGCAGTGAGGATGCACAGCAGACGCAGACGGACACGCGTGCGCATGCAGGATGTACAGGCATCTCGCTTAGCCCTCCTCTACAAAATATTTTTATACTTTAATTCTTCAGCAGGAAAAGTTAGGGGTCAGCTCTCATTTTACCTGACAAAAATAACTGATGACAGGACAATGAAGATCAGACATAACCATAAATATATTGCATTCTTATGACATGCATCATCTGTGTCTCAAAAACCACACGTTTTAATTTATAAATGCAAAATAAAATGTAAAAAAAGATATTTTTTTATCGTGTTATATGATCTAAGCTCTGCAGTGTCTAATTTTGCAGTATCTTGCCAGTTCCCTCCCTACTGTGACACAGCCATCTATGGCTTAATTAATAATTTACTAATCTGATTTAATAATCATTAAATTTCTGTTATAATAATCATCTGTCACACCTGACCTGCATTGGCAGCCGAGTAATTGAGCCTGGTCTGTGTGATCCTGCACTGACCTATTGATAATTAGTTCTGAATGTCATTTAAACAGTCATCATTGCTCTTTGGGTTCCTGTTCCTGGTTAGCTGGTGTTTTGTTCCTGGGTTCGGGGTCTTGTTTAGCCAGTATGTTTTTGCTGTGACTATCCTGCTTTTGTGTTTCAGCCTCAGTTCCTGTTTCCTGGGTCCTGCTTCCTGTCCCTGGTTTCCCATTCCTTTGCGTTAAGTTTGCCCTTTGTGCACCTTGTCCTGGAGTGGCCTATCTATTCAGCACTCCCTGCTCCTGCAGGGTACGCATTTCCTGTGGATGGATGGGCCAGTTTGTTCTCTTTTGAATTATGCGTGTGAAAGCTGTTTCTAACTGAGTCCCTGATTGTGATAGGCTACCCACGTGTGTGAAAGCTGTTTCTGAGTCCCTGATTGTGATAGGCTACCCACGTGTGTGAAAGCAACAAACCAAGCACAGCTACACCCAGGTTACAAGGTAGAGTCAGGCAAACAAGAAGGAATTGTAGTGCAGAGCATGAAGTATCTCCCTTGTTAGGCCACTGTTGCAATGAAGAATGGTGTCATTACACAACATGTGAGATGAATCCTGCCTGTGATTTTGCTGAGGAAGTGTAAAGCCAGTGTTTGGGAGAGTGTAAGACCGACACCTGCACACTAAGCTCACAAACTCACAAACACACACATCACCAGGGAAGTGGCTCCTGAATACAGCTCAGTCCAGAGGAGAAACAGCAGTGATGCCAGCATATGGCACGGCGACCGCAGAGACCAGTGCGTCTGCCAGAGAGTGACGAGGCAGGCCACCGCTGTCGCTGAGAGCAGCTTCACTCCTCGCCTTCACGGCTAGCCGGGCTTTCACAGAAATAGACACGAGAGCAGCTTCACACTTCGCCTTCACGGCTAGCCGGGCTTTCACAGAAATAGACACGAGAGCAGCTTCACACTTCGCCTTCACGGCTAGCCGGGCTTTCACAGAAATAGACACGAGAGCAGGCCCTCACACCCACGCGCCCGTAAGCACAACAGCTGATTATGGACGACCACAATAAGCTTCTTTCTGCTTAAAAAAGGAAACAATCACAGCCGCTCGCTGGAAAGCACATTCTATATTCTGTTGACATTAATAATGAATAATTAACATTCATTCATTAATTCACTCATTTTCTAATTGTATGTCATACACACAACAGTGCTATTTAACTTGAATTTTTGTCCAACAAAGATACATAATTCACCCATTTATAATGACTGGATTTACCTTAAGGCAGCGTTTCCCAACCTGGTCCTTGGGGAGCCACAGACGGGCCACGTTTTTGCTCCCTCCCAGCACCCCTGACTAACTCAGGTTAGGTCTGACTGTAGGCAGAAGCTGTCAGAACCAGCGACAGCAAAGCAAAGGTAGGGCTGACTAGACAGGTGGCCTTTTCTACATTCTTGCACTGACCTTAATTTGTAATCATCATTCAAATTTAGTCATGTCTCTGCCTCTAGAATTCACTTCTAATCTAGATGACATTAAGTCTGCAGAGATTTCCAACTCACACCAGAGTGGAATGTGATCAGTCTTCAGAATCGACACCGAAGTATGCAATGAACAAGTGAGCAGTACAACGAATCACTTGCAGATGACACCATTCCCCTTAGACCAAATCAATTTCATTTCTGCTTCCTGAATATTTATGGATTCTAAATATATTCAAAAATAAGAATTTGACACTTTTAACAATGTTATAATAACCTCCTGATTAAAAACTCCCAAACAAAATGCACTACAGCTAAAGTGTCGTCCTGCAATTGGCGCTTGTTCCCCTTCTTCCTCTCAAAATGATGATCACCATGATCAGAAAGATCAGCGTAACTGCAGCCTGATGGATAAAACAAAGGAATCAGGAAGTTCCTGGGCTCCGGGGTCATGCCAGGCCTCTCCCCATCTCTATCTCTGTGCCTTTTCCATTAAAAGGTGGCTCATGTGTCCAAGCTGAGAGCGTGGTCCCCCTCTCCCTGGACCGTCTGTCCGGCAGGCAGAGCAGAAACCGGCACCCGACCCCATCCTACTCGCCAGCGCAGGGACGGCGGATGAAATGGGCACGCGGACGGCGGACGGAAGTGCGAGCGGCTCAGGATGCAGCCGAGTTTAGCATGATGGATTCGTAATGAGGGCGAGGGTTTCTCTCAGGACCGAGGGCGAGTCCGGCCAAACCAAAAGAAACAGGAGCCGTACGCGAGTGGGATGAGTGACCACGCAGCGGCCACGATGGCCCCCTCCTGAAAGTGTCCTCCATCCCGGTGATATTCCAGCTCCCCAATTCCTATTCTCTCCCCCTCACAGCTGTCAAAGAACAATTAAATCATTTTTGTGCTCCACGACTGCAGAGGCGGAAGCTGAAGAGCTGACACTGAATCCTTTTCCTCGCTATCTGGCTAAGCAGCCACGCTCAGCGACGCGGGATCGCGGGATTCACGGCGACACGACAGCTTCTGCTGCGCCATAACAACCAAAAACAGAGAAGAAATCTCAGCTATAGCTTCTGCCTGGGGAGGCTGTAAACGCCGTCAGCGGTTCCGGCTTGCTGGAATCAGCAGGACTTCAGGCTGGAGGCTTGAGGCTACACGTCACCCAGGGACGAGAGCTTCAGGAAGGTCTTCAGCAGGGATCACCCTCTGCTCTACGGCGCCTCCCTTCTGGCTGCTGTGGGCAGCAGCAGGCTGAGGAACCCCAATATTTATCCCCCAAATAGCTGACAAGCTTAATGCGATGGCAGCTTTGCTGCACCTGCAGGGATGTGCCAGTAGGTAGGTAGGGAGCATGTACTGAGTACAGCACGGTACCACATAACAAACCACCTCAGGGATGAGAACCTGAGTGCAGCCGTGTGTCGGGCGATACCTCAGCACCAGTCCGGATGCACCAGTGTGAGTTATTTTTAATTTTTCCCGTGGCTGGAGATATTACTGATGTTCATAAAGCTGGGCTAATATCATGTATTTCCAAAGCAAATCCTGAGGACTTAAAGTGCTTGTCCGAGTAAGAGCTCAATACGTGTGATTTGGAGGTGATTAGTAAGCTGAAGTTCACACACCTGAGAATACTGAGGGACGCATCGATTGCGAACATGCAGATGATACAACGGACAGTGTAGCGCTCTTCCATAAAGCTACATCTGAGTCAGATGAGTGTGACAGTGCCCCCCCCCCC
>JAODKF010000045.1:870838-897805 GCA_026779585.1 Mormyrus proboscirostris | reverse complement strand
ATGTCAGGGTATTTATGTCAGGGTGTTTATGTCAGGGTGTTTATGTCAGGGTGTTTATGTCAGGGTGTTTATGTCCTGTCAGGGTGTTCATGTCATGTCAGGGTATTTATGTCAGGGTGTTTATGTCCTGTCAGGGTGTTCATGTCATGTCAGGGTATTTATGTCAGGGTGTTTATGTCATGTCTGGGTGTTTATGTCATGTCTGGGTGTTTATGTCATGTCTGGGTGTTTATGGTAATCTAAAGCCATAATTTCCTCTGTCAGAGTGTCAGTTTCTGCATTTCAATAACTCCGCAGGTCACCCCTGTACTTGCGGATACCATACAGCATACACCTATGTGCCCATACGGCCCTTTGTTAAACTCGCCTACTAGCACACTTCATTTGGACAATCAATACCTCATAATCAAGTTAATTATTTAAGTGGGCCGGTGGGGGCCGCGAGGAGAGGTTAGGGAACTGAAGCCACCCAGCAAGACATCAACAACTTTTTGAAGAACAAGAGATTCGTACATTTATGAGGCACATTCCCCCCCCAGGTAAGAGGCTTTAAACTTATTTCTCAGTGGTAGCTTTAACACTACACTGTATCTTTTCCTTTAACTCAACCTAATAAAAACCAGACGGATGACCTCACTTTCTCCCAGAAGATGCCTCTGCTGACGGGATTTCCTATCAATGGCTTTTGCTCGGAAGCTTTGAGACGCACTTTCCACATCCTCAGCAGTATTCCGACACTTTAATCTCTTCATGAATGACTTCAGAATGACAAATTTGATCTCAGATGCATCCTGAACATTTCCAGGGAAAACAGCAAATTAAAGCCCTATCTGATTAAACAAGGGCCAATACAATGACGTATAATTAGAGTTAACAACCAAGACGTCTCCTCCTTTCTCTTTTTCAGTTCAGTTTTATTGCTTTACATGCTGCTTTTAATAAAGAGCATTGTCACAAAGCACTTCCCAGGATCCTGGGCTACAGGTCCCCATAGAGTAACCTGTGGTGAAGACCCTGAGAGAGCAGAGGAAACCTTGGGAGGAGCCAGAGTGAAGGGCAGCCCTTCCTCCTCCCGTAAACATAGCGAGCCCTAAAACGCACATTTCAGTCACCTACCATCTAAACATGCTGCAGGGGGCTGGAGGCTGGACACTCTCGACGATTTCATACAGACTGAGCTCCATGCAGTATCCACCAAGGAGCGCCCAATCTCACTATCCCCCCCCCCCCCCCCCGATAGAGTGAGGTCACGCTCCTCCTGGACCTCCAGTTACAGCCCTTTCTGCTTCTCATTTTCTTTGAGGAAGAACAGGCAGCAGCACCCCCAACTAAACTCAACAGGCCCCACCCACCAAAAGCTCCACCCCTGCCACTCACCCAGACCCAGGTGAACCCCGCCCTTTTTCTGACCACGCCTCCGCTTGCTGTGCTGCTCCAGGCAGGGCAGGCCTCCCACACGAGAGAAGCACAGCTTCCGGTTGATGAAGAGGAGGAGCACAGCCAGCAGGACCACAAAGACCCCCACTGCAGACAGGAAGCCGATGGCCTCGGGGGTGACTGGGGGACAGGAAAGAGCCTAGATCAGAGCACATACACACCCACCCCAAACCCCCAACATACACAGAGACATTAGAGGCACAGGATTAGAAAGACAGACTTAGAAAGGTTTCCAGCTATAAACTATTTATCATCTTATGATCTGATATAGACAGATAGAGCAGTAGATAAATACATAATAAATGTTTTATGAGATGTGATAACATGAATTACTCACTCAGGTTTCATTGTTTACTGACAGAGTTATAAGATCAGTGGCGTTAGGGAAGGAAAAGATCAGGTCCAAATGCACATGAATGCGAAATGAGTGTCGTCATAGCAACCTTCCCCAGGTAGGGAGCTTGCTGCTCTTGGGGCAGCGTGATGGACCAGGGCCCTGAGGAATCGCCGCTGCCGTACCCTGAGGCAAGGTTGCTATTGCTCTGGATACAAGTGTTTGCTGTGCAACATGAATTACCACAAACAAAAGCGGGAAAAAGAAGCAAACAGGACTGGCCAATAAGCCTGTGTGAACAGACACTGTGAGGCCCAGAGCTGGGCGATCGATCCGCTGGCAGCTTCCCCATCAGTCTGTGATGCTTTGGGGCTCACAGCTGTGACATTTTGGGGCTCACAGCTGTGACATTTTGGGGCTCACAGTTGTGACATTTTGGGGCTCACCGCCATGGTTCTCAGGGGCTTAAAACCATGGGGATTTGGGGGTCACAGCCACGACGCTTTGGGGCTCACAACAATGGTGATTTGGGGCTCACAGCCACCGCTGTGATTCTCAGGGGCTTAAAGCTGTGATGATTTGGGGGTCACAGCCTGATTCTCTGGGGCTCAAAGCCATGGAGATTTGGGGCTCACAGCCGACATTCTCTGGGGCTTGAAGCTGTGATTCTCTGGGTCTCAAAGCTGTGATTATCTGGGGCTCGAAGTCGAGATTCTTTGGAGCTCATAGCCGTGATCCTCTGAGGCTCGAAGTCGTGATTCTCTGGGGCTTACAGCCACTATGCTTTAGGGCTGACAGCCGTAATTCTCTGGGACTCAAAGCTGTGGTGATTTGGGGCTCACAGTCGAGATTCTCTGGGGCTCAGAGTAGAGATTCTTTCAGAGTCGAGATTCTCTGGGGCTCACAGGCATGATTCTCTGGGGCTCAAAGCTGTGGTGATTTGGGGCTCACAGTCGAGATTCTCTGGGGCTCAGAGTAGAGATTCTTTCAGAGTCGAGATTCTCTGGGGTTCACAGCCGTGATTCTCTGGGGCTCAAAGCTGTGGTGATTTGTGGCTCACAGCCATGATGCTTTGTGGCCCGATGGTGAGATTCTCAGGGGTTTTAACCAAAAGACACACACACAGCTGATGGGGTCCATTTATCCAGGGCCCAGGAGTATTTCAGGGGTTTGCAGAGGCAGTGCATATAAAAGCAACAGCCTGGGTACAACCAGTTACTGCACTGGCAGTCCTCTGTCCCAGTCAATCCAGTCTAGGCAAACCAGCTGTCCAGTTCATGGTCATTTCTGGGAGCAATTTGTCATAAAAATTGTCTTATGAAAAATAAAAGTCCAGACTGCAGTGTGAGAATTGCTTATCTGTGCGTAGATTTAATAACCCAATAGCTACTGGAAGTGGGAAGGGTTCCATCATACAGTCATTTAAAAAGCATGACTCAGTATTTGTAATTTGTAATGCTTGCCAGTTACAGACACGCCCTCTAGGGTGGCTTCTCTTAAAACCACATTACACATTCAAAACGCGATTCTCAGCAACCCTGCCCTGATTGGAAATGATCAAGACGCTTGCTGCTTCCTTCTTATGTTAGTCTGCCTGTCGCAGTGGCCACGGGGTCACATGACCCTGCTCTCAGAAAAACAACTGATCAGATTCAAGATATTCAACAAATTGTCCTTACAGCAATTATATAGGAACGCAGTACAAACGCAGTAGTGTTATCAGTGTAGTAGTCTACACAAAGACACTAACAGACAGTAGTGTCAACTCCTTCCTTCGTCTTCGATCTGACTGGGTGTTTTTTACTGCACCATTCCGTGGAACATCTTGACGCTGCAGTGTATGAGAATCTGAGGAAGCTGGCTGGTTCTGAGATGCTGGAACCGCCGTGTCCAAAATCTCACTGAAACTTAACTAAAGCTTTCGACCCAGTCTGTATACTGCATGTATTTATTATGTATTATTTATTTGACTGGCTGTGTGAAGGAACAGCAGCACGTTCACTTCATAAATGGCTGCTCACTCACTGCGCTGCCTGCTTCATAAATGGCTGCTCACTCACTGCGCTGCCTGCTTCATAAAGGGCTGCTCACTCACTGCGCTGCCTGCTTCATAAAGGGCTGCTCACTCACTGCGCTGCCTGCTTCATAAATAGCTGCTCACTCACTGCGCTGTCTGCTTCATAAATGGCTGCTCACTCACTGCGCTGTCTGCTTTACGCCACATCAGAAAAACAAATACATTCCTTTGTAAACACAAGGCCGAGCGTCTTAAGTCAGTTTAGGGAATGTCTGCTACTTTCCTTAAATTCAACTTGAACTACTAATGAGAAGAGATTATAAACCTGAATAAACAAGACGACAATCTAATCATATAAAACAGGAATTATCACCTATAGTTTAAGATCCTGAGACATCATAGAATGTATATAAGTTACTGTGTGTGCATGAAGATTTCACGTGAGGTACTGAAGGGGGCAGTAGAGAGCAGCTTTAGAATTACAACAGAATGCAGTGGGGATAGCAGGGATGGAGAGAGAGGAAGAGGAGCAGGAGGAGGCAGCAGGGATGGAGAGAGGGAGAGGAGGAACAGGGATGGAGAGAGGGGGAGGAGCAGGAGGCAGTGGAGTACACATGGGTACAGAGCTGTGTATGGGATAAATGTTTCCTTACATTGCACTACAGTGTTACAGCCCCTGTATTATTTTGCATTCTAAGCTTTGCTTGCCTTGCATAATTTTACCCAGCATTGTATTATAACCATGATCTCATGTGATTTCCATCAGTTTCTCTGTACACTTGAATATGGTGAAATGGCAATATAAAATCAATAACATTTTCCACAAGCTTTTATCTGCTACAAGCTTGGAGCCTGTATTATTCAAAATGGGAGACAAGGCAGGGGTTGGCGATTATAACGACTGAATGGGAGGATAATCATCCATCTATTCATCTTCGAAACATTTATCCATTACAAAGTCACTTGGGCTGGAGCCTGTCCAAGGCTGAAAAGATAATCGACTCATGCAGAATAACAGCGATCTGTCCGAGCCCCAGCGCTTAGAGAGACACTGCACGGTGCCCGGCTCACAAACAGGAGTCAACCACCATGGCCAATCCTGACCTTTCTGACAATTTTGTTCAAAATGCTATTTTAAAATGTAGCCTACAGTATTTTTCTCAGTAAATAAAAATTGCCACGGAAACAGACGAGACGGGTACGAACAAAAATCCGGGAAATGCGGAACACAACTTTTTTTATCTCAAGTTATTTCACTGCAAAGAAAAAACCGGCGAAGGTGCTGAGAACCTCAGAAATTCCCGCGATACGATACGATTCAATTCAGTTCGATACTGGGGTTAGTAGTCGAAATGATTAAATTTCCCACAATCCTTTACATATCAATGAATTTAAAAAGGCAAATATAATTAGCATGTTATCATATATAACAAAATCTTGTGTAGTCAAGTATATGTCCCATAAAACAAGCAAAATAAAGTGCAATAAGGTAAAAATAACAAAACATTGCATGGACAGACATGTAGAATGAGGAAGATTAACATGATTGACTTCATTGTGTGCTCTGCCGTAATAAACACACTCTGAAGGTAGGCTAGCTTGCGAGGTACTTAAAAAAACAAGTCAGAATGATCTACCTAGTTTAAAAATGCAAAACATACATTTAAGCATAAAAATATTGCATATTATCATTGTCATTATTCCTTTCCCTTTGGGATAAATAAAGTATTTTTGAACTGGGATTTTAGTTCCTTCCCCTTTCTCTTTTTCAGCTCGCTTATTATGTTAATGGTGGTCCGTTTTGCTTTCAGAACACTGTTAGCACAAACGTGTGTTTGTGGCGCAGAGATGCAAATGTTGCAAGGTTAAATAATCCATAAGCGCACACAGATGATGTCACACCACAGTCAGGATCTGGCAGGCACGTAATGATGAGGTCACACATGCTAGTATCAGATTAGCAGTCCTCAGCTTTGGTTAAATCATAGACGGGTTTTTACTGCTGAATTGTCTCACGCCAAAAACCGAGACAGAAATTAAATGTCATCAATGAAGCATGATTTACAATTCGTCAGCTCTGTTGCATTTCCATGGAGACAAGCTCCTTTGCAGTGATGGAGGGTTGTGGACTTTGAGAGTTTCTCTTACAGAGAAAATGCTGCAGCATACACAAATCACCCCAAAGAGAGTAAAACAGCGGCGCCACCTGCTGGAGGGGACAATGTTTAAATCTGCATAGCAGCAACCAGAGCCACAGTTCAACAGCCACAAGTCCTCTGGTTGTTTTGTTTTTTTATGGGGACTTAACAGAAACAAGCAAACTGCTTTGTGCTGCCTAATGGAAGAAGATGACAGTGAGCCACTGAATTAGCTTTTACTACCTGGAGACGCAGAGATCGGGAAGCATCCATCTGGGAGCCGGTGAAATAGATCCACACACTAATGCACTCAGACCGCTGTCCGCAAAGCCAGCATCTAAAGAATTCATCCTGGGGGTGCCCGTGAAAAGAGGGGGTTTGATACCGGGAGTAGCGGGGGCTGTGGTGACCAGGACTGTAGTAAGAAACGCGAAAAGCACTTCTTTTTACAAAAGATAATCATGGAGTAAAACCACAAATGGCTGTATATGATAAAGCAGATGCTCAACTTTAAATTGCACATCAGAGCTCCAATGCATCCTGCACTGCTGCTGTTTTTCACAGCTCATTAAAAACAAATTATTGAGCAAAGATCAAATCGTTTGGGGTCCCCCGCATAGCTGGGTGCTCCATCTGCCTCGTATCCTGCAGCCAGCTGCCATGCCAGTGTCATCACTGCTTTGGAGCAGCAAGGTCACATGACCCCCCGCATCTCCCAGCAGCTTCCTATCAGGGCTCACGTTTGCTTGGAGGCCCATAGTTCATCAGGGACCACGGTGTGGGTCACGCAGGAGCCGTCATATAGTGCAAAGACAGGAATCAATAGACGACACTATCCCAAAATTATCTCAGCTCGGAGGGATGCTGAAATTTTTAACATTTGAGTTGGCTGCATGACCATATAGATTAAGAATTTTACAGATACGGAATGTTCTGGAAGCTGTTGTGGCAGTCTGGATTAAAGCTGGATGGACTGAGAGGGGGTGTTAGGTTTTACATTCTGGAAAAAAACATTGTAGTAATGAATTTTTCTTTCACATGCCAAGGTCTGGAACAAGGGGGGGGACGGGAAGGGGGGGTACTCAGGTCCACCAAAACAATCTCAGTGTACCTCAGATGGAAACATTAAGGCTGCCATCACATTTATAATTAAAGCGGCCAGAAAGATAAACGAGTGAAAGGGAAACAGGAAAGTGACTGCAGAGTGATACTGGCAGGAGTCAGACTGACGTTTGGAGTGAGGCCAGAATGAGAGGAACGGAAGCCCCATCGCAGAAGAGGGGGGTCCTATGGTGGACATGCAGGAATGGCGCCCCCTACAGATACCATTAGCCACGGTCTTTGTTCCATGGGGGGGGGGGGTGGTGAGCCGGGAACGCGTCTGCATGAGCCCTGAAGTGGTGCTGAGCAACGCAGGAGAAGAAAGAACCAAGAAAGAACCAAGAACAGCAGCACAGAAACGATGACAAGGCGAAGGACGGCCGTCACCTGGAAAATGATAAGGGCACTAAAATTTAGTGATCAGTGCTGACACACAACAACGAAATGTGTCCTCTGCATTTAACACATATGTGACGTTGTAACTTAGCAGAGGTCAGCTAATTCAGCACCTGGGGAGCAGCACCTGGGGAGCAGCGCCTGGGGGCGGTACCTTGCTCAGGGTACCTCAGTGGTGCCTTGCTGGTCGGGGATTTGAACCAGCAATCTTTCCCTAACCATTAAGCTACCACTGCCCACAGTGTTTGCACAATAGACTGAACTGGCCAAACTCCCCAAAAGTTTTATGGGTAAAACTTAAAAAATAACAATAAGTAAATCAGTCAAATAAACCAGGAACAGAGTCACTGACAATGCACTGTTAAGTTGGGGATGGATTTAACACGGGGCAACAAAGCACTGGGCGAACACCTCGGAGGTCTGGGGGGGTGCAATGGGTGTCTGATCATGCATGGATGCCCTGACAGATTCAGGGGCCCCGCACTTTACAGGGGGGCTTGAATACATCAGGTTATATAATGTAAGGGGGCGGCATTTTTTCAAGGGGCCATAATGTCTAGCTACTCCCCTGGTGAGGAGGGGCTCAGTTCACCTGAGTGCCATCGGAATGGTAATGTTGCATATTTTTATTCACATATATTTAAAATACTACTGATTAAAAGCTTTGGGTCGATTATACTCAAAATGCTGAGAATGTGAGCGGCAGACTTTTATAGCAATGAAATAGGAAATTATTTACCATGGAGTGTGTTAATTTCATATATAAAATTATTGTATATTTCAAAATTTTGAAAGAACGTATTCACCATACATCACATTATGAAACACATTAAACTTTTACATATATGCCCAGTATTATAACAGCATAGAATACATCACTATGCTTTGTTTTAAACGAGCAATAAAGTGAGAAATCTCGCAATGGGGCCTATTTACACTTGGTTTTAAAATGCGTCGTGAGCGATGAGATAGCAAGTACAACGAGCTGAATCCAAAAGCAAAAGACCACCACACTGTGATCTGATCACTCAAACCACTTGCCGAGGAGGTCCAGGACGCATTTGGTCAGTGATGGAACGGGTTCCGCTAACCGCTAATTAGCACGATAACGTTTTCGTTAGTGGATCAGCATTTTCGCAAACTTTGAAACCATTGGTGGACCGATTAACTTCCACTAAATCTAGTTCCACAAACTGTAAACCCACACATTTTTTTACAGGTAAACTAAAAGTGTAATGGTGAAAAACGTGTGTAAACCCTAATATCATGCATATTTCTTCCTGTCTCTTGTGAGCTTGTCTGCAACAGTATATCTGGCACCCTAGTGCCTCTCACTACGTATAACTACAAGATGTGATAAATCAATAACTTGATGGATTTGAGGTGGCCTGGGCTAAATATACTGTAAGTGAACAACGATAAAGTCCATTTAACACGGAGTACCCTGAACTAAGCAGAGAACAGGGGCCTGTATCAGGAAGCTGGAATTATGCTTAGCCGGATAACTTCTTGGATTTAAGGAACTCTTGTTTAAGAGGACAAGTCTGCACACACATGCACACCCATTTACATGTATGTGAGAGTTTTATTACGTTGTAAATAGTCTGTAGGGTTTGCAAACTGCCTGACGCTTTTGATGCAGCTCGTTTTAGGTTTATAGTGGAATAATATTGTGTTTCCACAAGATTGCTTGCGTGAGTTTGAAAGCAGGAGTGTCATGCCAGATGTGGCAACCCTACTCTAGGTGGATAGATGGGACTTCAGCATTAAACTGGTAAAAATTAAAACTCTCTCAGTGTGTTTTAAGGGTTTCACAGTCAAAAACCAAACAGAAGTTAAATTAATTATTAAAGTTAGCAGATATCATTAGCTTCCGCTGATTATTTAAGTGGTTTATCAACTTAACTTTATTCAGTTAAACTTTGGAGTTAGCGGATTTGGTGTTATCAAAGCTAACTTTTCAGTTAGCTGTACCCATCAGTGCATTTGACCACATATCTTTTGTAGTATAAACGCTAACGCGTCCTGGATGCAACCCAACAAGGATTTTACGTAGGGTGACCAGATAATCCATGTCAAGAGCTACTACAGATTTTACAAACTATAATCACTGAAAGGCTCCTGCACATGGCTAATTAGTTAAATTGTTCTTCCACTTTGACTGGTTTGTTTCCTACTTACTGACTGCCTCGCCCTCCTACTTACGCTGCCATACAAATTACACTTACCTAACCGTTTGCATTAGCTCTAGTCTCCCCTACTTTGGCTAATTGCACATTGTATTCCCCCTACTTCTCTTGGACTGTGCTGCCTGGAGACCCCAAAATTATCAAGACATCCTGCCCACCCTGCTGCCTGCGACGCCTCCACTTAACGTGACGCCGCCCTATACATATAAAGTTGAATTGAATTGAATCGGTCAGCTGGACACCTTGGAGACGCACGATAAACACGGGTGTAAACGGCAATGTGTCACGCCTGTCTACCTGTGATCTGATTGCCTAAGACGCATTTTAAAACCAAGTGTAAACGGAGCCAAGGTGTCTTTTGAAGACTTCTACAATTCCAAGCCCATTGAACTGTTTTACCCTTTGCTGCTCGTACTGCATTTCAAAGCAATGACTGACGGGAAACTGGAGATGAGAAAGGGAAATCTGAGGGAACCTTCTCTTTGACCGGATTACAAAAATATAGTAACGCGATCTTTATAACCCGGTAGAAGACAATCCTGTGGTGCTGATGCTGAAAAAGGCTGTGTGCAATGTGCGCAATTCATCAGATGAATGTTGCTTCAAGTTAAACCTTGGTTGATGTCGGTTCGCTGCAGTCTTTTTGCCCCGTTATGAATGAAATGTTTGCTTAATCGAGCTAGAAATGCATTATACATAACACATCCCTGAGTTGGGGAGGACAGTTTGCGGCGGTAGGACGGCACTGGCTACAGGACCGCGGGGTCACGTTCCGTGCCGCTACCCGGCTGATGTGCCGCTTCAGGAGACGCCGCTCGGGTAAATGGGGCAACTGCATGCCGGCTTGTACATATCACGGGATCTGAACGGTAAATGGAGCGGTCCTGATCCGCACAGGCTGTACCGAAAGGACTAAGCCAGCGAAAGTCATTTCACAGGCAATACAACACTCTCAAAGCACCCCATGATGTGTTTAACATTACCCGTTAAACATCTTCCATAAATAGATTACCACATCATATTGACCTGTATGATTTTACACATTTACAATTTTCCACATGCTAAAATCCACCTTTTCATAATCAGCCAGGGCTGTCAGAACTATAAGTTTAAAACATTTGAAAATTGTATTCTGAACGATCAGGATTGGTTTTCAGTGTTTTAACTCGGTCCTTTCTATTAGTAATGTCGCGCATAAGTGTATCTATATATGCGTGTGTATACACGCTTGGTTATTGCCTCTCCATTCCGGGCAAACGGCTCTCTGCCGTAGCGGGTAACATCTACAGCTGTGGAGCGGCTCCCAGACGGAAGAAACACGGCGAATAGAGCCACTGATGGGGGTCAGATTGTCTGCCCGGGGCCTGCCCAAAGGGACCGATCTGCACCTCCAGCAAACACTCAGGCGAGTTCCTGTGCAGCTGGGATCCCCCGCCCGCTGTCCACCTACATTAACGTGTTAACGAGCTGCTTCTCTCACCCAGCCGAGGCTATCAGCAGACAGGAATTATTAAAAGGTGCAAAACTTAAGACGACAACGCAGCAGTCTTAATGTGACTTTACAAGAGGAATAAAACATCGTCAAGCAAAAAGTTAACGACAGCAAGCTATTCCTGACCTGCTTATACTATTCGACCCCCTTTGATAAAGCACAAAAGATATTAAAAAGCACAATGGCGTAATAACTTTCCAGCGCAAGCCAGTTGCTTGCATCCCATTATATGACTTTTAGAAGCTTATTAGGTAAACGGACTGCGCTATCTCAGTGATGCATGTGAACGAAAATGTTGACAGTTGCTTAATGAAAAGTGGAATTGGGTGTAGCCGTATAATACAAGTAAGGCCTGATAAATCAATAAATCAGCAAAAGTCCGCCCGCAGAAATATATTAAGAGATGCAGAAAAAGTGTTTTGTAATTGGTAATCCACAAACCGGTGCAGGCTGGGAATTGTTCCCCTACCGCATGAAGAGTCAGTACATCATACCATGCGTATTATTACAGGTCTACGCGTAGACGTGCATATAACCGGAATTGTCCAATATGATCAATTACTCACTATCCGAAGGCATTATAAAAATGCGGTCGCCGGGCGTCCCTTGTGAATTAGACCGTCGTGGCAGCAGTGTCGGCGGGGCTAGCCCAGCCTATTTCCCTTTGCAGTGACAGAGGCGGCTGACAGGATGCTGAAGGATCGCCGCACTGTGCGCCCCCCCGCCCCCGCTGGAGCTGCCGATCCTCATTCGCTGCGACCTGGCAGCGGCGCTTTGCGCTAACGCGGTGCCTCCAGCCGGCGCCCCCTCCTGCTTCGCCGTGACCCGCAACAAGAAATGAACGCGTAAGTCAAGCCCAGCTCTAAGTGGTTACTGCAGCGTGTATTATGATGCTATTTGCACCACAGCATACTGATTTCCTAAATAGAAATAATTCAACATGTTAGAATATTTTACAAAAGTATACCACGCAAAAATAATGCATCCTGCGCTAGTCGAATCCTGCAAACTAGTCCCTGAAAGGAGATGTGTATATAAATTATTCAGCTATGATAATTTGATTACTCTTCTTGAATACTTGCTCGAAAGCTCCAAAGCAGCTTCCTTCAAATGATGCTAACCTGTAGGCGTCTTTCGGAAGCAAAATGCATTATGGTGAAATAGAATTGATTTCATTCATGCATAGGACACCAGCGATTTGTGATGGAGTGTCTCCGGCCGGTATAAACGTGATAAACGGGGCCATATTCTGCAATTTCATGTGGTCTGCATCTTTTCGCCATGACTGAATCCATCATATGCATGTAATTAACCAGTGAGATATCAACAGCTTGTCTACCGTTTCAATAACAATTACTTTAAATACAAAAAAGTTTGAATCCTCCTAAAAGGCAACACATTGCGTTATTGTCACAGTTGAATGTAAAATGGGCAATGATTACTGTATAAGCTTACAGTGCCATCTTGTGGATAAAAGGAAAATTTCTCTAAAGGACCTGCTGACTTTGATTTTTGTAATCGCACACTACACCGTAAATCAACATACAATGGTATACAATGAACTCGGGCACAGATTCATTAGTGAGTAAATGTTATACGAGGTAAATGCACCTCACACCCATGAATCCGCCAAGATCCAGCAATCTGTCTCTCTCTCTTACACACGCGCAGAGGATTGCTACAGCATAAGCCACTACACCTAAATCAGCCAAAACTCTTACTTTAGTGTTGTGTGTAATAGAGCGTGATTAAATCAATCAACCAGGTAACAGGAAGGCTGCTAAGCATAAAATGGATGAACAAATGTACTTTACTGATGGCAGGAAGAAGAGGCAGGCACGTGTGGCGCTGACGCAGCAGGAGTTGCTTAACGCCAGGCATCTTCGCGAAAGCCAGGCTCATCGGGAAGGAACTGGAAACATACAGGGCAGTTCAGACCTGCCGAGGCAGGCAGGCCTTCTGGCGAATGAGTCACTGATAAACAAGAAACCGCCTGTAACAGGGCGCGGGAGGGTGTTTTTTTAACGACGGCTGACGCTGCGCGCCTTACACGTAGCCAATCGCGAGTGGAGACGGAAAGGGGATCTAGAGCGAGACTCCGCCACGCGCCTTACATTGATAGAAAAAAAAACTCCCAGCAGGCTGGTCTGCACTCAGATGTTTACTGATGTAAATGAAACTGTACATTTAGTTTGGAAGGAGATGCAGCTGACAGAATTAACCAAGACAACAGCTTTGTACAGAAGACTTTACATACACTGTCAGAAAAAAGGGTAGAGCCCTGATACAGTTTTGTTCAATAAAATGAATAAAAGATACATTTACCTACAGCTGGGACATAGTTGACAGACACTTGAGCAGGGGTAGCCACTCTTATCCGCAAAAGGTCAGTGTGTATGCGGGTTTTCACTTTAACTCCCTAATTAGATCACTAATTAGAGGACTGATTGGCTGAAGAGTCCTCACACCTGCGTTTGAACAGCTGACCTACAGGTTACCCCAAGACCTTGCATATACATTGCCCACCTCTGCTCTTGAGAGTACAGCACCAGTGACAAGTAATTATACCCTCTAAGGTACAAAAGTTATTTTCTGTCTGACAGTGTACAAAGGTTGAGTAGAAACAGTATATTTTGCTGTGATAATGTAAGCACCATTGCGAAAACCAGACAAGAGAAACGGAAAGAGCGGCTGGGTACGAGGTACAGCGTACAGGTCTGACAGATGTCTGCAACCCTCAGCTGCAAAGACTGAAAGTATTGATGAGTTTTAGTCAGGCTACAATTCTTAAAAATAGTTTCATTATTAAACAAAAAATCTGTCACATGAAATAACCTGACAACCCAGTAACATCTATTACTGATTCATACTGATGTTGTTTTATAGGTGAGCACCCCAAGTCAGTGTTGTGGCGAAGAAACACGCAGACCGTTCCCAGTGGACACTTGTGAGGCACATGACACAAATCCAGGCTGATATATGTCCTATTGCACTACTACATAGAAAAAGGTGGAAATAAGTGTTTTAATCCACTATTAAAAGTATGCTTAAAAATGCTTGTATGCTGCATGAACTGCTGGTATTCTGATTTAAGGAAAATACAGAACATGTGACTGTATTCAACAGTTTGGTTTTCTGGCACTAGCCACGGATGTCTCTGGAAGAAGAAAACCAAGCTCACAGCAGCTATCGACAGCAGTGATACCCCACACCCCTCATCATCTCCCAGCGCTCCGGGTAAGCCCCCCCCCCCCCCCCAGCCGCACGGTTGCCATGGCAGCTGGACAGAAAAGATCCACTTAAGGTGCGAGAATCCGGTTTTAAAAAAATAACAGGATATTAAAATATAAATATGGGCAGAGGGAGCCAGAGGCGGTGTCGGGGGTGAGGGCAGCACTCAGTCGCCGTGGTCCAGCGCCCGCAGGAGTTCCTCGCCTTGTAGCAGATGCTGGCGGCTGAGCACCGGCACGTTGACTTCGCAGTCGTAGCGCGTCAGCTCAGGCAGCCCGCAGCTCAGGAAGTGGCCCGCCATGTCTGCGGAGGGAAGCGAAGCGATGCGTCGGTCAGAAAGCTGCACTGCAGCCGGGCGTGGGGGGGGGGGGGGCGCGTGACCCCCCTGACGGCAGGAGCCGTACCGTCTTGTGCAGGGGAAGCGCCGCGGCGGTTTGCAGGCCCCGCACCTTCTTCCCCGACTCTCCACCGTCCAGCGTTTCCTGGAGAAAAGAGATGACAAAGAAGTAAACAAACCCAGCTCATGTTCATCAGAACCGCGAGAGGCGAGATCGCACACGCGGGCGGACGAGCCAATCGGCGGCAGGACCTGCTCACCAGTGAGACGGGCTGGGGCAGATCTGTCGCCTCGTGCAGCTTCCTCTTGCGCTGGCTGTTGTGGAGCGTCAGCGTTTTGGGGGAGCGCTCCCTGTCCGGCAGCAGTGCCCTGGAACACGAGACATGGCTAAGAAGAGCCGCTCCAGAGCCTGTGGCGGATCCTGTGCCGCATCCAGGCAGCGGGGTCGAGGCGGACCCCGGCACTCACCTCTTGCCGAGCGGGCCGGTGCTATGCCGGGGGTGGGGGGCGCCGCTTGGCTCAGCCGGCGGCAGACGGAGCGGCGCGGAAGGCCGCGGCTCCTGCTGGACGACAGGCGGATATGGCTGGAAGAAGACGCTCATGTCGGCCAGGTCCGGGGCGTGGGAGAGCGGCTGCTCAGTGGAAGGCAGCACGCGCAGCTGGAAGTCGTCATCCATGGGGATGTAGGGGGCCAACATCTCCAGGTCCAAGTCCTCCGTCTAGGGAAGAAAAACAGGTGTGTAGAGCCACTTGATCCAGACTAGAGGATCTGCTGGACGATGCATCACTCTGCTCTGAACTGATTATGTAGATATGAAAGTCAACTCATCTGTAAATCGTTTGTAGGTACCTGTGTAGTGACAGGGGGGGCGGCTTGGGGGTCTTTGGCAAACAGTTTCTCTACCACGTCAAATTTGAACTCGACGTCGATGTCTGAGTCCACCGAGAAGCAGAACTGCAGTGGGCTGCTGGGCTGTGGGAGGGTGCAGAGAGATGGTCAGACATGGTGGCTCGACAAAAGGCGACTTTAAATATCTCTGAGCAGCAATGGAAAAATAGCGGCCGTGAGAGAAGACCGAGCTTTGTGTTCCCGCACCTCTGAGCTGGTGTTAGAGCTGAGGCCTGATGACTCCAGCCCAGGAGTAACCAGAGCACAGGACAGAGGGAAGGACAAGTCTTCAGGACTTGACTCCAGCTTAGCCATGTCCCCCTCGTTGAGGGTGGGGTCCAGGCTGACCCCCAGAGGTTGTGGCGAATCACTAGGGCAGAGCGGAGACAGAGGCAACTTCTCATTGGAAGAAGGCAGCATGACATCGTTGTAGACTGCAACTTGGTCCAAACCCTGCAGGATGGGTTCTGCAAAGAGAAGGATCATCAGGATAAAGATGCTGAGAATGTCAGTGATTCGACGGATGAGCTCTACTAGGAAGTAACCAAATATCACTCTTCTAAAACCACATGTGAGTGGCTTGAAAGATGCACTGATGGTCTCATTGATCACCAGCCTGTTTGCAAGAGTACAGGTAGATTATGGTGAGATGGGTGACTAACCAGACACGCTGAAGTCCAGCTGGATGATGGTATCGCCGGCCGCAGGTGCCAGCTGGGTCAGGTGCTCTGGTTCGCTCTTCAGCTGCTCATACAGGCTGTCCTTCAACATGGCTGCCTTCTCATAGCTGATGAAGTGCTTCACTGTATCTGCCTCCGGACTCTCCAGCTGCTCCACCTCCTCAATTTCCTTCTCACCTTCCGTCTGTCGCAGAGAGAGCACCAGATCCTTCTCTTCCACCCCACTGCAGGGACCACAAAGCACACTTACCAAGTGACCTCAATGGCAGGCAGTCAAAAACGGATCTCACCACAGGCATAAGATGTGATCGACTCCCCAGTTGCCAAAGTATAAAGGAGGAAGATCTTTACTGGAACTGGCAATCACCTCTTCTGGTGTTTTAGTTATCAGTATCTGCTGTCACTTAAAGTATATTATCGATCCAACCTCTAAGCAGTAGAATTAGCTAATGTCGCTGAAAGATTTGTAATGAACTTCCTCTGGGGTGTTGAAGGGTCACGGCAGCTACCTGAGCACGTAGTTCACACATACGATGCACTGCGGCTGTGAGTTCTTGGTGTTGTAGATGACGGTGGCCTGGGTATCTACCCACACAAAGCCACCCTTCTTGGCCAGCATCCGGTACTGTCCAGTGGTGACCTGGCCCTTGGTAAATACTGAGGAGAAACAGACCAGTAGCCGAGGTCAGCATCAGACCCCCTTCCACCTTCTACCAGGGACCAACCGAACACAGCGGCAGATGGGCTCAGCCAACTCGCTCATGCTTACGGTGGTGATACGTCTTTGTGAGGTGGTCCGAGTCGAGAGCGTGGTAGTACTCGTATACAGAGCGCTTCAGCAACTCCTCTGGTTTGTAACCCAGCAGCTCTGTGATCCTAAAGGGGTAAAGCCAGATAGAGCAATACTGGAAATTACTACCCATGAGTCATTGGGAAATAACGTTTTCCCTCTGGTGTAATGCCAACTGCCTGGTGCTGGTGCAAGCAAGAAATTGCACTCTTTTTCTTATTAGCCAACTGTTCTAGACCCGGTTTCCAGCCGGCACTGTTGCGTTCTGACCGCCAGGCCCACCTCTCGTCGCAGTAGGAGAACTTCATGTCCAGGTTGTGCCGGCTCAGGAAAGTCTTGCTGTCCAGAGGGACCTCGATGTTGGAGGGGTGAGGGATGGGCTCACAGATGAGCACCAGGTAGGGCATCGGTGGCTCTTTGTAGCCGCAGTCACTCTGCTCTTCCTCTCTATCCGGCAAGCGGATGTGTCCCATGCAGTGCAGCACCTGGGGGGCAGCAGGGGGCGCCGTCAGCTGACCGCACTAGTGCAGCCTTAGCATGCTAGCATGCTAGGCCAAGAATCACACGGATTCTTAGCCTAGCGAAACAAGGAAATTGACTAGTACTTCTTAGAAATTCTGTTCCTCTTTTCAGTACTTTCATAATAAAACTTGTATAAAAAGTTCCTAGTTCAGGAAACATCTGTGAAAGTGTCTGTATGAGTGTCTGTATCTGCGTGCGTCACCAGCTGAATAAGCCTGGGCTCACAGACGTCAAATCCTGACACAAAAAGGCAGAGCCCCACCTTCCAGGTGGCTGACTTTATGTTGACAGTTCGCCCCCTGCTGGTGAGTGTGCATTTCATGCGCAGGAAGAAGTGTCTCTCTGTGTTCTGCTCCTTGGCTTTTCTGGGTGAACCTGGGAAGCAGGACAGAAGAAGCCCTTCTTTAGGCCACAGAGCAGACATCCGATGGGAGAAGGACACTAGTCACCCTAATGAGGGGTGGGATTTATTTTCAGCAATAATGGTTGAAACCTTGCATAAGCCACAGTAGATGGGATGACCCTGCACTGGCACTCAGTGCTTGTTTCACCCAATTAATTAGCGTTCAGAAAGTGGATTAAACTGCTTAAGCAGACAGAGTGCAGCTCTCCCGCCAGGCACTGGCTCCGAAGACCCACTTTGCTAGTTTTCGCTTGATGCGCGTCCATTGAATGCTATTTGGATTTCTACTGGGTGTGTGTGTGTATATTACATTGTGGGGACTTAATGACTTAACCTGTTATTTTGACACAATGGGACCATTTTTTCGGTCCCCACAAGAGGAAACACGATTTTTTAAAAACAAATGCAATCAAAAAACTAAACATGCCAAAAGTCTGGTATTTTATCTGGTTACTTATGGATCAGGTTGGTCAGGTGGGGGTTAAAGTCGTTATGTTGGGATTAGAGTTTTCCCATCAGAAATTAATGGAAAGTCCCCACAAAGATATAAAAACAATGTGTGTGTGTGTGCCTGTGTGTACATGCCCTATGACGGAATCACATCCCATCCAGGGTGTGCCCCAGCTCAGTGCTTTATACTTCGTAAGACAGACTCAAGGCTCCCCAGCGACAGTCACTGGTGGTTAGGAGATGAACAGGCTAATGAAAGATTTGGTGTGAGTGATGAGACCATCTCTGGCTGGCCTCACCTAGTGCCGCAGCAGCAAAGCTCCAGCAAGGTGCAGATCTCACCTGTTCTGTGTATGAGGATCTCCCTCACTTCCTCATGGTCGCAGGGGTGAGCAAAGTCAAAAATGCTGTGGCCCGTGAGGTCAAACTGGGAAGGGGAGAGAGGCTGCCGGTGAGGAGAAATGCAGCGTTTCCTCAAGCCTGCCAAGCTGAGGGGCTCAGCAGCGGCTTAAAAGGCTAAAAGGCAGTGCAGAGAGGGCAGCTACCTGGGTGAGACCCATGCATTTGTTGACGTTCTCCGAGATGTAAACCATGTCACCATCCTCGGACAGCACCATAAGGAAACCCTCCAAAGCTTTCAGGTAGAAAGTGTTCAGCTGGCTGTCCAGCTCAGACTCCTCCACAGGCTCATCTGAAAGAGGCAGATGGCTTTTACTAGCGACAGACTACCACCCTCAAGGAGCCACGCTCATAGGAGTACCACTCCCCACAGAAGCCTCCCATTCCAAAAGGGACCGACCTGAGCTCAGCAGCCTCCGCATTCGCAGGTAGCTGATGGTCAGCCTCATGATGGAGGCCTTGTCCAGGTTGGAGGTGACGCTATGCGGGAGCGGCAGCTGGTGCGCCAGCTCGTAAAACACCTCAGACTCCTTGCCACGGCGACATCGTGCCGCGTCGCGGGACTTCTCCTTCCGGCGCTCTGAGCTTACCCTGGGGGAAGAGGATGCACGGCCCATCAGCACTGCTGCCCAAAGGCAAGGAGGCCCCACGTCTAAAGGTTACAGACCTGCAGAAGGATGAATTTCATCCCTGTTCCCGTGGTATTTTCCATCTACTCACTATTCAGCTGCATTTGAAATCCCTTAAGAGCCGAATATGACCGCGTCTACACGGGAAAATTAGCTTTTTTGCATTTCAAACTTAGGTTAAACATTTAAAACGTGATCACTGCTAATGTGTCACTTTTTTTTGTCAAAATGTGCAAGTTTGTTGTTGTGTATTTCCGAAGGCAATCAGGTCAACATGCTTCTGTTCTGTCTAATCTGCATGGCAAAAGGAAACTCGTATGTTGGCACAAATTAGCTAGGTATTAAAAAAAAATGACGACCATTCAGGAGAGGAAGAGCAGAGTGACTGCGGCTACAAAAAACCACCGGTGCCCTACCTGGTGCTCATCTGTGAGCTCATCTGTGAGCCCATCTGTGAGCCCATCCAACATCGAGGTCCCTCTGGACAGCAAGTGGTCATTTCCAAAGTGCTAAGCTAGCTGAAGAGCTTTGGGGAAAGGCAAACTGAATCAATACCTCTTATTTTTGGCAAAAGCTCTCTGTCTGACGTGTCTGCCGGCAGCAGAGGCATCGGAGTATATATATGGCAACCCAGGCTGGGAAAAGGGGATGGGGAAGAAGCCCAGGAAGGAAAGACAATGTCAGAGGGCAGAGCCTGGGTGAAGGGCTGTCCTCTGCAGGGTAATTCCTCTGATAACAAAGCAGCCTTCGAGCATGAAAACAGGAAGATCAAGAAGCTATCTAGACAAACTATCTGATTCTTGAGTGCTAAATATTTCCATCACAGGTCTTCAGGCTCACGCCAAGAGTTTTGAAGTAATCTGGACGGTTCTTCACACCGAATACAAAACCACAGAAATTACTGGGACAGAGTAATAATTAATCATGGTATGCCAACCTTTAAATATGACGAGCTTCTGAATGTGTAATGGATGTGGCAGTCAGAGTAACCAACTGGCATTCAGCAGTCATTCCAGAACAAGTCAATGCTAAGGACTGTAACTGAAATGCAGAATCTTCAGCAGGGACAGAATGATGCATAAAACCTAGAGATACTACAGCCTCTCAAAAAGGACACAAACTGCATGCAAGAAAAAACCTTTTGCAAAATACAAATGTAGACAGATACACCCAAATCCATAACTAGCTAAACTTCAAACAGCAACCTGGCAACATATGTGCTTCCTGCATAAGAGGTCACATGGTGAACTTTAACAAACTACAGCATCAAAGCCTCCCTCCTTCTTCACGAGACCTGTGACTGTTTGGGCAGGCGTTCGGAGAGACTCCCAGAGGTCAAAAGGCTCTGAAGTAATAAAACCCCCAGAGAGGGCATTGTCCAACACGTTTTCCCAGAGATTCTCAGGGAAGAAAACAAACAGCTGCTGTAACCTTACAAGAAAATGGAGCCATTTCATCTGGAGAAATGCACTAGCCCTGGCCGTAGCCCCTAAGATACAACCAGTGCAGGGGAAGTTACTCACAAAAGTAATCCATTATAGACAGAGGTAGAAAGTTCAGGCCCCGAAAGCACACAATCAGACCAGTTGAGTACTCTGTGACTGTATGTGTGTCTTTAAGCTCAACTGGGTGGTTGAAACAAAACTTTGGTCTGGATTTGAACTTCCTGGCCCGGAATTTTCCACCTGTGTAGCTTCCATCAACACTACATACTGTACAACTAAGCATTCTGGAACTAACCCTGGCTTTACTTCCTAATATATAATGAATCATTCTGCTTGGGGATTTGTTCCCCCTCCAAACCTCAATTTTTTACGGTCTGTGACTTTCTTCTGTGGCGTAAGCTGCTGTCTTGGTGCCCGAGTTCTGGAGAATATTGCTAAAAGCCTGAGGAAATCTCATCTATTCATTTCAAAGATGAACAGGCCCTCTCTCCAAAACAGACATCAATTCAAATTAACAAACACACCTTCACTAAGGATTAAGCATGTAGACTGAAAGAGAAAATGTTTTTACGCCACATCTACTGCATGCTTGATCATGTCTGGAGCACAATGGCCCACTTCACACATAACTCAACGCTTAGATATTTGTCAATCAAGTCAAAACTAAATCACCTTTGGCTAGGCTGCTTGGCACAGACACAGTCAATCAACAGTGACTACTGCTAGTGCATTTGTCAAACTGAGCAACACCGCAAACGCATGCCTAAGGATCAACATCCCTGTTGACTGATTCTGCTAAGTTGCTGCATAGCAACCAGGGTTTCATGACGTCAAGCCTGTGGCTAGAGGAAGGAGTCAAAATAGAGAATCAGAATCACGGGCGTTTTTGGCACCTTGACATTAAGGACAGGAAATATTTCTGTTTGCCTGGTGTAACATTTTTTGACTTAATTGACAACATAGAGACTGTTCATAGCAATAAGCAATTGTGTTAAGATGGTGTAATACAACTTCATGCAAAAGGTGAAATCGAATAGCAACCCCTGACTTGCACTTATGATACCAGCCTAATGTTGAGTGGACGGAAGGTTAGGGTTGCTAATTATGAAAAATTGGCAACTGCCCAACAGGGTAGAAGTACCATGATTTGCTCAAATAACACAACAATATGACCAGGCACCTGAGCAGAGACACACCAACGGTAAAAAGTAAGAAGTCAGATGACCAGACGTCTTTCTGAAAGCAACACACACACACACAGTACTTGTTATATGCTGTCCTGCCTTTCACTGATGAAAAACAATACCTATTTGTTCCATCAACCAAAACATGTAAATGATGTTAGCTGATGCCTTGATGAACTGCCCTGGGAAGGCAGCCCATCAGAACAGGCAGCCAGGCCCTGTAGATATATGCTGGGTAACTTTCATCGTGAAATGTACCAATGAAGCCATCCGAGCCGGATGAGATGCGGCGAGGGAACATCAGAACGGATTTCATTTTGGGCGGTGGCCTGGTTTAGGGTTTAAGGCTCTGGCTGAGGGCCGGAGGACAGCTCTGTTAGCGTAGATTCCCCCCACGCTCCTGTGATTCTGCAGTGTCTCACACAGCCAGGCGCTCAACTACCACAAACTGGCTTTCTCGTATGAATGCGTGTGTATGCAGCAGTGTGGCACTGAGAGAGACGGCCGAGTTACTCTGGACACACCTGCAGGGACCCTTGGATCACAATGTGCCTGGCTGGATAGTTACTGGAAACCCAAGGACTGTGTTAGGTCAGCCAATATCAGAAAGTGTGCCTCGTGCTTCAAGCATTCAATGGATCGGTAAAAAAAAATGCTGATTTTTAAAAAAAATACCAAAAAAGAAGCTTCAGAAATTTAGCTTGCTAGTTCACTGTTCATTAGTGAAGTTGAACAGCTAACGTTTGCCTCTGGTAAATACGTAACAAAGCAGCTATTCTGATTCAGGGCACATGGACCATAAAATATCTGAGATTCTATAAACAATTTCATACAGATAATGTATTTTTTTGTTGTTTTGTTTTATGTAAATTTCTACGACAGACATATTGTTCTTGTTCCATATTAATTAACCCCTTCAATTGTACAGCAGAAAGACCTACCTATACCCATCAGTCACTATAGTTGTCATTGAAATGTAAACAGGAAATTTTTAACACGATATCAAAACAACAGCTGAGAGCAGAAATTTTTAATTTTATGCTTGTGGCTTTTTCAAAAGGCGGGTTATGAATTATAATGACTTGAGAGACGCCACACTGACCAAGGCTATCCGCTTTAGGATAGGGGCACACCAATCAAGGCTTATATGTGAAAGAGATACGCAAATTATAGCGGCGATAGTAAGCTGTCTAAACATAATATTTCTAATATCAGAATCCTGACAAGTTATGCAGTCTTGTCACGTGAATGGTACGCTGGCACGAGGCGGCCTGTTCACTCTGTCATCTAACTGGTACCAGTATCTACCATCAGCTGGGAAAAGTTTCTTACAATTAAGAAGCCAGACAAAATTATCACGCGAACGCTCCATGTGGCCACCACTAAGAGACACACGTAGTTAATGTAGTGTTTATTATGTAACATTTTACAGGATTCACCAGGAGCGCCAGTTTGAGTAGCCGGGAATGTGAAGTGTTTCGCGCGCCGGGCTCTTGGCGAAACAGCCGGCATTTCTACCCGAAAAGATTTTCCCTGGAGCGTTACCCAGGCAGCATGAAGTACATTACAGCGGATATGGGCGATTAGAATGTGCTGGCAAGTCAAGCACATCTGCTGTATAAGAAAATGGCGACGCCTGAGAAAAATCAGCTATCAGAGCCGGACAGGGGTTAAAGTACTCAAGGACTTGCGTTAAATTAAAGACAACGACACTCTAATTAATAACACACCAGCCAGCTGTCAACTGGCAGTCGACTCGCGTTGCAAAGCGCATTAACAATGATGTAAGACACTGGGAGAAAAGCAGGCGCAGCCTACCTTTTCCTTTCAGGGAGAACTCCTACATCCATTTCTGGGAGGAAAAGGCGGTCTGCGTGCTAGGTGATCCCAGCCCCAGACTCAGAAACAGAGCTTTCCCCAGGCCCGAGTCCGGACCTTGCGTAATCAACTAATCCCACCGAAAAAAGAAGGAAATAAATGAAATCAAAGACCGCAATTATTTACTTTGATCTCTCCTGACTAGTGGTATATCGCAAGACCAACTCTGCGGTACGATAAAGACAAAACAGCCCAAGCGGCTGCTTAAGGCTCCCCCAGCAGTTTCCTCCTTCGCCAGTACAAAGTGTCCCCAGCGCCGCGCTACCGACTGACGCGTGATCGTCGTGTGACAAGAGACCTGCCTCCCAGGCCCCGCCCCTCCTCGGGAGTGCGCAGCCAATCACGTGCATTTTTGTTCAAGGATGCGCTTGAGGTTTCGTCATGCGACTCGGTCTTATGTTCAGAAGTTCTCATGCTTAAGTATTTACCTGAGTGATCCTGGAAGCTGTTTTAAAACTAGTCACCGAATTTTTAAGTGCTATATTTTTTTTGCTTTTGTAACACTGGCCATGCCCCCATGTTAATTGCTCATAGACCTGTGTCTCGTATCTGAAATGTCAGTTTTAGACTTTATCCTAAAAGACAATATCACCAAAAAACAAGAGTGAAACAGCTTTCAGGGCAGAAAAGAATTATCTGTAGGCCCATAGAAATACTTGAATTCTTGTACGATTTATGTGAATTAGTCGTACTATATCTACTATGTTATATATTACTGCTTAACCAGTGTAACGTAGCAGCAAATGGTCTATCTGATGTTTTTTTTTCTGTTGGAAGCACTGGAGTATACTTAAATGTTTGATTGTTTAGATGATTGCTTAATTAATGAAAATCGCTGCAGAAATAGATGCACTGAATACTTTTACGACTGTCGATTTTTTTAAGAAGCAGTATGTACTGCAAACAGGGTATACCTGGTAAATAAAGGCCAGAATATACTTTAATTGGTTTAGTGTTTTACGTGATTTCGTACTTCTGACTTATTTGAAATCGTAGTGACATTTACCAGCCTCAGTATGAAAGCATACGGCTAAATGTTAATGTATGTTCATTAAAGGAAAACCCATTTATTAGCTTTGAAAGCGAAGGGGTGGTCTTAGATCGGTCCTAAGTCCTCCATTGATCTAATATCTCTTTACTGATTATATAGAGAAAGATGGGGACCACGCAGCTGCCATGATACTGGCCATGTGGACAGTCCGATATGCGGCGTGACCGGACTCGGAACCGCCGTTCAGTTCCTCATTATGCATCAGGAAACAGTGTTTTCCGTTAATATACAAATCTTTGACTAAAATGTTTAAATGTGGTTAAATACTTTGATTGTCCAACACAATGGTGTACAACTGCATACTGCTGGCGTCATTTTGCTATTGTCATTTAGCTGCTTAATATGTTTACTAACCTCTGAAATACTTCAGATAGATACCTGTAGATAGATACTCTATTAATCCTGATGGAAATTTAGGAGTAATTGTAAATGATGGGTATTTCTGGTGACAGGTAATTGGTCGAGCCACCAAAACAATTTTGCTACCATCTTGCTCTCTATGAGACACACATGAATCACAGCAAGCTTGGGCAGGTCACACTGCACTGTCTGCCAGCGAGCAGGATCTCTGGGGCCAGGGACCCTGCTCAGGGGCCCAATGGCAGCATCACTCTGCTGTGCCTGACAGTTGCACTGGTGACCTTCTGATCACACATACAGGTACTGAGCCACTGATTGCCCCTGCTAGTTTCAAATGATGGGAAAATGTTTTATTAACAGGTGATAATATGTAGCCACCAAGTACAGGAAAAGTCAAATCGTCCATGCAGCTGCCCAAGGCGGTGAGGGTTAGTTGTCACTTGGCACTGTGTGCCTGTGACAAATCTATGAGTAAATAAGCTGAACAGACAAGGTGTGGCGTGAAGGTGGAGTGAGTTCAGCCATATTGGCTTCACGTCTCCCTCTGTGGTTCACATTCTGTTAGTCACACTTAGTACATGCTCAGTGCACACAAGGTTGTATCTGAACAGACACCCTAGAAGGTCTTGCTATTGTAAATGATATAGTCAGCTTGTGTATTATCACGTTTACATTTACAGTATTTAGCATACGCTCTTTTCCAGAGCGACAGCCAGAGTTATATTATAAATCGTATTATAAACGTATCTCATGCTGCTGTTTTTCATTTGTCAAATATAGTCAAAGTTATGGAGATATTATTGTGTACAACTCTATAAAGAGCTAGTGAATGCAGTCATAGTTTAGAAAAAATACTTTTACTTCTGTCTAACTGTCCGGATGATTCCATAAATGATCACACTGGAGCTGAAACACTTCCCTCCACATGCTGGCTACCTGTCAGCATTAGATAGAATTTATAAACACTAGTTACCTTTAATGCTTAAACTTATCTTAGCAATCTATTTCTTCCCCACACTAGCTTGATTACTTTGGTTGCTCAGGTGCTGATTACAGCATACATCAAAGACACAAATGGTAGCAGAATCTGTTTCTGTTTGGGATTGAGACTCTATACTTTATTCTACTTAATTAAAAATGCTATACTAAACAGATTTTCTCTGATTAATTTAATTCGACTGACATCCCTCCTGGGGTGGTATCTGCCTTGTGCTTTTTCGGATTGGCTTGCAGTGGATGGATCAATTTTAATATCATTACAGCCAAATCATTTTTTGGCGTGACCATGAGGGCCCTTTGCCCGTGGGTGTCGGAGGTAAAGACCTCGCAGGGCCGTGACATCAATCATGTGATGTTTACTTGCATGGAAGCCCAGTGTCAGTTGCAGCTAAAATGATTTGTAGTTAAGAGTGGAGCTGTAATCTCAGGAACTGTCCATAAAGCACAGCACCTCCTGACAAGGATGAGCCAGTCTGGTGTATTGGTGGCTTCCTGGCCTGCATGTCCCGTCAGATTGGGGGTCGCGTCAGATTGGGGGTCGCGTCAGATTGAGGGCCGTGTCAGATTGGGGGTCGCGTCAGACTGAGGGCCGTGTCAGATTGGGGGTTGCGTCACA
>JAODKF010000045.1:850677-861550 GCA_026779585.1 Mormyrus proboscirostris | reverse complement strand
GAGGACCAGGAAAGGGAACAGGAGGTGTCAGTGAGGACCAGGAAAGGGAACAGGAGGTGTCAGTGAGGACCAGGAAAGGGAACAGGAGGTGTCAGTGAGGACCAGGAAAAGGAACAGAAGGTGTCAGTGAGGAACAGGAAAGGGAACAGAAGGTGTCAGTGAGGACCAGGAAAGGGAACAGAAGGTGCAAACTACAGTAAGAAAGCAAGGAAAAGCTGCTAGAAGAAAAAGTATCACAGGTGGCAGGCGGAAGGCGTCCTGGCACTGAGTCATTCCAGGAAGAACAGCTACCTCTGGGGCTATGTAGTCTGGGGTTCCACAGAAGGTGCTGGTGGTCGCACCCTCCAACATCTCCTCCTTGCACATGCCAAAATCAGCCAGTTTGCAATGGCCGTCTTTGTCCAGGAGCACATTGTCCAGCTTAAGGTCCCTGGCAGAAAACAAGAAGAGTCTCTAAGCTTATCTCAAAAGTACATGTCTTATTATCCATCCATCCATCCATCCATCCATCCATCCTTCTATCCATCCATCCATCCATCCATCAGATGACACTGCGCTTCAGCATTGCAGTATTATCAACACAAATCCATCCAACAGCTCCCCTGGAACTAGATGAAGAGTCAGGAGCTTCTCAGGAAGCTCTCTAGATGGGAGGCCTATCCAGTTCCCATCAAGTCTTCATCATTTCCTTCTAAAACCATTTCCTCCTTGGGGTTTCAGAGAGAAAAAAATGCAGAGAGGTACTTTGGATCAAAAACAACTGCTGAAACACACAGATGAAACATCTAAAAAGAGATATGGAAAAAAGCAAGAGAATGATAACAAGTGAGTAAACAGCCCTCAAAAACAAACGAAAAAAACAAACAAGCACATGCATCTGACTTTCCGTCCTGAAGTGAAAAAACAGCAAAGCCTGCAGTTATTTCAGTTATTCTCTAGTGGTCAGATTGTTTCCACTGCAGCCATTAGTTTCCTAATGTGCAGGGAAAAAAACAGTGAAAAAGCTGCAGTCCGTCTTGCAGGGTGCAGTGAACGGGCTGGACTTTCTGCCGCGGCTGGGATTTGACGGGAAACTACTAACAAAGGCCTCTTTAGCCATTGATGGCTGTTTGTCCGGGACACAGACGCAGGCAGAGTGACCTCGTCTGGTTTCATGGTGTGTTATGTCATCACGGGTCTTCACCGAGTCGCCATTTTAGGTGAGCAGTCTCCCGCTATCACCTGTCAGGGACAGACTATCCGTACGCCGGCATCCTGGATATTTGTCTTCAGTCACGGTGACTGATAAAGCCTGAGGACAGAAGCTTTGAGGAACGAAATACCTCTTCAGGATTTACACTCTGCCTGTGGAGCTCTGTGGCCACCCAGTACGAGATGAGAGGTTTACTGGCCCTGAACTCGTAGCTCCTTTCTGAAGCTACTATCCCAGCATGCCACATTGACATTGAGGTCATCACTCTGGGACAGGGACCCTCATCCCCTTCGTACACGGAAAAATGAGTCCATGGCAAAACGGTTAATGGGAAAAATGGGAAAATATTATGTAGGCCACGTTTTTAAATACCACATCCGTGGTAAAATACTGCATTTTGATCAAAATGTCCATCAGAATTCTCCACGACAACGAGCCCTGCTCAGAACAGGCAGTCGGCGTTAATCTCGGATCAGATGCATACAGAGGATTTACTGGGGGGTGTGGAAGCACCCGGAAAACCTTCAGAAACGACGCGGCGATAAACATGCACTCAACAGACCCCTCAACAATGGAGCCTCATGGTTGACTGAATATTAAAGACGTTTCCTATTTACAGCCACTAGGTGAGACAGGTTCATCTGAAATGCTGCCACTGAATGAATGAGAGTGTGAGAGTGTCACTTCGATGGTGGTTTGGTCATGCTGATAAACTGCCAATCCCGAGAGTACGGTGAGAACACACCAGCCGTGTAATGAGGGGATTTGATGACGAGGAACAGATTCCGTTACGGGGACAGATTTATTCACAGGAGTTTGGTGGGGCTATTTGACACACAGGGAAACAAGCATCAGGGAGATGGGGCAATGGGGCAGACACCCTGGCTGACTCCCTCGTTACCCACGCCACTGCGGGGCCAGAACAACATGCAACACGCCAATTTATACAAATCCGCAGGTAGTCCAAATGGGCAGGACTAATCAACACACCAAACCAGGACGAATGACCCCAGATCAATAACCAGCACAGATAAATGCATCAGGAACGTGGGCAATACCTGCAATGAGATTCCAGTCCTTCGGTAAGGTCCAGACACCTCATACAATCAGGCAATCAATTGGCCAAGCAGCCCACCAGCTCAATACAATCCATAAAGAAGCACTGCCTTGATTGTCAGAGTGATAAGGCCTAATTCACAGAGGTCAGTCTAAGATACAAGGGAAGCTCATGAATACAGTCACCAAGCAGGAAAAGTATGGAAACACATTACAGATTACAAGCATTTACTAAATAAAGTGAAAAAGGTTGAAAAGGTAAAAGGCTAAAGGCATTTTCTCATTAAACTGGTTTCACAATTAAGCCCTTATTGTTAATGTTAACAATGACGTATTAAATGTCAAGTTTTTAATTATACAATTATAGTTTCTTTCATCTGTTTCCCAAGAAGCACAAAATTCCCTAATGCGTTATGACTCATAGTTAACGTTTCTGACGGCCTTTTCCAGCGCCGCCCGATTCCTTCCCACTCGGTGATCAAGTTGGTTTAATGTTGTGTTTGTTTTTTTAGCATAACAGTGGAGCCACTTCCTGTTCGACCCCCCACCCCCCCCCCGCTTTTCTTGTGTCTCAAAGCTGCATGTAAATAAAACAACTAAATATTTACCCTGAAATTATCCTTCAGTTGAAAGAAAAAATTTAAAGTAAATGAATATTTTAGCACAGTGAGAGGATTTACTGCAGTTCCATGCCTCTTGGGACACAGGTAGGATTTAATCAGAAGCGAAGGCCTGAGTTTAGCTGTGAGCTGAAAAGCGCCGGTTTGTTTGAAGAGGAAACTTGCCACTGCGAGTGGAAACGTCGCTTGATTCTGAATCTCGAATTACATTGTTGTGGTCATTCATAAAACCAAAGTACAGTCAGAAGAAGCCCTTTGATTGTTCATTAAGGTCATTAAAGAAATAGGTTTATAAGTGGCTAATTAGTTTTACTGAAAGCAGCTTAAAGAAAGTGACATTGGATGCATGCATTTGAGTGAAGCAATGCAAGATCCTTGTCAAGGCTACAACAGATAAACCCCCTAAATCCTTATACAGCTCCCCTCTGGTATTTTTCCGAGGGATTCTATCACTATAGTGTTCAGTTTGTGTCTCATGTGGGGTGCAATATGAGTGATTGGGCTGTAGGGGGCGCCCACCTGTAGATGATGCCCTTGCTGTGCAGAAACATAAGGGCTGAGGTGATCTCGGCAGCGTAAAAGCATGCACGCCCCTCCTCGAACTTCCGCACCTTCTGAATGTGGAACATGAGGTCGCCACCATTGACAAACTCCATGACGAAGAAGAGGCGCTCCTGGAACGTAAGGACAGAAACGTCACCATAAGACAACTCACTACATGTGCGCAATGGCCTGCAAGAACAAAGCTCAGAGAGCCACCGCTGCCTGTGCTCTACCAGCAGCGACAGAGATCTTCCACGGACCCTCGGGCAAACACAGGAAGCGGCACAGACCTCAGATTCCTGACTGGGAAGCCAGCTTAACAGGAAGTGGCACAGCACAGGATGGTCCTGATCATGGGTGTCCTTAGGATTGATCACTTGGAGCTATAGCCCCGAGTACTTTTAGCCGAGCCCAGTTTACTTTAAGCTGAGCCCCGAGTACTTTAAGCCGAGCCCCGGGTACTTTAAGCCGAGTCGAGGGTACTTTAAGCCGAGCCCCGAGTACTTTAAGACGAGCCCCTAGTACTTTAAGACGAGCCCCAAGTAATTTAAGCTGAGCCCAGGGTACTTTAAGCCGAGCCTCGAGTACTTTAAGACGAGCCCTAAGTACTTTAAGCCGAGCCCAGGGTACTTTAGCCCTGATGCCAATCTTCCTTCAAACCCAAAAAGTCAAATTCCTGGTAAACAGATCTTTTCAACAGCTAGAAACACCCCAGGTCCTGATTCTCTAGAAGCATCACTTAATGAGACAGTCAACTGAAGGGTGTAGATCTGGGTACAGACGGTACGGATATGCCCCTACCAGTACTGGGGTGTGGGGGGGTGGAGAAAATAATTTGATCCCTACCAAAGTTGAAACCAAATCTACACCCTTAAGCCAACCCTTATGAAACTAAGTGGAATTACAGGGAGCTAACAGTGGCTTCGCAAAGGATTCTGGGAGCATCTCTTACACGTTGTTTCTCTTGCACATGGTTACTATACACTCATTTTGTTCTCCTACTTTACACCTGACACTATATACCAAGCTTTCTGCCCAGCTCTGTGTCGTGGTTGAGACTCTGTGCCACATAATGTTTTGCATTTGCCAGATGCCGTTAAACTCTTTTCTAGGATTACTGCTGCGGTAAACTGTTTTGTTGAGGCTGCTGAACACAAAGTGAGCTAAACTCAAAGTGAACTCACTGGAGGCTTCATACAGAGACCCTGTGACAGTCCAACAAAAAGCCCTGTTCTGATATGCAGGTTCTGAAAAAGTAGACTGGACTGAAGAGGCAGCCAGCTCCCCCATGCAAAACATATTAGTAGTGGCATGAAATACAAGATCTTATCTTTTCTGAACAGTTTGACAATCAGAGGTAAATAATTTAGGTCCAGAAAGTAAAAATCCAGCCCAATATTTTGTTTCAACCAGCTAATTGAGCATAAAGAGTCACAGTGACAGAGTACTCACCTGGTTGGCTGAAACAAAAACTTTGGATTTTGTGTTTGGATTTTTACATTCTAGACCCATCCACCTCTGTTGACAATCATTTAACTGACAGTATCTACTGCCATCTAGTGGACTATTAAAAAAGTCACTTGCTGCAGAATTTGGCTGCTACTTTATGATGCAGTTTTGTGAAATTCCAAGCGGTGAAAAGCAGCTAAGCTGTGGCCCAGCTGGATACATAGTAACTGTCAGTGACTGTGTATGTTTGTCTATTTGCGTGCAGGTGTGAGCCCAGGGAACGAGACTCACCGGCGTCTGGAAGCAGCAGTACAGCTGCGTCAGGTAGGGGTGGCTATGAGCCAGGGACAAGACCCTCTTCTCCGTCATGGTGCACTCCACGTCATCATCCTGGAGGATGACGTCCTTCTTCAGCAGCTTCACAGCAAACACCTCCTCCGTTTTATCCAGGCGTGCAAGCATCACCTAGAGACAGGCACAGACGTGAACGCACCCAAAAAGGACCCCAACAACAGTGCCATCTTCAGGCAGGCACAGAAAAACCTAGTGTGAACATTCCCACCTTGCCAAAGCTGCCTTTTCCCAGAACCTGCAGGAAAGTGAAGTCGGCCAAGCCAAGACGCTTGCTCTTCTGTTTTTCACTTTCAGTGGGGCTTTCTTCCTTCGAACTAGGGCTTTGTTGAATTAATGTGGGTTGTCGTGCCTGGGAGTAACCAGAAGGGGGAAACAGATCACAGGTCAGCACACACAGTGTTTGCTGGCATGTGTGCAGGTGTTTGCTAGTGTGTGCTGGCATGTGTGCAGAGAACAGCAGTTACCAAGGAGCCATGTCTGGAGCGTCCGCCTGCCTGCAAGCCCATCTCCTTCAGGCAGTTGGCCAACTCCACACTGTTGACCCCACAGCTGGGAGCGATGTTGCCCTTGCAGCGGATGTGGACGTTCATCTTACAGACTGCCAGGAGAGGTGGACACATGTGAGAGGACAAGTGCAGACATGCGTGTGGGAGAAGATGCCAATGCGGCAGCAGAGAAGCTGATGTCTGTGAGGTGACATTGGTGAGCTGATGTCAGTGAGCTGGAGTCTGTGAGCTGGTACTATGGGTGAGAGATTGAGAGAGATGCTTACTCTTGCAATGCAGGCCCTGCTTGATGAGACCCCAAAGCAGCGAGCCACAGTGGTCACAGAAAGTGGGTGCCTTGTAGTTGTGGATCTTAAATTTGTGAGGAACGTTGATGCTGAAGCCCTGGGTGCTGGCCTGGGGGTGGTGGGGGGGGGCAAGATGAGAAGGGGGTCAAACTTTACTGTTACACCCCTTTCGCTGTCCTTTAGCTTTATCCCAGCCGAGCTCGAACAAACAGTGTGCAGTACCAGGCATGGGCAGTAGGTGACACTGTGGTCTTTCAGTTTCATAGCTATCAATAATTGAAGAGTCCACAGTAACATAGCCCATTGAGCTCTTGTTTCCAGTCACATTCTACACACACCACTGGCATAAAATCCATCTCTGACAGTTAAGGCTGAAATCCAGAAATGCAGTGAAACAAACACAGGAACTGAAACACATGAGAAATGCAAATGAAACACAAACCTCTATCTACTAGCAGCTTTTTTCCCATGTAGCTTGTTTAATGTGCCACTGCTGAACCCAGCTGCTTCTGACCCACCCTGACACTGCATGGTGACCTCTCACCTCCTCTGTATCGACCTTCTTCATGCGTGGGCACTCCGTCACCACCAGCTGGTGGCAGCGCTTGTGGACGACACAGGTGCAGACTGAGGAGAGCACAAACAGGGAGGGAGGTCACATGTTTGTGTGGGGGATCTTAAGTGTGTCACAAGACTTTTAGCTTGGCTTATCAGACAAATAAAATTGTCATAGGAACGAATTGAACGTTGTTGAAATTTTACACATTTCTTATAATAATTTATCATATTTCTTTTGTTAGAAATTCACAAAGTTGTTTAATTTTTTTTAAAATAAACTACAATGACGACTACTTGATGATGACTTATTATTTATAGTTTTTGCTAATACCTCCAGCATCATGTTACTGACTGACACTGTAAGGCTAATATGGTCGTTGTTTCTTAATCACATTTCTAATAAATCATTTTTGTCTTCCCGGACAGCACCAAGAGCCAAAAGCCAAGCCCTCTGATTCTGTATCATACTCACAGCAGTGCAAAGGCTGTATCCAATGCACAAAACTGATAGTCATGGCAACAGCATGAGATATGCTGGGGGGGGGCACGTCACTCACCTTGGCACTGGTAGCCCTGCTTCCCAAACACACCCCTGCAGACAGAGAAACAGAGAAGAGCAGTTAGACCCACCAGAGTGACTAAGCGTGGCAGTGTTGCTATCAGCATCGTGGCCGTTTTGCATAGAGGTGTGACCTTTTCACACAGGGGTGTGGCCTTTTCACACAAGGGCGTGGCTTATCCACACAAGGGCATGCCCCTTTTGTATAGGGGCGTGACCTTTTCACACAGGGGTGTGGCCTTTTCACACAAGGGCGTGGCTTATCCACACAAGGGCATGCCCCTTTTGTATAGGGGCGTGACCTTTTCATACAGGGGCGTGGCTTATCTACACAAGAGCATGCCCTTTTTGTACAGGGGAAAGGCCTTTTTTCATACATGGGCACAGCCTTTACGCGCACACACACACACATATATACATATATATACACATACACAAACACAGACAGTGGTACTTCAGTACTCAAACTCATTAGAACTCGAATTTCTTAAAAGTCGAACCAACCAGTTCGAAAAAAAATGAAATAGAATCTGAATCTCAGAAGTCGAACCATGAACATCGATGTAAGATAACTTGTACGCGGAGAAATGTCACGCGACATGCGGAAACAAAGGGTAACGCTTCTGCTGCGCATGCGCTGTGATAGCATCCAGCATGTTTACAATAGCTGAATACATATATTTAGACAGTAAAAATACATTTAGACAATGATAGACAGTAACAGTAATTATGATTATATAATAAAATACATTTTAAATAAAAATTTATTTTAATATCTTTAATAGTAAACCATTAATACATTCAATTATAATAATATTGTCGTGCCGAGTGAGGTCAAAGCGGAGACAATGGCGCAGACGTCGGAGTATCGGGGAATACGTGGTTTAATTAATTAATTACCGGTAAGACGGGCAAAATGCAGACGGACAATACAATGACCGGACTGGGGAAACAAACTGAAACGTAGACTAAGTACAGAGGACTAATGACAAGAAGCAGAAAGAGCTGATGACACGGGGATTCCACACGAGGCTCACGGAAGGAGCAGACGATCGGGCCAGGACACACTGGGGTTTTTTAACTTTACACATCGTATGGATACATTGAATTTCTTACTTTACAAATGACTGTTTTGATAAATGTGCTTAGATGTGTTTAGTACAGTATATGCTCTTATTGTTTATCCTGTTCATTTTGTGTTTAAATGGTAAAAAAACACATTTAGGTGTAATTTTTTTGGGGCCGGGAACCAATTAATTTGATATCCATTATTTCTTATGGGGAAAATTCGATCAGAACGCGAACTTTTTAGGATTAATTTTGAGTTCTGAGGTACCACTGTATACGAGAAGCCAAACAGGAACCAAGGACACACACAAAAAGATTGAATTCTAAACATTTGCCCCTGGGGACTGCAAAGGAGGCCATAGCGGCAGTTCATAAATGCATTCCTCTATCAGCATAGAAAAGGAACCCCCTTCATTGCGGAAGAGGAGGCAACGGACACACTAATAAGGCAATAAGAGAAGAGCGTGATGGTGCTGTGTGACACGCAAAGCCGTGTTACCCGCCTTGTGAAGTAAACAGTGTGTCACACTGATAAACACCTGTTTGGAGATCAGAAAGCTTAAACGTTACATTGCAGCCTTTCAGCACCCTTTGCCTTTTTATTTTTTGAGTGTTTTACTATTGCAGAGTAATTGAAAAGTGAATAAATTAATACAAGTTCATTTGGTTAAACACAGGAGAAAAACACTGCACAGTATGATGTTAAACACTATGTGAGATCGCAGTTGCTACAGAGGCTGGAAACCTGTTTGTGTTCATGCTGCAATTGCCCAGCAGGAAGTATTGAACAGCATATCTCCAACCCAGAAGCAGATCAAAAATTCAAAGCTTGATGACTACCGAATGTGTATTGCTATCACACCATTGTAAAGTCGAACTATCCTGTCAGATCACCGTAAATCTAGGAGCATTTGTACATGCCACTCATTTCATTTCATTTCATTCTATCCTGTCCTATCTTATGAGTGAGTGATGTGACTGCCTGCAAACACTCATGTGGCCTGTAGGGGGCAGTGAGGCTCTCACCAGATGAACTCCTTGCAGTGACAACAAAAGGTAGGCTGCCGCAGGAAGGTGGCCATGAACTTGTGACCATTAACCTGGTGGACCTTCCTCCGCAGCGCCCCCTGGTGCTTCCGTGTGAACCTCCTCAGTTGCCTTGGGTTGGCTGTGGCCTCCTCTGGGAGAATGAGAGAGGAGGAAGTGACAGAGAGAGCGAGTGAGAAATAGGCATTTAGAGGTAAGAAGGTGTGAGAATTGTGGTACAGCTTGAAGGTAGATAAACCACAATCACAAAGCAGTGAATGACTGCAAACCTACACAGCACTGCATTCTCACACCTGTAGGGATATAGGTCTGATTCCCAGACAAACACAGCACTGCATTCTCACGCCAGCAGGGTTATAGGTCTGATTCCCCCACAAACACAGCACTGCATTCTCACCCCTGCAGGGTTATGGGTCTGATTCCCAGAAAAACACAGCACTGCATTCTCACCCCTGCAGGGTTATAGGTCTGATTTCCAGACAAACACAGCACTGCATTCTCACCCCTGCAGGGTTATAGGTCTGATTCCCCCACAAACACAGCACTGCATTCTCACCCATGTAGGGTTATAGGTCTGATTCCCAGACAAACACAGCACTGCATTCTCACCCCTGCAGGGTTATAGGTCTGATTCCCCGATAACACAGCACTGCATTCTCACCCCTATAGGGTTATAGGTCTGATTCCCAGACAAACATAGCACTGCATTCTCACCCCTGCAGGGTTATGGGTCTGACTCCCCCACAAACACAGCACTGCATTCTCACCCCTGTAGGGTTATAGGTCTGATTCCCCCACAAACACAGCACTGCATTCTCACCCCTGCAGGGTTATGGGTCTGATTCTCACTGCCAGGCCTTGGCGCATGTAGTTTCTTCATTGTCCCCTGTTCATGTGAGCTTCCTCCAGGTTCACCAGTTTCCTCCCCCAGACTAAATTCACATGGAAAGGTCAAGTGGTCTCTCTAAATTGCCCATAGCGTGACATTATCTTTGTGTGTGTCTGAGTGTCCTGGTATGTAGTGACGTCCATGAACAAGGTGTCTCCTGCCTTCTGTTCCGAGCTTCCTGGATGAGCTCCAGGCTCAGCACCATCCTGTTCTGCTTGTGGGAAATGGAAGGATGGAAGGATGGATGGAAGGATGGTAAAAAGGGAAGAAAAGCACTGGAATCCAGTTCTGACACACAGAACACCCCATTTTTAGCAGTGGAGACCAACACTAGTCTAGTCTGCATTTTGCTATTATAACAAGTGTTTGTCAGCTGAGAGAAATATAGCAGTGAAACAGAGACCACGCCAATCATGACCATGACCATAACCATAACTGTGACCATAACCGTGTCTGTGACCATGACCGTTAATGTGACGATCACCATTACTGTGACCATTACTGTAACTATGACCATGACTGCTTATAGCAATATCCCCCTTCTCTGCACCACTGCACCTCATCAGAGGTCTGTAATCTGTGCTTTAGGTGAGATTCATGGGCAAGTGGTGTGACCCTGAGCATGTGTATCTCACTGGAGCAGAGTGAGAGCTGCTCGGTGATGATCGAAGGCTAAGCGCGTTAAATTCTGTTGTAATTAAGATCTTGTGAGTCTGCTGTGGTATTTGGAGTTTGTTGGTGAGTG
>JAODKF010000045.1:839465-850585 GCA_026779585.1 Mormyrus proboscirostris | reverse complement strand
GGGAGTCTTACCATCAGTGAAGGAGCCCGTCAGGAAAATGCTAACATAGACCTTGCCCTCAGGTTCCAGGTCCAGCTGCGCAAAAAAAAATACAACAAGGAAGCAATACACTGTGAGTCATGGTCTGTAATCAGGAGCTTCTGCATGAGATACGACCTGAAACGAGCCAAGGACCGTTACCATTAAAAATAATGACTGCTCTCAGAGATATAAACACAGAAGCACAAAATTAGAGCTTAATATGGGGAAGTAATTACTGCAGACAGGGATGCGAGGGGAATGGTGGTGCCAGGGCACTCTCAGAGCCTGACAGAAACAGCAGCAACTGCAGCCTGTATGTGCAGCATGACCACTGCATAGCACACATCCCTCACTGCACATATGCATCATGCACACTTCTCTTTTCAGTGCGACATTTCCCGTAAACCATTGCAAGCTCCACTGAAAACAGGTAGAGTGTATTGTCAGAGAAACAGGACAGTGCTCATTGGCCAGGGCAGAGAGGCGGGGCTTCTGCAGCAGCCAACCCCCACCAATTAGGGGCGAAGAAGAGACCGATCTCTGGCACCCCTCTGCTCAGGTTGCTCCTGTAACAGCGTCTCTGCTCCGCATTCAGCATTCGTCATGAGCTCAGGGGGCTCCCAAGCAGGAGCTTCCCTCACACAGCTGTCATGGAGGCCGCCAGCGCCCCCAGCGGGCGAGCCAGTGTTATTTCACACTTCCTTACCTGAGCTTTTGGGGACACGGTGACATACATCATGGTAAGAGTGACAGGATGCGATCTGCATCCTCAGTGCCATTACTGTATCGTCCACAAACTCGATGACTGACACTTGCTGGGAATGGTCAAAGTGAGAAAATGAAACCCAAAATCCTGCAGAGAATGCCACTTGCAAAACAGAAACCTGCTTTCCAGGAAGTGAGAGGCGTTTTTCATGAGGGCCACCAAGCTGAGTTAAGGCCAGTATCGGGTGGCGTGTAGCTACTCGCCGCGGCCGGCTGCTGTGCGCAGAGGCAGAAAGCCAGGCTGCTTTACAGGGGCTGAGTGCATGTCTGCATACGTCCCACTGATTTCCTCAGGTCTATTTCAGGTACCAAACCTGACCGTACAGAAAAATACATGTTGCTAAGCTACAGGTATAAACACAAAAACAAAGTATGTACACGAACTACAAAGAGGAGCGATTACTGATCATATTGAAAAGTTACAGGTAAAATAAAATGTAAATTTTTCCTTAAATTGACCTGGGCATTTGTAGCAAAAGGAAGTTAAACACTAAATCGTGAGTAAATACAGTTGGACTTGGAGTAGATAAATGGTGATATTTCTGAGCCCTGCCCGAATGGCTGAGAGTTGTTTTGTGTGTCATCATGGGTGGAAAATGCCAGAAATGTGGAGGTGAGACAGCGGATCCAGCCCTGCTGGTTGGACGAGACAGGAGTGGCATGCATGAGAATCTGTGGCAGCAGAATATTCAAGTTACTCAGAAATAGACTTAGCAGCAGCTGAAGAAACTAAGCCAGCTGCCCCAAGTGCAGTAAATCGCACGGTGCCCAAAAACTGCGGGCAGCTCTGCGCATTTACAAATAGATGCCGGTCACCAGCTTTAGCATCAGTCCTGCTTAGCTGATGTACTGAGCATGACTGACTGAGGTGAGCATCTCTGAGAGAATTTCACTGCATACTGCATGTTAAACACCGCGAGTTCACTGCATGCTGCATGTTAAACACCGCATATACCTCACGTGTGACCGTCTGCCTAATGGACTAACGAACGTCACTGACCATAACACAAAAATGCTGCGGAACAGTATGCAGACATATTCCAGACTGCATGCCTTTATGTTTTAGTGACACATCAAGACATACCTGCTACACAGGTGACCACGTGTCAGAAATGTTAAGGCCAAAATGCAGCGCATGTTGATCTATCCTCAAGTCAACAAAATATGCATGTATGAATATTCACCCACGGCAGTACGCAGTACGCCAGAGTGCAAAGGTCAAAGAAATTGTTTAAAGCTAGTTATCTGGGTAGTAAGTATATTTGCTCAAAAAAACCCACATAATTTAGCATATATGTAACAAGAACATAAAAACTAACAAGAACTTATTCTGTTCTCCAAAGAGTGACCGATGTGTTACTGGGCAGCTAGATGAACGGCACCAAACCTGAAAAATCATGAAAATGCTTGCAGCCTTCTTAGGACATGCAGTGAAGAGAAGCGGGGTCACATGATGAGTCACTGCTCACCAAACGCAGAGAGTTAAATGTATTGATAAAAATATCTCATGTAATGCTTAGTAGTTTATAAAGGGGACAAAACATCGAACTGGTATTGGCAGGTAATTAAAATCGATATCCGAGCAGAAAGATGATATTGTAGCATCTCTGATGCCACTTCACCGTTCTTGAGTTCTCCTGTACCCATTTGACGTCATCATCATCATTGCCAGTTCCAATACTAAGAACAGAAGCACAGAGGATGGTAAAAATCCCCAAGTTGGTCTTGCTGCACAAAAAGTGACGACCAATGAATTCACATTTAATACACATTCACAGATTTCTGCATATACGCATTCTCCCCTGAGTGGGGGGGCATGTTCATAAGGGCTCTGATAATGAAGTGGGGGGGGCATGTTCATAAGGGCTCTGATACTGAAGTGGGGGGGCAGGGTAGTCACCACAGCATCAGACTCCGGCCAGTTTCCATGGACTCTCTGTTCCTTCTCCTCATCACATCAAATAAACAAGCAGCAAAGTGCCCCTTCTGAAGTGTCAGGCGGTATATAAAAAGCGCACAGCTGCTTACGCAAATGAATCCCGTCAGCCGCAGCAGGTCACATGATGCTGGGACGTCATGGTAACATCAAATCACCAATGGGAATCCCCCCTCCTCCCAATAAATTCACCTGAGTTACACCTGGTTGGCAAGGAAGATGGCTTAATTGGTTAGTCACAGAAATCGTCTCAGTCGTGCATGAGGGACCCCAATCTGGTACACAAGCATCTCCATGCGTGACAGGTGCAGAATCTCAGGCATTCATGCAACTGCACAGTAACGGTGACCAATGCCGGCTTAGGAATGAATTCATGCGGCAGGTGATGCGCATAAGTAGCACGATTCACTACCAACACCAGAACGAAAAGGAGAGCAGGGTGGGCCTCAGTGACGCAGCTATTCTGCTCCCGTAGCTCACAATGCGGCCATGAAGAATTACGCTGGCTTGCAGCTTAACATGTTTATGGTAAACACGCCGGCGACATACACGCTCCAGCAGCTGTCAAACACTGCCTTTCGCATACATGACATTCTTGCCATTGCTGCAGCTAAGCAAAGGTGCGCCAGCGATCTTCACTTTGATGTTCAACAGATCAAGATATCAGGTGCGACAGTGACAAATTGCTTAGATGGGTGTCTGCTCTGTCACAGGCCACGTGTCCAGCAAACAGAAAGGGACTGTTAGTCAACCGCAATGCCCTAGCGACCCATGCCAGTAAATTAGTAAAAATGGCAACTATATGATAACAGCATTAAAACAGCCAAACCAGTCAGCAGCATGTGCAACAACCCACAGCCTCAAGCATTTAGCCCTCCAGTGGAGGAAGTAGTGACAGTAACAGTGCGAATAGCAGATGAGGTGCTGGGGCACAGTGTGAGTTTGTGGGGAAAGAACATGTGCTTGTGACTAGATCATTAACTGCACCAGAGGACTCTCCTCGTCATGGCAACAGGGTTTATCAGTCCGAGACAGGGACAGACCCAGTAGGATCCCGTGTCGGGGACAGACCCAGTAGGATCCCGTGTCAGGTTTCCAACATGATCCAGGAATTTCATGTAATATTACTGAAAGTGATAAGCTAAACAATAAAGAACAATCTGTGCTCATTTGGATAGAGATAAATCATTTGGAAACTAACTGATCGAAGTTTATAAATTGAATACTTTAAGCATTCAAGTGGTCAGTCATATGTTTGACACAAGGGACCTTAGATTTCATAGTGAACTTAAAAACAGGATGTTTCCGGAAGCGGACACCCACTTTCACGGCTGAGGGCCTGGATCCTGACTCCCCTTAGAGCTGTGTGTACACCATCGGCACACTCCCTCCGTTACCATCGACCAAAGCCAAACTCCATGCATGCAGAAATTATTGTGATTCCGTGGGTCCCTCAGATGTCTAACCCCAACTGTTAAACTGTCACTGCGGCCCCGACGAGATCAGTGATCACTGAAAATTCATGTATGGAAGGTAAATCATATCATGGACATTATTCACTGAGAAGTTAAGCTTTATATTTGAACTGGAACAAAAAACAAAGCACAAGCAGGTCCGTCTGCTGAGAAAAAGCTTCCTCAATGGGCAGCAGAGAGCATAAGCATAGGGGTGTTCACTGGATTTTTAGTCCTTTGCTGGAATAATCGTCGAGATTGTAAGTGGACCCCCTGATTTTTGGTGTATCGATCTAATCTTGTTACATTTGTCCCTAGAGGATGTGAAGGACTGAGTTTGCATCTGCCCAGCCCAGATCGTACATTAGTGACTATCAGGACTGCATCACTGGCAGTGCATCACTGGCAGTGCATAAAGCGAGAGGCATCGCACAGTGCATGCAGCTGCACATGGCTGCTGCAACAGCTGGTATGGACTCATAATAGTGCCTCTCGAGGAGGGAAGTGAGAGGCGTCCTGCAAGCGGGGAGCCACATGGGGCTGAGCCATGCGAAGGGCCACCGGAGCGAGGGACAGGGGCCCTGCCTCCTGCCGCAAACAGCGTGAGTGTGTGTGTATGTCTGCAGGTTTACACAGAGTCTGAGAATACATCAGACGTGACAAGATGGGCAAGAAAAGCTGCTCTATCAAACCGCTTCTGTGTCTGAGATCTTGGCCTGCTGTCATTGAGAGCTGCAGTTTAAAAGGTCAAAGGGAAATCTATTTACAGACAGGAAGAACCACACTATCGTACGTGTTTTTGTTGTGGGTCACTGTGTGTGGGCGTTCATGGAGTCGAAACACCAGTCCATTTAGCAGGAAACCCTGTTTGTCTGACTGAAATGCTGTTTGTAGACGCCACTGTTTGTCATTTGATGAGTTACTCAGCGACGCATCTGACACATGATGAGATACTGTGATGATGTCAAGCCTCAGGACTCTACTGAGTGAAACACCTCCAGACGACGTTACCTTGAGCTTTGACTCTGGAGACTAATTTCCATGGTGCATAAACTTCACTTAAATCTGAATGTTTTTACATCAGCTTTATGTTTTAGCATCCAGTTAATTAATTCTGGTCCTGAGGGCCAGTCACAGTTTGTGGGCTTCCCTGCTCAGACCTTTAGTTGGTGCTTTGAGGAGGACATGACCAGAACTGGAGAAGCCTGTTTCAGCAGATACCTTCGGCCAAAGTGATGTGTAAATGTGGAAGACAGAGACAGCAGCTGAGGTCAAGGGTCACAGATAAGGATTCGATCACACAAGCTTCTGGACACCAAACCTACACAATATGATGAAATGTGACCAGTAGTTATATAGTTCACCGTTTTCCTGACACTATTTAAAAAGTGGTATATTTACTACGCCCGCTTATGTTGGTGGCAGATTTGCACAAGCCCCTTCTACACGATTTCACAGGCGTGCGGTCGCAGTGCAGGCGGACCACCATTGCACAAGCGGCAGATGCAGAACACAAGTCCTCCGTCTTACAGGTGTAATCGCGCTGCGAGATACCAGGTAACGTCACTCTTCGCATATACAATAAAACATTTCTCCGCTTGGAAGCTAGATAATTTAAGCTGTAAACTTTTAAATCAAACATATTCAGTCACTTTTAATTACTTACAGAAATATAGCTGTACTCATGAAATATTTTCTTAAATTGAAGGCATTTTAGATCCCTTCATAAAAAGGTTTTTTTTTTTTTGTCAACTAGAGCCTGTCGGTGCGTTTGAAAACCTCAGCTCACCCATCCTTCATAGGTGTCATTCATGGTTGAGGCTTTGAGCAGATCTTCCAACTGCATGACAGCGTTGGCCACGAAGTCGTCGTAGCCGATCGGCGTCTCGTGGAAGGCGGCCAACTCCAGCGCCTGGCCGCCGCGCACATTCACGCAGAACTCCTCGTTGAACGTCGGCCTGGTGGTCTTCTGCTTGGTGTGGGTCTGCCCGATCTTATAATCGTCCACCTTGACCACAATGTAAGGATCCATGGCTAAGGAGTTCTTGTTAAAAACCTTGGAGTGGCGAAGGGAGAAGGTGGTCGGCTTAAGGTCCGCCGCCTCTCCAATCCTCACTTTCAGGTACCCGTCGAACTTCATGTTAGTGCTCGAAGAGCTCAGGTTTACTGCCAGCCGAGGACGCAGGACATCACCTAACGGCGGTGCGTTTCTTCTTAAACTTTCAACAGCGCCGGTGGACATAAAACATCAGCAATAAACGAAAAGCAAGACTTTTCAGTCTGTATGCAACAGCAAATTAAAACTACACACCCTGCCGAAACAAAATGTTGTGCATGTTGCTTGAAAGCCCCAGTCTTCAGAGCTGCGGTATATTCGGGCATGTGTGCTGCAGATCTCTATGCGGTGCCGCGCTTCACCGAAAGCAGCCTCCCTGGGGGAAGGCTTTCACAGCTTCCAAGAAGGGGAAGTACGTTTTAATGCATATTTCCTAGTGAGAATGCCAGCTAAAGACGCGACCCCTCAAGCTGTCAACCAGAAGTACAGTCTCTGGTATAAAAAAGCACCGCGGTTTCGATGCCTTTAAAGATTTACCTGAAATAGTAAAGAAGCCTGACACCATATGAACTGTGACACGGATACGCGAGGGCGGCTTAATGTCCACCAGGGGGTGGGACGTGTCCCCGTCTGCTGGTCAATGCGATTGACTCGCCGTTTACTATAGTGTGGCAGTCAGATATGCGATGGACCCGCCTACGGCATATTAAAAAAGTTAGTTACTATTTGAGGTTCTCAAACTTCTTCACAATTTTGTGACAAACTGCCTCATCACATTGTTCATCATTTCCCTTTTTGGCGGATTCAATCCCTCAACTTAAATACCCTACTGTTATTAATTATTATATATCAAGCTATTTATTTGGGATTAAAGGTGAAAGGGGGGATTGGTGCTGTCGTTCTGCCACTCTCGTCGTTCACTTAAATTGTTGACGGTAGTTTGGCTTGACGCTAACCCCACCCTGGAAACCCTCATGTCTATGCTTCCCTCCAGGTCTCTCTTTTAGCCAGGCTGCCATAGTTACTTTAGTAGGCTACTGCCGGTGGTTAGGTGTAGGGCATTAACTCTACTCCTTCTCTTTTTCCGAGGTGATCCCGAGACTACACCACCTGAACCCTCACCTGGACTCCTTGGAGATAATTACATGAAACCAACTGGGACTTTTAAAACTATATGGACTGAAATTAATGTCAATGTAAATACAGTTTCATGCTCCCCCGTCCCCCAGAGGAGGATGGGGTCCCCTTCTGAGTCTAGGTTCCTCTCATAGTTTCTTCCTGCCAGTGGAAGATTTTCCTTGCCACTGTCGCATCAGGCTTGCTTGGTGGGGTATGTAAAGTGCATTGTGACAATGACTGTTGTTAAAAGCATTATATAAATACAAGTGATTTTTTTTTTTTTACAATTAAACTCTACTGGAATGAATCATCCTAACAAAATAGATACATTAGCTAGTTTATACGTTTATCCAATGAAGGTTCTGTGTGTTTAGGTGTTGGACGCTGAGAAACTTTTGTCTGAAATATCCTATTCTGCTGTGCATTTGGGGGAATTTGGAACGAACACGACACCGTCCGCCTGATCTCCCCAGGGGCCGTGCCGTGTAATACGGGAATAAGATCAAATGCTGCCATTTCTGCTTATGTCTGTCCTTGTGTGTATCTCTATTTCTCTTATACACACAGACAGCAAGGACTTATTGGAGCTGGTGAATCATTTGACTTATTTCTGGACTGAGGGAAGGGAATAGGTATAGGATATGACGTACATGTACTTCTATATGGATTTACGGGTATGCGGAGAGTGGGGAAACAGCTACCCCTGCTGGTGATAATAGAATAATCAGTTCCCCTTTTCACTCGTGAATTTGGCTTCCTGCTTATGAAGATGTACACCAGGGGGTAGCCAATCTTATCCGCAAAGGGTCGGTGTGTATGCAGATTTTCGCTGCAACTCCCTAATTAGATCACTAATTAGACGACTGACTGGCTGAGGAGTCCTCACACCGGCCCTTTGCGGATAAGATTAGCCACCCCAATGTACACTGTACGCTAACTTTACCTGATCGCGGGGCACGTGCCCAGTTCTCACAGTAGTAAAGTAATCGGTACCGGACACAGAGATGAGATGCAGCCTACGTATTTGCAGAAAATACCAGCGCACGTTGGCTTCAAACGGAAAAGACGCAGCAGTGCGATGCACGTCGCGTGTTTTGTTCCTTTATGCCTCAGTGCACCAGTCTGTCACAAGTGTTGCATGCATGTTGAAAATATACCCAGTCTCCAGATTCAAATTGAGCATATATTTGTCATAAAACAATTAACTTTCTCAGTCTGAACATTTGATATGTTGTCTTTTATTTTCAATTAAATATAGGCTTATATGATTTGTAAATCATGGTATTCTGTTTACATTTTGCACAATGTCCCGACTTTTGTGGACGCAGGGTTGCAGATAGGACGGTTTTGGTCTGCTTCGTACCTTGTTGGTTAAGAAAGCAGAGGGTGGCATTGTCTCAGTAATTTAATAATTTAACTTCTCTGTTTTCACATGCACCATCTGGGCAGACACACACAAACACATTCACACAAACACATTCACACACACACATTCACACACACAAACACATTCACACACAAACACATTCACACACACACACATTCACACACACACACAAACACATACACACACACACACACACACACACATTTAAACACAAACACACACACGCACATACATGCTTCTCCCCTCTTTACTCTGCAGCTGCTGCAATTCCCAAGTACTGAGTAACGCTGTTACAAACTAACCAGCTGCTGCCAACACTGAAAATGTGAAACCCACAGACATGTGTGTCTGTGTGTGTGTGTGTTTGTAAGTGTCTCTGTATGTGTGAGTGTCTTTGTATAAGTGTCTGTCTGTCTGTCTGTCTGTATCGAACAGCTGGCCTGGTCTGATCCAGGACTCCCACTGCGAGGGCTTGGGTCGTGGCTTAGGTAGTCATGTGTCCTATATTATTTATGTTAAATGTAAGTTCAAGTATCAGACAAAAGGCAATAAAAAGCAAAGATATCAAGAAACACAGCTTGGATGCTCTTCAAATGAAAGGTTCCTCTGTGGGGAGTCAGGGTGACACGCATCTGCATGTTCAGGCCCGTTCTGGGGACCACCCCCCCCCACCCCCCCCCACTTGAAATATCCGGAACCCTCCATTTCCAGTCAGCATTTATTTCGGTGGGGTCCCAGATGCCATGGATCATGAGAACGCGGAGTGAAAAGTGTGAGGGTCTCTGCCCTGGGATTCCTGCCCCAGCTGAATGTCTACACCAGGATGGAGGTGGGGTGCAGAGGAGAAGGGAACCTCCTTTTGCATGGTGTCCCATCTGTATGGGAAGCTCCCAGGTCTCCAGGGCCTGCTGGATTTGGGAAGCCTTCATCTGATATGCACAGCCTGGAAATGTGAATGTTTATTAATGAGTCGCTGCCTTAAATCAATGTCTGACACCCAAACACTGAGTCAGGCCCTTGAACACCCCCCTCTCCGGGTCCCTGGTCCCCTGGGTTCCAGCCTTGCCCTAGCAGGACGGCAGGCTCATGCAGGGCGTCTCCTTGTCACACGCGCCGGCCTTCCGCTCAGGGCCTCGTCTCACATGTCTGCATTTTGCCTGCTTGCGTGGGCCGCAGGTGGAAGGTGATACTTTAATTGGCAGGCAGGCCCGGGGGGGGGGGGGCAGTGCACTTTCATGGGGTCCTCTGAGATTCGTGGGTAAGGTTACAGACAAAGGGGGCGGAGTCAGCGATTAGTCCTGGCCATTCCTGCTTCACATTTCAGAGCAGACACACTGTGGGCCAGTTCTCCAGAGCTGCTCCATCGGGGCTTTGCGGACAATAAACCCCCCAGAGAGCGTTTTGCTGGCTGGACATAGCAGCGGAAAACGAGAGCGGGGTGAGTGAGGAGAGGGGGGCAAGGCCACCCCTACATCTGGGGCACTTTCCTCCGCGGTTATTGGCTCCAGATGTGCGGTGGCGTCACAGACGGGGGTCAGTCTCTCCTCCGCTGAGACCCCCCCGTGCATGAGGATCCAGAGCAGCATTACTCCTGCTATAACCCTGCAGTATCCCCGCTGTAAGCCAGGGGGCGCTGGTATCAGCCAGAGAGAAGGGCACTCCTGTCCTAATGTGTGCTGATTGCTATATCAGTGCAGCTCACCTTCAAGGGCATTTTTTATGTCAGTGTAACACAACATCAGCTCCATGTGGGGCACCAAAGAGGCCTGTCCAACCCCCCCCCCCCCCCCCCAAAAAAAAAAAATCGAGCCAAAGATGCAGAAAAAAGAACAAATAGGACATACTGTGTGAGCACAGGTGGTGCGCTGCTGCTCTACAACTTTTACCCCCCCGTGATGCCACTGCCCCCTCGTGCCCCGAAACTCTGGGACCTAGCTGGGAGGTTTGCTCTGCCGCCAATCCTGGGTTCTTACACCTGAGCTTTAAAATGTCCCATTCATTTTGCCAGCTCTCTGGCCACAAAACTGCCACCTAACCGCTCCCACAGCCACCTAACCGCCACCACAGTCACCTAACCGCTCACACAGCCACCTAACCGCTCCCACAGCCACTTAACCGCCACCACAGCCACTTAACCCCTCCCACAGCCACCTAACCACTCCCACAGCCACCTAACCGCTCACACAGCCACCTAACCGCTCCCACAGCCACTTAACCCCTCCCACAGCCACCTAACCGCCACCACAGCCACCTAACCGCCACCACAGCCACCTAACCGCTCCCACAGCCACCTAACCGCTCACATAGCCACCTAACCGCTCACACAGCCACCTAACCGCTCCCACAGCCACTTAACCCCTCCCACAGCCACCTAACCGCCAC
>JAODKF010000045.1:787949-805429 GCA_026779585.1 Mormyrus proboscirostris | reverse complement strand
ATAATGAAATGATAACAGCATAGCACTCATTCATTAATATACATAATGAAATGATAACAGCATATCACTCATTCATTAATATACATAATGAAATGATAACAGCATATCACTCATTCATTCATATATGTGATAATGAAATAACAGCATATCACTCATTCATTCATATACGTGATAATGAAATGATAACAGCATATCACTCATTCATAAAGCAAATTTCTTGCTATCATCCCACCAACACATGGCAAGATTTTATTAACTTAAATTTTTTACTTTAACCTACAAATGTACTCTGTAATTTGCCCTTTGTTTATTAAAGGCAGATGTCCATTTTGTCCAAATCAGGTGAAGATGGTATTGCTAGTGAAAGCAAACATTGCCTTGTGCCATTAGTTGCTCGCAGCTCTGGAAAATTCCAGGTGAGTCAGGAGTTGGAGAGTCTGCAGCATCAGGCGCGGTGATGGGTTCTGTGCGGCCCTTGGAGGAGAACAGGGGTGTGTGACTGCAAACCCAGCATTCAGCTTATTCTCTGTTTTGGAAACATTAAGACTTAAATGAATTCCATTTCTGCTTCATCGGAAAACCCAGCCAGACTGGTTAAACCAGCAACGACAGCTAGAAGACCGAGTGTAGGAAACGCTGAGCTTGTCCCTTTTGCTATGTTTGCACCAGAGCTCACCGGTGGCACCATCTCCTTCTGAAGGGCAACCTAACGCCACGTGTGGCACAAAGCAGAACATGTGTCTGTAAGGTAGCGTCAGCATCCATGAGCATTTCGGAGCAGTGGCCTCTCCCCGGCCCTGGTTCACCCTCTGGGTCCGGTGTGTCTCCTCCTTTTGCTCCCATGGGTTTCCTCCAGAAATACGCATGTGTCTGTGATGAACTGCCATCCTCTCCTGGGTCCTTCACGTTCACGCCAGTCTTAGCATCACCCTTTACTGTATAAGGCCAATATGAAACAGGGATTGACGGATGCACCCATGAACAATGGGCATTTATCACAATCCAGCCCAAAATACACACCGTAAAGTGTTTATGTTGCTTTTACAGATGGATATATAGTGCAATAACTCAAGCAGGTAGACTAAGAATGTAAATGTCATGGGGTAAAACCCTGAGCCAACGTGCTGATATCCTGCCCCCTGCCTCTGCTTGGGTCTGGACCTGGTCTGCAGCCAGGGGCTCCCTTCACTCCGCTCTCCCCAGAAAAGTCCTCACATGCTCTGACTGCTTTAGGACCTAAACAAACTCCCAGCTGACCTGGCTCCCCCACCACGGTGCACTCTACAATATTCCGGATCATAAAACACCCGTTGCTAGGCTGGAATAGCGTGGGTCAATGTTTTGATCACGCTATGCGATTAATGTGCCTTAGTAACGGCCAGCCGGCTGTGCCAGGTGTCCTGGAAGCTGGTACAGAGCATGTGTGTCGAGTGCGTGTGTGTCGAGTGCGTGTGTGTCGAGTGTGTTTATGTGTCGAGTGTGTTTATATGTCAAGTGTGCGTATGTCGAGTGCGTGTTTGTGTCGAGTGTGTGTGCTGGTCGAATGCATATGTGCGTTGAGTGCGTGTGAATGCATGTGTGTGTCGTGTGCGTGTCGAGTGCGTGTCGAGTGCGTGTGCATGTGGTGGAGTCAATGACCTGCCATGTTACTTACTGCTCATCACAGCCTGCAATAAGTTAATCAGCCCAATGAGATACAGTGAATTACAAGGAAAATGCCACAGACTGCATTTCACCTTACAGCCATCCAAAGAGCGAGACAAGTCCCGTCTTACACGTATCCACGGCCCGGACATGCTTGGCTGACCAGTGCAGTTGGATGGCACGCTTGAATGACAGCTGATGCAGTGTGAGAGACCGAGGGCCTCCAGTGACGAGAGAGAAGCAGTGTCCCCCCATAGGGCTCCTCAGGAACTTCTCCAAGCTGACTTTGGTTCCTCTACCTCTTCATCTAGTAGGCTTCCCACTAACCTTTTAGTTCTTTACTTCAGAGTTTTTGTAGCTGGATCTCAGTAAACATTTTTCTCACCATTGCTTCCGAAATCGCTAATGGAGAAAGAAACAGCATTAAAAAATGAACCGTAATCGACCACAGAATACAATGTGTGTCCAATTACTGGCATTACTATAGCGGCTGTTTATAGGAAATTCATTGCATTAGGATACTTGGCATCCTGACACATTACAAAACAGTAATATTTTCTCTCAGTGCTTGCAGTATGAGACAGATGCACGGCGTTTACTTACTCATTATTGGTCCATGTCAGCCGTAACCAGTTTTATCCATGATGCAGCAGCACATGTGACACACAAACAAGTAATAAAACAAAATTCTGCCAACGTGTGGTGAAGCACACAGGGGGTTTAATTTTAGGCAGCAGCGAGTTCCTCCGGAGCAGGACGGCTCCGGCCGCCCCGGCCTTCACAGCTGCTGGGCCTGCCCCACACATCACTGCGTGTAAATATGATGGACAAAGACAGATAGGCAGCATGTGGACGAGAACAGCTGGCCGGGCGAAGCCGGAGCAGGCCGGGGGGTGGGGGGGGGGGATTAACAAGAGATAAGAGACAGACGGGCAGGCCGACGGGGCAGGGGGTCATCCAGGGGGTGTCACTGCAGGTATACATAGTTGCTCACTGCGACCCAGGTCTGCTTCAGAACAGCGCAGTGGCAACTCCAAGCCGAGCAGTGGCCAGCATCGCCCCCCCCAGCCTCATGGCTCTTATTGTCAAAGATCAGGGGCGACTGCAGGATTCAATACTAAGGGGCCTGAACCTTCAGGAGGGTGGCCACTTTCAATCCGAAGCGATGCCGAAAAATCATTTTTCCGAGGGCTGAGACAGGGAAGAGGGCGGCCGCAGCTTAACCGGGATGTGGACTCTTCTCTGTCATATATGAGGACCACCAGTGTCCTCAACAGAGACAGAATGCTGGGATGGGAGACACTGCTTTCATGCTGCTCCTGAACTGCGGCGTAACTATGGGCTGGGCACTGGGGGCGCTGTGATCTCCACCCATTTTGTCGTTAGTTGGGGGGAATTATATTTTCTTGAGTTTTGATTATTGGAAGGCTGCAAAGCCCCACCCCCCGTAACTTATACCACTGCCTCTGGCTTTTTCAAGATTCTTTTAATCATTTTCATGGTGTTAATTGCATTGCATCCACGTCTAACTGCAAGGTTTTGCTCTGTGAATCTTTTGCTGGTTTCCGGTAGGTTGCTGTTGCCTCCAGTGCCAAACATTCTTGAGCAGCCGCATCTACGTGCACGATAGTGAGTGACATCCGAGTTTCCTGCACGGTGAGTTTGCCGATGGTCTCCAGGCGCTGTTAGGTAGCGCCAACACCATGCATCCACAGGCCTGCACTGGATCAGCAGTTACGGAAGTTATGGAGCACTGCATAGTTAATGAATGAGCTGTTAATGAATGAGCTGTTCTTTTTAAAGGTGCGCCATGTGATTTAGAAATGATGATATAATTCGCCGTTTATCTCCATTCCAGTCTGACTTGGATCAGATCCACTCAGCTCTTGCGCTACCTGCCATGTCTACGCACAGGGTCTTGAAGGGCTGGTTTTGACATCTTCAGCATCTTTGGTTATCATTGAGTTGATAGAATATCGTCTTTTTTTGGTCCCAGTGACCAAACAGTAGAATAATATAACTGGTTTTAATAAACTGGAGCCTTTAAGTCAGCAAATCGCTGCTCTTATACTTGCTCCAATGACACCTAAATGTTCAGGTTCTTGCATTCTGCTCTTTATGCACCAGGCCGCCATCCCGGAAAGCAGAACCCTCCATTGTCATGTGCTTTATATGCTGCTCATATGGACTCATCATATCTTCATACTTCTGACAATCAACATATGAAAATTACTGTTTGCTGTTCCTCTGTTCCTCTTTCCTTGGTGTTAGGAACCCTGTCATGGCAGCAGAACCAGAACCAGGAACCCATGTTTAGCTCTGGGGAGTTTTGCTGGCAAATATTTCATCAAGGGACTCAATTAGGAAACTGTGCCTATAAGATAAATCTGAAGTCTTGAGAGCACCGTTTACATTTATCTGCTCTCACTGCGTCTGCTGTTCAGAATTTACGTTTTTCCCTTATTTTGTTGCTGTTTCTCTACTGGGGAGGCAGATGAGGGGGGGCTTCTGTTACACATCCATCCATCCGTGTGTCCAGTTTCCTTAACGATACCAGCTAATCTTATTCCAATAGGCGACAGACTAAAATGCCGCCAGCCGCTAATCACTTATTTACCGCTTACTCTGTGTGAGTAGGTGTCCGTGATTTTGGAGCAAAGTTCATATTAAGATTTTAATTAAGTTCATGGAGCATTCCGGAATGATCCAATAGTTTGAAACCGAAACTTCATCAGGCCTCTATGCCTTCAGGGGCGATTTCTGAAGGGCTTAGATGCGTTTTTAAACCAGCGAGTAATCAGAGTCATTATAGCCCTTCGGATGTGAGCAGAGCATGACTTCATACGATGACATCATCAACCGGGAGCCGATCCTCTGATCAACATCGTTTCGGCGTTTCGTTCCTTTGCTAAATAGAAAAATCCTGTTTTTTGCCTGTTACGACTGATTTTTTACGAAATTCTGGTAGAATAACCAAGTAAAAATACAGAAATGTTACGCATTTAATGGCTAAGTGCAGCTCACCATTTAAGGAATAATTAGTGTTGACTTTAAATGAATGAGTCTTATTCATTTATTTATTACTATTGTTTTAGTGTTATTAGGCAACAAAGACCAGGCAACTCGCTGATTCTGAATAAGACCTTGGAAATCTGCCTGCGTTTCTGTCCTAACATCTCACTAGCATTTTAAGTGCATTGAATGTGACAATTCACCAAAGTGAATTCCATAGACATGCAATTCTGATCCTGTCATTCATAACTCCTGGTCTTAATCAAATACAAATTTATTTCATTTTTGTGGTAATAAATAACAGCTTTGCAAATTAAATGAATTAACTGTTACGTATATCATTCTTAATCGATACATGTAACATGTGAAACATTGGCAAATCACAATACCTTCTTTTCAAAATATTTGTATATTATAAATATTATAAATATTTAAATAAGTGTATCCGGTATCTTGTTTTGCAAATCATCCATTTAATTATATATTTTTTTTCCTTTTAACAGCAATTCTCTGCCTTAATGCAATGGCAGAATGACACCGGTCCCAGTCCCTGGTGCTACGCCTACCTCCTGCAATCGAATCCCTTCATTGTTCTCCAACAGAAACATATATCCAACGATTGGATTAAGCTGCTTGAATTTCACTTTGCCTATAGGCAGCTTAAATATGCATGGGGTCGGTCGGGCAGGGTGCCATACTGGGAAGCTGTCTTGCCTCACACCTGAAAGGTTGTAGGTTTTAATGCTGCATTTGCATGCTGGTTTTAATGCTGCATTTGCATGCTGGTTTAAATGCTGCATTTGCATGCTCTCCCTGTGTTGGCCTGCAGACAGACAGCTAGGTGACTTAATGGCTGTGCGTTACCTGCATTGTCTGCACCCTGCAATGGACTGGCCTCGTACGCAAGGCGGCCTCTAACTCGTGCCCTCAGCCGTCTGGCATAGACTCTAATGTATAATCAGCCGTATTGTGAGATGAAACTCGGCAGACGTGGGTATAAAGGTGCCGGATGAAGTGCGTTATGTCTGTATATATAACATATATCACTTGTACAATATATACACAAATATATATCCATTTTAAATTCTGGGTGATATGTGAATAGTCCAGTTAGTAGTGCAATGTGCTTATACCTTACATACAGTCACCACAACAACCATCCATCCATCCATCCACTTATAAGTGTTTATCCAAAGCCTGCAGCCTACTTCAGGAAACACAGAACACAAAGCAGGGGACACCCTGGACAGGATGGCAGCCAAAAAAATCTTAGAGTACAAAAAGTACAGATAGTACATTTTAAGTAAGAGGTCCACTAATCTGTCACAGATGTGCTGCTGGTTTTTCACTCTAGAAGCCGGGATTTGATTCGCATTTGAGACCTAAATGTTGGCCAGTAACATGCTACTCGTTCCATTTCAGTGTTGTATGTGATTGGCTTAAATTGCTTATTCTGTTAAAGATTATTTCAGTTTGATTTTTATTTTGGGTCTGGGGTGATTTTGACTAGCAGGGAAACGGATTGTTCCTATTAGTAATAAATATACTATGGAGTTTTTTATATGCCTGCCAGGAAGACTTGATTCTTGATCCAAATCCATCCAGTGTATTCTTCAGGTTCAGGTTCAGAAAGCTTAGAGGTAAGACCTTAAACAGGTAAAAAGTTATGGCATGATATCTTTTGGTAATAAATGTATGGGGCATCGTGAAATAAAAGAAAAATACACTAAATCAAAGTACATGATCAGGCAAAAGTAATTTTGTCATAATGGCTGTTGCAGTCCCACGCAGCCATCAATCCCATTAAAAAATCTCTTTATCTATTTTAATGTCGTGAAGGTAATAAATTCCATCTCAAGAATGCATGGAGATATGATCGACACTCATTTATATCGTAAAGAACCGTTACTTTTTACGAGATCTTTGCTGCTGTGAGTGCTGGATTATACGGGACATTTGCCTGACCTTCTTCAGCAGAATAAGAAACAAGCTTTAAATGTAAAAATGACCATGTGTGTATCAATGTGAATTTGTGTTCTCTTGCGCGAATTTCTAATATTTTTCTAAACGTGCATTTGAAAACTACAGAAGTCCCTGTAGAAAAGAGCTTGAATTCGATCGTCAGTCATGTTAATGGCGATACGCAGTTCAAATGCACGTAAGTTGCTGGTTATTAAACTACAAGTGACCAGAAACAGTACAACGGAGACACGTCGTTAATAACTGGGCCAGTGCAATCACGAATAAGGTTTTGAAATTAAGGAGACTAAAATGCATCCACTTTTTGCACAAAGCATATATTGTATTACTATACATATAACTGGCAACTAAATTAACACGTCGAGAACCTAATCCTTAATCCTAACTAAACCAGTTTGTGCGCAATGTAATACTTTTTGGATGTTGCAGAATGCAAAGTTTTATATAATTAATCATCGACGATAAAATAACTTAATATAAGGATAACTGCGATTAATTTGCCAGAACATTATTAACACTATTATCCCTTTATATTTAAGATATTTTAAAACGTTAAGAATACAAGAGGCCACGTGTAGCGAACTTATGAGTTGGCACCTAAGCAGAAATCGTGAAGTAGGCTCTACTGGAATTTAGTTTTATAAAATCTTTCGTACATTTGAACGATCTGCACGTTTTACGCTGCTGTGGGAGGGTGTCGAGCTCGTAACTTGTAGCCTATTTTTTTCTGAAAACACTCTCATATGTCTATACGCTGCCAATTCAGTGATGAAAATGATAACTCGATAAATCCGTCTGCTATTAAAATCTCTCACATCTTCGATTCCATGCGCGAGTTTAATTCACGTGGTGCCTTCATCCATCCATCCATTCTGCTAACGCACTTGTCGCAGGGGTGCGGAGTTGCTAGCTGCATATTGTTAAATATTATTTTATTTATAATAATAATGAAATAAATCACTGACGTTGACTCTAATAAATTGTAAACAGTTATTGTGTATGGGGGTAGGAGAGCATTTATGAATTTAGTATGGCGGTAACTACAATAATAACAATAATATTAATAGCATGTTGTTCAATTTAATTTCAGTTTAAGATTAATCTGAACAATATTTTAATAATGACACAAAATATAGATGTGGAATTTCTAAACTAATCGGTCATCGTAATCTTTCATGATTAATCATTTGCATGTTACTCATTAAGAACGTACACTGCACCTGTTTATTTAAAATAAATATTTGGAATAAAAATAGTCACGTTCCTCATCAGTCATATCATCATTCTGAAAAGCGGAGCTCCGATTACTTTCGTGTACAGGTGTTGAGGCATTATTTACATGGAGCAAGTCGGCTCTTTCTGTCGAGTTCCTACATGTGCGCCATTCATAGGATTCTAATCTGAAATTGCTCAATTTAAGGTAGGTTGTGTTGGCTAATGGATTCACCCTCCGCAGGTACGTCCCTAACTGGGACATTTTGTGACATTACATGTGACTGGCATTCTCCGAATAAACACTTCATCATCATCGCCCCGCCCCAGTGGAGCCCCGGGTGACCAATCACGCTGCACTCCAGTGCTTGACTCTCCTTGTACACTTTACTGAGTAAAAGTCACGCCGCTTTGTGAACAGAGAGAGACCCATCCATACGCAAAACACTGCCAGATAATCTGATTTCGTTTGCATGGTAAATGGAAACCTGATCGGCTAACGGAACAAGGAGGAGTGACTTGCGGCTACTCATTAAACATGTCTTCGTCCACAAGCGAAGTCATTCATTTAAATGAGATCAAGAAGGAAAGCGTGCGGGTAGACAGACTAGGGAGTGCCAAGCCACTGGCGCTGGGCTCGGTGGAGTTCAGTGCGGAGCGTCCCGTTGCCGACGCAGCCCCGTCTGAACTTATGGAGAGCGCGCCTTTGCTGGCGTTTTCCCCCGATCAAGTGGCGTGTGTCTGCGAGGCTCTGCAGCAAGGTGGCAACGTGGACCGCTTGGCCAGATTCTTATGGTCATTACCACAGAGTGACTTGCTACGCGGTAACGAAAGCATCTTAAAAGCGCAGGCTCTCGTGGCTTTCCATCAGGCTCGCTATCAGGAGCTCTACTGTATCTTAGAGAGCCACAGCTTCAGCCCGGCAAACCACTCCGCGCTCCAGGACATATGGTACAAGGCGAGGTACAGCGAGGCGGAGAAGGCTCGAGGCAGACCCCTGGGCGCCGTGGATAAGTACCGCCTGCGTCGGAAGTACCCCTTACCTCGAACTATCTGGGATGGGGAAGAAACAGTGTATTGCTTCAAGGAACGATCCCGGAATGCACTGAAGGAGATGTACAAGCAGAATAGGTATCCTTCGCCGGCCGAGAAGAGGAATCTCGCCAAAATCACGGGACTGTCGCTGACGCAGGTCAGCAACTGGTTTAAAAACCGGAGACAGAGGGACAGAAACCCGTCCGAAGCGCAGTCAAAGAGGTGAGAGAAACATAGCGAAGAGTAATAACTACACCTTCCACAGCAGAGTGTATTCAGATAATTATAACAACGTTACAAGAAAATGTGCGTGCATTGTTAGTGCCCCGTTTCACCTGCGAGTTTTGATAGAGTCTGTGAAACATACTTTGTAGATGGCAGGAATGTCAGCGACGCCAAGTTGGACAAGCAGTCATGTAAATTTCATAGGCTAGTATTAATTATTACGGAGATAAAGACTGCCATGCACGACCTACTCGGTAAAATTTTGACATTTGATGTTCCGGTGGTAAAATGTAATACACTGCTTTGCATTTGGTTCATAAATATTTGAAAATGCATAACCGCTTAATGATTTTATTAATACAAAGTAATGTGTACAATTGCGATACAAAACAATAGGCCTACCTAGAATATTCGAATAGCTGACACAAATTTGTGACTGCCAGTGTGTAGCCAGTATTTAATGCATACGTATAATGAATAACGATGAAATTTTACATTTAGTAAACTTATGCATCGTCAAATTAACAAGTAGGGCTTCTCTTAACCGGAAGTAAATCATGCCATTATAGTTTATGAACGATCACTTCTACCCAGGACTGTATATGATGCAGCTGATATAATGACTGAGCTCTGTGTCATTTCGCCGTCAGTGTGGCTGCAGGACGCCTGGTCGCGCGCGGTGACCTCTCTTTCCGCACGTGGCAGCTTTATCTCTCGCGCCTGAAACTTGATGTCATGTGTTATTCAAACATATTTCTTTGCCAGTTTGGTTCTGGAAGTGTGTCGCATTGATTCAGTCATCATTCTTGTAGTAGAAAAAGTAGCCATGAGTAGATCTTACGGCAATATGATCGTTTTTCTCTTATGAGAAATATTATTGTAATTGAAATAAACTGGAGTGATTATTTATTAAGTAAACGGTTTTTTTGTTTTGTTTATGAATTTGTTTTTTGCGTAAAGAAACCAAGAAACCGTCCGTTCTATGTAGCCCCCCCGCAAACGGGGGGTGGGGGTCTGTTTCTGTCAGTGTGTGGGGTTAGCAGCTGTTAGGGTCAGTAAAGCAGTGCAGCACGCGGTCAAGGGCACAATGGCTTTTATTATATTTGAATTCCAAGAATATTACTGTCTCCTTAAATTTTACAGCCCTAATGGTAGTGCATAAACAGCCTTATTGCTTCGTTTCTTTGGTCTGGAGTTTACATAAATGTCCACGGTCCACTTTATAGCCAAACATGGGTCAAGCAGGACCAGAGCACCCTTTGGGGATTGGGGGGTGGCAGTCCACTGTAACTTGCCCGTATCAGTGGTGCGGGGGGCTGATATAAAGCTTGTTACTGCACCCTGTGGGGCTTCCGCCGGGCCTCCTGGATCTCCCCCTCGCTCCTGCATGCCTCAGCTCCTTCTGACTTTCGGGTCGCGGTTCTGTCGGGCCGGCCCCCTGCTGGCCCCCTGACTTGCCTTTCCTGATCCCCTGTCTCCATGCAGTGAATCTGATGGCAACCACAGCACCGAGGACGAGGCCAGCAAGGGCCAGGATGATCTCTCCCCCCGGTCCCTCTCCAGCGGCTCCAGTGGGGGGGCGCCGGTCATTCAGCAGATCGGCGACATGGGGGCCGCCCCGGGCCGTGGGGGAGCCCAGCACTTCAGCGGGAACCTCTCCGCTGGCAGCACCACGTTTTTCAACAATGCCTCCTGCCTCCAGCCCAATGGCGGCTTCCTCCTGGGCAGCTTTGGCCTGGGGAACCCGCCTCTGACCTTTAACCCCTTAGCCCCGCCCCCAGGGCCGCTGCTGGGGGATCACAGCGAGAATGCCGAGTCCCTGGCCGCCGCCCCCCAGGTGTACCCCGCCTTCCCTCTATGTTCGAATGGCTTGGAGGTGAAGCTGGAGGGGGTCCCAGGAGGGGCGGGCCCCACCATGGTCACCCTGGCCCCCTCCCTTGGGCCACTGCACCTTAGCCCCAGCCTGGGCCACACCCCCAGCACCAATGACAGCCAATCACAGCTCAGATCTCATGAGAGTGTCCCACCTCTGCAACTGCCACCCACTGCTGTGGCGCCCCCTCATGGTAAGTTGATCCTGTTGTCCCATATTATAGTTGGGTTGTAGGACTGGGTAGAGAAAAGAAAGAGCCAGAGAGCAGCTCAAACACTAAAAAAGGCCTGAAGTTCTCTGGAGTCCCGGAGTTTCTCCATCAGATTGGCAGCTGCAGAAATTAATTGTCGTTGCAGCTGAAGTATAGATGTTAGGTGCTCGGTCTCTGGAGCAGAAATGCTCCGTCTAGTTTCACATACAAAATACTTTAATTGTACATTTGACCTTGAGATGTCTGCATCTGAAGATGTGAAAGCGAGGTCTGTTACAGGGACCCTAGTGGGGGGGGTCTGTTACAGGGACCCTAGCGGGGGGGTCTGTTACAGGGACCCTAGCGGGGGGGGTCTGTTACAGGGACCCTAGTGGGGGGGGTCTGGCACAGTGGCCGTTTCTCACAGCTGCTCTTTGCTTCGCCAGCTTTTCTCTGGCACGTTGTTGTCTGGGTGGGTGGGGGGGGGGGAGAGACCATGGGCACATTACTTCAGAATGGGTTCGAAGAAGGGGCGGAGCTATTTGTGGTTGGGGGAGGGGCATGGGTGTCGTAACAGCCGGTCCCCAGGCAGCGGCCGGTGCCAAGTGGGTGTGGCCTGCCGTAACGCCAGGGATCTCGCTAATGCATCCAGCCATGAATATTTTATAGAGCCACATCTACACAGCATCACTGCCAGTTACCTGCTCTTCCTCGTCGTGCCTTTTGGCTGGTTTGTTTACGCTGCTCGCTTTTTGCCCTTACAGCCGGGAGGCAAGCCGTCGGTTAGCCGAGCTCCAGATTTAAGGTAGAACAGAGAGATAAGGGTGGGGATGTTAGAGCCCCCGCCTTGGCCTGAGAGGCGCCACCTTTCCGCCTCCCAGCTCCTGCCGTCGTTTTGGAGCGACGCAATTAACTCCAAAGCCAAGGAAGAGCAATTAGGATGGATGTGTGTCTGAGAGCTGACAGGAGTGCAGGCTTTCAGGATGGCTCTCTGCTCTCTGGCTTGGGACCCCCTGAGCGCTGGCGTGAGGTGCCTGCTTCTCTGACAGCTGGGATCATTCTTCCAGTTTGCATGTGGTAGAGCACAGACATCTCCAAGGGCGTGGAGGTTAGGGCCCAGGCAGCAGGCGCTGAGGGACCAGTCACCGTGAAGGGCAGTGAAGCCCAGGACAGCCAAGGAGCGATTAGGCACTTCTGGGATGAGGTGAGCAGGATGATGGCTGCTGCTAATACAGCTTATAGCTTCTGGGATTCTTTAGAGCAGGAGTGACGACCGTGAGCAAAACGTGAATGCGGTTGTGTCACATGACAGCACAGGCAGAGCTGCGCCTTCTCTCCGCATCACGAGTTCTGTTTCTCTGCTCTACCTGCAGCTGCGGTTCCCCTCCACAATGCTGACAGTGCCCCCGGTGGTAACTCCATGTACTGCAGCCTGTCCCTGCCTCTTGCGACGCAGACCTCGGTCAAGCAAGAGCCGGGAGAGGCTGGCCTTTATGGCTTCCCTGGGGGGCTTCGCATGGACCGGAGTGACCAGCTGGCCTACTCTGCTCCCCTCCTTCCCTCATCTGCCCCCCCAAACGCCGGGGAGGCCCCGCCCTGCAGCACGGCGGCGGCGTCCCCTGGCTCCGAGCCACGGGCCTACTCGTCCCCTCCGGTGCCCAACACGCCTGGCGGGGATAGCCGGGCCTCCCCGGCCCCTCGCGGCCGTTCGTTCACCTCCACCATGCAGCAGGACTTTCTAACCGGACAGGGCAACTCAGACGCCGCTCCTGGGGGGGACAGACCCAGGGTCATGTGCCTGGAAGTGGAGCCAAAAGAAAAGGAGCTCAGCAAACTGCACCGCATGCCACTGGAGGAGCATGTGCGTGACCTCTGACCTCTGCGAGCCATGGTCAGCCTCACACTGGTGATCATATAGTACGCATATACACTCCAGGACAGTTAACAGTGCACTTAAAAGGAACTGCATCAAGAACGCAGCCACATCCAGTTGTCATTTTGATGCTGTCGAATCCTGCAAACCCTTCTCTGTCGCCCCCTTTGTTGCCTCTAACTACTTTTCTCAATCTTGTGGTGAATCACAGAGGAGAGGGTCTCTTTTTAAAGTAGTTCTTTCTTTTCTGCTGGATATTCTTTCTGGATTTTTTGCTTTTTCCCGCACTTCCCCCCAGAGTGCCGTCCCTCTCTGTTTGCCCAGTGCCTTGCATTCAGACATGCCTCTCAGGTCAATGCTGACAGTGGAATGAAAAAAATCGGCCCATTCCTGGCAGAGTGTCCGCCCCCACCCACCCGGCCCGCAATCCCACAGTAAAACATCCGCCGGCCTATTGTACAGTGTAATAGAAGCAGAACTTGTTCACTGCCTGTGAAGCGTTCCGTGTTCCGCGGCGCGTGATTGGACGCCGGATCCACATGGGCTACCTGCCAGTGTGATATATGAGCGTCGGGCCGTTCAGGAATGTGCCACTTTAATGAGCCTCCTCAAGGTTTCCCTTAATGCAAAATTGTATTTGTTTTTGTTTGTTTGTTTTGGGCTTTTCCACATTAACATCCAAAGATGTTTAATGTTATTTACTTCTGCGCGTCTGTTTCCTCCTGCTCTTCATGGAGTCTTTCTTGGGTTGCAAGCTAACATTTCACATCCGTTCTGCTAATCAACACCTTTCTCAGACACAGTGGCCACTAAGTGTGGTGACATTTATATGGTTGGATTGTTTGTTAATATTCAAAAACTACCTAGGCTTATTTTTTAATCCCCCCCCATTAAATCTTTATATTTATACTTGTCAGATGTTCATGTTGTTCCTTCCTTTAATTATCATGAAATAATGGCTTGTTGTTATTGGATATCGGAGTAGATCCTTATGCGTGAGGTAACTAAGCCAAAGACTGGATCTGTTTTAGTCTTTTTTCATTTTTCAAAAACTTTGACGGTGGCATATTTTTCTGAAGCTTTTAAGAAGGTTCTGCTTCAGGGGCGGTGGAGTGTCTCGTTGTGGCAGACAAATACCTATCTGGCCGGGCCAGACCCAGACCCAGACCCAGACCACGCTCTGCACAGTGCTGTGATTGTTTGCCCACATCTGACGGCCTGGACTTCATTAGCTCCTGCTCCCAATCCTGCTTCTTATTCAAATAAACAGCTGTGGGCTCCGTGTGTCAGAGCTGAGTGGCCAGAACCCCAGGAGCAGCACCGTCTCCTCTCATCTCTGCTGATATGCTCTGACCTGCAGCTTCCTTACACAAAATGCACTACGAATCTCTAAGATGCAAGGAAGGCGAACGTTTTTTTCCCCTCAGGTTGTTGTTGAAATCAACAAAAATGTAAGCGTCAACGTTGACTCTCAGTTGTCAAAAGCAGAATGCTGAATATAAATCAGTTCATGGAAAGTATGGCATGTAATCATTTGTTTATCTACTGAGTCATACTGGCCAAAATTATGGCACAGTGATCACACATGTGATGAATGGATGTGGTGTTCACCGGTACTGCAGGTATCACTTAAGGGGTGTCTGTGTGTTTTATTCTCCCTGGGTCTAAAGAGCATTGGATTAGGAAGAATTTCCCAGCAGCATCGACCATGTGACGCATGTGAGTCATGCCTGATTGAAAGGCAGCCAGGCCAAGGTGAGCAGGAGAAGAGCTTCAGCATTGTTGGCCTGGGAATGAGGTCCTGTAGCCTCTGGCGCAGGATTAGCTCATCGAGGGGTGTCAGGTAGGAAGGACAAGAAAGCGCAAGGAGAGAAAGAGAAAGAAGAAATGAAAGAAGATGTAATGTTGGCATGTTTCAAACAAAGCCCCACAAACCTGACCTGATAGGCCTCCAGCCCCAGGCTGTACGGCGGGGGGGTTTATCCAGGTGGCTGGAAATCCATGTCAGGCTTCAAGGCTCCTCCTGCCACCCACACACATGGACACTGACACACACACATTTATATTCATACCTGTGTGAACTCTCCATTCATTTCTATGGGAAAAGCCTAATCCAGGATATGGCAACCTTAACCCCCACTCTGCCCCAACCTTAACCATAAGTAACCAAACAAAATACAGGACTTTCTGCATTTTTAGTTTTTTGACTGCAGTCACCAATTTTTATAAAATTAAATTTCCCCTTGTGGGGACTGAAAAAATGGTCCCCACAAAGTCAAAGTAACACTGTTTTTTCCCCCCACACTGTAATACATATAACTGACAGACACAGACACACACTATAACTGACACACACACACACACACACACACGGACAGTGCGAGTGCTACCTGTGATCACATGAAAGGAGCAACATGGAAGAAAGTCTCATATCCTGCTGAGGATGTCATTATTTTGCTATTACTGTTTTCAGACAAATCTTATTTTGCTTCTGTTAAGATTAGTTTTAAATGAGTAATTGCAGATTGTTGACGATTGGATAGTTATGTGGATTGGAAAGGCTATTCCGTTGTTGATTTAGGTTGAATCCTTTAGCACTTAAAGAGTTCGACTTTGAAAATTGAATAATCTCTTGTGCGATGGGAGAGCATTTCCTGGGAGCCCTTAGACCTGAACCCACTCAGCGGGGGGGTGTATAAAGCCGCCAAAGAGCACCTGCAATAACGTTATTTTAATTAAGATATTAATTATTTACAAGTATACAAAGTTGAGGCTAAGGAAAAGTGTGAAAAGAAGCGCTATGGCGAGTTAAAGAGAATTAATCAGTTGTTGTATGAGTGTGTTTACAATTTTAAAAGTGTGGCATGAAGAGTTAGTGACAGGCTGTAAAATGTGGGAAAGTCCCTGAAGCAGGCTTATTAAAAAGGGCACCCGGCCGCCCTCGGGGCGCATGAAAGCAGCAGCCACAGCCCAGAGTAACGTGATCCGGGCAGCTCCGCACTACGCTGCACTAATGAGGGGTCAGAGGTCACGGGGCCCTCCGCTGCTCTGCTGGACATTTATTTTTCTCCGGAGAGAGTGCAACTCCCCGACTCTCTATGGCATCAGGCCCCAGGGCTGGAATGCTGGACCTTACTTAGTGTAGGCGCACACACACACACACTCACACACACACACTCACAGGTTTGTAATTATAACTTTCTGAGGACTCTCCATTCGTTTCTACGAAGAAAACTACAAAATGTTCCCAAAATGGGGACCTAAACCCCTCCCCAGCCCTAACCTTAATCATAAGTAATTAAACAAAATATGAGATTTTGGCATTTCTATTTTTTTGATTGCATTCACAGATCATGAAAAATGGTCCCCATAACATAAAAATAGCAGGTTTTTATGACATTGTGGGGGATGTTTGGTCTCCACAATGTATTATAAACATAATCCACACACACACGCACACATGCACACACACACACACACTCACACATGCGCACACATACACACACATGCACACACACACACACATGAGACACGCAAACTTCCATCTGTGTGGGATTCCCATTGTACTATGAACTAACGTGTTGACCTCAAACCATTAAAATTAATTAAATGAACGTCAGAAAGATGATAACAATAAAACGTTTTTTTGGTGCATGAGGAAAGTAGAAAGGGCATTGGATATGTATGCACACATACAGCATGCGCATATGCAGTATGCACACATACAGCATATGCAGCATGCACACATACAGCATGCGCATATACAGTATGCACACATACAGCATGCGCATATGCAGTGTTCACATATGCAGTATACACACATACAGCATGCGCATATGCAGTATGCACACATACAGCATGCACATATGCAGTATGCACACACATGGAAAATGTTCCCATCACTGCTGCACAGCCTCTTGCATGCTTAGGTCCTCCTCCTCCATCAGAGTCACTGTTCCATCTGCTCAGCCATGCTGCTCCTCGCCCCAACACGTCCAGAACTCTGATTCTCATGCTAACCTCAAATCTCACTTTAAAACAAACCTTTGCAATGCTGCTTATTCTGACGCTGTGACTCCATCTGGCTGCACTCAAATTCTCTGGCATTTTGTAACTTTATTTATTTATTTATTTATTTATTTATTTTCCCTAGATTTGTTTAATAATCGATAGTTACTATGTGTCGTCTTTTTATTGTCTTGATATGTTTCTGATTGTTTGCTATTGTGTGATGTTTGATGTTACTGTCTTTGTAAGGAATCCTTGAGTGGCATGAAATCACCCATTATTATTATTATTATTATTATTATTATTATTACTCATTATTATTATTATTATTATTATTATTATTATTATTATTAATAATAATAATAATAATAATAAAACGCAGACATGTTACAAACTAATATACTGTACACATTCCTATATATTAGCGC
>JAODKF010000045.1:729687-742142 GCA_026779585.1 Mormyrus proboscirostris | reverse complement strand
TGGACGCTACAGCCGACCTAATGATCAGCTTCGAGCCAAAATGGCTGCCAGAGCAGCAGCTGATTGCTAGGTTACATGCCCGCCATCTGCAAGTCACATGAGACGTGACTTTTAAAGTATAATGCTGTCAGTCAAAGTCAGCTGGGCCAATGTCCCTGTCAGAGGGGAACATGGGTTATCTGCAAGCAGTTAATCATTACCGGCCCATGCCAACAAGTCAGCTCTTAAGTTACAGTGACCACTGATAGACTTCTGGTCTGTCAAACGCTGACCTAACAGCACATATCAGGGTCATCATTAGACAAGCGTCTTCAGTCACACGCAAGAAGGAAAAGCTGAGAAGAAACCGGCCGTTGTTTCTGGATGGACAAAGCGATAAACGGGGACACTCACTTGCTGGCCAGTTCGCCCCCTGGTGGCAGGTTGGGAATGCTCTCTGTGGCTAACGTGCGCATCACGTGGACCAAGTCCGGCACATCCTCTTCACCTTGTTTCTTAATGATCTCTGAGGAGGTGACGACATCTGGTTAAGAGGCTCACCTGAAGTATACAGCTGGAACGTCAGACTGGCGGAAGCTAAGACACTGAAGTTTTGAGAGCGGTCAGACTTAACTCGAACCAAACGGGACAGTGGCAAAAATCACTGATGAATCCATATCCTCTTAAAATGGTCTTAATGTGCTCACATTCCCCAATATCAAAGCCATAAGCAAACAAATACAACTTTAGCAATTCAGCTGAAAATGACAGGAAATGATTCTCAAATCTCACATTCATATACGAACAGTATGCAGTAGGGGTGCGAGATACGGCCTAAAATATCATGATATTTTTCACTTTTTGAACGGTGATGGTATTAGATCATATTACTTTTTTCCACCAGTCTTGGGAAGAGTAGCATGTCCTGTCCCTTTACGTAAATAAAAAAAGCATATTAAGCACCCTAACTGCTATCACAGCTGGGTCTTACCTCAAAAAGATGACCTGTATCGTTTTCTTCATTTTTTAATTGTTGGAGTAAAAACGTGAAGTGAATGACAAGCCACTTCAGACCAAAAAAGGTGTGCGATTTCTCATGTTTAAAGCTGCTCTTACTTCATAGCTCATACTTATCTTGCAAAGGGCTGCCATGGCAGTTAAAAAAAATATACATAACAAAAGCTTAGACAAGGGAACCCAAAAGACAAGAGAGAAAAGTAAATAAGGGGACAGAATTAAAGCTAATATTCTGTTGTGAAGCAGTGCTGTCTTGACTGAAGTGTCTTATTAATAACTTATTTTTGAAAACTGCAAACCACAGATGAATTAGTGATAGTCAAACCCCTAACCCAACAGCAATTCTGCATCACTCACTGCAGCAGTGTCTTAGTCACCCTACAGATTATCTTAGTGACAGAAATGACACTGGATGAGGACTAAGCTCCAGCCATACAGATTATAATGGTAAGCACAGTGAATGACAGCTGCACCTTCGGTTTGCTACAGAAAAATCTCCTTTCATTGGTTACGTGAAAACTGCAGGATTCATCCATTAATGAAACAGGTAGAGACAGGTACAGTTATCTGACGCATGACTTCCTGTCGCACACAATTACTAATTGACATGTTCCCACCCCCAGAACATTGGAAGACGTGCTGCAAAAGCATCGCTCCCCAGCCACGGCCCTCTCAGCCCTCACTACAGAAGAGAGGCGGCCGAGGACTAAGGATTGGCAGAGCCTCACGGCGAAACCCGGGGCGTGCTCCTCAGCTGTGACCGGGGGGCTCCCAAGCCGGAGCACTCGGACACCCCTCACCCAGCCGTTCCATGTTTATGTTCCCCCATCTTGCATCCGATTCAACTAATTATCCACTCAAGCCATTTATTAGTTGAACCAGGTGTGCTGCTGCAGCTGGCGGAGCACAAATATGTGGAAGTGCTGCAGGTCTCTTGGCAGACTTGAGAACCACATGCTTAACTACAACCATGTAAAAGTTTGGGAGAAAAAGCACGTGCTGTAAAGAGAGGCCGGGGGGGGGGGGGCTCTGCATCAGACTGCAACCAGAAGCAGGATCACTAGTTCGACTGACGTTCCTTTTTGAACACACATCACCGACTAAAACTTAACATGCCTGTTCAAAACTGGACGACTTGCGTAACCGAAGAGCCTAACTCAAATTAAACAAATTATCTCAGGCCTACGAAACTAGTTTGAACTCGCAATGCTGAAGTAAATTAAATTCCCCGCATTTCCACGGAACAATAAAAGCGGAATGGCCAGTCAGACAGATCCATACGGTATATAGCATCTGAAAACCACCCACAGTGACCTGCCAAGTAATTCACATCGGCGAAAACAGATTTGGCGACGTAACTAACACAAGCAACTTGAGACATACATTGTGGAAGAATATTTTAACAGATTTAATAGAAAACAACTAAAGTCTATTTGGATTAAAGCCAAAAAACCAAGAATGGTGTAAGAGGTTAGCACACATTCCGGGGTGGAAGAGCACAGATAGAGACATGCAGCTTGACTTTACACTCCTGTGGACATATACAGAAGACTGAAGACTTAATGTACCAGCAGCGGTTTTAACACAAAGACTTTCTCGACATCCAAAAGGCTTCATTGGCGTGTGGTTTAATGCGACTTTACTGCAGCCACAGATAATGAATGCTAACCCAAATAAAACCACCAAGCTGTGAACAGGGATGGTGTTTCATTGCAGAACAGCCATGTAAACAGAGTCTGCACATCCCACAAACCAAGGAAATCCCTGAAGTCAAATTAAAAAAGTTGTGCAATTAGTCGTCACAATACCTGCAGTTTCACACAGAAGAGAACACGAATGTTAGTCATGGTGAAAATGTAATCAGCAAAGGTTCCCATCTTGAGGAAGGAAACAAACTGCGTCACGCGCAAGATCTGAAGGCATAAATGTGAATATAATGAATTAAACGTGCATTTTTACGTCTTGAGAAGCCCATAAATAGGCACTTTGAGAACCAGATAAAACATCAGCGAACTACCAAAGCATAAAAATCCACAATTTACAAAATAAAAAGTGGGGGAAAGGCATGTTTTGCTACTGGAGTTACAGCAACTTTGATGACTCACCAAAAAATTAACTGTACAATGCAAGGAACAAATTGCAGAAATTCTCGTGCTTTGCTGCCTGGGATATCACTGCACTTCTGATGAATGACGCATTGTATTATTCTGTAATGTCTGGTCTTTCTGAATAACATTTTCTATTTGCTTAATTTCTAACCGAAAAGGAACGAACGAAAGGTGATGACCTTTAAAATGAAGCCTTTAACTACAGGAAATGAGACACTGAAATGGAAATGTTTGTTGCACTTTCGTAACATACACTTATCGTAGATGACAACCGTTTTCTTCTCTAATACAGAAACAACCCATGCAGATGTCTACAGGAATTAACATATTTTATGATTATACAGCTGAACTAAGTCCTCTCAACATGACAACATCTCAGTACGACAGCTACCCCCCTGCTACCCACACAGCAGTGCAGCTTGAACTGATCTACACTGATCAACCTAATTGGACCTTAAAAATGTCAGGCTTAATTACGGCTGCGAAGGTACACGTATTCGTCAGTCGCCGTATGGCTGCTTCCATTGACGGTTTGGAAGATAATTAAACGAACAAACATCTCTTGCCAAGGGCAGAAGCTAAACTCACAAGCAGACATTCAACACAGAAAACATGCCATTATGCTATTAATGGCTTTGAGCTGGTCATGGTCAGTAGCAGAGATGGTGGTATTTCGACGGAATTTATTTCATTATGATTGTCATTATTCAGTCTTATTTGAATCTTTTAAATTTTATTCTTTATTTTAATAGTCTGCAAAGAAGCATCTCTGAGGTTCTCATTCAGACACATTAACAGATGAGCCGTCTTTGGTTTACAGCTGCTCCTAATTGTCTTTGCAGCTTTAATAATAAATAAAGAAAAACATACTGTTTTGCCAGGTCTACTGAAGTTACATGGAAGCATGAACCCAAAGCTGAGGTTTGTGCTGAACCTTCTTGTGCTGATACCCCCTTAGGGCTGATGGGCATGAGCCTGCATTGCACCTCATCTTACATCTTCACAGGGCAGCATTTTGTGGATGTTACACAAGTACAGCGGCTAGACACTATGCGACAGGGGCTTTACCTTCCACTTTGCTTTCCAGGTACTTATCCAGCTCTGCCTCTTTCCTCACGGCTTCTGGACAGATCTTGGGTGCACCAGGAAAGCAGATCAGCACCACGCTCATGTTGTCCCGGCTCCCCTGTGGCAAGAGGGCAGAACCAGCTCAGTCCGGCCCTTCTCTGCTCCAAGTGACCATCAGATTTTAGCAAAATGGCACCATTAAACATGCATGCATTCTGCTGGAACGGCCTGAGGGTAGAGCACCGAGTCTGACTAAATTACCCAGATCCACACACTGTGGCAAGAGAGATACTGATGTCTCCTTTTTTATTGGGGTTTTGTTTTGCAGGCCACAAACCAGCCCCTTCTTTGTTTGTAACATGAAGAGCAAAACTCTAAGTGAATTCACTTCATTAAACAGCTCCTGCTACTGCAGGAACGATTTTTAATTTAAAAAAAAATAATACGACAAACCATGTGCAGCCACAGACTGTGTTTGCTGTAGGAAACCATATTTTGAGATATGCTGTATGTCTGACTATTACCCAGAAAATCAGAAGCTTTCACTGAATAGGACACCTGAGGCCGTTTACCTTGTATAGACAGGTGTCCACTATCTCATTGCACACTCTCTCTAGGTCCTCAGTCACCTCCAGCCTCGATCTGACAAAGTCGCACAGTTCCTCGTTGGCCATGACATCCCAGATGCCGTCGCAGGCCAGCACGATGAACTCGTCAGCGGCCTCCGATCTTTCGATCTCATAAACTTCGGGCTCTGGTGACACCAGCTGCTCTGTGGGGCCCTTGCCGTGGACGCACTTGTAGTCAAAATCTCCGAGGGCCCGCGACACAGCAAGGGAGCCGTTGACACGTTGGATCATGACGGAGCCGCCGGCATTCTGTATGCGCTCCTTCTCCAGCGGGTTGCTGGGCTTATGGTCCTGCGTGAAGAAGTGCACGCGGCCCGCGCGGCTCAGCAGGCCGCGGGAGTCGCCGCAGTTGATGAAGTAGGTGTGCCGCGGTGAGATGAGCACGCCCACGGCGGTGGAGCCGCTGCGGTCGGCGCCGTGCTTCTTCTCTGAGATGGCGCGCATGTGCTCGTCGATCTGCAGGAAGCCGGTGCGGATGCCGCTCTTGACGCTCTCCACCGACGGCTCCCGTTCACCTCCGCGGAAGTCCGGGTTGCTGGTGATGTGCTCCAGCAGGTGCTCGCAGCAGTAACGGGCTACCTGTGAGCCGGCGTGCCCGTCGTACACGGCGAAGAAGGACCAGGGGTCCAGGCCGTTGGGCAGCCCGATGACGGCCGTGTGGGCGTCCTCCATCTCCACCCGCCAGCCCTGCATGCTGCTCAGGCCGTAGCGGAGGCCGTTGCCCTCTCCGTGAGCGTTGTGCTTCTCCATCTTTGGCTTGTCCAGGAATGCCCCCATTGTCACCTCCTTCTAGTCAACAAAGCAAGAATGAACAAGCAGATAACTTTTAGCCAAGTATCAAGACTTACCATTTCACTTAGAATACAAGAACCTACTCTTAAGCACTTGACAAAAAAAAAAAAATATATATATATATATATATATACACTTCTGCTCATAACAAAGGGATTGAACACCTCAGAAAACAATTCACACAAACTTACCACCTTTAAAAGACAGCACCCCCTTATTACTACTGAAAAGTAAGATACATTTACCAGGTACAAGAAAACCGCAAGCATGAAATGCGACACCAAGTCATCCCACAATCTACAACGTGATTACATATTTTAAATATGGGAAAAAGGTGCTACTGGGAGGGAAGAAACATTGAAAAGCATTCTCAGGCTGGCTCCCTTACCAAAATTGAAATAAGGTCAAATTAAAGATGAGAATGACAGCGATCGGTTGTGGCGATGACAGCTGTCATGCGGTGCTATCAGGGGGTGGGAGGCCCGCGGTTAATATGCCAAACAAATGCAGATGCGTTAAAACAGTGAGCATTTATCAGTTAAAGATAATATTCGGCAAATTGCTGATAGCCGAGAAAGTACATCCTTCAATTCTGTCCGGATACTACCTATTTGCTGGTGACAAAAACAACCAAATGGCAGCCGTAAAGTTTGGACACCATTAAACATTAGGCAATATGCGACAGATATGCTGACCAACAAGCACCTAATATTAAGCAAATGATAGATTTTCGTAATTAGTCGATAATCACGTTAATCACACAATTATTAATAGAAATGAGAAAGGTAAAGGCTAACGTCTATATTGACTGAGCGAGTGAACGTGGTTACTCAGCAGGCTAGCTTAGCCGGCTAATTCAGCGCCGCTCCGCGTACACATATTCACGCACTGCTGTGTAGTAAGAACTGGCATCGGGCTTGGACTGATGCTCTAGTTAAGCCCGGTGTGCGTCCCTCTCCTCGCCCTCCCTGTTTCTCCCTCTCACACACCTACACACACGGCCCCGCGGAGGCAGGCCCCGAGCCGCGGTCCCTCAGGCCTCAGCGCCGCCTGTCACTCGGCTCCTTCCCCGCGGCCTGCTCATTCACGCTCCCTTCCCACTGCGGCCCCGCGTTAGCCAGCTAGCCGCGGTACTGCTGACTTACCCGAATCTCAAACGAATTTATGCGTTAAAAAAACAAGGGGGAAAAAAGAAAAAAAAGAAGCACACAAAGGCGGCGGGCTGGATAAGTAAAGCGGCTGTGGTATAGCGACGGCGGAGAGAAACGCCGAGAAAGAGAGACGGACAGAAACCGCCGTCAGCGCATTTAAATCGAAAAAGAGACCGGCTCTCCGCTATGGGTGAGCCTCACTCGCATCACTTCGACCTCTAAGGCGACAAGAAAACGCTCTGAAAGGTCATTAGCTGGTGCCCTGGTTAGGTTTTAGGCCGGCGTGTGCTCAGGTGGGGGGAAAAAAGCCCTAAGCTCGGAGCTCTACCCCAGCGTCCCTGTGAGAAAGCCCGCAACCGTAACCTCCGCAAAGTGCGTAAGGTGCGTAAGGAGCGTAACAGTGGCTCCGAGACCCGGATGTACACACTGCAGGCCGTAGGCGTGAAACCATTACATCACCACGAAGGCGTATAAATAGATCGCAAGGATGTCGTGGTTGTTGTCAACAGAAAACCCATGTACGGGGAGATTGTGGTGTTTCTGCAGCAGCAGCAGCAGCAGCAGTACAGCATGTTAAGATTTGAAACGGTGTTCTAACGATGGCAGTGCTGATATTCGAGTCATTTCTGAAATATTAATACTAAAACTATTAATAAATGCTTGAAATTATATACACTGGAACTGCAGTAAATTATGAATATGTTAAACGTTTGTTCGACTACGAAATATTTTAAATCGAGTGTAATGAATTTATCAAATCATTCTTGTTCTCTGTATCACAAATGTATAATGTTTTCATGATGTGCCTTAAGTGGGGCACAAAAATGCTTCTAGTAATCTTGTATAAAATACTTTTTGGCCCAGATTTTTTGTCTTCCAGGTCGATTAAATGTTTTATGTCAAAAAATCAATATATCAGTTAAATAATTTTAATACTTAAATTGATTGTTGTTCATTATATAATTAAATTCAAGAATTGTTTGTCCATTCTAGGGGTGCACTGATCTACATTTAAATTAATTTTAATCAATAAATCAATAAATCAGTTTTAAAGTTAAACTAATTGCTTCGCTTAAAAGGTTGCAGGCAGTAATTTGGACATTTCAGTAGTGTACGCTGACTTTTTTTCTTCTTCATGATAACAGTATCACAGTGTACCTGTATTAACCCTGCCGTTCATTCCCAGTAGCTGCCGTCCAGTGGGTCTGCATATTTACTGAACCGCTGCTGTCTTACTATCTGTGCCTCCTCCTTTTGCCTGATTGGAGGTGGCAAGCCCCTCCTCTGGATAGTCGGCCATTCACTTGACTGCACCAGATTCATTGACCCGTATTGCGATGCTTATGGTCACTGTCCCATTGTCAATAAGAAACCGTGGTAAACGACCACTCAAAACACCTGCCAAGCAGCTAAGCAGCACTGGAGCTTTGGATGCTGACTTATGACTTCCACTGATACCCGTCACCTCTCAAAACACCTTCAGTTGCCTGTTTTAATAACAATATCCGTAGCAGTTTACAATACTATTTCAGTTTTTTATTTGCTTAAAATCCCATTTTATTGACTACTGTTCAGCTCATGGCCTTCTACTTTCTGTGTTTTTGCACCTTAACACAGCAGTTAGACGTCATTTAAGTGTATTCAGCATGTTATTGTTGTTATACAGTATGAGGTAAGCTGGTTATTAGTGTATAGTCTTAGGAATTACCACAGCAACTTTAATAAATGTTTAATATGAAAATGAAGTTGTGTTCTATTGTGAGTTTCTGGGATGTATTTGGTTATAAGGGTGTGTCAGTAGCTGTTAAATAATCCAAGTATTTCTTAGGAGTTTTGGGGAGAATTTTTAGAATCATATATATGTATATAATTTGCTTTCACAACCGGTTTTATCCTCCGGTGAATGCCTGGACCAGTGTACATTGGACACAAGAAAGATGGGATCCACACTGTAGATGGGATCCAGTCCATTGTGGAGCAAACACACAGACACACACACACCTAGACTAACACACGCATGTTTGTTTTCCTATATTTTCGGGGACCATTCATTCATTTCTATGGGAAAATGCTAATCCCAACAATGACCCCCCCACTAGCCCCATCCTTAACCATAAATAACCAAACAAAACCCAGGAACAAAAAAGGGTCCCCATAATGTCAAAATAACAGGATTTAATCACATTGTGGGGACCGAATGTCCCCATAATGTAATATATACATGACCAACACTGAGGGACACACACAAAAACACTCTCACACACAAACAGCAGCGGGGTTTTCAGTAGCCTGACTGCTGCTGTGATCCAGCATTTGAAAATGGGGGCATATACAGTATAGAAGAGAAGTGCAGTGCTCACAGATTAAATTCTTTTTCCCAAAGACTCCTAGGTACACCTGCTGTAAAACAAATGGCAAGAAGAGGATTTGAGAGCGTAGAAACCTGGAAAAAGCCAAACCATAAGATCTCTGTACAAATGGGACTAGGATGTAACCTGGAGCTTCCAAGCAGAGGTTTCAGGCAGCAAACTGACTTTCCATGATGCCCCTCATCAGGCCTGGCAGCCATGTTTAAATACAGACAAATTTTCAGCCAAAGATTAGACATTGAAATACAGGATGCATCCAAAGTGCCATTCCCAGTTTTTTAATGCTTAGGAAAACAATCCACTTACCCTTGCCTTGCCTTCACTTTGTTTGAAAACTGAAAAATACGTTCTTTTTTATCCATGACCTTAATTCTGTCCTGTACACAACAAGTTAAAAGCTTGTCTAACTCAAATCTGGAACAAGCAAGTGTATTCCAATACACACATATATTAGGGTACTGAGACTGGCTATAGCTCCTTTCTGCTGTGATCTCTCTCTGGAAACCCAGAAGTGCTTCTCTGGAAAAAGGGGAATGTTCAGCGAGTCCTGGCCCTCTGTACGTAAGGCATCAGAGGCGGGACACCTTACTTCATTTGTTCTGGAAGCTAAACCATGCATTTTCACAAGACTGAGGCAGATTAAGTTTAAGAGTTTTAGTTGAACTTGCCATCAGTTCTACATACATACTGTAACCCTTCAGAACAAACTAATACAATTATCTAAAGCATTGTTTCCCAACCCAGTTCTTGGGCAACTGCAGATGGTCCATGACATTTTTGCTTCCTCCCAGTTCCCTGCTAGACAGTCCACATTTTTGCAAAAACTGGGCCCCAAGGACCAGATTGGGAAACACTGTTCTAGATAAATAATATAAATCATTTCCTGTTTTTTTGGAGATTAAATTAAATTAATTCACACTTCATCTCCTTTTATGCATCAGGATTATGGGGTTGTGGGCTGGTCACAATAATGAATGAAGCGGATGTTCAGATCTGCTTATCAAAGCACAGATTTGTCGCTGGGTCTCTGACCCCTTCTGAACTGCAGTGATGCTGAAACAAAGCCAGACTCATTGTGCCCATCATCAAAAACACGAATGTAAAGGAGAAGTGTAGAGGCATGAAAGGTGACTGACAGCTGTCTTTGTTTGGGCTGATAGCTGAAGGCCAAAACAGACTGTATCCAGACTGTACCATATCTTAGAGTACAAACACCAGTACCATTCAACACAGAAAAGGATTCTGGGTACTACAAAGATGTCTTACGCTGCACATATACACCTGCTTCCTGTATCTCTGCACCACTTTTACACCCAAACATTCATTACATGTATGATTAAAATTAATTTACATTTAATTTTGTACCAGCTCCCCAAATGAACAAACAGCTTAATTCTGATGTGTTGAATGCTGCTTATCTGAACATGATGCAATTGGCTTCATAGTTCTTTGTGTGCCATAAGTTAGCTAAAGGTGTGGCCACAGAAATATCACCTCATATTCGCAAAGTACACCGATCAGAACTCCTTCATGAGGATCCAGAGGCGGCGTACGCAGAGCCATCAACCTTGTGCTACTCAACATCTTTGAAATCCTCCCAAGCACTGGGTTCACTCTGCAAACGCTGCTAATATAACATCTCACACCTCTGACATCTTTTCTTCTCCTCAGAAGTGAGGCTTGAGATTTCGGGTTTCTTACATGGCAACCCTATTTACTTCACATCAAATGATCAAGGTTGTGTGGCAGCGATGCTGTTTTGTGTGATTATTTTGTTGGCAAATACACCGGCGGTGGCTGGCGCTCCGTCTGACTCCATCTCTTTGATACGACTGTGTTAAACGAAGGACCCCATTTGTTTTACAACTATTCATGTCTCTTTCCTGTCTTTTTCTGGTTAATTGGCTTCTCCACCGCTTGCTTTCTGACGTTCCTCAGAGAATGGGCACAGAGCGGCGCCGTTATATGCGAGCCTCGCCATTATAGTGGCTTTTCAATGTGCTGTATTCTGTGCCGCCTGCGTCGCCTGACCTGGGGAGTAAATGTGCCTTTTGTGGCACCGTGGAAAATATAGCTTGCGAAGTAATTAAAATTCTATCTTGAGAGACATCTTGTTGCCACTCGAGCCCAAACACTCGGCACTAATCGACGTCGTGGCACCGTCCCTCATTCTCCTGAAGGTTAGTCCTGCACTGTGGCGTCTTTAAGAGGCCAGACCCAACGCCTTCATGCGGGCTGGACCTGCTTTGCATCCCCTCAAGATGAAACTGTCACAGTGAAAAGCACACAGCCCTTCTAGCGCTACTGAGGACAGACCTTCTGATATTTCCTGACCTGGAACATTGTTCACGGGGACGAGTGGGACTGTACGTAAGGAGCTGTAAAGGAGGCAGATGCCAGGTGATATGAATGGAAATTCTCGTGTCGTGCAGACTGAAGAATTTTCAAAGGCTTCCCAGCCTTCCGGGGTCTGAACAAGGGGCGGAGCTGTAACAATGTTCTCTGACTGCTTCGATGTCAGGTGGTGAACATCTTTGAAGAATGTGGTTTCCCTTCTTTATGGTTGGAATTAGCCGTCAATGCTGGCTGCCAGCGTGATTCGAGCTCCGACAGTCTCTGTTATGTCCATCTTTATGGACTGGCAAGCTTTGGAGTCAACAAATAACCCTAAAAAGCAAAATTATTATATTATATTATATATTATTATTATCCAGTGACATGCAGAAGTGTGATTGACCTGTTTTTAATTATGGCTGAGCCCATATCAGTGTATTTGTGTATTAATTATTATATAATATTATTATAACTTGTGTTTCCGTCACCATTCCAATGACTTGCGCACGACTGCAGTCTTGTGTTTAATCCAGAAGGAATGCTTTGTTTTCCTTTCTGTCCTGGTCCCAGGCGATAGAAACATAAGGGCAGGCGTGCCCTTTGGAAGAGAGCTGTTCACCAGGGAGCACACAGGGGAGCGATGGAAGGCTGCTGCCCCCTAGAGGACATTGAAGTGAACTGTTAAAAGCACATTGCAGAGATCGACAGTTAGGAAAAGCCACACTTCTATTGCTATTTTTAAAAAGGTGTGCATAGAAAAACAGAACGGAGGAAAGTCACGGGTCAAACTGCAGGCACTCATGCTGTCTGCTCTGCTGTCTGCCGTATACACAACCCAGCTGCCAGGCTGGAAGCCATTCTCTGCTGTGTGGATGTGAATGTGTGTGTTTGTGCGTATGTCTATGTGTGTGTCTGTGCGTGAATGTATATCTCAAATTCAAATTTTAATTGTCACATACACAGTCATACACAGTACGATATGCAGTGAAATGCCTTAGACAACTGCTC
>JAODKF010000045.1:708683-723937 GCA_026779585.1 Mormyrus proboscirostris | reverse complement strand
CCCCCCCCCCCCCCCCCCCCCCCCCCCCCCCCCCCCCCCCCCCTTGGAGCCACATGACACCGTCAGAGAGGAAGCTGACAGCCCTCATATTGTAAGAGCAGCAGCTGCAAAGGCTTCTGCCACTGCTGTTGTTGTTACACTGTATGTATAATAGCATGTGGGCTTCCCTATAGCCATGTTTCCTATCCATTCCACGTCTTTGCTCCCTCCCAGCACCCGTCTGCGGGTCCCTGAGGACCGGATTGGGAAATGCTGGCTTATTGGAACTGGCTAATTAAGCTGCACCCATTCCTGATACAAATAACTAATTACTGTGCAGCCTCCAGTGACAAACACTGGCGGCTGGCCGGTCATACATAAGAGGTTAGTGAGTTTCTTCTTGAAACCATCATGGGATGGTCAACCTCAAGTGACTGTGAAGTAAGGAACAGGTTCAGTGCTGGAGTGGTAGGACACACAAGCCTACAGGAAGGGACCTGATCACCCAACATCAAAAGTCGATCACCTAAAGGAAAGTAGCAGTAATTATAGCATTAAAGAGTGAACCGACCCCCATACGAAAAGCTGTGGTTTCAAAGTGAGTTTTTGGACAGTCTGCAGTGCACATGCGTAACACTGTGACATGACATGAATCAGGGCCAGTCTATCACTGCCCCTGCGACGTGATATTATTTTGAGCCGTGTGACATGGTGTGATTTGGGGTGATTTTCAGTTTAGAAATTTTCTTTAAGGAGCATTAACATCAGGGTGTGTTTTTAAAACGGTGCCCTGAATGATCCTGGTTGTTTGTCCGCATAGCTGTTTCCTCAGGGGCAGGAAAGTGGGGCAGACTCTTCTTCCCTGGGTATCCTTGAAGAAGAGGAGGCACAGGATGTGCTTCTGAATAGAGTCCATGTCCATAAAATATCTAAGGGGGCAGAGTCTGACCTGCTACCAGCAGTAATAGTCTGATCATTTTGTTTCTTCCAACACTTGCAGATCAATGCACCAATTTTAGTGTACATGGCGCGTGACTCTGGGTTACAATGATCGTAAGGAATCCACTTCTAACTGACCCTTGAGTGATACCTGTCTTTCAAGTGTCATCTACAGTGCTGATCTCTGTACATGCTCTCCTTCCAGTGTCACACACACTGGTGATTCCTGTGCGCGCTCTCTGTCTGGTGTCGGGTACACTGGCTCTTGCTCTGATTGTGTGCTGGCTTGCAGTCTGGAGCGGGAAATGCAGAAAGATGCCCCTTTTCCTCACTTATTCTGTGTCTAGGCCCAGGAGGCCTCTTCCTTTGAGGTGACGGGTTCTGTTGGCTGTTTCCTGCAGCACGATGGGCTTGGAATCCCGCCTCCCCCAATGCATCAGGTTGTGTCCCCATGTTCTGTTAGTCTGGAAGTCAGAAGAGGACCTGCATAAGACCTCCTTTGTTGCCCGTAGAGTATGGCTGCGGGTACGATGAGAGGCCGGCTGCGGTGCGGTGTGCCAGCTCCAGTCACCGCATACTCTTTGCCAAAGGGTTAAGGCAAGTGCTGCTAATTCAGCAGTTTGTACCAGAGCTTTTTTTGGCCAGGAAATGGGTCATTGCACTATTAATTGCTGGGATGTGAAGAGTTCTGAGTGGATGGGGGCCTACCTGTGCCTCCTCCAGGTGGAAATGAGACCTGAACATCAGAGGAGAGCACAGTGGTTGGAGATCAGCAGTAGGTGGGGATCAGAAGTAGGTGGGGATCAGCAGTGGGTGGGGATCAGCAATAATGGATGTGTGTGAAGCAGTTCTTAACATGGCCCTTAAACCCATGTATTGTATTATCATTCAAAGCCAAAGACTACGGTTAGTTTATAGTGCCCCTAGTGTTTGTTTTTCGTGTCCCATCCACGTTACCTCCAGCTTCGGCCCAGTCCCAGGGGCTTGCTGGGATGGGCTGATGGAGCTTAGGCTTGACAAGAAAAAGTCGCGTGGGGAAATGAGGCTAATTAATGAGCGGCAGAGATCTCCTTTGCTGAGCTCCACACAGTCGCGTCTCCCTCTCAGGTCCATGTCCCTCCTCGCTGCGGATGCCTGCTGTCGCTCCCTCAGCACGTGTCTCTCCGTGTGTCAGCATCTGTCCCCCCCCCCCGTTGTTGGCCCATGTCCTGCTTACAGACCCTGTACTTAGTGCCGCTCCTATGATCGGCAGGGCACCAAGCTCCGCGATCTGTGTAGCTCTGACTCCCATCAAACAGCCCTGTGTTACTGCTCTGTCTGCCTGTCGTCTCTCACCACCTTCTTCCACAGTTCTGCCCACCAAGGTCTGAAGATCTATCGCCCCTCAGTGCCAATTAGCACCCCGCTAATATCCTGTAACCTAACTTGGGGTCATGCATAGAGACTGAAATGTCAACCCATGTATTAACTTAGTTCTGTCAACTTGTTTTTGTTTGACTCTTCTGCCGGCCCCTGGAGGATGGGCTCCCCCTTTGGGTCTGGTTCCTCCCAAGGTTTCTTCCTCCTAGGCAGTTTTTCCTTGCCACCGTCGCCTTCGGCTTACTCACTGGGTGGGTACTTATGTGGCAGAAATGTAAAGCACATTGAGACAATGTAATGTTGTGATAACGTGCTATATAAATAAAATTGCATTGCATTGCATTAACAGGTGGACATTAGTGAGGTTTGAAACTGTGCTGGCTGATGTGCTGTGAGGGCCAAACCCTGTGCGTACACGCAGGGAGACTGTGAGCATGCATATTAAAGCAGCACAGGGATACCGACGCACACACACACACGCACACACACATTGAGACACACACACACTCAGACACACACACACTCGGCACTCTGCCGCCTTCTCTGATGTGGGCTCCGTCTTCCCGCCTGCCAGCCTTTCGGGCTGAGAGTTCTGAACCGCGACTAAACGAGCGCAAGAGCGGCGCCAACTGGATGGACAGTGGCCCATTTAACCACCGTCCCAGCCGGGGTCACTAATTTTGTCTTGTGCTCCACACAGTGAACTCCCACTGCTCCGTGACCCTTCAGCTCCCCCTGGAGTCCACGAGAATGTGGGAAGCTCAGTCTGTACCATCTGAAGCTACCAAGCCGCCCTCATGCCCTTCGTAGAGATACGTGACCTAAGTCACGGTGAAGCTTCTTCTCAGAGATTAATTCCTGTGGACAAAGCATGAACTCAGCAGCAAGAGCTCATTGTGGTGTTGATATTGTCAGCTGCTGGTCCCCCCCCATATCCTCATCCTCTCTGCCCTATCAGAAGGCTGTGGCAATGCATCATGGGTATTCCCAGCCTGATAGAAAAGGCCCATAGCCTATTCCGCTGCGGGATGGTAAAAATACCCTTTTCCCAGATGGCCTCTGAGTGAGATGTAGGACAGCGGCGTCTGGGACCCGCAGTGGATTTAATACTTCCATGCTGACGCAAAGCCTCTTTAATGCTCACTGTTAGCTGGCTCTTATATGTTACGGAGCAATTATTCCTCCCCACTTATCTCCTCTAGAGCAATTTGCAGACATCGTATATTAGGCAGAGCCCTCGTAAGCAGTACACCATGGAATGTTTCAGACGAGTTAAGAGCTTTCGGTATTGATTGGGGAAGCACAGCCTTTCTGCAATATGCGCAGAGCGAGCTGAGCACCCAGCAGCTCCTCCTCCTATGCGCTCCTCCGCCTCTCTGCGCTCTTCCGCCTCTCTGTGCTCCTCCTCCTCTGTGCTCCTCCACCTCTCTGCGCTCCTCCGCCTCTCTGCGCTCCTCCACCTCTCTACACTCCTCCACCTCTCTGCACTCCTCCTCCTCCTCTGCGCTCCTCCACCTCTCTGTGCTCCTCCTCCTCTGCACTCCTCCACCTCTCTGCGCTCCTCCACCTCTCTGCACTCCTCCACCTCTCTGTGCTCCTCCACCTCTCTGTGCTCCTCCACCTCTGCTCTCCTCCACCTCTCTGTGCTCCTCCACCTCTCTGTGCTCCTCCTCCTCTGCGCTCCTCCACCTCTCTGTGCGAATCTCTGTCATGGCGTCGTTATCCAAGGGACCACAGCGGGGCGCTCCGTTGCCTCCGGCCCAGACCAATTAACCTTGACACCCCTCACCCCTCCGCCTCCTCCTCCATGTGGCCTTGATTCCAGTCTCTTTCTTTCCATTTCTTCATTTTTCTTCTCTCACTTTTACGGTGATCAGGGAACGTGGTCTTTGCCCGGTTCATGGGATGGTCCCCATTCTGAAAGCACAGCCAGAGTGCGAAGGGTTGCAGAGTTCACGCAAGGGGCAGGCGTTTGGGAATACCCTGTCCACTGTGCTCTTAAGCAGCAATCCCCTTCCTACCTTTGTCCATCACAGATAATCCTCTGCGTGTAACTCGCGTTGCTGTGTTTCCCACATTTTCCTGCCCAAAAAATCTACTTCACACTCTAAGCCTATTTGAAATAACACCTGCAGTGAAAACACTTTTCCATTCCCTGAGCTAATTAGGAAACAATTTGAAACATTGGTGTAATAGTGGTTTTCAAGCCAGTCTGTGTTGTGTCAATGGGCATTTGGGTATGATTTGCTGTAATGTTCACTCTGAAAATAAGGACAGCAAAGGAAGTGAAATAAACTGTGACTGACTGAAGGACCTGTGCAGTGCAGGTGACTGGAGAAGTTAACACAGCTCTGTTATTCCTAGTATGAGTGAAATCTGCTCCAGGGTTTGTTAATATATTTATTTATAATTATGTAGCTGATGCTTTTATCCAAAGTGATGTAGAGTGTGAGGAAGCAGTGTGAGGAGACAGTGTGAGGAAACAGTGTGAGGAGACAGGCTTAAGGGGCTCATGGTGACATCACTGTACCATCTGCAGGATTAGAGCCAGCAACCTTCCGATGACCAGCTCATTGTCTTAGTCGGATGGGCTACACAGCTTATCCAGTACAGAGTGAGTCTGTCCCAGACGGCACAAGACAGAGCTCACCTAGGAAGGGAGGCCACTTTGAGGGTAGTGTGGAGACAACAGCTCAGCCAAACATATGTTTGTGGGGCGCAGTAGGATCCTGCACTGCCTGTATGAGCCCAGGGACGACATGCAGGCACGTCAGCTGACAAACACACACACAAACATGCGCACATGTGCGGGGGGCGTGAACCACCCATTGCTTAATTTGGATTCATTCATCCGCTCAATTAACAGACCTTTGTATTTAAATGATTAAATTGAAAGTTGTGCCCCCCCCCAACATCAGATGCCCTCCAGTGCCATGGCATAGAGGCGTTCATACAGCATCACCAGCTTCACGGAAATGTTTCGTAAAAGTCAAGAACTTCTCCAAAGGTGAAACATGCACCAGCTCCACATGTTCTTAGAACCCTTACGTGCCAGTGCAGGAAAGAAAATCTAACCAGTTAATAAGCTGCATATATGCATCTAAAATGCAGCAACAAAGTGACACAATATAGGCTTCCAGTTACCAAAAACAGCAAAGGAAAGATGGACAATGTTTAAGAAGCTGTAATCACTGGAGGTAGACTGCCTGGTGGATCCGAGATCTTCACTGGCCATTGACAGCCCACTGTGCGAGTGCGAGTGTGTGTGTTTGTGTGTTGAGTGTGAGAGTGTGCGGCACCCCTCTCAGAGCCTGTCACTTAGTGATTCAAAGAACGAGATTCTGGATGTGATACATGACCATGACGGGGTCCCGCCCTCCTCAGGAGTCACTGGTACTGTCCAGGCAGGCTATGGCGGCACTTTGAAGGAGACATTAAGCATCTTGTCCCCATCCTGCTGTGATCATGCATATCAGTGGGATGCTTTGGTCCCGTCTCCTGATTCCCAGGCCTCCTTGATGTGTCTCACTTTCAGCAGGAGGTCCAGCGAGGACATTTTCAAAACTGAGAGTGATCTTTCCATCTCCTCTTTTTCAGACCAGAGCTACTCCTTCCAGCAGGAGGTGTCCCATCTCCCTGGGGGGGTGAAGCGTGAGGAGCAGAAAACTAGTCCGCTGGGCAACCGAATCGCTGGCCTGGAATCGCATGGCATGTTCGGCACTGACTCGGGCATAGAGATGACCCCCAGCGACCCCATCGACGTTGCCCGGGACCTGCTGGAGTCGGACAAGACAGAGGCTTACAACTACATGGACGTCAGCTGCCGCAAGGATCCGCCGGTGGGGCAGCCGCTGGCCCTGGATGACTGGGAGCGGGTCAGCGCCACCGCCTCCAACATCTTGCTGGACAAGGACCCCTATGGAAGGGACCTGACAAAGACCCCAGTTGCCCCGGCTAACACTGGCCCCAGCCCCACGATGGAGGCCCTTGCGGCCGGGATCACACAACAGCGCCGCCCTCTGGTGTCGGAGCGGGAGAGCATCCTCAGTGTTGGTATGAGGGGCGTGCCTACCGTCACCCTATCAGAGCCGGAAGAGGACAGCCATGGCTCGTCCACGCCCCCTACAGGTGATGTTCCCTCCTACAACTCAGAACGAATTTAAATATAGACCATAAATATTGTGGTATAGAGCAAAACAGGCAATATGTCACTCAGCACAGCACATGTCATTGACTGGGCAAGTGGAAATAACAGTGAAATAAAGCGATAAGAGTAACAGTGACAGGAACAAGGAAGAATAATGAACCAGGAAATCAGGAGAGAAACAGTGACAGGAAGCAGGGAGAGTAAATGACAGGAAAAAGAATAAAAAACAGACATGAAACAGGGAAATTAACAGTGACAGAAAGCAGGGAGAGTAACAGTGACAGGAAGCAGGGAGAGTAACAGTGACAGGAAGCAGGGAGAGTAACAGTGAAAGGAAGAAGGGAGAGTAACAGTGACAGAAAGCAGGGAGACTAACAGTGAACGGAAGAAGGGAGAGTAACAGTGACAGGAAGCAGGGAGAGTAACAGTGACAGGAAGCAGGGAGAGTAACAGTGACAGGAAGCAGGGAGAGTAACGGTGACAGGAAGAAGGGAGAGTAACAGTGACAGGAAGCAGGGAGAGGAGTAAGGAAAAATAATGAACAAGAAAAAGAAAGCGAGTGACCTGAAGCAGGAAAAATAATAAACAGGACAAGGAACAGTAGGGAAGCAAGGAGAGCAACAGTGACAGAATGTTTGGACAGTGGGATTCGCAGTGGGTAACATTCCTGGGGTTTGAATCCCTCCTCATTCTGTGTGTGTGTTTTGCAGTGGGTAACATTCTTGGGGTTTGAATCCCGCCTTTGTGTGTGTGTGTGTGTGTGTGTGGGGGGGGTTCCCATTCCTATTTCCTCATCCACTGCCTCTTCCCACACCTTTTTCCCATTCCTCTCATTCTGCCTCTTTTTCCTTTTCCTCTTCCCCTTCCTATTTTGCCCTTTCTTCTTCTTCTCCCTCTTCCTTTTCTCATTCCTCTTCCCCTTTATCCTTTTCCCCTTTCCCTTCCTCTTCTTCCCTCATTCCTTCCTCTCTCCTTATAGAGGAGGCAGACTCTCCCTTGGATCTCGAACTGCAGGCCAGTGAGGAAAGTCCTCTGCCGAGCAGCACCCCTACACGGCCGGACTCCCAGGACCAGGAGGACAGCAGCATAGAGTCAGGTGACTCTGAGATCGAGCTGGTGCTGGAGGAGCCACCCCCCCCTCGCCAAGGGCCGGCCAGTGCCTCACAGCCCAGCCCCGCCCCTGCAGGAGCCCCAAGCCCTGCTCCACCCCCACCTCCCATCCAGTACAGCATCCTTCGGGAGGAGAGAGAGGCAGAGCTGGACAGCGAGCTGATCTTGGAGCCCTGTGATGAGAGTCCCATTAAGCAGCGAGTGGCCCCCCGTCCCCCCATCGAAAAAGCCCAGCCCAGACGGGCTGCCTCGCCTCCATCCCCCATCTCTGCGCATAAACCAGCCCCTCCTGACTCCTCCGCTGCTCCCACCCCCACCGTGGGCCACGTCACCGCAATCCGAAGAGATGCGGTGGACGCCACGCCTCCCGCCGCCACGGTAACCACGACAGTGCGAGTGGAGCAGCCCCCAGTGGAGGAAAAGGCCGCCAAGCAGAGGAGGACCAGCCAGACCAGGACGGGCTCAGACAGAAGGGCCTCGGTGCCAGCTTTCCTGCAGGGCCTGGACCGGCAGACAGGTGGGAAGGCCGAGAAAACAGCTACATAAACCCACATGCAGCACATATGCACAATCACACTCGCTATGCACGGCTAACATTAGCATATCAGCTTTACCACGGGGGGAGTCTGACCCATGGTGTGCAGTTGAGGTTAAGCCCCCCCCCCCTCCCCTTTTACCCTATAATAATAAAGTATGGATTTAAATCCCATACAGAAGGTATGAGCATTGCTCTAGGTAAGCAGAGACCCTGCTGAGCTTAACACGGGGGGCCTTGGGGGCGGAGTCAAGAAAAGTCACACGGTGCGTCTTGTAACAAGCAGCTGCAATTCACTGTGTCAGTCACAGCCATCAGACTGAGACAAGGACTGAGAATAACCGGAGCAGAAACCAAAAGCCACTTTTGCTCAAGCCGAAACTAAATAACTAACTAGGTGATGCCGAGAAAGAGCTTCTGTGGACCTTCTCAGAGGTGGATTACTGTGTAGTAGCTCTGGAGATATTGATTTGTGCGTGACCATGAAGCTTAAGGTCTCTGTCTCTCTCTTGTTAGCTTGTGGTATTGTGGTAATTTTGACTGATTCTGCTTTTGTTTGCATAAACACTACTTTAAATAACATCAGATCGATCAGAAATACTGTGTAGACATTGGTAATGTTGTAAATGAGTATCATAGCTGGAAATGGCTGTTTTTAATGGAATATCTACATAGGTGTACAGAGAGAATTAGCAATCACCATTATCAGCAGCAATTAGTGCTGCCTTCCAGTGCAATGGTGAGTCATTCTAAGAGGTTAACTGATCATTAGAAAACCCTTTTACAATCATGTCAGCACAGATGAAAATTGTTGTGCTGATTAAAGAAGCAATAAAACTGGCCTCCTTTGGACTAGTTGAATATTTGGAGCATCAGCAGTTGTGGGTTCGACTGCAAGCTCAAAATGGTCCGAAACAAAGAACTTTTTCTCAAACTCATCAGTCTATTCTTGTTCTGAGAAATGAAGGCAGTTCCATGTGAGAAGTGGTCAGGACAGTCATGGGATCTGAACTCGATTGAGCTGCTTAACCTAATGGTACGTAAGAAGTGCCCATCAAGCCAGTCCAACTTGTGGGAGATGCTTCAGGAATAAGGGGGTGAAATCTCATCAGATTACCTCAACAGAGTGACATCTGGAATGGCTACAAGGTCTACAAGGCTGTCAGTGCTGCAAATGGAGGATGAAAGCAAAGTTTGAAGAACATGATTATTTCTGACTTTTTCAATGACTATTCGATTTCCTATTTGTTTGGCTATATTTTCTATTCAAACTCATGTCATGTATGTTTTCAAAGAAATTTGTAAGTGACCCCAAACTTTTGAACGGTAGTATATATATTTTTCTTATGTAGCAGTACTTTTAGAATTTGTGATGCGCGTCACACACCCATCTTATGGGTGCTTTTCCTGGCTGATTGTCATGTGTCTTAGGTTTGCATCTCCTTTCTGCATGGACTCGCATGCTATGAGCCCCCTGCTCCCTCATCGTCCTCCAGGTTATCAGAACTGCCTTTGCCTCCTGTGAGGTCGCGGTACCTGTGAGCTCGCTGTACTTGTGAGCTCGCTGTACCCGTGAGGTCGCGGTACCCGTGAGGTCGCGGTACCTGTGAGGTCGCGGTACCTGTGAGCTCTCTGTACCCGTGAGCTCGCTGTACCCGTGAGCTCGCTGTACCCGTGAGGTCGTGGTACTTGTGAGGTCGCTGTACCTGTGAGCTCGCTGTACCTGTGAGGTCACGGTACCTGTGAGCTCTCCGTACCTCTGAGGATCATCTTCCTCCGCACCCCTGCAGCGTGCCTCGGGCGCTTTGTCCTGTGCTGCGTTTTTCATCTCTTGACCTTTTTTCAGAGCGCTCTAGCTTGATGCTGTCCTCAGTAGGCAGATCGGCCCATCGTACGACACCCCCATGAATTACGGAGGTGGATGTTTCGCTTTTGGGTGTTTATGCGTGTTCTGATCTTTTTGAGTAATATTAGTTCATGAGAGGCAAGCGGAGGGAACTCGCTGAGATTCAGGGCCACTGGTGCCACCTACATCGGTGTCTGTGGACCATATAGATGCTGTAATACTAAGGTTCCAGTAAGGTGTCAGTCTATCGGTGAAGTGTTTTTGTCACTAATCAGCATCGACATTCTGGTCGCCTGGCATCTCCTCCTGCGAGCCTCCCGCCTCATGCCTCTCCTTCCTGGAATAGGCTCACTCTACTGGGTAAGCTGTATGGGAAATGGATGCTATTTTTAGAAATGAAGTGCTTCCGTATATATGAGCAAGTCATACAGTTACGCCATTTTACAGCGTTTATACTTACAGATCATAAGGTGGGTGGACTGTAACGGTTAATATTACGCTTTATATTCTACAAAGTGTTTGTGCTGCATCTTCTTGATTAATCAAAGATGTAATGACCATTTTGAGAACAATTATAACAGTTAAGTCAAATATGTAGTGCTGTAGGAGATTCTTGGTAAGTCTGAGTTACTGTGATTGCATTATTCTCAGTGTTCATCATTTACAAAAAGAAACCCTATTACCTTAAGGCAAAGTCCAGTTCTAATTCACAAGGATTCGGACTGCATTAATTTTGAAAAATTCAGTCCAAGTGAGCACACAGTGAGATATATGAAGGGAAGGACAGAGAAACCTAAACAGATTATTCCGACTGAAACACACAGGTTTAGTGGATCGTCATGTAACAAGATAACGTTACTTCTGTAGGGCTCAGAGTTGTTTGGTTAGTGTTTGCTGCCCTCTAGTGGTAAGATGTTGAAAGCACAGCTTGCCCACACCTGCCCTTGTGTGAGTTACCTTGGAAAACAGACACATCAGCAGTAGAGTTGCCACAGAGAAGAGCGATAATTCCTGGATCAGCTGCCTATTTCTGGATGTCTAGTGAGAGTGCTTAATGAGTCATTCAGGTCTGAAATGGCAGATTGTAAAAACACATTTTCTGCCATACAACTCAAGGCCCTGCAAGCACTGTTTACAAAAAGCCATTATTTTCAGTCAGATCCCGGGCAGATAAAGGCCATTTTTAGACATTTTTACTTTTTTATACTTTTTGTTGCTATTTATTTTGAGGACATAGCTGGCGATGCCACGGCTCTGGTGGGTGAAATCCCCTGTACCCACTTTGAAATGTATCAGGGCCAGCAAAAAGGCAGGCAGGTGATCCAGCTTTGAGACGCAGGAGAGTCATGCAGCGTGATGCAGTGTGATGCAGTGTGACGGATTGCTGCTAAGCATGTGCTTCGCTGGCATGCGTCAGAACCTGCCCTTCGCTTATGCTGTGTTGTTGCTGGTGCTGCCAACATCCTCAGCTACTGATCCTGATGCTGTGACTCGGTGCAGCAGCTGCTGTATGTGAGTTTCCTCCTGTCTTGCTGACCTGCTCCACACCTTCGGAGATATGTGATCTTTGGAGCCACCTGCCTTAAAAGGAACAGAAGAAAAGGAGCACAGGTTCGTCCCAGGCAGGTTCTTCCCAGGCAGGTTCTTCCCAGGCAGGTTCTTCCCAGGCAGGTTCGTCCCAGGCAGGTTCGTCCCAGGCAGGTTCTTCCCAGGCAGGTTCTTCCCAGGCAAACCTCAGCTTTCATTCAGCAGCTCAGTCTATTACGGGTATTTTCACGGCATGGTAGCTGCACATGCGGGGATCGCCGCTTGACTCCCGGCCAGCATTTAGTGTCCTTCTGTGAGTAACCCTCACAACATTGCCTGCTGGAGCACAATCTCTTTGCACAGCATGCAGTCTGAGGGTGCAGTGCGCCGTGAAGCCAGTTCGCAGCGCAGCACATGCGCCATGCCCCTCCTAACGGCAACACACACCTGTGTAGCTACTGAAAAGGTACCGGGACTCCTGACGTCTCATCTGAAGGAAAACTCTGATGGCCCATTTGGCATCACTAGAGACACAAAGTAGACTTTTAGAGGCCAGTTTTTTTAACAAAGATTAGGGATTAGATTTCAAGAAAAAATAGTGAGTTAACAGATTGATGAACACTAAGTTCATCCATCCATCCATCCATCCATCCATCATCCATCCTATAACTTTCTGTGGGATCACAGGGATCATGATGCTCAGTCCAGGAACCATGAGGCACCTCAACCCCAAAGGCATCACACCCCCAAATCACACCCCCAAATCACACACCCAGAGACATTTCCCCAAAAATCTCTTTCACATTATGATGCTGAACTCCACGTTTGGTCCCCACAATGTAATATAAACCTATTACACACACACACACACATACACACACACACACACACACTTTACGGGTATCTGAACTCCCTTCCCCCTGGAGGAATGAGGTTATAGTACCACCCATAGAAAACACCTAAATATAAATATATAATATCCGCTGGCAGTGTGTCGCTGTTCTGTATTCGCTGGCCTTTCCCTTCGCGTTAGCAGTGTGTCGCTGTTCTGTATCCGCTGGCCTTTCCCTTCGCGTTAGCAGTGCGCTGCTGTTCTGTATCCGCTGGCCTTTCCCTTCGCGTTAGCAGTGCGCCGCTGTTCTGTATCTGCTGGCCTTTCCCTTCGCGTTAGCAGTGTGTCGCTGTTCTGTATTTGCAGGCCTTTCCCTTCGCGTTAGCAGTGTGTCGCTGTTCTGTATTTGCTGGCCTTTCCCTTCGCGTTAGCAGTGTGTCGCTGTTCTGTATCCGCTGGCCTTTCCCTTCGCATTAGCAGTGCGCTGCTGTTCTGTATCCGCTGGCCTTTCCCTTCGCATTAGCAGTGCGCTGCTATTCTGTATCCGCTGGCCTTTCCCTTCGCATTAGCAGTGCGCTGCTGTTCTGTATCCGCTGGCCTTTCCCTTCGCGTTAGGCATTCAGCTCTGGCTCCTGCTTTTGCTGCCATATAGGCTATCGAACCAAAAAAAGGATTTCGGTCACTGTCACTGTCACCATCACTGTCAGCCTGCAGAACAACCTTCTAAAAGGGTGAGGCAGAGGGTGGGGGTAGCATTTCACTGGAATTCCCAGATTGCTCACAGGGTGCATGCCTCACCCCCAGCTCTGCGCTGGATGGCTGCTGTTTGGGTGGCAGCTACTCTGCGAGTAACACCTTGGTTTCTGTTCTGTTTGTATGGTGACCCTGAGCAGACATGCTGGGGTCTCCTCCTCGCTTTGTCCACTTAACTGTGTTTGGCTGCCTGTCTGAATGGGCGAGGGGCCCAATTCCAGTGGCTTGCAGGGAGAGTCTTTGGTCCTCCACCAAGCAGGAAGGATAAGGGGCAGCTGGCTGAAGGGCTGGGGGTTGGGGGCTGGCTCAGGCAGGGCGTAGGTGTGCTGTTTAAAGCCAGGCTCATCTCCAGCACCTCCACGGCCTGCACTGCTTCATGGCTCTTGTTTTAATGATGATTCAGTTGATGATTAATGGTTTGCTGCTTCAAAAGTTAAAAAAAGGTACAGCAGAGGCTTCAGATGCACAAATCAGATGGGCGGCGTGTGTTTCTTGCAGTAGATTTTTTTTGCAGTACAATTTCTGGTGCATCTTTGAGTGACAGCAGTGCTGTAGCTCATGTGGGGGATAGTGTACACGTTTGTGTGCCTGTGCCGCTGTCAGGCTCCTGGGGACTAGACCCCAGCCGGTAGGCCTGAGTGACCCCCCCCCATCTCCCAGACTGACTGTGTGCAAGCATGCCACTGAGCTCATGAATGTACCTCGGCGTACAAAGAGCAGAGGCTTCCTGCTCTGGAGCCCATATGCACCGAGGACGGACAGCTGTGGGGTTCAAACCCCCCAGGACAGAAGCGCCATTGTCTGACGTCAGAGCAGCTGTTTAGCTGGCATGCTGACAGCTGGGGATTGATGCGTTGAGTTGCCATGGAGACCTGCTCTGCTTCCCGTCTCTATGGGAACAGAGATGGGTGCATCAGCGGAGTTGTGGGGATGAAGCGGCAGCTCCCAGCCGCTCACAGCTGCAGGTTTAGGGGACTCAATCCCAGCACTGCAGCCAGTCCCCTCTGCCCCACACTTACTGCCACTTGACAGCAAACACATCATGTGTCTTGTTTTACCTATGGCCTGTATCTGATTTGCCTGGAATGGCAGTGCAGGGGGTAACCTCAGCCCTCCAGGGTCGGGGTTCGAGTCCCACTTTTTCTATCCTTTTTCTATCCTTGTAGCATTTGCATTTGTCTCGAAGAAATGCAGTGAAGCAAATTGGCATTTCTGAAATTTCTGGTGTGTGTGTGTGTGTGTCCTGCAATGGACTGGCAGCACTGCAGCATGTGTGCCATCCCCCAGACCCGCTTGGTTGCCGTGGTGACTGCAGCCTGCGCTCAGGCGATCGGCCCACTTTGCTGTCAGCGCCCTGATTTTTCAGTTTTGTCAGGACAGCAAGCAGCCAATGAGAAGTGGACGTCCTGTCTGCAGCTTCCTGCGGAAGGTCACTTGGCCTGTAATACTTCAGCGTTTGGCTCTGCTCATGTGCTGGGGGGAGACCCCTGGTGGTGGAATGAAAAACAGGTTGGAAAAAATACAATTTTTCACGAGCCGTGTCATGTCCTGCCACAGCAGATGGGGCCATATTGCTTAAGGATGTGAGTGTAACCTACGCTGAATATTACACAACGTGCTGGGTTCCAAAGGATGGAAGAAGCAGTGTGTCTGAGCCATCAGCACTGATTCAGCTGCAACTGCATTGTCAACCAGGAGGTGGGGCAGGGGGATTATGTCATGTGACACCATCCTGCCTGCACTCTCCTTGTGTCTCGTTACCCCTGATTTGGCTGCCAGTGCAGAAAAGCATCTGATGGCTCTGCGTGAGACTCGTTAGTGGCATGCAGTCTGTTTGACGGGCAGCAGGTGGAGGGGGGGGGGGTGTCGTTATCTGCTGCACAACAAACAGACTGTGCTTAGGCTGCTGTAGTGGCTCTGTGTTGGTGATGGAGGTCTGTGGCTGTGTTTGTCAGTGATGGAGGTCTGTAGCTGTGAGTGTCGGTGATGAAGGTCTGTTGCTGGCTGTGTGTCGGTGATGAAGGTCTGTTGCTGGCTGTGTGTCAGTGATGGAGGTCTGTGGCTGTGTATGTCAGTGGTGGAGGTCTGTGGCTGTGTGCGTCGGTGATGGAGGTCTGTTGCTGGCTGTGTGTCAGTGATGAAGGTCTGTGGCTGTGAGTGTCGGTGATGAAGGTCTGTTGCTGGCTGTGTGTCGGTGATGAAGGTCTGTTGCTGGCTGTGTGTCAGT
>JAODKF010000045.1:671811-686255 GCA_026779585.1 Mormyrus proboscirostris | reverse complement strand
GAGAGTGTTTTGTTTTGGGAGGGGGGGGGGCAGATTCCTGGTCACTTGCCAGTCTGATGGCCCTGTTGGCTGGTGCTGAGTGTGGGGTCAATTAATATATTCAAAATGTAGGTTAATAACGCAAGAGGGTCCAGCTGCGGACACCTGTAGAGTGGAGCTCCACCGGAAATACGTGATCTCCACAGGAAACACGTGATCTTTAAGGGTGTAAGGTGAAGCTCCGGTTAGGGTTAGGGTTAGGGTTAAGGTTAAGGTTAGTGTTAATTCGCTGTAACACAGCGTTGAGATCAAGTGTTTCCTGAGGACGTGACATATTTCTGGTGGAGCTCCACTCTACAGGCTTCTGCAGCTAGACCCTTCTCTAATAATGTCATACTTTTAAAAGTAAATTTTAAATATTAAAATATTAAAAGTAAAAACAGCTCATTTAAATGCAGGTTTATAGCAATACTGCCGCATTTTGCGCGTATGTAGGACAATCGCTTATCAGCAAAAAAAATGTGACTCAGTACCGGAGGTGTCCGCTAGGTGGAAACCGCCATAAACGCGTGTGTTTGACATGCGGCGATGAGCGCTCGTGCCTTCCCAGAAACCCTAGCGGCAGTGACCTTCCTCAGCCTTCAGCTCATAGAAGCCGGTACCAATAATTTACAGGGCAAGTTGTTAACGTTTGGAAACATATTTAAAGTTACGGTCTTTCATGCGTTTTTGGAAGATTTAATCTTTTTATGAGAATCTGTTTGCGAGTAATTTAGCAATGTGCCTAGCTAGATGGTTATGCTTTTACAAGGCCTAGCTCACTGTACTTGAACAAGCTAACCTAGTAATTGTGCTTAAACAGTGTGTTAATCTATAAAATTTTAACTTGTTAATGTAATGCTTCACTGGGCATAAAATAACGTTTATGATGTTGCTAACGCGTCCTCTTCGCTACCTTAGGTTCTGCTTAATCTGCTTTATTGATCCTACAAGCCTATGTACAAACTAATGACTGATCCGGTATTGCTATAAACACCATCATGAGTGTCTTTCGGTGCAAAATCAACAAGAAGTGCGTCGAGCTGTTGGGCATTATGCGTTTTTTTTAACAGTTATAAAGGACAATATTGTGTGCACTATATCTGTGTGTTGTTGTGTAGAGGACACGCTTTCTATGTGTGATTTGAATTTGAATGAAGTCTACCTCTGCATTGAAAGTAGCGAATGTTGCAGTGGTAGGGCAACTTCGTAGGCTGACTATGAAAAATGGGGGTGTTGATCTGTAGGTGTCTTTCTGTATGCCGATGTAGATGGCAGGGAGAGCGCTCTCGGCGTGGTGGACCAAGATGAAGCCCTACTACACACAGGCATACCAGGAGGTGTGGGTCGGTGTTGGCATTATGACCTATCTGTACTACAAGGTCTCCTATGGAGGTGAGTTCTCTGCCTGTCTCCAGATGGGGTTACATGTGAATAGAAACACGCAGGGGTTTGTACATCGCTTCCTAACACGGGGTGGTGTTCAGGTAAATCACGCTTCCCACTGAACATTGTGTCTCCTCCAGAGATCCAGCACATTTGTTTGCCCTGTGGGACACTATGATCTTGCTGATATCCCTCAGTGTACATGCCAGTGCTGCTTCTCAAAGAGCACAGGCGGAGCTTTAGGGTGATGTCACTGCATGGAGGTGTGCTTTTTGCTGTTCCAAAACTTAGTTTATGTGTAAATAAAATAAAATAAGAAAATCCCTGTATCCGGAGGAAATATCAATAATTTAAAACTAAATGAAATGCCTTCTTACTGTAAACTAAAGGAAAGCTAAATGTTTATAACTATTAGTACATTTAACAAAATAATCATTTTTAAAGATTTATGAAATCGGATTACTGTCGAGTGTACTGCCGCCATGTTGAAATTACGTCACGGGGAAACTCGGACAAGAAGATTCTGTCCGACATCAATGTCATAAAAGGCGTGTTTCCGATGGGAAGTGATGTTTTTCGTGACGTTTCATGACGTTTTTACCTGAGCTCTAAATCGGAAAGAAATAATCAAACGCGGGACAAGGATGGGTCTGAAAGTGCACATCGCTGCCTTAGTGGCCCTAAGGGCTTCCAACAAAATGGCTCTGGCCTTAAGAGAAGATAAAATGCGAAACATATACTGCTATGTGCTTTTGTTTTGTGTGTCCCGGTCAGTGACTGGATTTTTTTTTTATTATTATTTCCCACAGGGAAGAAAGCAGTCAAGAGCAGTAAGTATATCGTCTTCCTAGTTACTCTCCAACAGAAATGAGTAAGAATGTAAAAGTGGCTGAGAATTGACATTTCTGGCTGTGACACTTATGTGGTGGAACCTACATGAAGTCAGCTGGGTGACCCCTGCTTTCATTAACATGTCATGTATAACATCGACCTTTTTAACCAGTGCTCTGATGAATTGTTTCCTTCCAATCCACTCCTCAGGTTCTGGACACTGATCGGACGTTATACCCCACTACTGGCTCCGCCTCCTGCCGGCCTCCTCGGCCCTTGGGATGTGAGACGACGTTCTCCACGTGCTCAGGAGACTGGCTGTCTGTATTGCAATGCAATAAACTGAAGTTACTTTTGCAGTTTTTTTTTTTTGTCCTGGTCAGTATTTCAGAAAAAGGAAATGCTGGGGAAACACCGGCCAATAGCATTTGAGGTATCAGGCTCGTATGTGCGCGGCCTGGCGGCCAGCCTTCACTGATTACACATTCCATCAGTAAGACCGGCAGAACAGTAGCATAGCTATACATAAAATATTGCAATCCACACAACATAATGGGAGGCAGAGATCAATAGGATGGACCGTATACAAGAGGAGTAACTGTGGCTACAAGGGGAGGCTGCCTGAAAGGGGTGTCTGGGTACTAGTCTGGATTGTATCCAAAACCATGAGTATTGCCCAGCTCACTGCAGAATTAAATGCACACCATGCCTCTCCTATTCCCACCCAAACTGCAGGGCAGGAGCTCCACAGGGTCAGTGCTCACGGTGGGGCTTTTGAAGTTGAACATCATCTATGGCCTGCAGAGTCACCCGATCTGAATGATACAGAGCCACTTTGAGATGTTGGAGGAGAGAGACAGAATGCTTTCCTCTACTGTTGTGCAAGAGGAGCGGCTCACAATGCTGGATACTGCAGGACTTGCATCTGTCTTTCCCCAAACACATATGGTGCACTGCTAAAGGAGGCAGTACACCATACTAATAATGTTCTAAAGCCAGGTGTTTCAGTATCATTACCCAATTGCTTGTAAGTGCTGTGGGATAAACTGCTTTTTCTAATGTATGATAACAAAATAAAGCTGTAAAAATAACATTTAATAAATAGTGAACTGAGCAAGTACCCAGCCCCCGAAAGGGGCTGAATTGTACGCATGTGCATATTAGATGTGAACTCACACAGCGACCCCCCCGTCCGGTCACGCCGTCAGATACATAATTTAAAGCGAGATTTAGTGCAGCAGCGAACCGCCTGATACCTACTGTACTGCTAGTACTGCCGGAACTTCGGCCTTTTCCCACCCCCAAGATTAGGTGTGGGATTCCTTACTAATGTACGGGTGAGTGAGAGTTTTCTCAGAAACCCTGTTCTGAAAGTACAGTATCATCACGGGACATCCACCGACCGTACGTGGAACTGCAGCTGGGAATTCCCATGGTCATGAAATCTATTTCTGCATTATCAAAACAACATAGGTTTAATTTTTCTTAAAGTCATTTTTATTCTTGAACGTTGACAGAATATTTGTAAATTGTATCAATTTGGTTACTGTATAAGTAGACAGCAGACCTAATTGCGTAGTAACATGGAACTGCGAAGCATTGTTTTATATTAATAGCAAATTACCATATACATAGAATAAATATTTATACAAGTGTAACTTTCATGGATGTTCTTTAATCCAGATTAGCATTCCACACAACGATGTGACGTCATTTACTACACTTACGGGCGCAGGAGGAAGGGGAGCGCGCCGCTACCCGCACCTTAGTGTCCGATTTCGGACATTATGCGGCGTTCCCGGGAATGCGCACACCTAACCACCGACAAAAATCGGTGCCGGTTAACGAAAGGCATTCGAGAGGAGCGTCTTCGTTTCGCCCTGGGTCATATTTAAGCTTTTAACTATACACGGATCAACGGCTCGACATCCAGCAGTTCGGCGGCTGGCTGGTGGTGCTGAGATCAGATGCAGCCGCAGATGCGCCCGTCCCCCTGATTTGCTGAGCGTTAATGCTCTTGCTTTGGGCAGAGTTGGAGATTGGTGGTTACAAGCAGGGGAACGCCGCAGCCCCGATGCGGCTGCCCTTGCCCTGGATGCATCCTTAATCTTAGGTCTAGCGACGTGCGTTTAGCAATTTAACTGCAGTTATTGTACACGTTTACGTTAGCCGGCGATTAGTAGATAAAAGTATTGACTCCGTTTGCACCTCCTTTTTTTCTGTTCATTCTTCTAGCTGTTGGAAACCGGCGACAGAATCGGCGGTCACATAGGAATAGCCGCCCTGCTCCGTGTGCAGGACCAGTCATTAAACAAGCCATACACGGTGTGCCGGTACCACGACAAGTCGGGCTGAATAAAAAAGGAGCGAGGTTCTATACATATCTAAAGATAGAATATAAATATTTGTCGCATTTCATCACCATTGGCATATGTGAGACAATTAAATTATAGTCAAAATGTTCGGTTTCCGATAGCTGCCCGACCATTTCATTACACGCTTGTCCTCCGCACGGTTTCTTTCAACCCGGTGCAAACGGTGCGTAGGTAAAGGGGCGGCTGCTATCGTAATGCGGTGTGCAGACCACGGTTGAATTCGGCCAGGCCCTCTCCAGTAATGCAGGAAGGCTCGTTTTGTATCATTTAAAAATAAGAGACGCATCTGGGGAGCCGCTTTCGTGCGGCGGTGGTGGCGGCTGGCAGCCGGACGTCGAGGATTCCGATCGCTTAGTCGCGCTGCGGTTTGGCCCCAGATCGCATCTCCGATTGCAGACGGAGGAAGAAAAGCAGCGTAAAGCAAAAGGACAGAACATCCCCGATCACCCACTGGAAGCAAAACGACACGACATTCTTATCGGCTCACTGGGACTGATTCCCCCGAAATCCCATCCCTGCTGCTGATGTACGCTACGGTTTGACTTAGCCGCAAAGATGATGCCGGTAAGTGTGTAATTTGACGTATTTTCTGTGATTCGTTTAGCTTTATCTAGTGTGCACACTGGCATTTTAAAAACTGCATTAACACTATGTTCTGACTGCCTACCCTAACCCTTATTAGGCTTTCCATTTGGACTGGTGTTGTAAGCTAACCAGCCAGCCGGTTATGTCCTGCACAAATGTGCCATTTAAATTTAAATGCTCAGGTAAGTAGCTGTATTGCTCACTAGAGTTTTTGACATGATTTTCACCAAATGTGAACGAAAGCCAGGAAGAAATGCTCGAGTATTACAGAAAATACCATTAGTAGCTTATCCTCGCTATCCCTCGCCAGAATTGTTAAATGTCTTCACACTTGCATATTGAATATCTCTCGCTTGCCGGTCCTTCAGCGGTGTATTTATAAAAGCGCAACGTGCCTTTGAATCGACAGTAAAGCTGAGGTATGAAAGGGATTTTTATTCTGTGATTTGCGGTTTTCCACTGACTGGCATTATGCATGTATACCAAGGATGCCCAAAAGTGGAGGAGAAGATGGCTCAGCAAAGCCCAACGACAGCATAGGATCTGCAAGGTGGCTCCTTCCCCTTGCATTTCTGTGCCTACATGTTCTTAAGTACATACAGTATTTTAAGCACGTTTGGTACGTTGAATTTCAACCAGTCACACGTTAAGGGCCTCAGTCTCAGTTCTCCACATTTTAGTCCCATTTCCTCCAACGTGCCAAACAGATTTTAGTAGATAAATAAATGAAAACACCGCCCTTTACAATGTTTTTTTTCGTTTTCTTTTTTTTTTTTTTTGCGTGGACACATCCTCATGATCTATTAAGCCTTTTTTAATATTGTAAACGGAAGCCCAATATGGGTTTTGTCGTTCATGATTTAACAGTACAGTCTTTGGATTGAAGCTGGAGAAGATTATCATTTAACATGCGGCTAGCTAACGCTTTATAGCTTATTGGACGTGCCCACTTGCGATCACCTCAAATGGCAATGCCGTATATTGTCAATTAATTTAATAGTTCGTCCGCATTAGGGTTGGGTAGTAAATAAAAGGAAGTGCCATGCGAGCACGCGATTTCCCCGCAGTGTGTAGGGGAGACCTTCAAAGTGCAAGTGCTCGGGGGTGTTTCCCCGTCTTACCTATTCTGCACGGGGAATGAAATGAAATCGGGAGGAACTGGGTTTAAACCGGAGCTGGAGTGCTACGCCGGGGGGTTCGGTCCCAAACCTATTTGCGAGCTTCAAAACGAGCGAGGAGAATTTTGTCAGATGTGCACGTTTCCATGTGCTGCCCGCACGAGGCGTCGTGCTGCAACGCCGCGCGCTGGGTGTCTCCCGTAGTACCACTTCAGACCGAGTGGGAGGAAAAGAGTTTTTTTAGGGGGGTAAAATGGCTCTCTGCCCTCTTATATGCGACATTCCCGTATGATTACTGTATACACTGATTTTGGATTGGCAGGTGTATCCAAAAGTTGTGGTTTTGCACTGATGAACGTGGAGAATTTATCCTTTACGTGGGATAAGCAAGCACTGCAAATAATTATTTTGTTGCATTAATAGGTATGCATGTTGTAGATTACATGAACATAGCCCGGCAAAGCTAGCTATGGCTGTTTTTGTACTTTTCTTGAGACGATGAGTAATGAGATGCTGAGAGTGTATCGGCTGCTGTTGGACAACCTGTATTTGCTTATTTTAAAATAAATGTAACTCCTGCTTTTGGCATGAGCTGTAACTATGTAAGACCTTCTCTCTAAACTCTCAAAAAAAATTCCAGACTAAGCACCTCTCAGCACCCCTGTATCTATATATTGTATCCTTCTCATAGTTAGGGTCGATGCACTATCTATGTTGACTTTATCAGATTGTTCCAGTTAAATCTCGCAGACCCACGGGAACTCGCAGCTCCTCTTATCTGATCTCTTACAAATGTGTGAATGTGGTGTTGGGGATATTATGTGACAACAAATAAAAACACCTGGATTTTTGTCACAGAGCCGTGGGGTGGGGCAGTTAGGCTCCCCTCTGTATTCTACATTTCTATGTTTTCTCACTGTTTTCAGTTTTCTTGCTCCTTGTTTGTGGCGGCGCTCTCTATGTCCCTGATAGCCGTTCAACTTCACTCATTCTACAGACTCCACAGTGCGGACATCTCTCCAAAGTCTGCCGTCACATTCAGCAGATGGGTCACATATTTAGCCGGCTGCTCAAGATTTAAACTACAGCAAACCTCGTTTGAATAGTCCGTGCCCATTGAGAGTAAAGGTCGAAACAAGCTTGTGAATGGCTGCAGTCAAGTGTGTCGTAAATCTGTTACTGGGGGAGATGGGGGAGTCGACAGCCAGAGAAGCAGCAGCAGAGTCGCCCTTTGGCTGTGCAGCTCTGCTGGAAACAGATTCTACTCTGACATTTTGTCAGGGACTATAGGGATTGCATTATTTATTTAATCTCCCAAAAAGAACACAATTGCTGGCTTCAAACAGTAAATACGTGCCTGGACAGGATGTCAGAGTCCTGAGTTTGTAATGCGTGCTGTAGTCCTCATTCTTGAAGAATGTGTGTGTTGAAGGCCGTTCTGCTCAGGGAATATTGAAATGTACTGACATAACCTGGTTACTGGTTACTTCCTCATTAGCTGCCCGACATTGAGTGCTTGTGCCTGACCCAGTTTTCTGGTTACTGCTCTCTCTTTCAGTGCCACCTATAAATAATGGTTAAAGATATATTATAACATATAATCAACTATATTAAATTGTATAAATGTTAATTTAAATAATCAGGTGACATTAATTGGTTTGGGGAGATGAGCTGTCACTTGGAAGTACTCTGGCACCTTGGGCTGTTAAACTCTGAGAGGAGCGACGGGATGTGTCCACTGTCTGAGCAGAGCGACGGGATGTGTCCGCAGTCTGAGCAGAGCGACGGGATGTGTCCGCAGTCTGAGCAGAGCGACGGGATGTGTCCATTGTCTGTGTCCGCTGTCTGAGCAGAGCGACGGGATGTGTCCGCTGTCTGAGCAGAGCGATGGGATGTGTCCGCTGTCTGAGCAGAGCGATGGGATGTGTCCATTGTCTGTGTCCGCTGTCTGAGCAGAGCGACGGGATGTGTCCGCTGTCTGAGCGGAGTGACGGGATGTGTCCGCTGTCTGAGCGGAGTGACGGGATGTGTCCACTGTCTTGGAGGAGCAACAGGATGTGCTTTAAAGTTGCCTCGCCTGTTTTCTGGGTGGCACTTAGGCACTTGGAGAACTAGAGCCAGATGCCCCTGAAGCGAGTGGCACACAGAAGTATGAGAGACGCCAGTGCAGGTGTCTGCCTGCAGAGGAGCTGCTGACCTAGGCGACGTGGCTGACCTAGGCTGAGCCTCTCCATCTCTTCCCCACTAGTGGTATATTAACTCAGTGGTTAAATCAGCGATATTGTTAATCCTCTGTGCAACGGTGCAGAGGGAGGATGTTGAGCTCCAAGGAGTGCGTCTCTCTGGGTGGGGGATGTGACAATCCTGTCGTTTTCCCCACGGTCACAGCAAACTGTAACAAGGAGCAGCCAAGCTGTATCATTTTACAGTGAAATTGCAGGAGGCCCCTGCTTGTGGCCCCTGCTTGTGGCCTCTGCTTGCGGCCCCCACTTGTGGTTCCCGGTTACCATTGTGGATGAGGGCCATAGCCTTCTTGGTCTGTCAGTCTGCAAACACCCACAGAGGAACGCTATGACAGGAACAGCATCACAGACCTCACTGGCTTGAAGCTTTAAGGTGCAGTGATATGATGCTGAACATCACTCCACACGTGAGTCCATTTCATTTCTGCAGTCCCTCCCATACTATGTGAGGGTTCACCCTAACATTTTGCATGCAGGCAGGGAGAACGCCGTGTCTAACCAGAGGAGCCTTCCGGTCAGGCCGCTGTGCCCAGCACTCACGCGGGCTTAGCTGCCACACTGCACACAGCCCGCAAAATGAAATCACACACAGTCACTTTGACTCCTGTCTTCCCCGCAAATGTGTTTTCAGTGAAGGCGTCTGACACAATGTGCAACTGTAAACTCATATCAGCAACATGATTCCCGAGAGGACAGCAGTCTTCCTACTTGTGGGTGGATTATTGATTGCTTCTGCGGTTTCTGCACTTCCTCAATAGGTTTGAATAATCCTCAGAAGGGACCACAGCCAATCCCAGTTCTTGAAAGCTGCACTGTTGCATATTTTAGTGCATTTTATTTAGTACGTGGAGATGCAGGTGGGGTGACATGATACAAAAGCGATTTCAGGATGAGCTGAAGCTGACTGGCGACTGCTTTGCCCTGCAGCCTCGTCACACACCCAAACTGAGCCTGTACAGCAGTACTGTATGTTGAAATGTGCAGATGCATGTAAGCATGCAACTCGCTGAGAAGCTGCATTTTAAGGAGGTGTGATATTATGGAATTCAAGAGATTAAAGTAACAAAAAAGCTGAGGACTTTTGGAAGTAATAGCTTGTGATTTTGTGACGGAGAGTGTCTTGCAGCCGATTGGTGGCGTAACAAGAACAGTCAGATCCACATGCGGACTGCAAACTGAATGATACCCTTGCATTTTACGGACCACTGGGTAAACCAGTAATCATCAGTCATCAGTAAGCATTTTGAAACTGTAACGGTGAGGGAAATTCCCATGACTTGCTTTGGCAGCGGTGCTTGTGGGGGGGCTGTACTCGCCGCTGTTGGATGCAGGTGGGCTGCGACAGCAAGCGCCTGGAGTCTGTGTACGAAGCACAAAGCCAGTGCGTGCTGATGGACGCAAATCCAGCAGGTGGGATTGTTACTTTTCATTTGGCTGAAACTGAACCCAAATCTGCTGTTTCGATGCTTTGCAGCCAGGGTTTGGTTGAGACGATGATCGTCGAAATGCAAAGTCTGGCGAGCCGTCTTCAGGGATTACTGGGGGGTGAGGGGGTGAGGGGGTCACCCCTGCCGGGGGATCCTGGCGCGTCTCTTCCTCTATCTTTCCCTGGCAGCAAAATTGTGGCTTGAAGACAGACAAACGTGGTGTTTGGAGCTGCATTGACCTGCCAATGTCCATCGGAATAGGAGGCACTTCAGTTACTTTGTGTTTCACATCATTGCTGGGTGTGAAGCTAATAGATTAATTGGAGGTAGCAGCCTTATTGCTGGTGGTCAGTGGAGGCTTAGAGAGAAGGGCGTTGGATCACGGTGTTTAGGGAGAAGGGCGTTGGATCACAGTGTTTAGGGAGAAGGGCGTTGGATCACGGTGTTTGTTTTGGGAGAAGGGCGTCGGATCACGGTGTTTAGGGAGAAGGGCGTCGGATCACGGTGTTTAGGGAGAAGGACGTCGGATCAAGGTGTTAAGGGAGAAGGGCGTCGGATCACGGTGTTTAGGGAGAAGGGCGTCGGATCACGGTGTTTGTTTTGGGAGAAGGGCGTCGGATCACGGTGTTTGTTTTGGGTGAAGGTTGTCGGATCACGGTGTTTGTTTAGGGAGAAGGGCGTTGGATCACGGTGTTTTGGGAGAAGGGCGTTGATCACGGTGTTTAGGGAGAAGGGCGTTGATCACGGTGTTTGTTTTGGGAGAAGGGCGTTGGATCACGGTGTTTGTTTTGGGAGAAGGGCGTTGGATCACAGTGTTTAGGGAGAAGGGCGTTGAATCACGGTGTTTAATGTCTTCACTCATTTCTTTGCAGCTTGAATCTATGCTTAATTCCCACCAGTAAGATTAATTTAACCCAATGGGGGGGAAAAAGTCAGCCATGCTTTTTGTAAGCGTTTGTGCTTTGTAGGCCTTCAGAGTCTCTTAAGAATGCTTTTGTTTTCTTAATAAGAATGCCATTGTGTGTGAGAGAGAGTGAGAGAGAGTGAGAAAGAGAGAGCCGGGTGTGTTACCTGTCTAGAGACCTGAATGGTACCTGAAGAGCTCACCTGTTCCTGTCGCTATGCCAGGATACTAAACAAAGATTCTCTTCATTAAGGTTTTTCTGCAAACCTCACTGTGTTGGTCTGTCTGTCCGTCTGACTGTCTGTATTTCTGATGGATCAGGCAGCATGAATGTATGACACCGGGATGTGAATCAAAGGATTTGTGCGGCACCAGGATGTGGGAGATAGGGATGTGGAACAAAGGGTGCGTGTGACACTGGGATGTGTGACACAGGGTTGTGGGAGACAGGAGTGTGAGACATAGGGATGTGTGACACTGTGATGAGTCTCCTTGTCCTCTGTGCCCCCCCGACTTACAAACATGTGCACATTTGAAGAAATGTGCATAACATATTGCTGTTGTGGCGTTATAATGTGCAGGTGAGTGTATGTGCTTTGACGCAGACCCGTGTGGAATGAGAGGTGCTGGTTCTGCGTTTATGATTTTCATAGCAGTTGTACAGTTTGATCTGTGACATCATGGCTGACAGGCTTTTGCAGTCTGGTCTGGAACCCGAGCTGTGTATAACGTCCCCAGGGTCCAGGCTTGGGGGCAGGTTTTTTTGGGGGCAGGATTTCTTAGCCGCCGCGCCCTCTGCTGTTCTGCTAGACATATTGATTCTCCTGATACTCCCTGTGGGCACTGAGATTGGACTGCTCCGTAACAGAGCCGCCCGGCGTTTCGGGGCGGAGTTGGCATGGGCCGTGCATTTTTGTGTCCCCTCTCCTGCTGGTAGAACCGGTCCAGGGGCCCCTCGTGTCCCCAGAGAGCTGCCAGCCTCTGTGCTATCACAGCATCTCAGGCAAGCAGCGTCCAATGAGCAGCTTTCACACAGCTACCAGACTCATTGCTCTGCCGGAGACAGGCAGTGTGTGTGTATGTGAAACGCAGAGACACACAGACACACACACACACACACATGCATGCACATAGACACCCACACAGACACACATGCTCCCACAGACATGCGCACACAAACATGCATACAGACATCCACACACGGACATACACACACACACACACGCATATGGACGCACACACACGCAGACAGACAGACACACACAGACATACACAGCAGTGATCATTTGGACAGCGCCCCCTGCCTTAGCAGTGCCTCTTGTGCGGCTATTAGCTTAGCACTGCGACATCTAATTGTGTGATTGGCTGTTGGCTGGGGGCCCTTGCCCTTTAGAGATGTCTACCTGTGTATGTGTCCTACTGTCACTCTGCCCCTCAGGCTTCCATCAGAATGTTCACTGGAGCTCGTGTCTCTGGGGGGGGAGAGTTTAGCCTCTAGCCACGTGGACTCAAACAAATCTGAGTCTGGAACCAAAATAGCCCCCCTCCCTGCAGCAGCGAGGTCAGCTGCCTGTATCTGGGACACCATGTGTGTGTGTGTCTTTGTCTGTGTGTGTGTGTCTGTGCATCCGTGTCTGTGTCTCTGCAGGTGTGTGTGTCTGTCTGTATGTGCGTCTGTGTGTCTGTGTTTCTGCATGTGTGTGTGTCTGTCTGTATGTGCGTCTGTGTGTCTCTGCATGTGTGTGTTTGCCTCTGGCTTCTCAGGAAAAAGACCTTTTTTTTCATCTGTGCACCTTTTTCTTTCTTTTGCACCGGTACCACAGGCTGATGTCACCCTGTTTATGAGGCGATCAGCCACCTGCTTCCTGTTTCCTCTCTGTTAGCCAATCAGGATCCTGCAGCAGCTGTTACTTGGCTGTATTAGATGTCTTGTCTTACGATTCTCTCTCTCTGCCTCCTTCCTCTCTCCCCCTCTCTCTTTCTCTCTCTTTCTCCCTTCGATTCCCTCTCGACCCCCCCCCCCAACCCCAAGATGATCCTGACGGTGTACCTCAGTAAGGGTGAGCAGGCCAGGGCGGAGGTGCCCGACACGCCAGAGACGACCTGCCGGGACGTTGTGGATGTCTGCCGGGCCCCCGGCGAGGGCAGCTGCCACTTGGCCGAGGTCTGGAGGGGCAACGGTAAGAGGAGCGGAGCAGCCTGGCTTTGGAGGCGTCATGGGTCGCAGGAGACTGCGGGGGGGGGCGGTGACAGCGCCCAGCACATGGGGCCACAGGGTTTGGGGGCTCACTGCTGCCACCTGCAGGCTGTCGCTGCTGGGACCTTAAGTCCTAGAGCTCTGTCACACACCATGAATGTCTTACGCACTGCTGTCCTATAATCCACTGTGAAATGCATCTGCAGGGTGTATTTTACAGATAGTATAATGGGGAGTTTTAGTTAATGTTCAGTAGGTGACAGTGAGGTGGCTCGAGGTCGCTGAGGTTTCAGAGAGTGCAGGTAGATACCGACTTCTGACCTCTGAGTGACTCTCTAGCTGTCTTTGAGACCCTTCAACTACTGAGCACAAACTGACCAAAGGAGCAGATCTGCTGCCCCGGCACCCGGTCCGAGTGCTGGTGTGCTTTTCCGCTGCCCTAAGGGCCGGCTGCCTGGCCAAAGCCCACCGGCACCTTCCGTAGGGAAGAATGACTGCTAACTAACGACTACATCAGTCAGTACGCTTCACATTCATTAATGAGCCGCAAGATGACCTCCATACCTTAAAGGCAGAAGCAGCAGCGGTCCTGAGGAATGTGTGAATGAAGACCCCCCCTTTCAGCAGCAGCGGTCCTGAGGAATGTGTGAATGAAGACCCCCCCCTTTCAGCAGCAGCGGTCCTGAGGAATGTGTGAATGTTCCCTCACCTTCACCAACACGCACTGTTCAGTCTCCAGGGGTAGCTGGTTAAAGACTGTGCTGCATTTAATATTCTAAGGTCCTTAAATATGAGTTGCAAGTTGCAAAATGTTCACATACATATGAAGACTGAGTGTGTGAAATTGGACAAACTGGAGTGCTTTTGTGTGTGTGTGTGTGTGTGTGCGGGTGAATGACTGTGCACTGACGCAGACGGTCACAGTTAGCGTCCCTCTTATAATCCAGCATGCAGGATGACAGTCACAGCCCTCCCAGGGGCGTGCCCCGTCCTCGGGGCTGCAGTGTGAGGCAGGCAGGGTGCTGGGCGCCATCTCCTGCCCTTGGGCAGGGTGACCAGCAGAATAGTGTTTCAGTAAAATCCTTGACTGAGCAGGATATCACTCTCACTGTACTTATTAGTGAAGATGATGATGTTGCTGATAATTAGACACTTAAGAATGATGAAGTCCTCAGATCAGCTTTCTGGGTGCATTAGGGCGTGGGCGAACTGCAGACCCACACATATTACATGTAACATATATCATACAACATATATGTTATGCACATATATATATATATATATATATGTTGTATGATATCCGTCACATGTAATATGTGTGGGTCTGCAGTTCGCCCACGCCCTAATGCACCCAGAAAGC